>CM070611.1:34562205-35762205 GCA_036346395.1 Hsuehochloa calcarea
ATGGGAGGTGATTATATTTTATGATTGGGTGATATGGAAAGATGCGATTAAGATGCGAATCTTTTGTTGACAATTTTGTATGTCTCGTGCCTTTTCCTTTTGCGCCTCGTCTCTTGCAATGCCAAAGTCAGGTCGATCGATCGAAGTGGCTGCTCAATTATTCGTTTGGGGGTTAAAAGTTGATGCGTAAACTCAGATCGAGTTGTTGATTATGTTCGGTACATTGATATCTTTTAGTATTTGGACATGTTTGCGCGCATCAGTGCATAGGACAATCATGCTTTGTGCAGTACTTTTCAAGGCCGTTTTAGTACGGCACAATGCCACTAAGGGACTAATCTGTAGTATCGCAAGTGTAGTGTCTCTCCCTTGCAATCCAAAATTCAGATATGTGATCCTTTTTGTGTCGGTAGGCTAAGTAAATAAATACATTAATTTGGTTGATCCAGCACTTACATTTTGATATCTTGCTAGCTATATCTTTTGGTTGAATACGATTGAATTGCATGCATGAAACAGGGCAAAAACTTGGGCAGTTTCACGCATAAATTTCTCTCGGACAGCACTAAGTGACGTGTCACGAGCGACTGCTCCTTAATTCTGTCTCTAGATTGCAAATGTTTAGTCCAAAAGTCGTGACTTTTGATAAATACGGTCGGCTGATTAAATACTGTGAACTAATTGAGATTGATTTGGTTCCACCACAGCAATGCCTGCTATGTCGATACGTTTGCATAAAATAGTAGTAACAACACTTTGGCACCTTTGTGAAACTGGTTTATATATTCACAATGATAAATATGGCCCGCCACTTTGGCACCATTAATCTTGTATTTAAGATCAATCTCAATCTCATGCACATGTCTGCCCAACTTGATCTTGGAATGTGCTAATGGGACACAAACCTCACGGGCCCAACCGAATCCTAACAACTTTGTGGTATCATTTTGAGTTTTTTTTAACGTTATACTCAATTTAATACATGCCGTTCATTCTTTTTCATCCGGTGGTTTAGATTAGTTATAATTTAGTTATACTACACCCAGTAGTATGAGTAGTAGAATCCCAATAGGGTAGAATTATAATTACCCATGCAGGGATCACATGACACAAGATTAATAATATTTTGAACCTTAGTTGGAAAAGTTAATAATACCATCACAAATAAATTATAAATACAGAGAAAAGTCTATTACACCCTTAACAAATCAATTGCCAGATTTGATTTATACTACCATCATATACTACCGATAGAATGTATCGTAAAATTTCTCATTATTTTAGCCTGATCTGAACCTTGATAAAGTGTCTTGTAATGGCAAAAATAAAGCAGTCCATTTTGTTTCCGTGTTCTGATTGCTCAGAAAGAGTTGTATTACGCTGTTTCCTTATGCCCAAATCAGGTTAATATCACGGAGCAAATTGCTGCAACATGCGTGCATATTTGGAAACAAAGCTACATTTTTCGTTCGTGCATCTGCATCTAGCGATCGAGTGTGCCAGCCTCTACTTTTTTAACTTTTTGGGTACCAAGTCGCTAGCTAGCTAGATCGACTGGCCTGCGAATTGGTTTTCGGTTCTTTCTGTCGCCCTCTAACTAAATCCCCTTTCACCCCGATGGTGACAGTGTCTTGTGATTAGAGTTATATCTTCTTGATGATGAATTGATGATTTGTGCCCATACAGACCCAATGGTTTATGGGCCATGGTTTAATTCTCAAAATAGTATAAGATGCTTTAATTTTTGAGTAAGCATATACTTCTCATTGCGACAAAGCCCCTCTCCATATATATGTCTTGTAGGAGACATCTGCGATAAGCTAAATTTGTATCGATCGATCAAGGTGTCAAATATGGGATTAATTTGCAAGTGGCAACAAAATTAAACCGCGCGTGTACACACATGCAAGTTTCAAAAGCTGGTGAAAAAGATAGCACACTAGATACTCTTTGATTTGGCCGTGATTCGATCGAATATGACTATCTGGAGCACATAACCTCACGTGGGAAAGCTAGCGAACACAACTGAAAGAAAGAAAGAAAGAAAGGAAGGAAGAAAGGAACAAACATAAAGGGTGGTATGCGTCCGGAGAAACTGCAGCCCGTTGGCAATACGAGACAAGGGAGTAGATGCGATGCTATACCAAGCTACATGAATGCAATCTTTCATAAGCATATTCTTGCTTTGGAACAAATGAAAGTTCCATGTCGATTTAGATTTTTATATATGTAGCTCGATGAAAGTTCCAAAACCATGCTAGCACATGTAGTCAATTTTACGAAAGCCAAATTCCAGCGACCGGTTGAAGTAATTAAGCACAAGTAATAATTGAGGATCTGACAAGAATTAATCACTTTGATCAATATGATATTAATGTACAGCGTGTGTTTTGGACTGTCTGATGAAATAAAGAGAGTCGTCGAACGTATGAGCTGATGATACAAAATTGATTAGTAATTTCCATGCGCAAGAATTGCTGGTTCTTATTATCATCAAATGATCTCGAAGTTCAGACACGGAGAACTGAATCACGAAGTTAAAGTGTGTTCCCTGTTGGCTCCACGAATCTTCAGGCGTGCACAATGCAAAAGCCGAATTAATCCGTGGACTGGGAAATTTCGTGGGAGCAGTGTCGTCCCTGCACTTATAATTAAGTTCTAACAAGTGGGGTACTACTTAAAGTGCCATGTTTTTGTCACTTGGAATCATCAAATTGCGTATAGAATCTTTAAGGAAGAGTCCTTCTCCGGTACCAGAAGTCAAGAACAAAAAGGGAGGTTTAGCATTAGGCATGAAAACTACTATACCTAACGAATTGCTTGTCGACTTCACTTACTATGCATGTGCCCTTCATTTTCTGGCCAATGCAAGTGATCTACAGTCTTTTGCTATAGACCACACAGAATTATTACTAAACATAAGAAAGATGTTGAAATGTTAGAATTATACTATGGTAGGTATACTTATAACGGCGGAAACAAGGGGGCGACTAGGGGCATGGTCCTCCCCAAGGAATTAACAAACCTACAACTAGGATGCAATATTTAGTAGGCAGTGTGTCATCTTAGTTAACTTAACTGGTAAATAAAAAACCCAACAAAGCCCAAAACCCTAACGCGTAACTAATGGCCGGCCGGCTGCCCTCGATTCAATGCACGACTCCGCAGATGCCATTTCATCTAGCTATCTCCTGTATTCCATTCCCATCTAGGTCTTGGCGTATTGCGTTATTGGTAATTGGCCATGATCCAGAAAGTTTTTCAATTTCTGACGTCGCCATGTCGACGTCGCGCTCGCCCGATGAGCAGCAAGCAGCGTAGGATGGCAATATTTATAAATTATTTTTTTTGTGTAAACCATGAATCTGACAAGTCTTATATAAATTGCAGGTATGTTGATATGACTAAATCTCTCAATAAGCATACTGACACTCATCACCATTATAAAGTGGATGTCTTCAGTGCACGAGTTGAATGAAAGATTTGGTGTACAATCAATAGGGCTTTTGACACTAATTGTATCCTTGGATCTAGGAGTTCCCTCTTTCAACATGTCAGATATACGTACTCCGGTGGAGAAGTTCTATCCTACATATTTTTCTAGCCAAGAGAGAGCTCAGTTGGAGTGTCAACTACCGCATTACTAGCTTGATGCATGTAACCATCTTGATCTAAAGAGTATGTCCTCGCTTGGCAATTTGACAAATGGATTAGCTAAGACCGGTAAAGACTATGTTTATCCAATGGTTGATAGATTGGTAAGGTTAGTGCTAACTCTTTCTGTGTCAACTGCAACAACCAAGCGAGCATTTTCAGCTATAAAACTCATCAAGACCCATCTTCGAAAAAAAGGAGATGACTTCCTTCGAGATTCCATGGTGGCCTATATCGAGAGAGAAATTACAGTACAAAAGTTCAATTCTTATGAAATTATTAATATATATGATTTTCTCAGTAGCCGTAGGGCCAAATTTAAGTTAATAGAGATATAATTTCTTTTTGTATTCAACAAACAAGAAAATACAGTACTATATTTGTTAGTCATGACAGTCATGTTGGAGTCTAAAAATATTGTTATGCACACTTTGTTTTTCTAATTACTTGGCCCTCCCCATTTGCAATTCCTGGTTCCGCCGCCGGCTACGTAGCTATAGTTAGTACTTACGTACTGGTTTACAGACGAGCTCAAATGCACGGATGGAATTTAAGGATTCTATTTTGCCGGCCAGTGCCTTGGATTTCCTTTTAGAAATTCATTTCCTACGTTCGTACGTACATATTCTCATTCAATTTACATTCTTGGAGGTTAACTGTATCACTTTTTATTTCAAAATAAGATGTACGCTTTGAAGGCACATATCAAATTCTTGTTAAGTTTGCAGTTCTTGTTAAGTACTGTTTTCCATGGTAGATTCGAAAGTACAAACGAAAGAAGAAGAAAAATCAAAGCTGGATATGGGCATCAATGCATACTAGTAACACGCATATATCACCCTTCACATTTTATTTCAGATGAAAAGCCAATTAGATACCATGAAATGTGAATTTTTAGCATTATTGGTCTAACAAACTAGCACAATACTTTCATTGTCACGGTTCTCTTAGCAGCTCTGCTTGTAACTCTAGCTAGTAGTGCTTTTCGATGGGTGATGCGACCATGTGAAGTATATATGAGATGAAAGGGGGAAAAACTATAGCTACATATCGCTTTTACATTTTCCTAAAAAAGCAGATGAGTAGCGACCATGAAATGTAAATTTTTAGCACTACTGGTTATCTTGCAATGTTTCAGTTCGTGTAGCTTTACGCTAGGCATGGGAATAAAATTAATGTGAGAAATTGTTGTACAGGGAACGGCAAGATTCTTTGGTCTGACTAATAAGGGCCTTCAAATTTGTCACAAGGTTCTTTAGATGCGATCTATTGTTAATGGTCTAGATAATGTCATTGAGTCCATGATGACCATGACATTTTACCAGTGCATCGATCTCCTCTCTTTCACATGCAACCTAACCACTGCACCATTAGGAATCAAGATCTCTTTTAGGTTTTAAAGCATGCGTGCACCTCCACATTTGACTACCAAACCATCAACCTAAACACCCCTAGACCCTCGAATTAGCATCTTTAAAAGTGAATCAAATCCCATCGTTAGGCTGTGATTCTTAATTTCATGCATGCTAGCTTGCTCGTTTGCGCGCCTCGGAGTCCGGAAAGACGAACTAATCAAAACGTGCTTAGCTAGGCCGGCAGAGCACTTTATTCCTAAAAATTTCGTTTCGTGAATCAAGTGATAGTAGTAGCAGCGTTAGTTTGTACTAGCAGTTTGCTCGTGGAAGGCAATTAATCGTAGCCTTAGGCTTGGAATCTTGGAACATAGACAGGCACACGCACGCCGAATTCAAAAGTTGCACGCTTGGACATTAGAATAGTAGTGGAGCACCTGCCAGAAACCTAATTAACTAGCTAGAGGCAGTTTCTTTGACTAATGACATCCATGCAAGCATCCCTGAATACTTCTGCCGATTGTTTCGAGCATTAGGCCAGCTATGGCCTTGTTGCATGGTGCAGCACTGCAGAGAACTGTGTGCAGGCAAGCATGATAGCATATGATATGATGTGATGTGATCTGAAACGAATTGCGATCCACCCTTTTCTTTTCCTGCAGCTAGCTTCTGTGCGTGTGACTGTGCTCCGGGCCGTCGGCCAATGGCGCAATTCGCACGTTTGTTGTGTTGTAAAGTACCTGGGAAAACATAAAAGAAGCTCGAGAGAAACGCTATTGGCGATCCATGGACTATTATTACTAGTACTAGCAGCAAGTAGCAACGTACGGCAGCAATGGCGCTGCTTTTCTCGTCACTACTTGTCTCCTTGTTGCTTTGTTGCTCTGGGGCCTCTCGATCGATCGGCGGCCAATCGGGCGACGGAAAACCACGAGCAGTGGGAAATGCTTGCCGGCCGGTAATCCCGAGAAAGGCGCCACACCCGGCCCCTTTCGTGCGGGAGTGGCTGTATCCCGAGGGGGAGAGACGTACTACGCCTTGACCCTTTCTTTTTTGCGCCATCGTCGCTAGCTAGCTTGTTACTATACTTTCTTTGTTGCATATGATATCGCATCGGCAACAGAGAGAAGAAAACAAGCGGCTAGTCAAGTGCGCGAGAGTGAGTTGTTGAGATTGGAAATGGACCAATGGCCTCCATCATCTATCTTTCCTCTCTCTTCTCTCTTCTCTCTTCTCTCTTCTCTCTTCTCTAGGGGCTCGGCTGCGGTATAGTCCTGCTACTACTAGACATGCCCACAGTAATGTGCTCCCTGGCGGCTGGAAAAATTGGAATCAGCACAGAGCAGAAAGCAGCCAAGCAGCCGAGCCAAACCGTTATATACTGCTGCTACATACGGATCGAGTTCGGTGATTGGAGAACGGAGAGACACGAGATACATTTTTTATTGGAGAACGGAGAGACACGAGATACATTTTTTTTCACACTAGTAGTTGATGTACTCTACCATGTAATAAACTCGAATATACGCATAGCAGCTTGAAGTGCCGCAGACTGTAAGTACACTACCGCGTACGCCATGCATGATCCCAAGTTGCTGCCCACACGATGGCCGGAGAAGGGGCAAAATAAGAGTGGAAATTAAAAACCGGCGGCCACGGCCTCGTCCTCGGCCCAGCCCAGCGTGTCAGCCACCGTACGGCGGCCGGCCCATCGACCACCACACGGCCGCTCTGCGCTGCAACGTGCTGCCCGTCAGCCGCAGCACCAGCCCAGCAGCAAACAGCCGGGTTCCTGACAATTTCAACTCTGGGAACATTTTTGCTGCTCATCTTCCAGTGAGTTCAGATGTTTAAGCTCAATGCTGACAAGTTTCTTTTCTCCTCTGGGAAGCACGTTTTCCTCAAAGATACAGCCGAGGTATAAAGACGCAACTCTTCTCTTGCGGCCATTTCATACTATTACTGATTTACTATACGAGCTCTTTTACAGTGCAGTAGTGCACCAACTTACCTCTCAAGTGGTAAGAGCTCTTTTAAATCCGGGCCATCCATCAGTGAGTGATATCATATGCTTTATGTACGATTGACCTGCTATAGCCGGTTATCTGGTCATCTATTAAAAAGGAAAGGCCAAAGTATTCCTTTGGCAAATGCATGACACGATGGCAAACCGTGCATTAATTAGTCCCAACCTCCCCAGATTTTGGCATGGTCGTTGATTAGGTGATTACAGATGGTATGTGATTACAGATTTTGGCATGGTCGTTGATTAGGTGACTACATGCGTGTTTAAGCCTACAAACTGAAAAAAAAAAACGAAATCAGAAAACGATATAAAGTTTGAGATCTGCTAATATATATAAATATTAAATTAGAAAATAATTAATATGAATTTCAAACTTGATGTTGGATTTCTATTTGAATTTCACGCTAAATTATTTAGAAGGAATGTATGCTTCAATTCTTCACATTCCTGTTTTTTTTTATATCATATTTTTTTCCTTATTATATTTGGCATGCACGTATTTATGTTTTCCTAATTTACTATATGGTGCTAAGGAAAAAATGGTTAAATAATATATTTTTTTCCTTTTATTGTTCATGGTCATGGATGACCTATAATGAATATGAGCCATTGTATCAAATAGAATGCATGCTCCTAAAGAAAACGGGTGTACCATAAAATTTCCCATTACTATAGTAACCCAATCTCTGAGCAACTTGACAACCAAGTATCATGGTATGAACTGTAAACCAAATTGTACGCGACCCAGTAGTACTGTAGTAGAAAAATACCAAGAAATATACCTTCCAAACTTATAATACGCCTGGGTGTGTTTCCATGACCCTAGAACTACACCAAAAGATATCCAAACTGATCAACAACTTTTTCAAGTCTGAATTACCATCTTAAACACTTAAGTAACCCCCTAGATAGACAAACCCCAACTGATAAGTCCAATTAATATCCGCATGATTACCTTACTCACATATTGAAACAACCAAAAATTTGAAAATTTCAAGTTTTCGAATCTTTTGGTTAAATTTGAACTTTTTTCTCTTTTCGAAAACTCCAACCCAAATCCTGCTTTCCCTTTTTGGAATCCCGCTTCTCTCAGCCGAAATCGCATTTCCCGGGTGCGCCTTCCCCCTTCTTCTTCCTCCTTCCTCCCCGTGCATCATCTCCCCCACCATCACCTTCCACTGCCTTCGCCGCGCCACCTTGCTCGCTCCCGACGCTGTCCAACCGCTCTTGGCCGCACAGTCGTCGTCTCTGCCACACCGCCACCCTGCTCCCACCGCCTCTCTGAGCCTATATAAAGCCACCCCGGGCAAGCCATCTTCTTTATCTCCCACTCCAGCACCTCCCCTTTGCCCTTTCGCCTCCAGCGCTGGCAAATTTTGAAGAATCGTAGCCACCTCCATGTCTTCCCCGACGAGCCCCGAGGTAAAATTCGTCATGCCCATCCATCCCCTCCCCTCCTACCTCCGGCTATAGCATCACTTCACCACCACGCTCTTTTCCCCTAACCTCCCCACCCTCCTTCCTTACCGGAGCTCGCCAGCACCGATCTCCTCCACCGCACCCCTCAAGCCGTCTGGAAGCTGGGCCTTTCAGGCCTAGCCTTTTGGCCATGGGCCGCCATAGTAATTGGGTCGGCCAATACTGTTCACCCATTCCAAAACAACACTATTCATCCTCCCGGCCGAATACTGTTCACAGCATAGTAAAACCATTTACTGTTCACAAACCATTTGCAAGGAGGCAAGTCGCATTCCTTTGATAATTTTGAGCCAATATTTCATATATTTATATTACTATTTTCATTGATGTATTTGTGCCAATTACTTTAAATATTGAAATAATACTTTTGAATATCATGATGGTTAGAATAACCATATTACCCCACATACAAGCCCACCTATTCTTGTAGGCCATATTCACCTTGACAAGTTTAGATCATATAAAATGATAGCTATATATTTAGCTTTGCCACCACAATGTGTTTATAAATCTTGAAAAATAGTATTGGCTATTCGCCAATGGTTTTAGTAGAGAGTTGAGGGTTGAGGCCAGGATATTGGAGAACCCAATAGACTTGTTGGAAAGTAAGTCGAACATGAGGCTAACAAGGTGGACAACCACGAGTCGGTGTTGGTCCATTTCCTCACTAGAGACAAGTAAGGACAAGAAACTTATGCCAAGTAACAGACGCAGAAAATCACTCAACCAGAGGTGTGGCCATTCCTCCCTGAATTAGTACACTGCTCTTCCGAATGAATATCTACAGGAACAGGGGGGACAGGAGTGGGCATAAAGGGACACTCGCTGGCTACACAAAGGTAGGCGCCATCAGCATCGGGTCAATATTTCCACCATTGGCCGGTGGTCCCCCGAGAGTTGTATGGTCCAATAACCAATCGGGTAGATGCTAGAAAGGTTGAGCAGTGAAAATGTTTTGTTATCTCGGCTCAGTCGCACGCTAACTGGTTGTGTGTATATAGTTTGACAGTATGAGCATGAGATATCTTGTGGGTAAAGCTGAGCAACTCTATAGAGTAATAATTAAAGGTATTCAAATACGTTGTGCTTCCAGTTAATGAAGTTGTGTTCATGGGTGATTCCAATACATGAGGTATAAGTAGAGTTTTTGAGATGTTAAGGTTGTAATTACAATTGTTGAGAAACCCCCTGATGTTTTTATTTATTATTATTTTACTGTTTTAAAGATAAACTGCTTTAAATATAAAATGCATCCACATATGCCTGTTATGGTAAAACCGTACCATTATTTTGATAATCCTAGTATGTGATTAATTAGTATTTTTATGTGGCTTGTTGAGTACGGTAGTAGTACTCATTCTTGCAAAATCTACAAATCATCTACAGAGGAAACATGGAAAAAATACTGGAGATCTCAATGAGCAGGATTTTGTTGGACCCCTAGATGGCAATGGTTATTGTTATTAGGTATCGACCGCGTTCAAGCGTGTCTGTGGTTTGGAGTTCTTTTATCTTGTAATATATTAACTTTGGGTTTGGAAGCCTGTGACAGTGTTAAAACCGACAGTTAAGTCTCAATCTTATGTAATAAAAGTTTGATTTTTGATGTAATGAAAAGCTTACTTGAGATGCTGCTACTTCACAACTGTACATCCTGAGCGATTAAAAAGTTTAACGATCCCAAAAATAGAGACGTTACACATATCGTGCGGCGTCGACAAAAACTCAGATATCTTCCTGCATAAACCTCCAAACCACGTACGATGTAAAATAGATTTGATAAGCTTTTTAACGGTACATAGTGTATACACCGGAAAAAAAATTAGTTAACAAGCCGTCGGTGTTGAAGAGGACAGAGGGAAAATAAATCGCAGCGGATTCCGGACGTGATACTGGCGGACGTCCCGCATGCAGACAAAAAACGTTGACGAATGGCTCTCCAAATGTACATCACCGCTCCCATCCTCTCGCTGCGTCAAGGGCCCCACCTCCACGTAGGCACGTACAAACCGTCGAGTCGTGACGATCCCCTGCACGCCGCCGCCATTGATCGCCGGCTCCCGGTCGCGCTGCTCTTCTTACCCGCTGGCTCCGTCCTCTCCGCTCTGTCGCGCACCACGTCATCATCACCGGCGACGGCGAGCACCGCGCGTCGTCGATCTGGTGCTGAAGGTAGGCAACCCGTGGCATCCCCTACGGCCGTGTTCACCGAACCATGGAGGAGTCATACAAGGGTGAAAGTACATAGAAGCATAGCACACATCTTTCTGCAGGTGAGCAGAGCGGGTGCACAGGTAAATTCAGAATTCAGAAACCCTCTTTGAAGGAGCCAAAAGACGAAGCTGTCATAACAGGTAAATGATGATAAATATACACGTCAAGTGATTATTTATTCCCAAGCTGCTGCCAATGAGACACAATGAGACATGCATGGCATCAGTTTAGTTCCAACACTCCTAAGAGCCCTGATCAAACATGCAAACAAGAGAAGCAGATACGAACAATGAACATGCAGTTTTTTTTAGTGAATGGTAAAGTTGCAACCAGGAAGTTGGAGTCGCAGGTCT
Organism: Hsuehochloa calcarea; assembly: GCA_036346395.1. Taxonomy (NCBI): domain Eukaryota; kingdom Viridiplantae; phylum Streptophyta; class Magnoliopsida; order Poales; family Poaceae; genus Hsuehochloa; species Hsuehochloa calcarea. The sequence goes on from CM070611.1 coordinate 34,573,284, forward strand.
GAACAGTTGAATCAAATTGGGAGAGCATCTAGTAGTACACTTTAATCTGGTCAACTAAGAACAAAATGGAGATGATAAAGAAGAAAACATAACACAGAGTATAAATGGATGCGCAAAGTGTGATTCTACTATGAAAGATGACCCTTCAGGGAAGGATACCCTTTATGTTTCTCATATCGGAAAAAAAAAAGTTGGAAAAGCTACCTAGGATGTTGCCTTTTTATTGTGCAAAGTTAATTTACATCCCTCAAGATTTGAATATAAAAAGTTCTCGATGCCAGCAATTGATCCCTTCTTTCTCCTGACATGCTAAACGCATGTTTTTCAGAGGTTTAAGCGTATATTAAAGTTCATCCAAAAAAGTTTGGTCCAGCCACTTTTGGCCTAAAGCCACTATTTACACTTGCAATAACACATACTTTTACGTGGCATTTTGACACTAGATTTCGGACTATTACTCCAGAGGTCTCAGACCTAGCTCCGCCCCTGATAGCAAGAACAGATAGTAATAAGTGTACTAGAATCATCCAAACACGCGGTAGAATTATAGATTCTAGGAACGAAGAAGAAATGGACACGCCTAGATGTGCTAGCTCTTGATGTACGTGTTTAACTCATTTTAAACCTTTGGGTTGCCCCTTTTCTCTTCCATTACGAAAAGGAAATGAAAGGAAAGGTGATTGTTTAGGGTAGAAATTGAACCACGCAGTCCGTTTTCACGATCGATTGAGGTTGCCTTCTCAACACACAACTTCAATTTAATCCTTGTTTTTTTTGTTTAAAAAAACTCAATTTACCCCCTTGTTAATTTTACGGTGATGGTAATAATCTAGTGTACTGATTCGAGATTTATGGCATCCAGACGTGCAGTTGTACTCGTCATTTACCCACGAGTAAGGAGTGTCGCATCACACCTTTGATTTTGAATTAGATGAGACAAAAGGTTAATTCGATTTGCATGATGCGAGCTCAACTGATTTGCGCTGCAGCATCGTGCGTGCAGAACTAAAATCTGTACAGAATTGAAGGATGGCACCGTGCAAGAAATGAAAAGTGCTTAAATGCAATTAAATGGGCACAATCATGTGCAAAGTCCTGGTGTTCGGTTAAACGAAACAGAGTAGCATCGTCTCATTTGGCAACTCTTGTGAAGTGTATTTTTATTTTCACCTTATCATCAACCGGTACGTAATCCTTAGTGTGACAGGTTAGGGCGTATACAATGGTATACACAACTGTTATCTACAGTAAATATTTATGTCATCTATATAGTGTCAAAGACAGCTGTTGTTTTTTACATGTCTCTATAGACAACTTCCTCATGTATCATGTGTCTTATTTCTCGTGTTACAGTCGACTACTGCATGAGAGACGGCTCAATTCTCTATACTCCTCTCTTTTATCCACATCACCTCGTGTCCTACGTGATAAGACTTACAGACAGCAAACGTCACGTTGTTGTACATGCTCTTAGGACATCTCTAATAGTTAGAGATAATCTTGTCTCTAACATATGTTACATCATCTTTAGAGACAACATCTCCAATATATAGTCTCAAGCACACTCTCCAACATTTATATTTTATAATTTTTCTTTGAAACGGGTCTACGTGTCAACTAGAGTAGATTAATTTATCATATCTTGTTTCGCGTGCACGACAATCTCTTCAGGAATAAACGACATATGCTCTCTCCCATTCCCCTCTCTCATCTCCGTAAGATTTTATTGACGTGACATAACTAAGAGATAACAAAAAAAAACACTGTTGAATATACTCTTACACGCACCAATTAATATGTATGATCTCAATGTGCTGTAATGGAGTACGGTTCTAAAATTAATGGTCCATTTAATTCTGGAGGTAGTACATACCTAAGTAATCAGAGTAAGAGTATTTGTCAGTGATAAAGCACCAAAGCACCTTCGTGGATGCTTAAACGAGCAATGTGCAGCCAACCAAAACAATACCAGTTCATACTCTAATTCATAGCTATTGCTACTACTTATCGTATTAACTCCCTGGAGTTCTCTCCGATCCGTGATCTCGTTAGGATTATCCTGTCTAGATGCGACACCAATTACTCTCTCAAATCACTAGATTGATACACACGATTTGTTTCGCCAATAGATACGTTTTCCGTGGCCACTTGTCAGTGACAGTTCACAAGGTTTATTAAGCGAAAAACTTTACATTTACCTTTCTCTCTCTCATGCTTGCTCATCAACCCACTCATAGTAATCTCTCTCCAACCCCCTTACCCACCAAACCCTATATCTCCCATCCATCCACCCATCGCCTCCCTCCTCTCTCTCCTCCCTCCCATGGCCTCCACCGCCAGGGACAGCCACAGCCTCCCGTCATCCGCCTTACTCAACGACCACCCACTCTTCCTGCCTTCCTTCTCCTCCCCCTTCCTCGACGACCAGGCCGCCTCCTTCCACCTCCCCTCCGGCTTCTTCCACGCCGCCACCGCACAAGACCCGCCGCCGCCGCCTTCCCCGGTCGCCATGCGCAAGACGCCACGGAAGCGCGCGAGGGCGTCGCGCCGGGCGCCCACCACCGTGCTCACCACCGATGCCTCCAACTTCCGCGCCATGGTGCAGGAATTCACCGGCTTCCCCGCCCCACCGACCTTCGCGGCGGGTACGCCCCACCTCTGCCCCGGAGGCGTGATCTTCGGCGCTGGCCCCCCCGAATCCGCCGCGGCGGCGGCCCCGGCGCCATTCCAGTTGCTGCGCCCGTCCCCTCTCAAGCTCTCTGCTTCGCACGCCTCTCCTCCCGATTGCACCACTAGCAACACCAGTTCTTTATTACTCGACGAGCTCGCTCTGTTCGCTAAGACCAACGCCATCCCTCCTCCTGCTGCTACTCCGACGACCAGCTGGCCGTTTGACGACGGCTTCGAGGCGGCGGAAGGCGAGTGGGCGGGCCCCGGCCATGGGCTTTTCTCGTACAGGCACTAGTAGCGTTGGGGAGAGAAGATAATGATGCTTTACTTCTGCTACTTGGCTACTGCCGCCATACGTACTGGAGATGGCAAGGTTATTATTGAGCACGGTGTGTTTGATTATTGTTGGTTTTGGTGTGATCAATGTAAATAAGCATGGTTCTAGTTAACTTATTTTGATTGTGATTTTCGTATCAAAGGATCAACGCATTGCTTCGATTTATAGGATATTACTAGCTTGTAAGTGGATTGGTGTTTCTGATCCGGTTGGGCTCCTGTCAGCATAGATCAGGTATTCATGTACGTGAATCCGTGGACACAACTCACACGAGCAGCTGGATACACACACCAATTTATGGTGGAAGAGAACAAAAATATGCACACACAAGAACTTTGATACTCGGTTGCAACCTACCTAGCCAAAGCCTTTCTGTTTTCTCTATTATCTCATCAAACACATCTGATTACACATCCTTTTAATGACTACCTAATGAACTTGCTAACCAAGCCAACAACTAAACATGGAAAGTCTAACAAAGAAAACAAACTAATTTGATCTGATATTGGTTGCATCAGGATCCTAACGCCCAATTACTTGGTAAGTCTAGATTACTTTCCAACAGCTCCAACAATCCCCCCTAATCCAGACTTGCCTTCTTCTGGTTGATGACTTTAGACTCAATGCATGATCCGAACTACCAGCTACGCCTCCACATGAAGCGGTCTATAAGCAAACTAAACGTACATTGCTACGTGTAGGAACTCAACTCAACTCGTACACGTCCATCTACATGCAGGAACTCTAACTCGACTAACATGTAAAAACACAAAGACGACAACCCCTTAATCTTCTTGATGTTACTTCAGCATCAAAAGCAATATCGGTTCATCTTCAGCATTTACCTCAATTAAATACGCATCCACTTTCTCCTTCCTCGACTTATGGCATTCAGAAGCGAAGTGTTCGTAGTCCTGACAATTGTAGCAGCGAACCTTTGCCTTGTCGAACTTGTGGTTCTTCTTGCTAAGGTTGTTGGGGCTCTCCTTCTTCTTGGCCTTGTACTCCCACTCAGTACGAGTGAGCAGCAGGTGCTCACCTTCCTTGTCGCGTCGTCGTCCCATTATGCGTTCCTTGTACGCTTTCAGACGCCCAACCATTTTCACAACTGCCATCACTTTGATATCACAAAATTGCTCAATGGTGGAGACGATCTGTAGAAATTTATCAGGGACGACACGGAGAAACTTCTTCACAATGGTGCACTCATCCATCTTGTCTCCAAGGACACGATGATGGTCAGCTTCATGGCGAAGTCATTGATGGACTCCGTCCCCTTCATATACATCACCTCGAACTCACTCTTCAAAGTCTGTACTTGCGCCTCCTTAACGCGACCAGCACCGACGTGCATCTCCTTCAGGGTGTCCCAAGCCTCCTTGGTCGTCTTCTTTTCGGCCAAGACCATCATCATGGCTTCGGGCATGACTTCGAATATGACGGTGAGAGCCATCCAGTCCTTAAGCTCGTCGACCACCTCCTTGCCCTCCACCGCCGTCCACACCCCTTGTGCACGCATGAACACCTTCATCTTCACCGTCCAAGAGTCATAGTTGGTCTCACATAGCATTGAGTATTGGAGGGTCACCGATCCCTCCTTTGCCAGTGCCTTGGACGTCGTCGTGTCTGAGCTGTTGCCATTACCCACGGACTTGAGCGGGGACGTCATTTGCTTCAACATGACGTGCCACACCTTGTGCTCTGATACCAAATATTGGCACAGATCAGGTATTCATGCACGCAAACCCATGGACACAACTCACATGAGCACCTGGATAGACACACACATACACGCCCCCCCCAATTCATGGTGGAATAGAACCAAAACATGTGCACACAAGAACTTTGGTGCTCGGTTGCAACCTGCTTAGCCAAAGCTTTTATGTTTTCTCTATTATCTCATCAAACACACCTGATTACATATCCTCTTAAGGACTACATAATCAACTTGCTAACCAAGCCAACAACTAAATATGGAAAGAATAACAAAGAAAACATACTAATTTGATCTGATGCTTATTACGTCAGCATCCTAACGGCCCTATTACTTGGCAAGTCTAGATTACTTTCCAACAGCTCCAACAACTCCTGACCATGTCGAGAAGAGATGATACAATCAAACTATATGGTTATTTGGGCTTTTCTTCTCTTTTTTTCACTACTACAAAACAGGCTATAGAAGACGCCTCATCACAGACGGTTCTTGGAAACCGTCTGTGATAAAGTAATCACAGACGGTTCCAAGACGAACCGTCTGTGGTATGTCACTATCACAGACGGTTCAAGCATCACAGACGGTTCGTCTGTGATAAGTGTCTCATCACAGACGGTTCTAACCACGAACTCTCTGATTTTACCATGGCTTGGATTCTCTGCCGTGGTATGGTCTGCCAAACCCTACCACGGCAGAGTATCGGCTACCCAAACCCTACCGCAGCAGAGAATCGGCTACCAAACCCTACCGCGGCAGAGAATCGGCTGCCAAACCCTACCGCGGCAGAGTATTGGTTGCCATGGTAAAAATCGAAGCCATGGTAAAAATCCAAACCATGGTAAAAATCCAAACCATGGTAAAATTTGCACATAATGGCGGGCTCCCGAAAATCTCTCTATATTAACAGAGTCATTCATCTCCTCCTTTGCCATCTCCATCTCTTCCTTTGCCATTTCTCCCCCTCTGTCATTTCTCCTCTGGCCTCCCCTCCCGCGGCCTCCTCCACCTCCTCTACCTCGCCCCAGCCTCGTCGCCCCCGGCCTCCCACGACCTCGTCGCCCCCGGCCTCCTCTACTTCGTCGGCCCGTCCTCCCCTGAGTTCGTCGCCTGCGGCCTCCTCCACCTTGCCCCGACCTCATCGTCGCCGGCCTCCCATGACCTCGTCACCCCAGCCTCCCACGACCTCACTCTCTCTACTCCCCCCTTTTGCTCTGTGATGTAGATTACTCTTGTGATGTGTTAGTACTCGTGAATTGTTTGAGTTGATGCTCTTGTGATGTGGGTGATGCATGTCGTGTTGTTTTAGTGCTCGTGAATGGATTGAGTTGATGCTATTGTGATGCTCGCTATTGTGGGAAAGCTAGCGAAATTCAAAATCAATATCGATTCATTCGTAAGGCTCCATACGAAGTGAAAAATCCGTTTTGTTTTTTTGCTCTAGAAAAACTATCACGAGCACGTTCTAAACAAGAACCGCTGCGTGATAGTTACTATCACGACGGTTCTTTTTAGAACCGTGCAGCGAAAATAGAATATCACGAGCGGTTCTATTCACGAACCGTGCGTGAAATAATCTGTTTTCGCAGGCGGTTCGTGAATAGAACTGCTCGTGATTTCGCTGCACGTTCTATTCACGAACCGCTGCGTGATAGTCGCTATCACGACGGTTCGAGAATAGAACCGTCATGATATCATTTTCGCAGAGCGGTTAAAAACCGTGCAGTGATGACCTCGTGTCATCACAGACACAAAAATTCAGACGGTTCAAAAACCGTCTGTGATGATGGTTTAGAATCGTCTGTGATGAGCTTTTCTGTAGTAGTGTTTTTGTGTTTTCTGTTAAAGATATGTTTTGTTTTGATGCCATTTAGGGGATTTCAGTTAGTAGTGAGATATTATAGATACGTACGTCCGTTTTAATTGTGCTAAAAAAATTAGGTCAACCGAAGATGGCGTTGTTATGAGGAAATAATGTTTTTCACTTCTAAATGGAACTATCCGGAGGCATGTTTATTCAGGATGACCCTATGTACTTTGACCAATCAACTGAGAGGCACTTATTTGGGTTCTTGTTAATCAGTGATTTTGGCTTTTTGGTGCATGTATGGTTACATATATAGCTGTTCAAGCAAGATTTTTTTTAAAAGAATAGCAGAAAGTTCAAGCAAGAATATTGATACGAGGAACTAATTCAAATGAGCTCTTCAAATTAATTTCACAAACACACACCTAATTTGGAGTACAAGTTGCCTGCTGATCTTGATTCTTGACAAGCGTACATATATGTAATGTCTTTGGTGCATACTACTAATTCATATTGTCCAAGTGATGATGTGCTGATCAAGTGACAACACCACAAATATCATCTGATTTATGTCTCCATGCATGCATGCGAGTTGCGATCCCTTTACTGGGTTCTGATAAAACACTGAATTTATATCTTGGCATGTTGATCAGATACCTGGCTTAACATTCATTTTTAACTTTTCTGAACCTACTTAAAAGTGTGCTCCAATTCGTTTTCTAGTTCAAGTTTAGGAAGCGACTAGGGAACGTTATAACAACAAGTTCACGATGTTTCAAGAAGTTTTATGAGAATATTTTAAAAGTTTTAGATTTTAACGAGTTTCGTGCGTACATTTCTAGAAGATTCTAAACAAAAGTTCCAAACTAAGTTTCATATTTTGGAACACAAGTTTCAGCCGGAGAGTTTCAATAGGTTTCAACAAGTTTCAAGAAAAGTTCCAACGAATTCCGGCTAGTTTCTACCAACTCACATGCCTGACACCGTCCGCCACTGATGCACCCCATTCTCTGGCTCTAGCCCCAACTACCGCTACCGCCACGACGCCGACCGACGTCACTCGCCACCGAATTCGTGCTCGAGCTCTGCGCCGAGCATCCATCTCTCTCTCTCACTCACTTCCCCGGCTCCGGCCCAAGCTCCACGCCACGCCATCACCAGATCCAATCATCCCGAGCCGCGCTGTCATTATCCGTCGACAGATCTGGAGTTGGAGGTGAGCACCGCCCGGGCTAAATCCGGAGCCGAAGTTGAAGGAGGAGGTGGAGGGGCTGCGCTGGAAGTGAAGAAGGAGAGGGTGGCAGCTTGCCTCTATCGGCTTGCTGGTGAGAGAGGGAAGAGAGAGAGAGAGAGAGGGGTGCGAAGGAGGTGCAACTTTATGATTCGTGGGGACAGATCAAACGTCTTAAGCTTATGCAAGTCGGCCTTATTAGGTACGCTATGCTTTTCATTATTCCATCATCTGTAAGTTATCATGCATGCATGATGTTGCCGACTTATACCTAGATCGACTTCATATCTCACCGTTCCATATGTGCACTATGCACCAGAAACAGTAGTTGTACTAGCTGTTGCTAATGGTGATATAAATTTGTACCATTGTATCATGACATGAGGGTATCATTGTATCATGACGTGAGGGTATCTGAATTGGTAGAGGTACATGTACGTGAAATTAATTGTTGACGTACGCATTTGCATCGTAGCGTTCTTTGCATTCATATGTAGCGTCGTACAAAATTAAATATAGGCAAAGCTAAGCTAGTTATGCTATACATGTGTGTGATGCTGAAATTGCCAATGAGATCGATATGATCGATAGCTGCAGTCTCGTGTAAAGCTGATGATGCTGGGATCATCATGCATGCCTGCAATATTTCAGTGCTTGCGTTGCAATCAGACAAATGATCTCTGTACTCTGAAATGCTGTCTTCTTCAATTCGGAACAAGGAAATGAGCTGCAGGAACAGTTGGATTGTTCATTTATGCTTGTCCTCTTTTTCGCAGAACTGTATATATGCATGCATGCGCTGTTCATGTTATGATCTGGATGTTCACTGTAACATCTCAAAAATAAAATATGAGATTTTTAAAAACTTTATGTGTGTTATCTATTGTCGTTTCGTTTGCCTGCATTTTGGAGAGAGTGCATTTTCTCTTTTGCCAGCACAATTCTATCTATCATCGTGTTAGAATTCCTTAAAGCAAATATCAGAATTTTAGCAAATATAAAATTATGTTATTATGCCTTTTCCTAAATCTTCCTAGCCTTTCTATTTCTTCCTACTTTTACTTTGGCTAAATCTCGTAGGTCCAGTTCAGTCCCGCTAACCAACTCCCGCACCTCCCCTTTCTCCCCCTCTTTTCGAGCCGAGCCACCACTGAGGCCATCACGCCTCTCTCATCGCTCCTTGGTACAACCGTTTTGAGCCATGGTGCTGCAACCCAACCATCTTAGAGCACCAGCGCCATCACCATGTCCACACTGACCTGCCCACAGCCTCTCCTTTCCCTCCTACTTGCTTCACACCAGCACCAAGTCATGCCGGCCAAATCAAGCTAGCGCAGCAGTGCCATCGTCCGCTCGGCCGTCAACGCAAGTAGTCGTCGCCTGTCAATCGAGCGTCACTCTGCAAGCCATGTGCTACCAAAATCGTCGAGTCCTGGTGGCATCACGCGTCACCAGCCCGTTGCCGCGCCTGCCACGTCAAGTGCACGCCGGTCTCTACGCACGCCCATTCCGCCAGTTGGCTCACACCATGTCGTCGCATCGTGTGCATCGCCACATTGAGCCCTTCGCCCCATCGCCATAAAAAGGCCAACCCGAGCTGCTGAGCCCCTTGCTGGCCATTTCCTCACCTCCCCAACTTCATCTTCCTCCTCCTCATGCGAGCAACCCTAATTCGGCTACAGTGCCTCGTCGAACCATCTCAACGCCCCAGTGAAGCCCCAACATGCGCCATCATTGAGCCATCTAAAGCCCCCCAAAGCCTATTCTCATTCAACCCTTCTACTGTTCCTCCGACCAGTTACCAGCCAAACCCGGTGCCACCGAGACCGTGCCCTGGTCGTAGACGTCGGAGCGCACCCAAGTCGGTGCCGGCCAAACCCGGTCACGACCAAAGATCGCCTGGTCGTGGTCCTCCGAGTGGACACGGGTCAGTGTGTCCTCTCCCCTGCTAGCATCGACACCTGCAGAGTCCAAATGCCCCGATACGATGAGGTGTGTGTGCTGGCAGCCGTCGTCGCTCGGCCATTAAGAGCCATTACTCAAACCGTCACACCGCTGCACTATACTGTCGGCTCTATCGATATCGCCAACCACACCATGGTACTGCGCAGCGCTGGATGCAACGTATGCCCCGGACGACCTCCACCCTTGCGGCTATAAATAGCAGCCCCAAGCCCTCTCGTTGCCGTTCCGCGCCACGAGAGCTAGTTCCTCCCACTCCTCCATTCCTCAAGAGAGCTTGAGTTCCAGGTAAGGCTTGAGAGTTCGCTTCGGCCCGGCGCCTCCACGATGTCGCCAGCAACATTGTCGCCATCAGTGAAGTCCTTTTCTTCTTGAATACGTCAGCTCTTATTCCACGACCCTGAGGCGCTTCCATTTGGTTCCACTCCGTATTCACAGGAGCTGCCGTCGACCTGCTTCTTCCTCCCCTCCGACCAGGATAGCCCAAGCAGTCGAATCGACCTCGTCGACCATCACCACCGCTTGGAGCCTCTCCCGCCGTCGCAGACCATCGTCGCCAGACCATCTTCGGCTAGCTTGCTTCCTCCGCGTCCTATTGGTACGTTCCTAGTGGCCACCGGATGCTCATCTTCACTCTAGTTACGCGAAATCATGGCCGGAACGACGAATGCATTGTAGACACCAAGTTGTAGTCAACCCCTAGGTAGTCGAACCTCCTTCTACTTGGAATGTAGTCAGACCTCATTCCAACTAGTTAGTCGCACACCCTTTCGCCTGAGATCTAGTTGAACCTCCAGGTAGTTGAACCCTCCCCCGCCTAGAGTGTGGTTGAACTTCCCTTCCAACCAGATGGCCGAAACTCTTACCAGAAAGAGGAAACTCCTTTGAAGCAGAAGCACAAAACTCCTTATTACCAGATCGTCGCAACTCCTTTTGATTGGATGGTCGAGACTCCTTCCGACCGGATGGCCGGGACTCCCTTTGACCGGATGGTCGAAACTCCTCTTGACCGGATGGTCGAAACTCCTTCCGACCGATGGTCGAAGATTCCCCCCCCCCCCCGACCAGATGGTCGAAACCTCCTCCGACCATATGGTCGAAACCCCCTCTGACCATATAGTCGAAGCTCATCTAGACCAATTAGTCAAAAACCCCTCCGACCATATAGCTGAAGCTTGTCTCGACCAGTTAGTCAAAACTCCCTTCGACCAGACAGTCGAAACTCCTTTGACTAGTTAGTCAAAAACTCGATTCAACCAGTCGAACTCCCTTCAGCCAGATAGTCGAAACTCCTTCGACTAGTTAGTCGAAAACCCCCTTTCGACTAATAGTCGAAACTCCTTTGACTAATAGTCGACACTCCTTCGACCAGATAGTCAAAACTCCTTTGACTACTTAGTGGAAATCCATTTTCGACTAATAGTCGAAACTCATTCGACTAATAGTCGACACCCCATCGACCAGTTTGTCAAAACCCCTTCGACCAGATAGTCAAAACTCCTTTCGATCAGATTGTCGAACCTTCTTCGACTAGACAGTCGAAGACCCCTTTCGACTAATAATCGAAACACCTTTGACCAATAGTTGAAACACCTTCGACTAGACAGCCAAAACTTCTTTCGACTAGTTGGTCGAAACTCTTCTGAGTAGTAGTCAAAACAATAAACAGTAGTCAAACCATGAACAATACTTGAAACCATGAATAATACTCAAAACAGTGAACAGTATTTGAAACAATGAACCGAACTCGAAACCCCTTCCGACTAGGCAGTCGAAGCTCCTTCCGCCTGAAATGTAGTTTAACATCTTTCCTCCACCTCCTTACATCCCCAGAGCAAACACACAAGCTTGGAGCACGCTCCAAGTTCGGCCAACGCGCCACTTCATGCCGACACCACATCGGTGTTGCTCTGAAGGGTCTCCCTCCTCTTTAATCGTGTCACCATATATCCTTAGGGCAGGAGTTAAACCCCTCCCCAATTAGTTTAGCCTTCCATCACAAGCCTAACCAACATGGTGAGTTTTCCCCAAATCCGAGTAGGACCCTGAACCCCCTTTGTCGCGTTGTCTCCGGTTGCCTTCTCCACCCATACCCCCTTTATGTCTCCACAGGCCGCCGTCGACCCAGCTGCCCAGCCACCTCCCTGGTCATATTTTACGCTGGTAAGGTCCTATGATGGTTTAGGAAAATTGGGAGTGCTCGAAATCACATCCGGTCTGGACGACTCCAGATCCTATTTGAGGTCGAGTCCATTACTATCTAATACCTGAACAATAGAGCACCAATTGAACCACGGGTAACTACTAATTCAAAACCAATTAATGGTAAGTAAGCAGGGTTTAACCATTCCTGATTACACACGGGTCTACAGCTAAGAGCAGTGTATTTCGACCACCATAGTCTATGGCTTCAACCATACTGGTATGTGCCTTTGACCACAGTGGTCTATGGCTTCGACCAGATTATTTCGACCATACTGGTCTGTGCCTTTGACCACCATGGTATATAGCTTCGACTAGATTATTTTGATCATAGTGGTCTATGCCTTTGACCACTATGGTCTATGGTTTTGACCAGATTATTTCCACCATACTGTTCAATGCCTTCGACCGCCATGATCTATGGCTTCGACCAGATTATTTTGACCATTTTGGTCTAGACCTTCGACCACACTAGTATATGGCTTTGACCAGACTACTTCGACCCTATTAATCCATGCCTTCGACCACACTGGTCTAATACTTCTGGTCTAAGAATTTGCCTGCTATGGAATTATAGAAATGAATGAGCCTTTACACATATGTGCCTAATTCCAACAGAATCATTTGTGATCTGAAAGCAGATCAGAGAGTCATACCGAACCGGGTAACCTCTCATCCAAGTAAACCCTTCTTGAATGTTCCTTGGACATTCTCTCCCTCTCCATTGGATTCATCATCTTCTTGATTATACTTCGTCTGAAGTACTTCCTCCATTAACTCCAGATGAGTGTATTTTAGTCTCATCTGAGGTACTCTGTTCTTTCAGGTTGTCATTAGACATGGTTGCTATCATTCGAAGTATTTTCATTTGTTTGAATGTTTTTGGGATTTATTGAAATTATTTTGACCATTTTCAGTCGTTCTGGAGCTCAATCGTATTATGCGTAAGTAGACTCTGAAGTCATAATGGAACAGCAACCCCAACAAGGACGAGGTCCAAATCAAGACTGTCAGAGCATTGAACAGGATGATTATCCGCATATTGAGCGTGGTTATTATCAGGACATTGCACAAGAGCATGACCGGGGTTATCAGAACATTGAGCAAGGCGAATCAATACTTTGATCATATTGCACCCAGTCTTTGCAAATTATCTTGCTTTTAATTATGAAATTGCATTGCTATGATTTATACAACTATATTAGTCTAGTTCATAGATAATGCCTTAATGATAATTGAGTATAAACTTCCAATCATTGAAATTGGACATTATCAATTGTCACCTTAGAATTAATGATTTGCATACTGGTTAATAAGTTTGTATCTAAGTGTCATGCTTAGCCTTGGTTAGATATTTTATCATGCGGGTATTAAATTGCTCGACATCAATCTTTCCAAATATGAAAACTGGATTTAGGCAGTCGAGACTAGGAGCCTGGCTGGTCTGTTGGACTAAAGATTATTTTCGAAACAAACCAAAACCTAATAAACCGGTTTTGACTTGGGCGGGTGAAAAAGTGGCCAGTGCTGGTGATGCACGTCGATGGAGTATGTGGATGCATCGCCCAAGTCAATAAAGGATTAATTTCTTGTTATGACCTCTCGTGTAAAAACAGTGCAACCACAAGTCTATAATGGGTAGGCCTGGCTAACTAATTTGTTTGCCTTCTTGCAACCTCGCTATTGGTGGATGTGTAGTGTGTATATAGGTATTAGTCACAGAGAAGCTACACGGCGCAAATGAAGACCCTCGAGGGCATGGCCTAAGGGGTGATGCCTAGCTGTGTGGTGTTGCATTGGAGAGGGCATTGTAAAGGTCTTGTGATAATCAACTTAGTCGCACACCATCAGAAGTGCGTATGAGACATTATAAGTTGATAATGATTATCTCTTGTGAGTAAAGTGTACGAACTCTGTAGAGTAAAAAAACTATCTAAATAGACGTGCTCACGGTCAAAAGCGGTGCCGGGAATTTGCTTGAACTAGCTTTTATTTTTATAAAACCATTTGTGTGTGGGTGTGGAATGAAAAGATATTGTGGGACCCCAGGGATTTGACAAAGCCTGGTCGGGGACCACTGGTAATTACAAGTTAGCCCGAGCATTGGGTGGTTACAGCCACTAAATGGAATAGGAGATGAGATCTCCACTAGTACCTGACAAATAAAAACTCAGTTTATAAAATATGTTGTTAAAAATGCTAAGTTTAAGGATTTGCTATTACGTAGGAAATGTTTGTTTAGGTTTTTATCTGGCTTAAAAGAAAAAAAAAGTCTAACCCTAAACAAATGGGTGATTTTTTATCTGACTTATAAAAAACTTACGATATTTTAAGCCTAAAAGCTATAAGCCAAGGAAGGGGTGCTTTTTTTGTTTTTGCAGAATGGAATAACCGATTGCCACTAAAGTTCGCTGAAATTACCCACAAAATGCCATTGCATATAAATACAAATCGTTCTGTTTTTTTGCTCTTCTATCCTCCTCTTCATACACAACTCAATAAGTCAACATCCTATAAAAAATCAGATTACCTAACACTAAAGCTTAGCTTAAAAGCTAAGAGGCTTATAAGCTAATTAAGCCAAAAAAAAACTGACTTTAACATATAAACCAAAAAACCTAAGGCTAAACAAACAGGGCCATAATCTAATTCAATAAGTGGCTTTGAGCAAAATAAAAGAACCAAGAGTCTTCCCTTTGATTAGCCCTGCATGTATGATAATTGCATTGGGTGTTGGCTCACGAGTACAATTGTGTACTCATGTTTGCTATTTACATTCTTTTAGTCAGTACGCACAAAAGAAGACTACAGGGACAATTATGAGTATTGATCAAGACTGGAGATCAAGAAGGCCAAGAACTTGGTCACGAGATCGTAGCCGATTGTCGGTGGGCATATCGTGAGGATTCCACATGTTATAGTTTGATTCTTCTTCCGCTACTGTTCTTTGAAAGTATTTGTCTTATCCGACCATTCTGTAAGCCAAAAGCCTAAATGTATATTTACGCTTTGTTTAATATTATGCAATAATTCTGTATTTTTGTGATATATGTTTGAACCAATAATGTAATTGTATGTGTTATCTACTTATTCAGAGAATAACACAAATTAACACAGTAGATTCCAAATTCTAAATTTGGGATCTGACATTTACTGACCTAAAGCACGGAAACCATGATGCTCATGTACAGCCTCTATATGGGTCCTGCTTGTAAGTCATTATTCATAGACAGGATGAGAGTGAATTCTAAAGCATGCATATTTTATCAGATGAGACATGGCATGCATGCATATGGCCTTGGAGTGAAGTAGTACTGAACAGAAGGCAAGTATGTATATACGCATGACAAACTGACATACACAAACATAAAGGGAGCCTAACTAAGTACTGAACTTGGGACCTACTGAATTTGCATGTCATATATATCTGAAATCCTGGTTGCCGCTCATGGTATATATACATGTGAACTTTGTTACATGTTCAGATCCAAGAACAAAGATGTCAGGAACGGATTGGAAAGTTGCAAACCTTTTTTTCCCACAAGGAACGATACGCTTACATCACCAAAGAGGAGTGGGGCTTTCTGAGTGCCATTTTGGAGAAGTTGGGTTTTTGCACGAGATGGGTGGACTTGATCATGAAGTGTGTCTCAACGGTCATATATCAAATCAAGGTGAATGGAGAGCTCACGGATACAATCATCCCATCCCGTGGTTTACGACAAGGAGATCCCCTCTCCCCCATATCTATTTGCTCTATGTGCATAAGGTTTCTCTGCAATAATCCATGATGCAAAGAGAAGAGGACAGTTTGGCGGCATCAATGTATGTCAGGGTGCTCCTGCTGTTACACACCTCTTCTTTGCAGATGATTCGTTGTTGTTTATGAAAGCTAGGAGTTCTGAAGCAGAGGCCCTGAAGAATATCGTCGCATTGTATGAAAACTGTTCGGGACAGTGTGTCAATTTGGAGAAATCTTCGATTACGTTCAGTGCTAATTCAACAGAAGAGGCAAAGGCATGGTGAAATCCATGTTAAATATCTCCTCACGGGCTCATAATGAGAAGTACCTGGGCTTACCGATCCATGTAGGGAGGTAAAAAAAGAAGACTTTCTCGTACCTGAAAGATAGAATCTGGGGCTGCATTCAGGGTTGGAAGGAGAAATTGTGGTCTAATGCCGGGAAGGAGATTTTGATTAAGGCGGTAGCTCAGGCTATTCCTATGCATGACATGCATTGTTTCTACCTCACATAAGGGTTTTGCGATGATCTCAAAACTTTAATTTGTCGGTTTTTGTGGAACCAGCAGGATGATGAGCACAAACTCCATTGGCTTAGTCGGGAGAAGCTAATCCGACCGAAAGGACCAGGGAGGCAACAGTAGTTGTCTGCTTCAGACAAGCGGAGGAGCTCCAGGGAGGTTCTCGGTCGCGCTCGTCGCTGGCGAGAGGGGACACGGCGGCACCGGGTAAAGCCAAAAATGGGTTCCCACAAGGCAGGTGGTCCTTGGGGTACTGGCGGTGAGGGCTATGGTGGCCCGTAGCGGCGACGCGGCGGGCTTTAGCGGCGTCGGCGCTCGGTGCTTCGGCGAGCACCAGGTTCCGGCGATGCTTCTGCCCAACCGGTGCGCGCATGAGCATCAATGGAGGGTAAAAAGCTTATCGGGGCGAAGAGGGGTAAAGGAGGTAGCCGAAGAAGGGCCAGTGACGAAGACACGGGGCGGTGCGGTGAGCTTCTCGGGGCGGCGGCGACCTGCGAGAAAGGGAAAGCAATCAACCCCCCGGGAAGCTAAACGGGGGTGTGGTCGTGGTTAGAGTGGGAGGGATTTGGGGAAAGTTCCCCGGAAAAGATTCGGCGATGCAATCGGTGCTCTTGGTCGGGAGTGGAGAAGAAAGAGGCTCCGGCGAGCTCCTGTGAACGAAAAGCCAAATTAGTTGAGGGGAAAGTTTCCCGGGACTCCGGAACATGTGCTGACGCACACGACGAGGGAAGAAGCTTCACTGAGTGGCGATTATGGTGATGGCGGCGTTGTGGCAGAAACAGGGACTTGCTCCGGGTGGTCTTATATAGGCAGGAGGGCGAAGAACGGAGAGCGCAAGGTGGCGCGAGCGACGACACGGCCGACGACACTACAACATGGGGGTAGCGCCCATGACGCGACGCAAGTAGGCAGAATAGTGGCGATGCGGATGGGCAGGATTGCAGAGGTGACCCGGGCTGGTTGCTGCACCGTGGCGTCTCCGAGGGCATCGCCAGTGCAGGTGGCAGTGCTGCGGTGACGCGTGGAAGAAAAGGAAGAGGGGAAAGGTGGCTGAGCTGCGCGCTGGTTTGTCCGGGAGAGAGAGAGAGAGAGAGAGAGACGAAGCGCTGGTGAGACGAAGGTAGCCCAAAGTGGATCAACCAGAGGAACATGGAAAAGCAATTAGGAAAAGAGGAAGGAAGGAAAGGCAAGAAAAAAGGAAAAAGGGAAAAAGGGGAAGAAAAATTCATGGTTTAATTTCTTTCAAGTGTGCTCTCACTTGAGAATTTGACTTTAGGATTGCTCAGATGATTTACTTGCCTACGACACTACCGTTAGCTTTGTTTTTACAATTTTGGTTTTTAGGGTTTTTGCTTTTCACCACTCGAGCTAAAAAAAAGTAGTTAAAATAACTCCTAAAAAGTGTGTAATTAAGGCAATAATGAAAAACACACAATTTTTTTTAGAAATTCCGTATTTTAATTTTTGGGAATTTTTGGGGTGTTACAAACTGTACTAAAGGAGACAAGGCATGGCTGAATATCTCGTCTTTGAGATGCCCAAATAAGATCAATATGTTCTTGTGTTGATTGGTTCATAATAGTCTGCCTTTGCGTGCAAGTATTATAAAAAGGGGTGTCACGATGAACGATCCCAAATGCTTGATCTGTCATAGGTTGCGGAGGATGGAGGCATGTCTTCTTGAAATGTTCTGAAGTAAAGCGGTGCTGGCAGGAGTTGCAAATAGAGGAGTGCAAACAAGAGCTCACTTAGGCGAATGCGGTGCTCTGAGAACTCTGGTGCTTTAATGAAAACCAACAGTTGACAATAGTGGTGCTTTGGTGGCTGTGGTTGGAAAATAAAAACAGAGTTCGAGAAGGAGATCTGAAGCACTCGGTGGATAACATCTGTCATCGAGTGAGGTGTTTCAATGCAGAATATGCAGAAATTTTTAGAGCTTCAAATGAAGTTAAAGTGTGTATGAGTTCTCGCTGGGAGCCGCCGACTGCTGGAGTTCTGAAAGCTAATATTGACGGAGCTTTTTTCAGAAGGGAAGCACCATGGAGGATGGGGAGTTGTGATCCGAGATTGCACGGGTAGCTTAATTACTACAAAGGCAGGGAGAGTCAACCATATTGATGATGTTTTCTCTGCTGAACTTGGCGCCTCCACGAGCCTTTTATCTGCGTTGGGTCTTGCACCGCAACTGGTTGTTGAGACGGATGCCCAGCTCCTAGTACATGCTGTGAAGAACAAGGTCCGGGATACCTCAGTTTCGTAAGTTATAATTAAGGAGGTTAAACTGCTTATTAGTACGTGTTTTAATAGTCGTGATATCGCTTTGCCCAAGAACTTGTAATTCTGTAGCTCATGCCTTGCCTAAACTAAGCTACGACCTTGCTGATGATGCTCCATGGTGTTGGGAAAGTTCTGTCCTAGCTGCTATTGTAGGTTTTGTAACATGCAAATTGCCTGGACAGTCTGACTAATATATCACCCACATTACTCTAAAAAATCAAACCAGGCCGAAAGCCTAAAATTGCCACAGTAGCTCAGGTCAAAAGCTACGCGCCTACGCGCTCCGACGCTCTCACTGGTCACCGCTGGACTCAAGAGTGCAATATTTTAAGTATTCTGGAAATTTCCATATCCGCCAGTTATGAAATCGAGGTGCAATAGTGCTAATACTATATGTTCTAGATTATACTAGAACATTCTCGTCGACAAGTGGCAGCAGCCATGTACTCCAAACAAACCAGAGAGAGCGCGAGAAAAACGGCAACGGACAATACGGACGTTTTGGGCGAGCCGCAAACGTTCAAAAATTCAAATCGACCGTCATACTATCAACCCCGCGACGTGGCCCACGCGTCGACCCTAAGCGGGTTCGCCTAACCGACGTCTGCCCCACTCAGAAACACCACACAACGACCCTCTCACCTTCCTTCCATTCGACTCCACTCCACTCTCCCACCTCACCACACCACCTCCTTGACTTTATAGAGAGAGAGACTCCCCAGCGATGAGCTAGCTAGAGAGAGAAACCTGCAGCTGCAACCAAAGAGAGAAGCCTTTAGAGAGAAGGGGAGGGAGATGGAGAGACCAGCACCGGTCAGGAAGTCCCACGGGTCCACGGCGGACCTGCTGACGTGGCCGGAAAGCCGGAGGGGGCGCCAGAGGAGCCGGTCGGCGGGGCCACTCCTCCGCTCAACCGCCGGCCGCACCAGGTGACGTGATGGGAATAGCTTCCTTTGCCATTGTCGGGGAAGGGATTGGTTTGTTTCTTCGCTCATGGTTTGCCTTTCTTGGTTTTTCGTGTGTGCAGCCGTCGAAGGCGATCAGCAAGTTGGTGTTCGGTGGGCAAGTGACGGAGGAGGCTGAGAGACTCAACAAGAGGTGAGGCTGGGAGCGTTTAGGCGCGTGTTGGTTTCTTTTGTCCTTGTTTGGGAGTGGATAGATTTGGTGTTCTGTTCTTGTTTTGTGTGGAGATTTTGACATTTGCAGTTAGATCTCTCGAGATTTACGGTTCCACCCTACGGAAAGATTAGATTGTTAGGGTGTTTTTGTTGATCTTTGACGATGGTATCTAGGGAAATTCGTCGGATTTCAGTTTTTAGTTGCTTTGTAGGATATGTGCGGCGAGTTTTACTTCTGTTCCATAGGCTCCGTGCAAAAGATTCACTAGATTGCAGTGTCACGTGGTTTGGATAGTTCGTGTAATTGTGATCTCGCACATTTC
This sequence comes from Hsuehochloa calcarea, assembly GCA_036346395.1. Taxonomy (NCBI): domain Eukaryota; kingdom Viridiplantae; phylum Streptophyta; class Magnoliopsida; order Poales; family Poaceae; genus Hsuehochloa; species Hsuehochloa calcarea. Next base: position 34,593,184 of record CM070611.1, read on the forward strand.
GATGGAATCTTGCGATATGACTGTAGTCTTGGGTGTCAGCGTTACATATTTTTTTTCTGGAGGACCTCTTGCACTATTTTCTTATATTTTCCTGGCTAGGACCTAGGAATACTCCTTTTGAATTTGTGTTGATGACAAGACTCTTGATTTCTCTGTAGGTCGACAAGTTTTGCAAATCATCTTAGTTTTCTTAGTTCTTTAGATATTAAACAAGTAATTTACTCAAAGGCAGGTTAACTTCTCTGTTATTTACTGATTTACATGCTGCAGTGCACTAAATAAGCTATTTTTTCATCCAGGAAACCATGCTCAGCTCCCAAGTGGAAGGAGATGACAGGAAGTGGCGTATTTGCAGCTTGAGGCGTGGTTGAGGAAGATGAATCGGGGAACACTTCTGTGACACCCACCAGAACAACTTCAAAGAATTATCAAGTGTTGCTTTGTGAGAGAACAAACCCTAAAAATGGAATATGTACAATGACTTGCATTCTATCTCAATGTTACTCTTAAGCTGTATTTGCGGGAGTGCTAAATTGTTAAGAGTTTTTTCTTCCTCAGATGTTGTGCTAAATGATTGAGAGAAAGCACTTGCTTAATATTCGTCTTTGCAAATATTAGATTTTTAATTACATTTGGAACGCCATTGATATTAGCTGCTGGTTGCTAAAATCAAACTTGTTAACTCCAATAGTCAGAAGTTGTTGGGATGAATCTTGTGGGAAGGGTTTGGTTAGCATTATTGATATGTATAGTCATTGGTTTGTGACCTTTCCTTGTAATAAAACTGGACCTGTTGATTGAACTGTTAAACTGAGCCTCAATTTTCAAGAACTTTGTTTGAGAGACAATAGGATTTAGGTATGCTGAGATATGGTGACTTATATCATATTCCTTTAGGACTTGGAGAGTTGTGCTGCATAAATTCCTAGATGTATCCTAATATGATTATGCACTACTACAGAACACGTCATCACAGACGGTTCGGAACCGTCATCACAGACGGTTTCCGAACCGTCTATATCTATACGTCTGTGATAACAAGCAGTTACCACAGACGGTTCCAAACCGTCTGTGATAAGTCTTATCACAGACGGTTTTTAACGTAAACCGTCTGTGATAAGTGATTATCACAGACGGTTTACTTTAAAAAACCGTTTGTGATAAGTGGTTATCACAGACGGTTTTAAAGAAAACCGTCTCGTGATATGTCTAGTATCACGCACGCGGTTTTAAAGTAAACCGTCGTGATATGTCTAGTATCACGCACGGTTTACTTTTAAAATCGTCTGTGAAGGCTATTACCACGCACGGTTTTATGTTGAAACCGCTCGTAGTAATAGTTTCACGCACGTTTCAACATAAAACCGCTCGTGGTACCGAGCGACCCTAGCTACATCGTTTGTTGTTTTTGGCCACCTCGAATTGCTAGCCATGCCCTCGAAAACAAGCATGTACAAAAATGATACATCGTAGATAATCAATTGTTGACAACTCAAATTGACCATTACTCAAAATAAATTAATAAATAAATTAATAAAGATCGAATTTGTTGAAGTATTTTTGCTATAGTTGTACAATTGGATTACAATTAAATCAATTGTTTGCGTGAATCTGGTCGGCGATGGAGTGAAACTCTCCTTTGTTAACTATTTCGTCATGATAAAGTTGCATAGCGCCTCGAACTTCCGCGAGCTCTTGCATAACGAGTCCATATAAATCTATTATCAAACCCTCGCCGCTAGGTCAAGAAAAATGGTAAGGATATATATTTGAATTTACAATTACAAAAAAATTATTTCGAGATTGACAAACCTCCTGATTCTTCATCTTAGCACTAATGATTTGTCGCATATGATGGCAACGAGAATGCACATAGCTCATCATTTTTTTGTCAAGCAGACCGCAAAAATAGAATTACATATGTACGTATAGTCGATTGAAGACAAATTTTATGAAGTATGATATATATAGGATTATTGTGTTGTAGCGCGCACTGGAAATTTCGTCCTGTGTGTTAGTTGGGCCTGGATCCACTTGGTATCTTCCTTGTTGGCTAACATAGGAGATGAACGAACTACATAATTGAAAAAGTTATCCTCGGGCATTTCAAACGAAGGAAGACTACAATAGAGTTATGTATGGAGGAAATGATCATACTTGTCGAGTATTGCTTGCGACGTCAAGTCGTGATCGCTTCGACTAGGAATCAAGATATATCACGTTGTTCCTCTTGGGTATAATGACTAAAAGGATCCATGGTACCTACTCATGTACGCCGCTATAACTATTAAACCTAAGTACAAATGAAATTTGAATAGCAAATAGTGAAGCACTTACCCTTGGTTGTAGGGCACCAGTATGTAGTCCTTGCGATTCTGAAGAAGCAATGCCGTCGTTATATAGTTCTCGACGAAGGTCGCGTCTGCTTGGATGGTTTGCATAGATACCACGTGTGGGTCGAGGAAACCCACCGGTTCTCGCCGCTCCCGGCATTTTTCATCATGTATCTATACATAAGCAATGAGTTGCGATATTTATCGGTATTACATGAATGTAGAACTTGATTGTACACACTTACAATTGTCCAACATCGTAGAAGCGAGGCGCCGAGGGCTTCGAGATTGAATAGGTTGAATAAGTCGCTGAAGCCCACCACGGTTGCCCTACCGTTGAAGAAATGCTCATCCTTGTATGCGACGGTGATTCCAAAGATCGCACCCTTCTTTGCGGTATTCCGCAAGTACTGTGCATGCAAAGCCCGACAAGCAAATCCAACAGGGCTAATTGTGCGTTAGAGCACAACGGTTTTCCGATGGAGTACTTCCGTGCTTCGGGACTTGGGAGGCGCTTAATGTTCGCCGATTTGGCCTTAACGATTGGCGGCGTCTTCTGCGAGACGACTCGGGAACCGATCTGTAGCACGCTTTTGTTGTTCCTTCTGCGCCTTCTCCACGGAACCGGCGAGGTGGCCTTCGAGGCGAAATATGAGGTGGAGTCATGGAGGGTTCCGTTGGAGAGGAATGGTCCTGCCGAGATTGCGGCATCGCTGGGTCGGGGCGATGTCCGCCTTGGGCCATCGGATAAAACGTACGGCATCCCCTAGTGTTGTGATCTCTTCGTTCGGGCGAATGTCCAGGGACGGCCATGAAATGTTGATGTACCATGTCCACCTCCACCCTTGCGTAACCATGCGCCACCCGACACCGCGGTCGCATCGCTCCTTCCCGGTATGGATGCACCATCCCCGCCCACCTCAATAGGAATGGACCCAACTAACCTCGCTTGAGTTTGCAGCCGTCGGCTCCTACAAAACGACACGCAATTAGCTAAGGCGCCCTATAGGTCTATCTTTGGTGCATTCCATAGATGTACATTACCTTGATGTGGTCTATCGGTAATTGGTCGTCGCCACGCTCAAAATTATGCGTGGACGCCGACACTACTCCGATGTCGAGGAGGACCGGTTCCCGCAATAACGGGGCGGCTTATGATCGTTGCGAGTACTTGATTCATTGATCCCGCAAACTTGCTATCTGCCCTGAAATTTCGCTTTAAGCGCTCCAAGCGATTGTCGTGACTCGGCCTTGGATCTCTTCCTACTTCTATACATGAAGTAGTCGTCATGCGAATCCATGTACCCAAGGTACGTTAACCCCTTGCCTCGCGTGCGACCGGGTGCTCCTTGTTTCCTAGGGCCGTAGATAGTATATCCTTCTCCTGTGTTCTTGGAAGGAGCCTTCGAAGTTTGGGCAATCAATTCACGCCGCAAGAGGTCATCATGTTATTATAGTCACTATTAAGTTATGGACTTGTAAACAAGTAGGTAGTTCGACATATTTACCACACGCTGGGACACTTCCCGTCCGCGGGTTTGGGAAAGTGACGCGCCATCGAGCGAGACTTTGCCCTCGCTTAACCGTGCACGGAACGCGGTGTGTGATATCGTGAAATAGATTCTCCTCCTCCGCCTCCCATTGCGCTGGATTTAGCCGCTGCACCAGTGATGCCGAGTCGTGGGGTGAGTGTTTCGTGCTGGATTGCTTTGTGCGCCGCACTTTGCTCCTTAAATTCATCCGTCGCCTTCATAGCCACAAAGGCGCTCCATGTTTCCAGCCAAGAATGGAAACTTCGTGAATGGCGCCTCACTCTTGTTCACGTCATCGCGTGACAAGAACGCTCTTGAAGGTCCTCCACGCGCGACACATGGAGAGCAAGGCATGCCGCTCGACGCGATTCATGTGTGTTTCGGATAGTGAACCCGCTTGAAAGGTCTTCCCGAGCACGCGCTCTCGATCTTTTGTCGAGACTTCCACTTTAGTATGGTGATAGGGACCTTTTCCTTGCAAGTATCCCGCAGATGGTCCGGAATCTCGCCACGATGTTGGGGACTCATAGGGACCCTAACGCCACCGACCTCCGTGATGGTCGATCGGCCAACAGCAATTTCGATATTCCTCTACCATCTCGCTACGATCTGCGACGTCGGTGGCGGCGAAGACGCGCCTCTGCCATGTCCGGCGTTTATGACGGCGGCAAGAAGACAGTGCCTCTGCCATCTCGCTTACTTGCTATCTATATAAGTTACGTCGCAATTATTACATAGTATATAATATATGGGAAATTGCACAAAACACAAACACAAACACCGGAAAAAACTGTGATTAGCCAAGTTACGCACCAATTTTGTCATTTTCATGGCGGACATTTAACAATAATAAAGTGTTGCTAATTAGAAAGTTTCAAATAAAGTGTGCTCACTCATGTCATGGCTCTAAAAACTGGTTACTAGAGTTATTATATTCAAATAGTAAACGCATATTAAACTCCACCGCATCGCCAAATTAAGCCTAACACTAATTTTTTGTATTACTACTCTCTTTTAAGTCATCATCTTTTTTGCTAAAGCTACGAAAAATGGTGATGGTATATGTTCCTCATGACCTATATTGATGTTTGTTACTCCATAAGGTGCATTGTCTAATTAATATGGTTAACATGGTGGCTTAAATATGTTTGGACCAAGGTAATTAGTTCTAAAAAGACAAGCCATTTCCATCAAAAGAAAGTGCTTTCTTCCACACAATAAAGATAGAGCCATGAAACACAAACTAAAACTACAAGACCCTCTCCCAACAAAGGTAGGGAAAGAGGCTAAACATGTTATTTTCTCTGCATAAATAGGATATGTATGAATCAAACACAAGAATGCAGGATTGTCTTCATTCGAGCAACAAAAGTTCAGGGACGAGCCTTTACAAGAAAGGAGGAGCCATTGACATGAATCAGAAACCAAGGTCGAAAGTTCAATGCAAAATAAGGCTACAACTCCTCAGAAAAAGGCTACAACAAGTATGCACTAAACGCACTATTGTATATCTCAAAACAATGAAACATGAACTAAGGACACTCAACTACCTATCATTTCGATTTCCTCCAAAAGCATTCCTTGAACCAATAAATCTTTCTTCTCTCTAGCAATGATCTATCTATCAACCAATAAAGGTAGCAGTATTCCATATGGAGGAAATCATATAGAGTACCCCACCACCAAAAGGATGCTATGGAGGAAATCATAAGGGATCTACTGGATTCTGAAGAGGTTAGGCACAGCATCAGTCCCTATTCTTCTCCTGCTGTAATGGTGAGAAAGAAGGATGGAAGCTGGAGGCTATGTGTAGACTACAGACAACTGAATGCATTAACCATTAAGAATAAGTTTCCCATGCCAGTCAGTGAGGATCTCTTGGATGAGCTACAAGGTGCTACAATATTCAGTAAACTGGATCTCAGGTCAGGCTACCACCAGATAAGAATGGCGGATGAAGATATTGAAAAAACGGCGTTCAAGACTCATATGGGACATTATGAATACACAGTAATGCCTTTTGGCCTTACTAATACCCCAGCCACATTCCAAGCTTTAATGAACAACATATATCTGGAGAAGGAGTATCCACAGACCCTAAGAAAATCACTGATATTGTAAATTGGCCGAAGCCTGATGGGGTGTCAAAATTAAGAGGGTTCCTGGGGTTGACTGGGTATTACAGGAGGTTCATAAAAAATTACTTTTGAAGCTAATGGAGTTTGATTACAGCATAGAATACAAGAAGGGAAGAGAAAATACAATTTGCGATGTGGCTGCTCTGGGAGGCGCGGGTCGGGAGGAGGGGCGCCGGGTCGGGGAGGCGTCGGAGACGAGGCGGCCGGGCTCGGGAGGCGCCGGTCGGGAGGAGGGCGCGGGTCGGGAGGCGTTCGGAGACGAGGCGGCGGGCTCGGGAGGCGCCGGGTCGGGAGGAGGGGTGCCGGGTCGGGGAGGCGTTCGAGACGCAGGCGGCCGGGCTCGGGAGGCGCCGGGTCGGGGAGGAGGGCGCCGGTCGGGAGGCGGCGAGAGGGCGCTCAGAGACGATAGGGTTAGATCAAAACCCTATCGCCTCTCAACCTTATATGGTCAAGACGCATCACGACGGTTCTAGAGGAAACTGCGTGATGCGTAACATCACGAGCGGTTTCCCAAGAACAAATCGGATGCGTGAACATCATCGCACGGTTCTTGGGAAACCGCTCGTGATGTTTACGCATCACGCATTTCCCTCTAGAACCGCTCTGTGATGTTTACAGATCACGCATTTCTCTAGAGGGAACTGCTCGTGATTTTTCACATCACGCATTTCCCTCTAGAACCGCCTGCGTGATGCGTAAACAGGTGGAATATAGAAAACAATATATACATCATGTCAATTTTCCTAAGATCATTATACAAATCATCAAATTAAGATTCGATGGTTCCAAGTTGGAGCTACCAAAGTTATGTACCGCAAACATAATAAGTATGTATTTCATCTTCATAGATAGTGTTAATTTATTTGTTGATGCCGCACATCATGCAAGCTATTCTTGTTATGAATCGTGCAAAGCATTGTAAAATGTCGTTTTACCTCAATCGACATTTGTTCCATTATATGACATTTGTTCTTACCTCAAGCATTGAAATAAGTATGCATTTCACTTTCAATATTAAAGATCACAAGTCCATAACACAACACATGACAATGGAATAAATAAATTAATTACAATGGAGTAATTAAATTCTTAATTAAAATACTGCCCTTCATGATGATCGACGCATATAGCTAGCTTCCTCACGGGTTCTTCCTCGAGCTCGATGCCGCCTCCGAAAGGTGGCAACTCGTCAAATTGATTGTATTCTTCCTCGTCCACTACATTCTCAACTCCGACAATCCTCCTTTTTCCATGAAGAACTACGTGGCGCTTCTTATTTGCCGGTCGGTTACATAGAAGACTTGAACAACTTGGTTAGCCAAGACGAATGGTTCGCTTTGTATCCGACACGCTCGAGGTCCACGGTAGTGACGCCTGCATTTGTCGACCTTCACCGTGGAGATGGACCCAACGGCACCAAATAGGGGATCTTGAAAACACGAGTCGATCTCCCATATCTCCTCTATTTGCCCATAGTACGAGCCGCCAAATTTATCGGATCGAATGCATCTATGCGACACCGCTGCTCAGACCGTGCTCTTCCTATCCCGAAATGCCAGATAAAATGTGTACCCATTTATGTCGATCCTTGCCATGTGACAATTGTAAAATGTGGCCCTCTTGCCAACCATAGCAACAGATCATCACTTGATGACCTCCGAGTGATTCGCACCTTTAACCATTCGTTGAACCGACGGTTGTGCTCTCTCGTGATCCAAACCTACGACCGGTCCGGATTCTCATTGGCGTACCATGTCTTTGTGCTCATCGATGTACGGGGACACTTGGGTCATGTGTTGCAAGACCGTGAAATGGGCTTGAGCGCACGTATCCAGATCGGAGTGATTGATTTCCTTCCGATGGTCCCGATACCATCCAGTCTCCCTCATGACGAGATAGAGGCACACCAATCGGATCCACCGAGCCATGTAGTCGACGCAGAACTCAATGACCTCTTCCGCTGCATAACCTTCGATGATGTCGCCCTCCTACGAGATCGATTCCGCACGTAGGACTTGAGAATTCCCATGTACCTCTCGAACGGGTACATATGACGAGAAACACAGGTCGCATATCTTTATCTCTTTCACAAGGTGAACAATGAGATGGACCATGATATCGAAAAATGACGGAGGGAAATACATCTCAAGATGACACGAGTCGTCACTACCTCGGCCGCAGAGCATCTAGTCCTTGGGGATCGATGACCTTCCGAGCAATTGAGTTGAAGAAATAACACGACCTCAAGATTGCCACTCGACCTTGTTCTAAGAAGATACTCCTAATTACAACAGAAGCATTTGTGTCATCAAGACACGACAATCATGCGACTTCATACCAATTAATTTCAAATCTTGCATAGAAACAAGTTTCTTAATGTTAGCGAGTAACCAGACGGACTTTCACACCGCAAGCTCGCACGCTTCATTTCTCTCGCCTTGGACAGAGTGTAGCAAGTCGGGGAAGGTACGTTCGTCTCAGATCGGTCTCTTTCGGTGCTAACTCGGTCCTTATGTTCATATCGACCAAGTCACGCCGCATGCTAACACCATCCTTTGTTTTGCCACTAATGTTCAAAGAAGAGACCAATCAAGCTATCACATACATTCTTCTCTCGTGCATAACGTCGATGCAAAGGGCGAACTTCTAAGTACTCCCAATAAGGCAAGTCCCAAAAATTGACCGCTTCTTCCGATGTTCTTCTCACGGGTTCTTAATTTACGCCCCTTCCCAAGCACAACATCGATATCCTTAACCATATCATAGACCTCTTTCCCACTAAAAGCCCTTGAAGTCGAACCGCCTTCCTTATTTCCGTCGAATTGTTTCTTCATCTTGCGGTATGGGTGACTCTCGGAAGGAACCTACGGTGACGCATGTACACGCTTTATGCGAGTTGTTCAACCATACACTCTCCGTAGCATCTAAGCAAAGGACGAGTGCTTTGGCTCCTTTTGTATCAAGTCCGACAGTTACCAAGGGCGTGAAAATCATTGATGGTGCGTAACAACATGGCGCGAAAGTGAAGTTCTCTCGCTTGTACGCATCCCATACATGTACCCTTCGCTCCACAAAGGTCACAAGATCTTCCAAAGAATGGTGCTAGGTACACATCAATATCATTCCCAGTTGCTTCGCCCTTGGATAAGTAGTGACATCAAAATGTACTTCCGCTTCATACAGAGCCAAGGAGGAAGGTTGTACATACATAGATTCACTGCCAAAGCTATGTCGGTGCTCATGTTACCGAAAGGATTCATTCCATCCGTACTCAACCCTAACCTTATGTTCCTCGCTTCCTTTTGAACTCTTCAAGCTCCGATCAAGTTTCTCCACCGCGTAATCAGCAGGTGTCTTAGCTTTCCATCTCTCTTACGCTCCTCTCGAGTGCCAACGCAGCAATCTTGCCTCCTTTGGGTTCGCAAATAAACGCTTCAAACGTGGGATTATAGGTAGATACCACAACATCTTAGCAGAGGTCCTTGCTTCACCTTAGCGATATTTTGACGCTTGTATCGGGATGCTTTGTACACGGACAATAATGCATGTCCGCATACTCTTTACTGTAGAGGATACAATCGTTCGGACATGCATGTATTCTTTCTACTTCCATTCCCAATGGGCAAATAACCTTCTTTGCTTGATAGGTGGTGTTTGGGCAACACGCTTCTCCGGAAGGATGTCCGCTAGAGACCTAACAACGCCGTGAAACTCTTATCGGACCAACTATTGCTTGCCTTCAATTTCAGCAGCTTCTAGCACGGTTGACAACCTTGTGTATTCGGCTTGCGGCCAGGAACAAAGGTCTCACCGAGTCCTCCCTTAAGCCCTCGAATTTACAAAACTCTCTCTCACTGTAGTTCTCTTACGCATCGCAGTAGCATCCGATCCAGATTGTCATCGTGCCCCGATCCTCATCAAAAGCACACCACATCCGCAAATCGTTGACTTCCTCGGCGATGTCGCCATTATTAACTTCGTATAATCGCTTCTTCACCGTGGATCGTCCAACATGTATACCCTTTTTTGAAACCCCTTCGAATCAAGTGCGCTTCGATCTGCGCCGCGTTGTTAAACATCTTCAGATTACCGCAATCAATGCACGGACAGTACATAAAATTTATCCCCTTCTTCAACATATCCCCGCCAATGCTCTTCTAAAAGCAACCACGCCATTAATGTAATCTTGACTCACACGGTTCACACCGTACATCCAGTTTCGATCCATCTACACTACGCATGTAACAAATTAGTGTCAAATTGATTAGCGATTAATTTATAGCAAACGAGAATGTGCAATATAAACTCATTCTCCAACATTTGTATCTAAGGTTATTGAAAGAAAACTCTTCACTAGTTATGTACCACACGCGGTGGCATAGCGTAGCCATGCCTACGGCCACAACCATGATCCCTACCTCTCGACACCGATATCTTTCTCAATTGAACAATCATGCAACCGAAATATAGGCATCACCTCATACAACACTTATTAACCTAAAATACCGGAATCAGAATGCAATATTGCTTGACCCAAACCCCACCGTACTGTGAACCGGTGTGTAAATTTTATTTTTTTAAGCCAATTAATTATCCTAACTCAAATTTTAGTGATTATTAGACCTAATTCAATTTTATTAAGTTACCACTCCTAAGTCAAATTTTAGTTCATTAGTTATAAGGTTTCAAAACTAAGATTTGCAGGGCTAATATTATTTATTCCAACATTGACGGTGCAAGATCATGTGCTCATACCAGTATTAGAGGAGGAGCCGCAGGTTGGAGGAGCTAGGGCAGGGAAGTGGCGCCTGGAGCGGTAGACACAGCAGTGAGTGAGGAGCTAGGCAGGAAGTGGCGCAGTTGGAGGAGCTAGGGCGGAAGTGGCGCCGGAGCGGTATACACAAAGCAGAGTGAGGAGCTAGGCGAGGAAGGGAAGTGGTAGACACAGCGCAGTGCGGCAGAGGGATGTCTCGACTCAATTTATATGAAGCACAGAAATCGCGCATTTGGTTCTATTTAAGAACCGCTCGTGATAGGTATCATCACGCATTTTACTCAAATATAACCGTCAGTAACATCACGCATTCTATTTCTAACCGCTCAGTTATCGCGCACGAAAAATAGAACCGTCAGAGTATATCGCGCACGGTTCTATTTCTAGAACCGTCAGCGGATATCGCTGCACGGTTTTAAATAGAACTGCTCAGGAATATCACGCACGGTTCTATTTAAGAACCGCTCGTGATAGGTTTATCGCTGCATTTCTCTAAATAGAACCGCTCGTGATAGGCCCGCCAAGCGCTAAAACATAGCCTGACAGATTTCAACACGCATTTTCCTTTTGAACCGCTCGTGATGGGCCGCCCGCTATAGCCTCTTTTGTAGTAGTGACTGGAGCATCTGAACATGTTGTTATGCTTCTCCCACTCGATCTGGAATAGCTAACTCAAGAAGCAAACGAGTCTCAGTCTGGGTGGTGCCCGCAAAACAGAAAGAGATATCCATACGCTCAAAATCAGTAACAAAACAACTCAGAGCAAGGGGTGTCACCTTGCGACTCAGAGCATCTGCTACTACATTTTCCTAACAGGGTGATACTGAATAGTTAGCTCATAATCTTTTATTAATTCCAACCACCGTCGTTGTCTCAGATTTAGATCTTTCTGTGTAAATATATACTTTAGACTCTTGTGATTCGTGAATATATCACAAGATTCTCCATATAGGTAATGATGCCAAATCTTTAGAGCAAGAACCATTGCGGCCAGCTCTAAATTATGAGTAGGATAGTTTTGCTCGTGTTTCTTCAACTGCCTCGAAGCATAGGCAATCACCTTGCCATCCTGCAAAAGCGCACAACTGAGTCCAACTCGAGATGCATCTGAATAAATAGTGAATCACTTTCGAGGTTCAGGAAGGGTAAGAATAGGAGCAGTCACTAACCTATCCTTCAAAGTGCAGAAACTGCACTCACACTCATCGGACCACTGAAACTTGACGCCTTTCTGAGTTAACAGTGACATCGGTTTGGCAATGATAGAGAAACCCTCCACGAAATGCCGGTAATAACCAGCTAAGCCCAGAAAACTCCTCACTTCCTTGACATTGGTTAGCCTTTTCCATTCTACTACGGTCGAGATCTTGCTATGATCAATTGAAATGCCCTCTTGATTAATCACATGGCCCAGAAACCCAACTTCAGAAATCCAGAATTTACATTTCTTCAGCTTGGCATAAAATTAATTTTCTATCAAAGTCTCAAGAATCAACCTCAAATGTTGTTCATGATCCTCCTCCGTCTTAGAATAGATCAAGATATCATCAATGAACACCACTACGAAATCATCAAGATACCGATGCAGCATGTTTTTCATTGCTTCCATGAAAACTGCAGGTGTATTTGTTAGTCCAAAAGACACAACTTTATACTCATAATGGCCATACCTCGTAGAGAAAGCTGTCATTTCAATATCTTACTCCCGAACTCGGATTTGATTGTATCCTCACTGAAGGTCAATCTTGGAGAACACTTTAGCTCTTTTCAGCTGATCAAAAAGATCCTCAATACAGGGCAAGGGATATTTATTCTTTATTGTTGCTTGATTGAAAGCCCGATAATCCACGCACATACGCCAACTGCAATCTTTCTTCTTTGTGAAGAGATCAGGCACACCCCAAACACTACACCGAATCATAACTTTGGACAACAAATTGTCCAATTGTTTTTTCAACTCATCCTGGAAGGGTCGAGCCAAACGGTACGGAGACAAAGAAATAGGTCGAGTACCAGGAATAAGATCAATCCAGAATTCCACATTCCGTTCTGGAGGCATCCCAAGAAGCTCTACAGGGAAAACATCAGGATATTCACACACTACAGGAATCTCCTCAATACGCTGAGAAGAATCTGCCTTCGCGCTAATAGAACAAAGCAATCCAATTGTTGATGCCTATCGGTTAAGAAACAAACCGGCCAACACAAAAAGGGAATCAGACGGTGCACTACCCTGATTAACCAATTCTTCACCGGACGGGGCTTGCAAAGTCACAATCTTCTAGAAATAACAAATCTTAGTGTGGTAACTGAATAACCAGACCATGCTAAGGATAACATCGAATGGAGATAACTGAATCACCATAAGATTAGCTATGTGAGAGACCATGTGAGTAGTGTCCCCTTTCGAGTGATGAGTATTTGACGCTGTGTTGAAAAGTTTATGATTGGATTCATTGCCGCTATTATTGCCGGCAGTTTCACATCGCGGAACTTCCGCTTCGAATGCGAAGTTCCGATAATCGGAAGTTCCGCTTCCGATTCCGCCATGGGAAAGCGGAACTTCCGATTATCCTGACGAATGTGTTCTGTTGTGGTAATGTGCGGAACTTCCACACTGGGAACGCGGAACTTCCGATTATCCTGACGAATGTGTTCTGTTGTGGTAATGTGCGGAACTTCCGCACTGGGAACGTGGAACTTTCGATTATTCTGACAAATGTGTTCTGTTTTGATGGTGTGCGGAACTTCCACCCTGGGAGTGCGAAAGTTCCGATAATCGAAACTTCCGCCATGGTAAATGCAGAACTTTCGGTTGTGCGCAGAACTGTGAAGAGAGGGCATAGTTTTGATTTTGAGTTGTGAATGTATTTTAGTTAAATGCAAATGATGATTCTATTATCTTGAGCAATGCTATGTGATGTGTTTCTTGTCTGTGCTGGTTGCAGGGCATCGAGGTGGAGTCGTGGCGAGACACGTGGAGACCGGACTAGACGCAGGCGGCGTTGAGGTCAGAACGATAAAGATGTGTCGAAGACGGCGTGTACTCGAGGCGGTTGCGAGTCGTGGACAACAAGGAATGCGGGACCTTCCAGAAGGTGCACGAGGGGCGAAAGGGTAATTTCGCAAGGCGGCACAAGTGGAAGCAGGATCCGTTAGGGTTTAGCCGGCGTAACGGGTTAGAGACCCGTTAGCCAAGGGATATAAATAGAGGTGAACCCCTGGTTGTTTTGGTGACTTTTTGAGAGAGAAAACTAGGGTTAGCTTTTTCTAAAGAGCCTTTGGAGAGGTTATTTTACTTTGTAGCTTTAGTTGTTGAGATTGAGAGGATGAACTGAACTTCTTGTAATCATTCCTCTTTGTTTACCTCTGTAATCTTTGATTTCGAGCAATGAAATCTTTGTTGTTTGGTTCAGTGAATATGCATCTTTTCTTCTCTCTGTTCTAGGTTTGAATACCTAGGGTTTTGGTAAAACTCTTGATTTCTCTTATGAGATGGAATGAAACTTGATATCTAGAGTCTTATTGATATTGCTAACATATCCTCTGTCGAACCCGGGAACGAAGGATCCCGAATTCTCTGTGTTCATACACTAGTCCAGATTTCCAAAGTACACAATACAAAATGTTATCACAAACATATCCAACGTGTATATGTAATAAGCATAGAGTTTATTACAACTGGGGCCGGAGGCCAAATAAAACATTAAGCGGAAGCAAATAATAATGGTAACCCACACGATACGCCACGGGCAATCGTCCTGAGGTCGCCTAATCGCCCCGCCCTCACCTTCGATAGCAGCCTTCTCTGAATAATAATATTCAGCAAGAGTGAGCACTACAACTGTGCTCGCAAATTACACCCAATACAAAATTTAGAATGCATGTATAAGTTATTCAAAGGAAGGTTGTAGGGTTTATTTGCATAAATTAGCATTTTTGGTTTAAATAGTTATACTAAGTTTCAAGGCACATTTTCATTACATAGCTAAAATCAGATTTAAAATTGATCATTTTATAGTGGATAACCTCCATATGAAACATGGTGAAGGATACCCTCCTATCACAAGGCTACCCGCCAAATTTACCACAAGGATTAACCATCCTCAAATCATGTCCAAAGTTATTTTAAAACCAAAACAAATCTAACTTAGAGTGGCTTTGCTCAAGATGTCCATGACCGTGGACACGGCTATTCAATAGATTTACACTGCAGAGGTGGTACAACTTACCCACACGAGATAATTTGCAGCTATGTCGGCCAATGCACACTTCCTTAGGTGTGTGACTAGGCAATTATCACAAGGCGCTTCCAATGCATTACCTCAATACCAATATGCCCGCTAAGGTTTCACTTCCATTAGGCTAACCACCACCGGAAACCCCTCTTGCGCCTAAGTGGGAATAAAGTCTAACCGACACCCACACAACAAAAATGGCATAAACAATACTGAGGTAATACAAATTATTAAGCCCGGTTCTCGCCCATACTGAACATGTGGTAGTACGGTGGAGCTTTTGCAAGATGCGGCTCAAAGGCCTGGCCCTTAATCTACTTGGGCAACTTTCAATAAAAACCCCGGGTCTCAGCCCCAACTGACATGTGCCTGCATAAACTTGCACCCACTAACGGTCCATGTTTGCCCAAGTACAAACCATTTTCTTTTATTTTTAATTTTCAAAGACATTTGCAAAAGTCCACCATGACAAAGCAATGTCATAGGCTTTTTATCAATTTATGAAATTTTGGCTAAATTCTCCCAAAGTCAAATATTTCATGGTCTAAGCATTTGCTATGCATATATTTATTTTTAAATTCATTTGACTAAGGTTACAAGGAATTGATAATACAACAATCAAATTTGGCTATACAAAGGAATTGGAATAATTAAATATTTAAAACAGGAATTTAAAATAATTAAATACAATTATGCATGCAATAATAATTTAAAACAGGAATTAAATAATTTTAAATATTGGGGGCAAAATGGTCAATGGTGTAACTTGCCTTGCTCAAATTCCTGGTATTCTACTTCTTCAATAGGGTCAAGCTCTCCGGAGTCGTCAAAATCTATACGCGAGAATATTCCAAATTCAAACAGAATTCAAATGAACACAAATAAATTCAAATGAAAATTCAAATTAACTCCAAATTAAATAATTTTGGTTTAGTTAGCTAGATCTTGATTTTATACAAATTTAGAAATTTGAATCACCTAAATCGGAGTTTGTATGAAGAAATACGAGCTCCTGGAAGTTTAAATCTAAATTTAATTCCAAAATCAGGATTTTCCAATTTTCCCGAATTAAATTTCTAAAGGAAATTCTAATTATTATGCAAGCACGCGCAGCATGCGTCGTGACCTTCACAGAGACTGACATGTGGGCCCAAACAGTCATGGACTGAGTCCACGGCGCTTTCCAAGTTCACGGTGGACTCGGCCACAAAGACAAAGGTGAAGGAGCGCATTTGTCTTTGGCTAAGTGCTACCGGCGTCACCCACGTGGCGCTGACTTGGCTGCCACGCACGCGAAAACGGTGAGGTGGCGCTGAGGTGGCGAGCCACGTCGGCGCCGGAGAGGGGAGGCACTCGGAACCGATGGTGCAGCGAGCATGCGCGGCGGCTCTCGTGAGGTGCGCAAAACACTCGTGAGACGACATCGATGCGAGGGCGCTACTGGCGCGCGGGCGTGGCTTAAGATGGTCGGCGACGCAGAGGCGGCGGTGAGGTTCGGTCGTTGGCGGGAGGATGCTCCGGGATCTCTAGCGAAGACGAGGCGCGCACGGGATCGCGGAGAACGCTGGCCGATGGTGCGGTCGCGGTGGCGGGGAGTGCTTGCCGTCGCGGAATCGAAGGAGATGGAGCTTGCCGCTGACGAGAAACTTCAAATGCCGGCGATTGAGAGCGAGCGGTTACGGAGGCGGGAATGAGTTGCGGGAAAGAATGCGCAATGGGGCGGCTTTATAGGCGAGGGGAGGCCGGAGGCGAGGTTAGCGCGTGTGTTAATGGCGGTGGCAACGGGCGCGGGCGCACGGGGTTAAGAGGGGGTAATGGCGGGAATGAACGCGGTGGAAGTCGGGCGCCGTTAACGCGCATGATGGCGAGAGAAATGGGGAGGGAATCGCGGACTTGATGGCGGCGAAGAAGGGCGGTAATGGCGGCGCCGCGGGAAGAAGGAGGCGAGGAAGACGACATCAGGCAGCGGGCCCCACCCGACAAATGAGACAGAGAGAGAGAGAGAGCGCGGGCGATTGATTGTCGGCCGTCCGATTTTGATCGGACGGCCAGCGTTATTTCGCGCGCTGGAGATAGTGGGTCGAGAAGCGCAAAGGTGGGCTTCGCCCAAGATCAGAAAGGTAGAATTTTAAACATTTTTCAATTGATTTAATTCGTAAATTCAAATAGGCTTTAGAAAATAGTAAATGAAGTCCAAAAATTTTGAGAAAATTCACGTAAATTCTATGAGGCATTCTCGACTTAAATAAAATAATTCCAACTTTTAGTTGGTAATAGATTTTGCACATAAATTCTTTTAGCTTTAATATACTTTAGTGAAAAGCTTTTAAAAATTCCAGAAAATCCACAAAATTTAATAAAGTCTTATTTTTAATGAAATTGAAATTTTGGGTGTTACAAACCTACCTCTTTAAAGGGAATCTCACCCTAGATTCGACTTGGTCAAGAAAGAGGTAGGGATACTCGGCTCTCAAAACTTCTTCTCGCTCCTGTAGCTTCTTCTTACAATGATTGCTCCATCGAACCTTACAAGAACGAATGACTTTGCTTCCGTGACGCGTTACGCCACATCGAGAATCTTGATTGGTTGTTCCACATAGGTGAGATCTTCACAA
Organism: Hsuehochloa calcarea; assembly: GCA_036346395.1. Lineage (NCBI taxonomy): Eukaryota > Viridiplantae > Streptophyta > Magnoliopsida > Poales > Poaceae > Hsuehochloa > Hsuehochloa calcarea. Next base: position 34,610,814 of record CM070611.1, read on the forward strand.
GATCGATGCTCTCAGCGCTGTGTCTTCCGTTGGTACTCGAGACATTTCTTTAATCGATACATGGAAAACATTGTGAACAATCGATGAGATGCCGGTAGTTCCAATCGATAAGCAACTTCACCTCTTTTGCCAAAATCTTATAGGGTCCGACAAATCAGGTGCGAGTTTTCCTTTAGTCTGAAATCTCTTCACTCCTGAGTGGAGTTACCACGAGATAGACAAAATCTCCCATCTCAAGGATAGTTCTCTCCGACGATTATCGGCATAACTCTTTTGTCGGGTTTGAGCTACTTTCGACGCTCTCTTATTGCTTTTACCTTACTTTCACTTCTTTTATCAATTCCGTCCAAGAATTGGTGCTCTCCTACTTGATCCCAAAGGAGAGGGTTCTACACTTTCTACCATACAATGCTTCAAATGGCGACATCTGTAGGCTAGCTTGAAAGCTGTTGTTGTAGGAAAATTCGCATAGGGCAAATTCTTATCCCACTTCTTCCATAATCTATAGCACAAGCTCAAGCATGTCTTCTAGGACCTGATTTACACGCTCACCGACCATCTGCTTGGGGATGATAAGTCGTCTTTGAAGTTGAGTCCGGTTCCTAAAGCTTCATGTAGACTCGCCAAAATTTTGAAGTGAATCGCGAACCTCTCGTCGGACACAATTTTCTTGGGTATACCATGTAGACAGACGATCCTCGCCATGTACAATTCGCTAACTTATTGCTTCGTAAGTGGTCTTGATCGAATAAAATGAGCCACTTTTGTTAATCGGTCAATTATTACCCAAATGGAATCACAACTCGATTGGGTCCTAGGTAGTCCGTGATAAAATCCATACCAATCTCCTCCCATTTCCACTCGGAATTGGTAATGGTTGTAATAATCCGCAGTCTCGATGTTCTGCTTAACACACGACATACATCACAACGTGCAACAAACTCAGCGATCTCTCGCTTCATACTAACCCACCAATACTTTTCCTTCAGATCCCGGTACATCTTGGTACTCCCGGGATGAATAGAGTAAGGTGATTCATGAGCTTCTTTCGTAATCGCTTGTCCGTTTCATGATGTTTAGGTACACGTATGCGGTTGCCAAACCATACTTTGGCCCTGCTTCGCCTTCGAAAATCTCGGGCTTTGCCTCTTCTCATGTTCTTCATGATTTCTTTGATGTCTTCGTCTTCTAGCTGTTTTTCTCTGATCTGACTTTGTATGGTTGGTTGGACTTCCACTGTGTTGATACAACCTTGACTAACAATTTCAGATTCAGATGCTTTAGTTCTTCATACAACTCTGGTTGATTTTCTTGAACTAACACCGTGTTGCAAGATGCCTTCCTACTCGAGCATCCGCTACCACGCTGGCTTTACCCGTGATAATGAATTCCAAGGTCATAATCCTTTATCACTCTAACCATCTTCTTTGCCCGAGATTAAGATCCGATCGGGTGAAGATATATTTCAACTCTTATGATCTCGTGAAAATCTCACAGCGTTACCAATGAGATAATGCCGCCAGATTTTCAAAGCATGCACAATTGCCGCTAACTCTAAATCATGAGTTGGATAATTTCCTTCATGTGGCCTTAACTGACGAGATGCATAAGCCACAACCTTTCCTTCCTGCATCAGTACACATCCTAGCCCTCAGCGGATGCGCCACGTAAAACTTCAAAATCCTTACGATATCCGTAAAACTAGCAATCGTGCAGAGACTAGTCTTTTCTTCACTCTTGAAAACTATGTTCACAAGCACTTGTCCATTCAAATTTCTTTTCCTTCTTCGGTTGAGTCATGGGTTTGGCGATCTTGGAGAAACTTTCAATGAATCATGCGGTAGTATCCAACTAATCCAAGAAAACTTCTCACTTCGTGATGACTTGGGTTGCTTCCAATCCATTACTGACTTCAACCTTTGAGGGTCTCATCGCAACTCCTCCTGCCGACACAATGTGTCCAAGAAAAGCCACTTGGTGAGCCAAAATTCACTTTTCTTTGAGTTTGGCATAAAGTTGGTGTTCTCAAGTTTGTCCAAAATAATTACGAGATGTTTTTCATGCTCTTCCATATCTCTTGAATAGATGAGAATATCATCTATGAATACTACCACAAACTTATCCAAGAATTCCATGAACACTTTGTTCATCATATTCATGAAATAAGCAGGGCATTTGTTAGTCCAAATGACATCACCGTGAACTCATATGACCCATATCCGGTGGTGAAGGCCTTCTAATATCTTCCGTCTGATTTTTAATCGATGGTAGCGATCTCAAATCAATCTTGGAGAAAACACTGCTCCTTTAAGTTGATCAAACAGATCATCTATCCTAGGTAACGGTACTTGTTTTTGATTGTTACCTCGTTGAGTGATCTATAGTCCACACACATTCTCATACTATTGTCTTTCTTTTGACAAATAGTACCGGAGCTCCCAAGGCGATGAACTTCGGCTGAATGTAACCTTTACTCAGTAGTTCTTCGATCCGCTTCTTCAACTCGCTAGATCGCTTGCCAAGATTCAGTAGGGTCGCTTGAATTGGAGCGATCCACGACTAAGTCAATTAAGAACATTATGTCCCGTCGGTGGCATACTGTAAGTCCTCCGAAAAACATCTGGATATTCTTGTACCACGGGTATATCTTCCATTTCACTTCCTTTAAATCGGTCAAGATAGGACTTCTTTCCGTAGAAGTCTTGGGTTGGAACTCTACCAAATCCCTTGTTCATTGGTGAGGTTGATAGATCTACTAGCACAATCTATCACCGCCTCGATTTTTGGCAAGCCACCCATTCCAAGAATTACGCCCAATCCTTGCGAACGTAGGACTATTAAGTTGGCCGAGAAAGTTACTCCAGAGATTTCAAAGGTAAGATTTGGATGTAATAAACTAGCTCTCATTTACGAGCCCGGGAATGGATTAACATGGGCTTAACTAAGGGAAGGTAGATAACCCATATTTTTCCACAAACTTATTTGACACAAAAGAATGCGAAGCTCTAATCAAATAAAACGATGCTTTATCGAGTTGACAAGGAACGTACCAAGAACAACATCCGTGTTGCATAGGCTTCCTCTGCGGTGACGTGATTTACACGCCCTTCATGAATCGACCACCGGTCTTGAGGGACCGCCGAGACCAAACTCCGGAGTTGGCTTGACGGGGTGGCGATTCTCGCTTCTTGGGACACTTATTGGCATAGTGACCCAACTCGTTGCGTGAAAGCAAGTGATTCTCGCCGTGGAAATAGCCGCTTCCTGCTGAACTGCCCTCCGATGAACTACTACGGAATCCGGAGTATTTGGTCGTGGACTTGGAGCGGAACTCGGTGTAGTAGATCGAATCTTCCACGCCGAGGTGGTCGAGATTGAGTGAAACGAGGCTTGGGCGATCCTCCGAGTTAAACTTCGAGCCGCCATCCTCCGCTTGCGATTCTCCATTTCTGATGTTTGCCTTCTGGCGTATGGCCTTATTTACCAACCTATTGAAAGTCGGTAAAATCCCGAGAAATCAAACGAACAGAGAGTTCGTCGTTCAACCCTTCCAGAAACCGCTCTTGCCTGTCTTCGTCTCTGGCTACATCCTCGAGGGCATAGCGAGCAAGTTGGTTAAACTTATGCAGATACTCGCCGACTGAACGGTTTCCTTGGCGAAGCGAGCGAAACTCCTTCTTTTTCAAAGTAATCATGCCAGATGGAATGTGAGATCGGCGGAAAGCTTGCATGAACTCATCCCAAGTGATTTCTTGGGCATTAGCATGGGACATGCTGAAATTATCCCACCATTCTGATGCGGGACCCATCAATTGATGAGAGGCAAACAAAACTCTCTCACGATCTGTGCATTGAGCAATATCTAGCTTCTTTCCAATGACCCTGAGCCAATCATCTGCGTCCATGGGTTCCGTGCTACTAGAAAACGTTGGCGGACGCATCCTCATGAACTCTGACAAAGTCACTCTTGCGGAGGTGGAGGAGCATGATAGGTCACGACGCTTGGGTATTCTCGATTCTTTGTGAAGGGACTGGGCTAGCAACTCAATTAGATGAGTCTGATTGGCCATCATTTGGCGCCAGTCAGGAGCTTCAGTTGGAGGAGGTGGTGGCTGTTGAACTGGGTTTTCTTGATATTCGGCATTCTCATTTCCTTGCCCTCTAGCACTGACACTTCCGGTGCGGGTGGTCACCATCTGATGAACTCTTCATAGATTAGACAAGAGAGACAGGAATTATAAGAGTATAGATCTAAAATAGCCTAAATTCAACAAACACAAGGCAAGAACATTTCGGCAAAATAATTTATTTTTATTTTATTAATTCATTATGGCTACTACAAAGGTTTGGTAGCTCATAATTCGCAACTAAAGGAAAAATTTAAGGTCAAATCTATGGTGTTATTGGGGTATAATCTGCTCACTAGAACTAGCCTCGCCTTCCTTGTAGGAGGCGCTTCTTTTCTGCGCTTTTAACTTTTCTTCCGATCTTGTAATTTCACTTGCGGAGAGACACTCATCTAGTGTATTCCGTAGGCATAATCCATGGCTCGCCGATCCACTGATGAGTGAGATCGAGATGTCTTCATCTCTAGTTGAGCGGAAAGCACCACATGCCGGGTTGGGATGTGCATTGGGTAATAGTGGAACCCAAAGGCCGCTGAGGCGTGATCGAGATGTAGCGAAGTCTGCGGGTTGCTTCCCCGGCAGCATCCTCGATGCCTTCGCGAAGGTGTCTCGTCGCATTGGGGCATCAAGACGTGGAAGTCTGTGTTCGGCGATAGATTGGAGTAGAGGATCACCTCTACTCTCCACCGCTCTCGATTTCCCACCTTATACTTGTATCCTTGATACGCCGGTCTTTCTTCAAAGTCCAAGTGTCTGCATCATCTTCCGTAGAATGGCGCCCAATGACCAAAAAGACTCCATGGGAAATGGCATTCTAACTTCACCATCTACAATTTTTGAAAAGGAGATGAGTTAGTAAATAATTTTTCAAGAGAAAAGTTGAGAAATGACTCTGTAAGACCAAGTTATTTTTAATTTTCAAAATAAATCCTTAAGGGTTTGATTTCCTTCTAGGTCACGACCTACGATCGATATGGCTCGATACCACTTTTGTCGAACCCGGAACGAAGGATCCCGAATTCTCTCGTGTTCATACACTAGTCCAGATTTCCAGTGTACATCACACAAAATGTTATCACAAACATATCCAACGTGTATATTTAATAAGCATAGAGTTTATTACAACCGGGCCGAGGCCAAATAAAACATTGCGGAAGCAAATAATAATGGTAAGCCACACGATACGCCACAGTAATCGTCTCGAGGTCGCCGCCTAATCGCCCCGCCTCACCTTCGGATAGCAGTCTTCTCTGAATAATAATATTCAAGAAGAGTGAGCACTACAACTTTGCTCGCAAATTACACCCAATACAGAATTTAGAATGCATGTATAAGTTATTCAAAGGAAGGTTGTAGGGTTTATTTGCATAACTCAGCATTTTTGGTTTAAATAGTTATACTAAGTTTCAAGGCACATTTTCATTACATAGCTAAAATCAGATTTAAAATTGATCATTTTATAGTGGATAACCTCCATATGAAACATGGTGAAGGATACCCTCCTATCACAAGGCTACCCGCCAAATTTACCACAAGGATTAACCATCCTCAAATCATGTCCAAAGTTATTTTAAAACCAAAACAAATCTAACTTAGAGTGGCTTTGCTCAAGATGTCCATGACCGTGGACACGGCTATTCAATAGATTTACACTCTGCAGAGGTGGTACAACTTTACCCACACGAGATAATTTGCAGTTATGTCGGCCAATGCACACTTCCTTAGGTGTGTGACTAGGCAATTATCACAAGGCGCTTCCAATGCATTACCTCAATACCAATATGCCCGCTAAGGTTTCACTTCCATTAGGCTAACCACTGCTGAAACCCCTCTTGCGCCAAGTGGGAATAAAGTCTAACCGACACCCACACAACAAAAATGGCATAAACAATACCGAGATAATACAAATTATTAAGCCCGGTTACGCCCATACGTAACATGTGGTAGTACGGTGGAGCTTTTGCAAGATGCGGCTCAAAGGCCTCCTTAATCTACTTGGGCAACTTTCAATAAAAACCACAGGTCTCGATCCTAACTGACACAGAGCCGTGCATAAACTTGCACCCACTAACGGTCCATGTTTGCCCAAGTACAAACCATTTTCTTTTATTTTTAATTTTCAAAGACATTTGCAAAGTCCACCATGACAAAGCAATGTCATAGGCTTTTTATCAATTTATGAAATTTTGGCTAAATTCTCCCAAAGTCAAATATTTCATGGTCTAAGCATTTGCTATGCATATATTTATTTTTAAATTCATTTGACTAAGGTTACAAGGAATTGATAATACAACAATCAAATTTGGCTATACAAAGGAATTGGAATAATTAAATATTTAAAACAGGAATTTAAAATAATTAAATACAATTATGCATGCAATAATAATTTAAAATAGATATTAAATAATTTTAAATATTGGGGCAAAATGGTCAATGGTGTAACTTGCCTTGCTCAAATTCCTGGTATTCTACTTCTTCAATAGGGTCAAGCTCTCCGGAGTCGTCAAAATCTATACGCGAGAATATTCCAAATTCAAACAGAATTCAAATGAACACAAATAAATTCAAATGAAAATTCAAATTAACTCCAAATTAAATAATTTTGGTTTAGTTAGCTAGATCTTGATTTTATACAAATTTAGAAATTTGAATCACCTAAATCGGAGTTTGTATGAAGAAATACGAGCTCCTGGAAGTTTAAATCTAAATTTAATTCCAAAATCAGGATTTTCCAATTTTCCCGAATTAAATTTCTAAAGGAAATTCTAATTATTGCGCAAGCATGCGTCAGCGGCACTGTTCACAGAGACTGACATGTGGGCCCAAACAGTCATGGACTGAGTCCACGGCGCTTTCCAAGTTCACGGTGGACTCGGCTCACAGCACAGTGTGAAGGAGCGGTTTGTCTTTGGCCTTGGCGCACTTATTAGCGCCCACGTGGCGCCGACTTGGCGCCACGCACGCCAAAACGGTGAGGTGGCACCGAGGTGGCGAGCCACGCCGGCGCCGGAGAGGGAGGCGCCGGAACCGATGGTGCGGAGCGACGGCGGCGCGGCGGGCTCCGGTGAGGTGCGCAAAACACTCAGGAGACGATACTGATGCGAGGGCGCTACCTGGCGGCGCGAGGGCGTGGCCGGAAGATGGTCGGCGACGGCGAGAGGCGGCGGTGAGGTTCGGTCGTTGGCGGGGAGGATGCTCCGGGGATCTCTAGGCGAAGACGAGGCGCGCACCAGGATCGCCGGAGAACGCTGAAGCTGATGGTGCGGTCGCGGTGGCCGGGGAGTGCTTGCTGTCGCCGGAATCGAAGGAGATGGAGCTTCGGCCGCTGACGAGGAAACTTCAAATGCCGGCGATTGAGAGCGAGCGAAGCTACGGGAGGCGGGGGAATGAGTTGCGGGAAAGAATGCGCACCGGGGCGCTTTTACAGCGAGGGGAGGCCGAGGCGAGGTTAGCGCGGTGTTAATGGCGGTGGCAACGGGCGCGGGCACGTTACCGGGGGTTAAGAGGGGGTAATGGCGGGAATGAACGCGGTGGAAGCTGGCGTCGTTAACGCGCATGATGGCGAGAGAAATGGGGGAGGGAATCGCGGACTTGATGGCGGCAGTGAAGGGCGGTAATGGCGGCGTCGCGCGGGGAAGAAGGAGGCGAGGAAGACGACACTGTGCAGCGGGCCCCACCTGACAGCGAGACAGAGAGAGGGAGAGAGAGCGCGGGCGGATTGATTGTCGGCCGTCCGATTTTGATCGGACGGCCGCGTTCAGCGCTGGGAGATAGTGGGTCGAGAAGCGCCTGATCTTCGGGCTTCGCCCGATCTTTATGTGAAGAATTTTAAACCTTTTCAATTGATTTAATTTCGAAATTCAATAGGCTTTAGAAAATAGTAAATGAAGTCCAAAAATTTTGAGAAAATTCACAGAAATTCTATGAGGCATTCTGGACTTAAATAAAATAATTCCAACTTTTAGTTGGTAATAGATTTTGCACATAAATTCTTTTAGCCTTAATATACTTTAGTGAAAAGCTTTTAAAAATTCCAGAAAATCCACAAAAATTTAATAAAGTCTTATTTTTAACTGAAATTGAAATTTTGGGCTGTTACATCCTCAAAGTTTCATGAGCCAAGATTCTAAGAATCTTGCAAATTGTGATTTTTGGTCTCTCTTGTCAAATATTCAAGAAATCCGATTTTGCTTTGATTAATGGATCTTTGTCTGCGATTCCTTCTCAATGAGGTCAAGATGTTGTTTAGGATGATGTCCTATAAGACTTGACCCAAGAAGAGCAGCAATCTTTGAGTATTTCGGACTTTTAGAAATTTTAAGTACGTACTGTTCTTCGGTCAGGACAATCGGAACTTCCGCTATCTACAAGGCGGAACTACCGCGGTGCGGAACTACCACTAGGTAGAATCGGAACTTCCGATATCTGACAGAATCGCCCAGTTTTTGTTTAAACTCTTTGGATTTGATTCACTTCACGTCTTTTGTTTATCAGAGGGTTTTGAATTACTGTGTGGACACTTGAGAGGGGAAGATCTTAATTTTTAAGGCACCATTCAACCCCCCCCCCTCTGTTGCCATTTCGGTCCTTCACTATGAAATCCACATCACTAATGGTAATGGGACAGCCTGGACATACTGTAGAGCTAGAAATAAGACCCCCCGGAGAACTGACCACAACAGATTGAGAAATAATCTACAAACTAAAACTCGTTCTCCTAGCAAACTAAAGTGACACAAACGAATAGGTAGCCTCTGAATCGAAAAGAACAAAAGCCTAATGGGAATCTACTAGTAAGGTACTTGTCACCACGTTAGGACGGCTTACGGTCTCAGGTGTATGCATGACGTAGATTCCCAGTGGCACCAGAGCAGAGGACGCTCCGACACTCGGTGAAGGTTAAACAGGGACTGCCGTAGATGGAGCGAACGACAGCGGTGTAGACGGCACAGGGTTCCAGTAGAACCCTACAAGAAGTGCTGGACAGAACGCTGCAAGAGGAACCTAACCAGAAGGGTACTGAGGTGCGGGAGCAGCTACCAGAGTCTAAATTGAACCTCGTGTAGTAATGAATGAAAATGTTGTAGGGGCTGACTCCCACTTGATGATGCTCACTGGATTCTTCTTGCAAACTGGCATATTATGGCCTGACAGGCCACAATGACAATTTACCCCAGTGAAAGAGCACTCAGAAGCACGATCACTATCACCACACTTAATACAAATCATACCCTAACACGAAGCGAGCAGCGTCTGCGAGCAAGACTGTGTGGCTAAAGCGATCTGCCTCTGTTGACCAGATCGCGCCGATGACTGAGGACGATGGCCTCCCTAAAACTTCTCGGAAGCAGGTCGCTGAGAAGACCCACTTCCACCACTGAAACTCCTCCTCTGACCACTGCTAGAACCACTAGAAGGGGTAAAGCCATTAGAAGACTGCCTCTCCCTAGTGAGTTCTCTCTCCAACTCCATACCCTTGGCTTGATCAACCACATAGTTGAAGTCAAGCAAACTGATCGCCCCCAAGATAAGGCGATACTCATGGTTAAGTCCCCTACGGAACCTCTTTGCCTTCTCTCGGTCATTACCAGCCATAGTTGGCACAAAACGGACTTAGTTGTTGAATCCTACCACATAATCCGCCACAGACAGTTTCCCTTAAAGAAAGGCCAGCACTCTCGAGGAAGGAATCAGGATAAAACTTAACTCTAAATTGCTCTAAGAAAACCTCTCAGGTGACTGGTCCCTGCAATGGAGTCCTACTTGATAGTACCCCTTCCCACCAAATATCTGCTTGGCCTTTCAGTTGTAAAGCCACGAAACGCGCTTTTTGTGCTGAAGTCATCTCCAATACACCAAACTATCTTTCCATATACCAAAGCCAGTCAGCTGCTTGAACCAGAGTGCTTGCACCGTCAAAAGTGTCAAGATGGAGAGACATCCACTCTCGAAGGCTTATTCTGGCCTCTGGTGGAGCTGGTGCAGCAACCGAAATAACAACTAGTGCAATTGCAGCAGGAGAAGCTGTCGCATCTGCTGACGAGTGTTTGAACCTCCCTTTGAAGATCCTAAAGTAAGGCGGCTGACGCGGCCTGAGCATCAGCAGTCGGGTGGGCAGTTGAGGCGTCTTCCTCAGCCGCCTCACCAACGACCTCCTCAGCCGGGGTTGAAGACACAGCCGGACTGCGTCCACGACCACAGCCACGGCCCGCTTCACGACCACGACCTCTACCTCTCATCATTTCTGAACACCAAAGATATATAGCTAACCATTTAGCCTTAAAACAACAATAACAGTAGTATAGAATCCATTCAATAACAGTTCAACATAATAAAAAATATTATCAAAATCGCAGATGCAATGTATTATACAAATCCCACCTACTGTGCATAGTGTGTCAATTTAATATTTTTAATTACCACGGGCCTAAAGCTCGCTCTGATACCAACTGTAACACCCCAGCCCAACATAGAGCTTAGGATGCTACTAAACTACTCTACAGAACCATTTCATTTCAACTTAGTAATCAGCTTTCAGCGAATCATTCAACCGAAAGACACAATTATAATAATCATCATCTAGCACCATCTACAATTTATCAACTTAAAGAATTTCAACTATCAATTGTAATCAATTTAAGCATGGAACCTTCTCTTTTAACATCCAAATCCGAATTCAACATCTTTACTACACCATGGAAAATATTTAACTAGTGATAAAGCATCAAGATTGAACATATTTACTAGGATGAAATCTAATCCAATCAACCTAGTTATCCAATCAAACAGGATCAAATGAACCAACGACCGAGGTTCAACAGTATAAGCAGTTCATCCACAAATACAAGTGAATCAGCCACCACAAAGGGTGGACACAACCAAAACTAAAGGTAATAACATGAACTTGAGATTGAAGGTAAATAAATAAATTTTATTTGTCATGGATAATATAAGTGTGATGTGTATCAAGACTACCCCTTCCCATGCATGTCGTTGCCTCGAGAAGTACCTAAAAGAACAACAACAACAAGCGTGAGTCCACGACTCAGCAAAGTACAACAGAGATAATAAATAAAGCATCATGAGTAGCCAATGAGGATATCAAGTCATCGTATGAACATCAGCAAAGAACCATAAATAAATCTCTTATGCTTGAATGCAATGCATATGACAAGAATGCTATGTCTTTCTTCTTTGCAATTACCAGTAATACCAAGTAGTCCAAGAATCAGAAATGAATGACATGATGCAAATGAATATCATAATCTCATTCCAACGTGACAGAAGGACATAGTACAACATCAAATTCAAAAATTCATATCTTTCGAATGGCTGAACCAAAATTCATGGTCTTTATCAATCTGGAAAGCTTAAGAAATTTCCTATGAAAGTTGTGTAGGGAGACCTCCCAGCATCGGCCATTAACAGAACCCTTATTCTTAAACAAAATGACTATTGTAATCTTGTCAGGATTTCTGGACAGCAGTAAAGAAACAGACGTATCTCCCAAACTACAACTCTAAATTAGGTGATCTCAATGCCTATATGTTGGACCGTAAAGGCGACTAGAGGGGGGGGGTGAATAGGAGCACGCTCGCTTTTTCACAAATTATGAACTCAATACAATTTCACTCCAGTAGCTATTAGAAAGCTATGAAGATCAATATACCAAGATCAAATGGAAGACTAGTATTGAATCCAATTAAACCCCTAAGCAATGCTACATAAATCAACTAAGATTGCAAAGACTCACAAAGACGCGCGGTCGACCATTGGACCCAATCGGTCGGACCGATTGCCGGGCGGTCTGACCGGCGTTGTGCTGGCGGTCGGACCGCTCCAAAATCGGTCTGACCGGTGATGACGGGCGGTCTGACCGGCGGACTCGAACCGATCCGCAATGATAAATCACCCGATGACGGTTGCAATTAGGTGAAACTTTGATTCTCAACTCTAATATTTATGAAACTTTGCACACACCTTCTATATGCTATTGAGGACCTATTCCAATCGAATATTATGATAATTCTTGGAACGATCTTGAGCAATTGCCAATTGATTAACGAAGGTCTAAAGCCGGGCAGAACGAAAACTTGATCCTAAAGCTTGTTCGTGAGGGATTGATGATCAAGATGATGCTAGATAGATTCACACATATCACAGCAAGCTAATTCACGTGAAAGAATCGATCACAAACTCGCGGATCAAAGAAAGCCCTAAAAAACACGAAATTGAAAGCAAGAACGAAAAGAGACTTATCTCAAGCAAACCTTGCATAGATTGATTTCGTGATTGTTGCCGGATTACATCCACACCATCATGGGTCGATGGACAATCAAAGATCACGAAATTCACCACAAACCATCAAGAGCCCTAGCCTCCACCTCAACTCCCTAAAGACAATTAGGGTTTTGAAACATAAAAGGCGAGAGAGAAAAAGCTCTATGGTGCAGCCACCACCTCCCCTATTTATAGTGGAGGCCTAAAACTCTTAGGGTTTGACTCTCTTGGGCTCCCGTTAAGGCCCACTAACAAACGGGTCACACACGCACGCTTCGCAAAGCGCCGTCTTTAACCTTTTGACCTAAACCGCTTCACCATGTGCCATGGATTCGCCAATAGGTCACCCTTGTCCATCTTGTGTCACGCTTGAGTCGTTGACCTCACCCGGCATCGTCGATCGTTCTGGACCTCAACTCTCCAAGTCTAGTCCCGATCCTCCTCGCCGTTGACCGTCGTTGACCACCAAGCAACCCGCACAACCACGCATAAGCAAACACGAATTCGGGAACAAGTTCTTCACAACTTGACCCATGTTAGTCAAAACATGCATCATGCAAACCATATGCCACGATACCAATGACTTTGACCTAACCAATCAACATCGCCACGAAGTTGGCCGACGTTCAAGTCAATACCGGTCTGACCGCTCCAGGTGAGCCGGTCGGACCGCCCCATGGCCGGTCGGACCGCTCCACAATGAGCGGCCGGACCGCCTTGGGACTTAGCCAAATTCAAACCACAAAATCCAAACCTCTGGAAACTTTAAACCAATAGAACTTCTTCGGAGACTCCAAAAATCATGAGACCAAGTGCATTGGGATCCCCTCACTTGCCTACAACATCTATTTTTGGCCCAGCTCGTTTTGACCGCTTTGGTCATCGCCGGTCCGACCGCCCTACATGGCCGGTTCGACCGATTTGGGACCGTCGGACATTGCCGTGCAAGGACCGGTCGGACCGCCGTCCAAGAAGCTCAGAACTTTGTTGAAAACACGTGAAACGACAAACCGTAAACGCCATTGCCAATTGTCACATCATCCTAAGATCTGGGACATATCCCCATGAAATCCACAATCTCCCCCTTGATGAACACATTGGCAATTATCCAGAAAATGTAAGTAAGAGGTTTGAAAACGAGTTTACTCGCAGTTTTCGCACAAAGGCACAACTTGGTCCATAAGCAAGAAAAAGCAATGAAAATGACCAAGCTGGCATCAGAATAGTATAGGCATGTGAGACAAGGCAAAAGAAAAGGGTCAAAATTCTCACATGAGGTCCATATGAAAGAACAATTGTTCAATTGACCTATGATCATTGTGAGGATAAAAGAATGCAATTCAAGTTCAGAATATTCAATAAAACAATAAAAATGCAACTCAAGAACTCCCCCTCACTATGATCCTCGATTTTCAAAAAACTTTCAACTTTTCAGTTACTCCCCCTTTGTTTAATCTTCTCCCCCAACAAAGAAATATCTTCTCATTAACACATCTTCTTCTCCAAGTAAAAATAGCACATCTTCTCCCAAAGAAATATCTTCTCATTAATCAATAGCACATCTTCTCCCAAAGAAATATCTTCTCATTAATTAACACATCTTCTCCCCCTTTGACAATGGATTCATCAAGGAATCACGCCTTCCTCTCATCCAGAGATAACCAATAGATGATAAAGAAAGAAGCAGAAATAAAAGAAGCATAAACAGGAGTATGCATGAAGTGCAATGGAGAGGCTTTATTTTTGTATTTTTCAATTTTTGATTACAAGAAGCATTGGAGATTACCCAAAAGAACAATCTAGTATCTCTAATATTGCACAAACAACATATCAAGCCTGACAGCGCTAGCAAGATCATGGTAAGACATATATATCAAAGCTAAGCACACAGGCTTAAAAGAAAAGAAGTAGATTTGATCAATTTAAGCAACGCTTCAAATTCAGCAAGTTCATCAACAGGGATCCTAAAGTGAAATTGGCCATGTCAAAATGTCAAAGTGATATCAAAAATCTAACAAAGACCACATTAAGAGTCAATCAAGTCCCGTATTGAATCATTTTGCTCAATATTTTGTAAATGCCCATTTGTCAACATTTTTCTCATTTGCATTGAATATTGAAGTTGACTAATGATCTAACTTAGTGACAAGATCCTAGCTAGGAGCCATCCACAAACTCATCCTAAGCTTCGACCAAAAGTTGATTAAGGGTATATCTTAGTCAAGAAGATCCTGGACTAGGAGCCATCCACAAACTCTTTCTAAGCTTCTACCGGGGCGACAAATCTTGAGGTTCATGTCATTTCTGACAAGCAGTCCCCATGAGATCGTCTAGTTCATCAAACTATCTCCATGTTCATGTCATTTGACAAGCAGTCTCGTAAGAATAGTTTGGCACAATTTAAGCATAAGACAATCTTGATTTTCATTTTGCACATGAGCAGTTTTAGAATCTCAAGAACACAAAAGCTCAAGTAATGGTCAATTTTAGATCAAAGAGCTAACAAAGCAATTCTGACAGGGCCAATGTCACAAGAGGAGCACTAATTGCGCAACTCGCTAAAACATCCACAAATTGCAATTTCTTAATTTGAGTTGTTTAAAAGGTTCTAGCTCATATGGCAAAGACTTAGCTACACATGTAAAAGCATGATAATTCTAGCAAATCAAAGAGCTAGACATGACATCGAGCAAGAATTGAAATACAAAAGCTCCAAAGGGTAATAGGCAAAGCTTCATCAATTTTAAAAGATAAGCAGAAAGAGTTATATTACAATGCATCTTTTTGGATTTTTCATACTACCACTTGTTGGATTTTTCATATGAATGCAATATGACACAATGAGATGCAATTAAAAAGCCTAAAAACCTAAAGAGTTCAAAAAGATCACTAAGTTCAGAAAAAGAACAATAAAAGATCAAAAGAACAAGGAAAGATCAGAAAAGATCAAACTCCCCCTCAAACCAACCCATAGGGATAAATTACCCTTAACTCACTTCTCAAGGTGGCAAACCTAGTTGGGTCTAAAGATTTGGTGAGGACAAAAACAAAAGACAAAAGAAGTGCCTAGTGGGTGACAAGCGCCTGAGGTACTCTTCCTATCTAGCCGACAGCCCGCATAATCAAGATAAGAAAGACCCCCGAATGGACAAGGATAAAGAACAGGAATATCAAATGCCATACAAAGATAGTAGAGTGTAAGTACCTGAATAAGAGCTTAACGGCCTGGCGATGGGAAGTTCTCGGAGATGCTTGAAACCCGTCGACCGCGTGAAGGAGGTGAACCATCTTGAGTCTCCGGTCATATGGCGTGAACAATGAGTCAACAAAGCACGTGCTCTTCCTCTTTCCGGCGATCTGAAAAATCAAGGCACGAAGAACGATGTGTCTCGACATCAAGTTAGTTAAACAAGACTTGGGAACCCGATCTCGAGACACACGTCTGCGAGTAGTATGCAAAGCAGAAGTGTTATCCTTGATTTCATCTAAAATTCTGTTATGAGCAATGTTTAAGTTAACATGGGAATTAAACTGTCCAAGGGCGGTCGGCCGCGTTGTCTTTGTGGTCGATCCGGCGACCAAATCGGTCGAGCCGGTGACCACCAATGTCGACCGGCGACTCAAGAACATGAGAATTAGGATATGTAGAAGCATGATGATTAGCATGTGAGAAAAATCCTAATCCAGGTTTATTCCTTTCAGTGTTACCATGTCTCATAAAAGCTCTAGGTTGCCTGAATGAAATTCTATCAAGATTTTTCCTATCATTTTTCAACCTACGCCAACAGAATTCAATCAAATGCCCACCTTTCTTGCAATAAATGCAATGGTACTTGGTACCACTAGAAGAAGCACCATTCGAATTAATACAAGGTTGGGCAAAAACTGCAGATTTAAAAGATGTTTTTGCAGGTTGGGTTTTGAATTCAATTAAACCTTTTTCCAAGACTTGAATGACTTTTGGGTTTGAATTGTCTTGAAAAGAATTGAATCCTAAACCTTGCTTCTTATAAGGAGTTTTAGACTTGTCAAGAATCATGTTTAATTGTTTCTTACCTTTAGAAAATTTCTCTAATGTATCATGAAGGTAAGCATTTTCTTTTCTCAAGTTAACACAAGCATCACAAGTTTTATCCATTGATTTCTCCTTATACAAAGCAATTTCAAGCTTAAGAGCGGAACATGAAGCACAAGTAGTATTTTCAATATTGTCCTTAAGCTTAGCATATTTGACTCTAGCAGCTTCTAAGATATCTTTGATTTCACGTTCTTTTTCTAAGCATGAAGTGCAAGGGCTAGAATCAATCACATCGAAGCAATCAACTTGCTAGACTCTAAGCATTTTCACACGGAGCAGATTTAATTTCAATTAGCTCGGTTCTAGCATTTTCAAGTTGTTGTAAAGCAATATTATGAGCAGATTGTAAATTGGTAATTTCTGAATGCATAGCATGACAAGATAAACATTCATCAGGTTCAAGAGTCTTAACATTTGCAAGTTCTAGTTTCAGTTTACCAATTTTTGACTCTAGTTTCTTATTTTTAGTCATGACAAATTCTAGCGCTTCATCTTGACTAAGCACTTGCTCAACTATAGAATTATATTTAGCAGAAAGCTCATCATAAGAAAAAGATACCTCATCATTATCAATGTCATCGGTGTCAGCCATGAAGCACATGCCAGTAAAGTCCTTGGCCTTCCCTTTCTTTTCCTCTTCGCTCCCGGAGTCCACATCACTAATGGATTGCTCTCCAAAAGCGGCAAGGACCCGGTGAGCGGCCTTTATGAGCTTGACAAAGATCATACTCGAGTTGTTCTCATGAGGCTTCTTCCAAGTCGTCTTCTCCTCCACATGCTTACCCTTACCTTTTAGCTTGGGACAATTGGCGGATGTGGTAAAGCTCTCCACACTCATAGCAAGTAACAGACCACCTCTCTTTTATTTCTCACATTGTTGTAAGCCCGTGTGAATTTTTAGCTAAAAGGGCTAACTCTGTCTCGTGAATATTTTCAAGCTCCTCCTCGAAATCGCAGATAAGCAAGCAAATGAAAATCCGTAAGAAGATTCAAAAGAGTCATCAAAAGCCTTTTTGTGAGGATCTGCTACCAAAGCTAAATTATCTTTCTTGGGATGATCAACTCTTTTAATTTCATGAGTCTTGAGTTTACTATAAAGCAATTCTAAAGTAAGACTCGAAAGATCAACATTCTCTTCTATAGCAGTAGCCTTCATCTCCCACTCCTTGGTGTTGATTGCAGCCAAGAGGTGGGTGGCATTTTCAGATTGAGAATATTCAATATCAACAGCTTTCATTTGATTAATCACTTTATTAAAACGACTGAAAATGTCATCGATGCTCTCTCCAGGACGCATCTCAAATTTGTTATAATCACGCTTATAGATTGTTTGGCGCACTTTCTTAATTTGGGACGAACCCTCATGATATGTTTCGAGAGTGTTCCAAATCTCGTGCGCAGTCGCAAAATTGCAAATCCTATCATATTCTTGTCTACCAAGCGCACCATATAAAAGATTCTTGGCCTTGTTGTTGTTAGCCAAAAGAACCACAGAAGCAGGAGTTTCAACCTCAGGAATAATGAGCGGGGATCGAACAACATCCCATATAGCTTGTCCCTCGCTCTCAAGAAATACTCGCATACGATTCTTCCAATAGGCATAGTCTTGTCCATTGAACATATGCGGTTTTGTAGAGAATCTATCCATCGCCAAAGTTCAGTGACCGGTTAAGATCAAGATTGAACTAACCGGGCTCTGATACCACTTGTTGGACCGTAAAGGCGACTAGAGGGGGTGAATAGGAGCACGCTCACTTTTTCACAAATTATGAACTCAATACAATTTCACTCCAGTAGCTATTAGAAAGCTATGAAGATCAATATACCAAGACAATGGAAGACTAGTATTGAATCCAATTAAACCCTAAGCAATGCTACAAAATCAACTAAGATTGCAAAGACTCACAAAGACGGGCGGTCGATCATTGGACCCAATCGGTCGGACCGATTGTCAGGCGGTCCGACCGGCGTTATCTTGGCGGTCGGACCGCTCCAAAATCGGTCTGACCGGTGATGACGGGCGGTCTGACCGGCCGACTCCAGAACCGATCTGCAACAGTAAAATCAGCCCGATGATGAAGTTGCAATTAGGTGAAACTTTTGATTCTCAACTCTAATCTTTATGAAACTTTGCACACACCTTCTATATGCTATTGAGGACCTATTCCAATCGAATATTATGATAATTCTTGGAACGATCTTGAGCAATTGCCAATTGATTAACAGAAGGTCTAAAACCGGGCAAGAACGAAAACTTTATCCTAAAGCTTGTTCGTGAGGGATTGATGATCAAGATGATGCTAGATAGATTCACACATATCACAGCAAGCTAATTCACGTGAAAGAATCGATCACAAACTCGCGGATCAAAGAAAGCCCTAAAAAACACGAAATTGAAAGCAAGAACGAAAAGAGACTTATCTCAAGCAAACCTTGCATAGATTGATTTCGTGATTGTTGCTGGATTACATCCACACCATCATGGATCAGTGGACAATCAAAGATCACGAAATTCACCACAAACCATCAAGAGCCCTAGCCTCCACCTCAACTCCCCTAAAGACAATTAGGGTTTTGAAACATAAAAAGGCGAGAGAGAGAAAAAGCTCTATGGTGCAGCCACCACCTCCCCCTATTTATAGTGGAGGCCTAAAACTCTTAGGGTTTGACTCTCTTGGGCTCCCGTTAAGGCCCACTAACAAACGGGTCACACACGCACGCTTCGCAAAGCGCCGTCTTTAACCTTTTGACCTAAACCGCTTCACCATGTGCCATGGATTCGCCAATAGGTCACCCTTGTCCATCTTGTGTCACGCTTGAGTCGTTGACCTCACCCGGCATCGTCGATCGTTCTGGACCTCAACTCTCCAAGTCTAGTCCCGATCCTCCTCGCCGCTGACCGTCGTTGACCACCAAGCAACTCGCACAACCACGGACAAGCAAACACGAATTCGGGAACAAGTTCTTCACAACTTGACCCATGTTAGTCAAAACATGCATCATGCAAACCATATGCCACGATACCAATGACTTTGACCTAACCAATCAACATCGCCACGGTTGGCCGACGTTCAAGTCAATACCGGTCCGACCGCTCCAGTGAGCGGTCGGACCGCCCATGGCGGTCGGACCGCTCCACATGAGCGGCCGACCGCCTTGGGACTTAGCCAAATTCAAACCACGAAAATCCAAACCCTCGGAAACTTTAAACCAATAGAACTTCTTCGGAGACTCCAAAATCATGAGACCAAGTGCATTGGGATCCCTCACTTGCCTACAACACCTATTTTTGGCCCACTCGTTTTGACCACTTTGGTCATCGCCGGTCGATCGCCCTACATGGCCGGTCCGACCGATTTGGGACCGGTCGGACGCGGTGCAAGGACCGGTCGGACCGCCCCGCCGAAGAAGCTCAGTAACTTTGTCGAAAACACGTGAAACGACAAACCGTAAACGCCATTGCCAATTGTCACATCATCCTAAGATCTGGGACATATCCCCATGAAATCCACACTATAGAAACCTAACGACAAGTCCCACAACTCTCTAGGAGAGCCTAACCTCAAATTATGATTAAACTACACAAAATCTGCCTTCCAACAGGGAGCAGATTACTGATTCTAATCATAGTAGTTCAACGATTCTCTGATCGACGGCAATTAAGGATCCAACTAGATCCAAACAGCGGGGAGACGATCGTTACCCTTGAAGATGCATGAGCCCACTGAATTTTCCACGAGGCGCTCCTCCCCTCTTCTTATCCTCTCTCCCCCACCTTTCTCCTTGGCCAACAGCAATGAGAGAGCACCACCGAGAGGGAGGGGAAAGATAATAGAATGCAATGGGGAGGATGTCTACTCTAGTGGGCACTGTAGTGGTGGCGGCACTACTCTAGCTACAGTAGTAAGCTAGGGTTCCCCCCCCTTATTTTATAAGTGGACGGCCCCTCATGGGCCTCCTAGGCCAAGGCCCGATGCTCAGGTTGTCGAAGAACTGCATAAACCCTTTTTTTCTTATGTGTAATTTCTCTTTAGAACGCTTTATTTCTCAGAATAAATCAGAGTATTACACGATCTAAAATCCAAATCATGTGAGGTTCTCCCTAAGTTTTAGGTCCTACAGAGGGAAACTATGTCGAAGGATTTTCCATGATCCTTCTTTCGTGTGTTTCCTATGGGGTTCTTTCAACTCTAAACGAAATTCACTATGTACTGTCTTGATTTCCTTCAGAGATAGTGCTAAAAGATCTTGATGAAGTGACCTAGTGTTGCTAACACCTTTTCCTTTCTACTGCTTTGTTTAACCTTTCATTTGGTTTGTTTAACCTTGTAACACCCCAGCCCAAACTGAGCCTGGAATGCTACCACACTAACATAATACAAGCTAAACTAAGACATTTTGCTAACTTTCGGCAGAATCTTCTTTGAATACCTAACCATACCGAAGGTTTGCACAGCTAACAATTATAATAAACAATTATCCAGACGCACAGTCTAAGACATAACCATAAAAAAACAAACATCCAATGTATAATGCTCAACCCTAACGGAAGATATCCACGACGTAAAACATAATAAACCAAATCTCAAGTAGTTTACTCAAGTTCTAGGCTATCATTAAATTTGTTTATTCATTGGAGAGATTGTTCGTGCCAATGTGCAACCAAACTTAATTCTACTCCCTCCCATGCATGCCGTCCACAATCGAGGTACCTAAAAACACAACATCAGCAAGAGAGAGTCCAAGACTCAGCAAAGTATAATTATCAAGACAATAACATAAACAACTGTGACCATCATCATCCATCCACAATTCTCAATAATAAACGTTTCATATGCTCATGCTATGCAAGATGCTCAAATGTACTTCTCTTTTCTCTTTTGCATATACCGGTATTGCGGAGTGTTACACCCGTCGGTGTTCACTCATGCCCGCATTACCAAATGCGGGGATCTACTGCCCATTCTTTTCGTATGAGGACCCATTGCCCATATCTTAAATATGGAGACCTCAATGCCCACTCCCGTGGGTGCATCATGCCAACATGCATGCTTGATATGAAATGACATGAACAATCCACAATATGTTCTCATAAGAATTATCAATTATCGATCATCATATAAACAATGTGAAATAAACACATTCATCTCGCTTAATCATAATATGCACACATCACATCAACAATATTGTCAACAGACAATACAGTACTAAAATTGTACTTGCCTTTTTCCGCTACGACGGGCGAAGAAGCAAAAATGGTGCCTCTACTCTGGGACTCCGCCTCCTACACAAGAATAGCGCTAATAATAAATACGCTGAAAAGTGGATTCCATTTACGCCCCTCAACCCAAAACCTCGAGACCTAGGACTTGAATAGATGTTCTACCCAATTTCCCCGGCAGTCTAGCATAAAACTTCCTAGGATAGCAGTATTAGAAATACCATAACGTTCACTATGAAACTCGGTTCAGGGTGATCTTGGCCTCTCTGGAACCACGAAAAACCGTCTACAAAAACCTAGTTGGGCAAGTCCCCTGATTTGGCCTTCTAATAACCCTAACATACAGGTGAAGTTCTCTGTCCTTACAATCTGTCAGTCAGAAAACAGCGATGGTAAAAATTCCATACCTTTTGATTGCCAACATTAAAAATTGTGTTCTTTATCAACTTGGAAAGCTTACTGAATTTTGTACAACATTTATTTTGGGTGGCCTTCCTGATTCGGCCTCTAAAAAATTCATAATGTCCAGACAAGACAATCTGTCAATTCTCGACAGATCTCTTGGACAGTCGCGGTAAAACTACCATAACTCCTGAACCGTAAGTCCAAATCAACTGATCACGGTGCCAAAAGAAAGCTAAAACTGAGGGCTACAACTTTCTAAAAGGTGGACAGATCATAAAATGTACAAATATTACCAAAAACTGACGAGCAACAGCGCCGAACTAATCTCTCCTTGACCGGCCCTCCAAAAATCGCCTCCTCGCCTTCCTTCCAATGGACTGCAGCAACGGGCTTCACCGGGGAGGGAGATGGTGCTGTGGTGGAGATGGAGGCACAAGGGAGAGGTGGTGGCGGCGCACAGGGTAGGGGAGGCCGGTGGCTCAATTGGGGGGAAAGTGGAGAGGGGAGGGGGATTAGGGTTTTGGGGGGTGGGAACTCCCCCCTCATGGCCGGCCACACTTGGGCCCCTCCTGGGCCGTGGCCCAGGCCCAGGTTGTCGAATAAAAGTAGATAACCCCCTGTCTTTTCGGGTTTTACTATTCCTCTTATTCCCTTCTCTCCTCCCGACTAATTCTTTAATTTACCGATCCGATTTCCGGGGTATTACATTCTACCCCCCTTGACAGGATTCGACCCCGAATCTAAGCTCTAATCTATACGAAAGGAATCTTGCGATTGGGAGATTGATGTCAGAAACACGTACCCGATGCCAACAACCCTGGTTAAAGCTCACGAATGCGATTTCCCAAGTCTCAAGTTTCGACACACTTAGACCTTCACGCACACCAACGTCTTCATCTCGACCTGTGCATGGTCTCTCAACAGACAGGACACGGATGTAAGGTCTTACTAGTTGACCAAAGGCTCTATCGAAAACTCAAGCGTTGGAGCTCCCAAGTACTCACTCAGCACTAGACACACAAGACGTTATGTACTCCGCGCATGGCCTCGAGAAAGTCTTGGCGATGCATCAACCTCCAAAATCAAATCCATGTACCTTAGGCCGACCTTCCCTTCGGTACTAAACTAGAAGTCCCACACACGGCACACGGGACTCTTGTTCCAACTCTCAATCAAGCGCTTCACCGAAACAAGGAATACCTCCTTTAACGAGGGATACACAACAGAACTCTCTTTGAACAATCTCTACTATAAAAAGAGTCAACTGAAAGCAACAGATTCTCATCGCAACCATGCCATGCCAACTCCCCAACATAAGGGTCAAATCCAAAATCGAAAATTCATCACAAAAACCATTCCACTTTCTAATTAGGTAGTTTGTAATTGAACACCACGAAAGCCAATGGAGAAATCACTCGAATACTCAAATCAATCTTTTCCTTTATTCATTATGAACAGCAAAGAACGACACATACCAACATAAAGCCAAATCGGATTGCAACTGACACCCATCATAACACGTAGCTCGAACAAGAGTTAAGAGATCATTCTATTACCCCAAGAAAACACCCTTCTTCCTCAATCCCTATTTTAGGAATAAACCCTCATTTAAAATTCTGGGATTCCCAATTACCCCCTGCTCCTTTCTCTTGTCCAACAACCTCAAAGCGTTGCTCAACCCAAAACTAACACCCACACTCATGTAGAGAGACTCTACTAATCCACAAATACATGCTCTAGCCAACTCCTCTACCAAACGAATCACTTTGATAAATAATTTCCAACGTTTCTCAACATAGATTTCTCCCACGATCACATCTTCTCAATCCTTTAAGAATAATCAATTTAAGATTCGCATCACACACACTCCTTTACTACACCCAAAGAATGCTACTAGTGATCATTGCACTATTCGAAATCCTCTTTGTTTTACTATTTCTACACAACCTCATTAGCCTCCAAGGTCCTAGCATAGAACACCAAGGCAAAATTTTCAATCTCCAAGGCTCATGTAAATGTATTTCGATGCAACTGATACAAAAACTCTCGAATTCGATGACCAAAATTCTCACAATCTAAACATACTCATTCATTAACAACCACCTGAAGACATATTCTCAACCAAATTATCTTTACAGAGATTCTGACTACTAGAGGATTACTCACTGAAGCCAAGTCGTACCTGGTAATAATTCAATAATCCCTACTATCCCATCAATTGACATTACAATCAGATTACTTCACTAATCCTACTCTCCTTAGATTATACCTTCATATTTTGCCTATACAATCTGTCACATTACCCAATCATCTCTAATAAACTAACCAGGATTTTCATGCTTTCAACAATTCTAATATTCCACTCAACATGAACAAATGATCTTAGACTACAAACCACTATAGGTTCTATTAGTTGCAAATATTGCCATTGGTTTAGCCCCAAAGACAAAACTTTTTTATTTAAGACAAACCCTTTCCAAGGACTACTACAATAAATCAACTTATCACTCAATGCATCTCAAACAATATTGGCACCTAGAGTCTCACCAAAATCATCTACTGGACCACCACTATCAGGTTGCCATTATACATCCTAAAAGACATTGCAACACGAATCGGTTAACACCTTCTTAAAAGAAGATATAGGTAGAAACACGTTTCAGCACGTAAAAACATTTACCACTCGCAGTGGACACAAGATCAAGGGAGAGAGTCAAATAGCCAAGATCCTGGAAAACAGAAGACGAGACCACAATTGAGTGCACAAGTTCCACTAGAAGCAAATTTCCAACCCTCGACGAATAAGAATAAAACATTGCTATTGAAACTCAAGAAACTCTTAAGTGACTACAACCAAAATGTTAAATGCACTTTAATAAGTTGCCAGCTGCAAAACTTAACTCCAACTTCAAATACCTCTGCCATACTCTTTTCCTTAACCACGAAATTTTTTTTTCTTTATGTACCACATCCCTTGCCACCTCTAACAAGAAGTGCCTTTAAAACCAGAGCACACTAATCATTTAAGAACCCAATGGGACATTCTCACACCTCGATTTTCTCAACCATTTTAGCTACCATACTAATCATGATTTATCAAAGGTTCTTGAATACAAAACTCTAAACTTTTCATTCATATGATATTACACAAGGCGGTCTAATTACTTCCTTTCTAATAGAATCATCACCACTCCCACAAGTCACAATCCCTTGCAGACAATCGTACTAACATTTAGAATAACACACTATTAACATGATTCCTTACCGTCAACTCTTCCATTATAATGCCCCAAAAGTTCACCAAATCGGTGTATACCACTTTATCATCTAAACCTCACATTGAGAGTACACTAAAATCTTACAACCTCACCATATCAACCACTTTATTTTAGAGGGAACCTACCACACAATCTAAAAGGTTATACCAAAACTCTTTTCACCAAAGGCATTCTATTTCCCCAACAATTTCACCATCATGCAAACATAGATCACCTGTTAAATCCTATCATAAACCCTTCTAAAAGAAACACAATAGTTTGTTTCATAATATTTCTATTATCCCAATAAGATTCCAGCAATCAACTTGTCCTAGAAATTATCTGATACACAAACCACACTATCAAGGCAAACCTCTTTTAACAAAGGCTTGCCGCCACAAGTCATCCTCATAAAATACACACGAATAAATTACTTATAAATTTCAATCCTTGACCTCTTACCAATGCTCACACTAATTTACACACTAATTCCAATCTAGAGGTTATCATAACCATTGATGACTGTCCAATCCTAGACAAATTGCTAGTCCCATCTCGATTTGCATTCCCACGAGCAAGTATAACATCATCATATAGCCAATTAAAGAAAATCCCTAGATTATTTTCTACTAGGACAGCAATCCAACACATCATTATCTTTTCCTTCCTTCATGGTTAGATTAATCCATTGAGACCGGATAACCCAACAAGTTTAGCCAACTAAACGATTTTTTTTAATGTCCAACCAGTTCATCAACGTTCCATACTTCTTAATAACCCTTATGATTATAATTAGGTATGGGCATACTCGTAGTCACTACTCCTCAGGTAGTTACTTTACGGCAACATCCCATTAATCAAGTTTAATTCCAAGGATCCAGTTTAAGACCAATCATGCGTCACGCTGCAAATCCGACTTGGTACTCATGCCTTATCAATGAACTTCTATGTTTACTACCTCTCGCTTAAACATAACAAGACATTACAAAAGGTTTTTAACTCTTTTATGAAGAAGAGGCATTAAACTTCAACACTCGAAATAATCCAAGAGAAATACATAAAGCCAAAGCTTTCACATGCTAAAGAACTCACAAAAGATAGTTCACATTATCCAAGGTACCAAGCAAAAAAGTGAGTCGTGTTTTCCCAACAAGAAAAGCAAACCTTCACCATAAAATGTCAACCTTGCGAATCAAAAACGCTAACAAGAAGCACAACTCTCGATAGTCCAAAGAACAAATCATTGCCTTATGGAACCAATAAAACCGGGGAAAACGTCCAACTGCATTGAAACCATTAACCCAAGGAAATTAAACAACCACCAGCGGTTGGTCAGAAAATCCCAGTACAACCCAAGGGAGTCAATAACCTTCCCAAAGGAATTCATGCTCGACGCCTGGAAGTAGGTTTGCCAAGGTAAGCACTCCACTATTCTTGTAATACCCCGGAAGCGAAAAGAGTAAAGAATCGAATCGAGTAATTTGAATGGGCCAGGGAAAGAAAAGACAATGAAAGGAGTAGAAATTCTTGAAAAATAGAAGGGGTTTTCCATAAACTCTCGACAACCTGGGCCTGGGCCACGGCCCAAGAGGGGCCCATGTGGTGGCCGGCCATAAGGGGGGGGGTTCCCACCCCCCAAACCCTAAACTCCACATTTCTCTCCCCCTCCCCCCTTTGGAGCCGCCGCCCCCGCTTCCCCCTTGCTGTGCACCGCGTTTTACGTCGATTTTGGGTAAGATCTATTCGTTTTCTGTCCTGTCCATCTCTTAGAAAGTTGTATCTCTTGTTCTTAGCTTTCCATAGCCACCAAGATCACATGATTCCGCCTTACGGTTTAGGAGATATGATTTTTTTTAGCGCGCACTGTTCTGTCTGTCTGACGAGAAGGATCTGTCGGCTTGATCCTAGGTTTTGATTTAGGTAGAGGCATTTCCAGAACCCCCATCCAAATAAGTTATTGTATCCCTTTAAATTATCTTTCAAAGCTGATAAATATCATCTCCATTGAATCTGTATAATGAAAGTTATTAGATTTTCTTTACCACTGTTCTGAATTCTGGGCAGATAAATGTTAGTATTTTCATCTATTGTTTAGACTACTGTAGAGGACGAATCTGGGGTTTTGCCCTTCTAGAGTTTTATTCCTGGGAACGTTAGCTTTCGTTTGACACCAAGATCAGGAAAATCAGATCTGTAGTTTGGGAGATATGAATTTTTGATTACGAACTGTCCGGTCTGTCTGAAAACTGAGGTCAGTAGGTTTGTCCCTCGGTTTTGTTCAAATTAGGGGCCGAATCAGAACCTTCACCCAACTAAGTTATTTTAGCCCTTAAAATTATCTTTCCAAGCTGATAAGAATCATTCTCATTGGATCAATAGGTTGAAAGTTACGCCATTTTCTTTATCTCTGATCTGTATTCTGGACAGACGTAGATGGGTTGTGTTTAGCTGATAATTAGCCCTCTGTTTTGGCCGAATCAGGGGATTCCGCCAACTAATGTTTTGTAGCCTGATCTGTTAAGATTCAGTGAGCACTGGTTTCAGGTATTTTAGAGTTACAGATAATTAATGGTGAATTTTCTCGTACCGCTGCTCAGAAGGGCTGAAATCTAGCTGAATAGTTTATTTTCATTTTGGGTCTATGCGGTATATTGGATAGTCAGGGGTTATTGTAGAACACCGGTAGCAGTGTTATATCGTTGTTCTTATGTTGAGAACATGTTTGTGTAGGCGGCGAGGCATCATGTGTGGGAACACCTCCGTTGCCTACTAACGAGTCACAACGCGAAAGGCAAGTACTGTATGTTAACTGGTGTTGAATTCAAAGGAATGCATAATGATATGTTGTTTACATGAATGTTCTTGTGCTTTGTTCATGGTGTTGCTATACTGCAAGTGACTAGTGTGGCCTTATTGGTACATTATGTTGAGTGTGAATACATACTTATACTTGTTTACACATGTTGTTGAATGCCATGTGTCTTTTCCACTAATGTGTGTTATTCATTCATACCATGAGAAATCATCATGTTCATTCATAAAATTCATTATGACCACGGAAGTGGATTCTTTTGGTAAGTCCCATCAATTCCAGTATGGGCATTTGAAAGACCCATCAATTCCAACATGGGCATTTGAAAACCCACCATTCCAATGTGGGTAGTGTTGACCACCATTCCAATGTGGCAACTTGGACACCCGTATGAAACGTTCTTCATACGGTGATTGGGTCCCTGTACTTTGTGAAGTACGGGCTTAAGTGAACACCGACGGGTGTATCACTCGCTATACCGGTATATGCAGTCGATAAGTCCATACCTTCAATGCATTCTTACATTTCATCCATTCATGTATTCATTCCATACGTACATGTATGTGTTCCAATAATTGTTCGTAATTCAACTGAATTGTGTTGTCCACTCCATGCTTGATTATTCTTGTTTAGTACTTGCTGAGTCTTCGACTCACCCTTGCTTTGTATGTTTTAATTAGGTAATTGAGGAGGACGACAAGATGATTTGGTGGGGTAGTTCGTTACACTACACTTCACTTTTATCCAATCAGCACAATTATTCTTGCCATTCAGTCAAGTCAAATTGTTGAAATAAGTTCCAGATTGTAATAATCCTATGTTAGTATCGTTTGACTGTTCGTGGTATTATGACCGTTTATCCATTCTTTACCATGATTCTAGTGATCGTTCATTGTCTTTCCTTAGGAATTTATGTTGATTGAATCTGGATAATCTAGTTTTAATGCTATGCTTAGTAGTTTGATAGGTTTGCGTGACATTTTGGCTTCCGAATAGCCAGGGTGTTACAATTCTTATACCCTAACTGGCGGTACAACCTGGCCATGCCCATGGCCACAACCAAACTCTACCTCTCGACATCGATTATCTCCACACATAATAATCATATAATCAATTAATAAGCAATCGTACTCAATTAACATCAGCAATCATCAATACGATATAACGGAAACATAAATGCAATGCTTTGCTCAATCCCATCCTACTGTGCACAGTGTGTCAACTTAATTTTCTTTTTCTTTTCTAGCTACCAAGGACCTGAAGCCCGCTCTGATATCAACTGTAACACCCCAGCCCAACTGAGCCTGGAATGCTACCACACTAACATAATACAAGCTAAACTAAGACATTTTGTTAACTTTCGGCAGAATCTTCTTTGAATACCTAACCATACCGAAGGTTTGCATAGCTAACAATTATAATAAATAATTATCCAGACGCACAGTCTAAGACATAACCATAAAAAAAACAAACATCCAATGTATAATGCTCAACCCTAACCGAAGATATCCACGATGTAAAACATAATAAACCAAATCTCAAGTAGTTTACTCAAGTTCTAGGCTATCATTAAATTTGTTCATTCATTCGAGAGATTGTTCGTGCCAATGTGCAACCAAACTTAATTCTACTCCCTCCCATGCATGCTGTCCACAATCAAGCTACCTAAAAACACAACATCAACAAGAGTGAGTCCAAGACTCAGCAAAGTACAATTAGCAAGACAATAACATAAACAACTATGACCATCATCATCCATCCACAATTCTCAGTAATAAACGTTTCATATGCTCATGCTATGCAAGATGCTCAAATGTACTTCTCTTTTCTCTTTTGCATATCCAGGTATTGCGAGTGTTACACCGTCGGTGTTCACCCATGCCCGCATTATCAAATGCGGGGATCCATTGTTCATCCTTTTCAGATGAGGACCCATTGCCCATATCTTAAATATGGGGACCTCAATACCCACTCCCGTGGGTGCATCATGCCAACATGCATGCTTGATATGAAATGACATGGACAATCCACAATATGTTCTCATAAGAATTATCAATTATCGATCATCATATAAACAATGTGAAATAAACACATTCATCTCGCTTAATCATAATATGCACACATCACATCAACAATATTGTGAACACACAATACCGTACTAAAATTGTACTTGCCTTTTTCCGCTACGGCGCGCGAAAAAGCAAAGATGGTGCCTCTACTCTTGGACTTCGCCTCCTACACAAGAATAGCGCTAATAATAAATACGCTAAAAAGTGGACTCCGTTTACGCCCGTCAGCCCAAAACCTCGAGACCTAGGGCTTGAATAGATGTTCTACCCAATTTCCACGGTAGTCTAGCATAAAACTTCCCGGGACAGCACTATTAAAAACACCATAACTTTTACTACGAAACTCGGATCAGGGTGATCTTGGCCTCTCTGGAACCACGACAAAACCATCTACAAAAACCTAGTTGGGTAAGTCCCCTTATTCTGTAATACCCCGGCCTGCTCGTAGTGTGGCCCATGTGGCCAATGAGGAGTTGTGTGGTGGGATTAGTCCCACATTGCTTGTCTCAAGTGAGTTGTAGTAGTATATAATGCCTGTTTGATCCAAACGTAGCACCTCCGTGTTAACCCTTTTACACGAAGCGAGGACGAAAGTGTAAGTGAGGTGCTATGTGTGTGCGGGTCCGCCCCACGGTGGGCTGGGCATTGAGTCGATTTTGGGTAAGTGTGTTACAGTTGGTATCAGAGCCTCAACCTTTGCTGCACGGGCGCGTGCGGGACAGGGGCGCGGGCATATGGCGCATGGCACATGTGGGCCCGGAGTGGACACATGGCATGGCATATGTGCCGCAGACTTTGGGCACGGACGTGTACCGAGGGGTGGTTCTGGGCATTTGCCACGTATGCGGTATGCTGCCGAGGGCGTCAGTCCTTAAGGGGGGTGAATGTAATACCCCGGCCTACTCGTAGTGTGGCCCATATGGCCCATGAGGAGTTGTGTGGTGGGATTAGTCCCACATTGCTTGTCTCAAGTGAGTTGTAGTAGTATATAATGCATGTTTGATCCAAACGTAGCACCTCCGGGTTAACCCTTTTGCACGAAGCGATGACGAAAGTGTAAGTGAGGTGCTATGTGTGTGCGGGTCCGCCCCACGGTGGGCTGGGCATTGAGCCGATTTTGGGTCAGGGTGTTACAGATTCGGCCTCCTAATAACCCTAAAATACATGTGAAGTTCTCTGTCCTTACAATCTGTCAATCAGAAAACACCGTTGGTAAAAATACCATAACTTTTGATTGCCAACTCTAAAACTTATGTTCTTTATCAACTTGGAAAGCTTACTGAATTATCTACAACATTCATTTTGGGTGGCCTTCCTGATTTGAAATCTAAAAATTCATAATTTCCAGACAATACAATCTGTCAATCTCGTTAGATCTCCTGGACAGTCGCGGTAAAACTACCATAACTCCTAAACCGTAAATCCAAATCAAATGATCTCAGTGCCAAAAGAAATCTAAAACCGGGGGATACAACTTTCTAAAAGGTGGAGAGATCATAAAACATACACATCTTATCCAAAACTGACGAGCAACAGCGCTGGACAAATCTGATCTGTTATCTCTCCTTGACCGGCCCTACAAAAATCGCCTCCTCGCCTTCCTTCCAATGGACCGCAGCAACGGGCTTCGCCGGGGAGGGAGAAGGTGCTGTAGTAGAGATGGAGGCACAGGGGAGAGGTGGTGGCGGCGCACAGGGTAGGGGAGGTCGGTGGCTCAAGTGGGAGGAAACTGGAGAGGGGAGGGGGATTAGGGTTTTGGGGGGTGGGAACTCCCCCCTCATGGCCGGCTACACTTGGGCCCCTCCTAGGCCGAGGCCCAGGCCTAGGTTGTCGATGCACACCCATGCCTGTGCCTTCTAGCACAGGGACCTTAGCCCATACTCCATAAGTATGGGGACCCAAAAGCCCATCATATTCATGACAGGGACCTCAATTAATGCTTGGTGACCACGTGACCATGCCTCTAATATGATATCAAGATGCACATGGTCAATACTTTAAATCATCATGCAAAAATGAAACTTACGCATACTTCTAGCATTTACGAGCATTGATATCCATAACATTCGAGCATCCATGATTAATACAATATACTCATAACATAGTAAACATGAACAAATGATCACGCACAATTTACCACTACTGTACTTGCCTTAACCACGAGAGAACGAGGGATGTACAGAATGAGTGCTCCTGCACGGTCCACCACGAATAACAGTTATAACACATGCTAAGACACAGAAACAGATCAAAACAACCTATATAACAACAACCATGGACTTGCAAAACTCTTAACTCGATCCCGACCCCAAACATCTAAACGTCGATCTGTCCCCTCGGTGGATAGTCAACTTCAAAAATCCATATCTATTAGTACAGGGGTCCAAATAAGATGTTCTTAGACTTTCTGAAAAGATAATTAAATTCTCCAACTATGTCTAGTTGATGAGCCCTGCCGAATCGGTGAAGTAATATCCCTACCAGGCCAATTAAACAAACATCAACTTCACGTTGGGTTTTCTGGACAGAGTACTAAAACCACCATAACTGTTGCTACACAACTCGGAATGGGGTGATCTTGGACTCTCTAGAATCATGACAAAACCAGCTACAATAGTCTAGTTGGAGATGTCTCCTGATTCGGCCTCCTACTAATTCTTATATTCAGGTAAATTTTTCTAAGTTTTCTGTCTCTGCAATCTGATAGTTAGCAAAACAGCAACGGTAAAAAATTCATAACTTTGGATTGCCAAATCTAAAAAATATGTTCTTTCTCAATCCTGAAAGCTTACTGGAATGGCTACAACTTTCGTGTTGGGTGACCCTTCAGATTCGGCTCAAAAAAATACAAATTGGCTAGACATGTAGACTGGCAAATCTTGTCAGCTTTCCTTTACAGTCATAGCACAATGGCCATAACTACTAAACTATGACTCCAAATCAAGTGATCTCAGTGCCAAAAGAAAGATAAAACCGAGATCTACAACTTTCTAAAAGGTGATTAGTTCAGAAAATGAACATAACGTACCCAAATCTGACGAGGCGGCGCACAGCAGGGAGAGGTGGGGAGAGGCGGCGGCTCAAAGTGGGGAGGAGAAGGGAGAGTGGGGAGTTTAGGATTTGGGGGGTGGGAACCCCGCCTTTTTGGCCGGCCACCACATGGGCCACCACATGGGCCCCTCCTAGGCTGCGGCCCAGGCCCAGGTTGTCGAGGATTTACGGAAAACCACTTCTCTTTTAAGGAATTTCTACTCATTTAATTGTCTTTTCTCCTCCCGGCTATTTTCTAATTACCCGATTCAATTCCTGGGTATTACATTCTACCCCCCTTAAACAGAATTCGACCCCGAATTCTTTCTGTCATTCTACTCGAAGGACATTTACATTTAGCATGCGGGACTCCAACTCCCAGGTCACTTTCCGCTCGGTCTGATGTGACCACCGCACCCTGATGGATTCCAACATCTTACACCACCACGCTCGTTTTGATCTTACCTTGTTTACTCAACGGACGGAACTTGAACGTAAGGTTTTACTTGTGGTTCATCGTCCCTGATGAATCTCACACTCCAGACTCTCAAATACTCTCTTGACATCGGGTCATACGAAGCGTGGTGTACCCCGCGCATGGACCCGAGATGGTTCTGGCGAAATGCAGCATCCAAAAATCAAACTGATGTACCTTGGGCCAACCTTCCGTGTGGTACCAAATCAGACACTCTACACATAACACATGGGACTCTGGCTCCAACTCTCGATCAACCTTTTCATCTTAACAATGAGCACATCCTTTAACTAGGATCACACAACAGAACTTGGTTTAAACAACTCTTTTATAACCAGAACCCAATCGAAAATAGCGGATCCTCGTCACAATCACAAAATGGCAACTTTATCCAAAAAGGATCGAACTCAAAAGCGAAGATTCATCATGAAATCCCTTCCACTTTTCCAGTAGGCAATTTACGAATAAACACCTCACAAGCCGAAAGAGAAACCACTCGAATACCCAAATCGATTACTTTCTTTATTCTTTCTGAACTGATAAGAACCATGCATGCCAATCATAAGGTCAAACTCCATTTGTAAAAGACATCCGACACAACCACATAGCTCAAACAAGAATCAAAGAGCGCTTCACTACTCGAGGAAGCATTTTTTTTCCCAATTTTCTCTTTTAGAAATAGAATTTCCCTCTAATTATGGAACCATATTTCATCCATATCACACTAACTCATTTCTTTTAAATTGGCAACCCCAACACTATGCTCAAACCGAAATCACCATTCATGCCTTCGTAGGGAGGCTTTAATGACTTCCACAAAATATACTCTAGCCAACTCCTCTACCAAATGAATCACTTTGATAAATAATCTCCAACGTACCTCAATATAGGTTTCACCCACGATCACACCTTCTCAATCCTTTAGGAATAATCAACTTAAGATTCACAGCACACGCTCTCATTTACTACACTCAAAGGTTACTATCAATGGTCATCCCGCTATTCAAAATCCATTCTTATTCTACTACTTTTACACATAATCATTGGCAACCGAGGTTCTAGCATAAAAATCCAAAACCCAAATTCAACCTCCAAGACTCCTACGATAAACTTTTCGTATAGAAGATCGAGAAACCTCGTACACGTTCTCTAAAATTCCCACATTCCAAACCTACTCAGTACTTATCATCCACATGTAAATGTTTTTTTCTCGACCAAATTGTCCTTTAGAAGAATTCTATCTCCCATAAGGTTATTCACTAAGCTAGGGCATACCTACCGACATCACAACACTCCCTATTATCCCAACAATTGTCATAACGGTTAGACTTCTTTGCAAATCTAATCTCATTAACTACACCATACAAATATCCTCCTACTCAACCTTGCAAAATACCCAATCACGTTACTTTAATAAAATTAATCAGGGTTCTCATACCTCTGATAATTCTAATGTTCCACCAAAATGATCTAAAGGTTCTTGAACCACAATTTACTATAGGTTCCACTGGTTGCAACAATGTAACCGATTAGCCTAAAAGATAAACATTCTATTTAAATCAGATCCTCACTGAGAATTATTCCAAGAAATCAACTTTCCACTCAATGCTTCTCAATCGAATTGACACCCATAATCTCACAAAATCATTCACTTGACTACCACCAATCAGTTGCTCTACCCTCTATGAGGTTTTGTAAAGCAATCCATTATCCCTTTCTCAAAAGTAAAGGAAAATAACAATAATGATTTTAGCACTTAGAAAAATATTTTCCATTCACAGTAAATTCAAGATCGATAGAAATAGTCATATAGCGATGAACTCAGAAAACAAAAGATGAGACCACAGATAAGGACATAAGTCCCACCAAAAGAGAATATCAAGTTTCAGCCAATAAAATAGGTGTTGTCATCAAAACCCAAGAAACTCTTAAACAGCAATTGTTGGACCGAAAAGGCGACTAGAGGGGGGTGAATAGGAGCACGCTCACTTTTTCACAAAATATGAATTCAACACAATTTCACTCCAATAGCTATGATGAAGCTATGAAAATCAATATACCAGTACAGCGGAAGACTAGTATTGAATGCAATTAAACCCCTAAGCAATGCGACAAAAATCAGCAAGAATCAAATCTAACAGAGGTCGGCGGTCGACCATTGTTATCTTGGCGGTCTGATCGGTACCAAATCGGTCTGACCTCTGGTGTGGGGCGGTCTGACCGGTACCAAATCGGTCTGACCAATGGTGTGGGGCGGTCTGACCGGCAGACTCCAGAACAGTAAAAACAGCCCGATGATGAAGTTGCAATTAGGTCTAACTTTTGATTCTCAGCTCCAAACTTCACGAAGCTTTGCACACACCTTCTCTATGCTATTGAGGACCTATTACAATCGAATATTATGATAATTCTTGGATAGATCCTGAACAGTTGTCAATTGAGTAACAGAGGGTCTAAAACTGGGCAAGAACTAAAACTTGATCCTAATGGTTGTTCGTGAGTGATTGATGATCAAGATGATCCTAGATAGGTTCACATGTATGACAGCAAGCTAATTCACGTGAAAAAATCAATCAAAAACTCGTGGATCAAAGAAAGACCTAAAATCACGAAATTGAAAGCAAGAACAAAAAGAGACTTATCTCAAGCAAACCTTGCATAGATTAAATTCGTGATTGATGTTGGATTACACCCACTCCATCAAGGAACAGTGGTCAATCCAAGATCACGGAAATCACCTCAAACCATCAAGAGCCCTAGCCTCCACCTCAACTCCCCTTAAGCCAATTAGGGTTTTGAAACATAAAAGAGGCGAGATAGAAAAGAGCTAGGTGGTGCAGCCACCACCTCCTCCTATTTATAGTGGAGGTATAGAACTCCTAGGGTTTGACTCCATTGGGCTCCCGTTAAGGCCCACTAACAAACGGGTCACACACGCACGCTTCGCAAAGCGCCGTCTTTAACCTTTTAACCTAAACAGCTTCACCTCGCCCCATCTTGCGCTTCAGATTTGCTAATAGGTCACCCTTGTCCATCTTGCGTCACGCTTGAGTCATTGACCTCACCCGGCATCGTCGATCGTTCTGGACCTCAACTCTCCAAGTCTAGTCCCGATCCTCCTCGCCGTTGACCGTCGTTGTCCACCAAGCAACTTGCACAACCATAGACAAGCAAACACGAATTCGGGAACAAGTTCTTCACAACTTGACCCATGTTAGTCAAAACATGCATCATGCAACACATATGCACTGAAACCCATGACTTTGACCTAACAAATCAACATCGCCACCAAGTTGGTCGATGAACAAGTCAAAACCGGTCAGACCGCCCCTCGGGGCGGTCGATCCTTGCCTTACTTCGACGGCCCGACCGCCACCTCAAGGCCGGTCAGACCGCCAGTAGCGACTTAACCAAAATTTTAAGCCCTGAAATTCCGAAACCTTCTGGAAATTTCAACCGAATAGAACTTTTGCTTGGGAACTCCAAAAATTATGAGACCAAGAGCATTGGGATCCCCTCACTTGCCTACACCTCTATTTTTGGCCCAGCCTGTTCAGACCATTTGTGGTCACCGTCGGTCCGACCGCCGCACATGGCCGGTCCGACCGATTTGGGACCGGTCGGACCGCCATGCTATGGCCGGTCGGACCGCCGCTGTCCAAAAAGCCTGAAACTTTGTCGAAAACTCGTGAAACGACAAACCGTTAACACCATTGCCAATTGTCACATCATCCTAAGATCTGGAGCATATCCCCATGATATCCACAGCAATGAAAGAAATGGTAAACACACTTAAATAAGTTGCAAGTGACAAAACTTAACCCCAATCTCAAATGCTTCTACTACACTTTTTTCTTTAACAAGGAAATAATTTCTTTGATTACAATTCATTTTGCCAACTCAACCAAAAGGGCCTTTAAGTTCAAACCTCATGAATTACTCCAGGACTAATTAGAATTTTCCAACATGTCGCTTTGCTCAACAAATTTCAGTTACCACATAACTCAGGAACTACCAAAGTCCATGAGTGCAAACTCCAAACTTTTCATTTAACTGATATTACGAAAGGCTATCAAATTACATTCTTTCTATAAGAATCGTCACCACACCCACAAGTCATAATCCCTTGCAGACAATCTTACTAACATTAAGAACAATACACTCTTGACATGATTCCTTATAGTCAACTCTTCCCTTATAAATTCTCCAAAAGTTCACCAAATTGTTCCATACTACTCTACCATCCCATCTTCAAAATGCGATTATGCCAAAACCATACAACCTTACTACATCAACTACTTTATTTTAGAAGGCATCCATTACACAAATTAAAAGGTTCTACCAAGACCCTTCCATCAAGAACATACTATTATCCGATGATTCCACAATTATGTAGGCATAATCCATCTATTTAATCACGTCAGTTCAACTCTTAGTAATGCTCAACAACAAACCTTAACACACAACAATTGCATCCCAACCATTGTTGTTATCTACTGGCTTCATTATAAAGTACAGTTACTACCAACCTATCTTTGCGAATCACATGAATACTTACAACCACATATTCAACAGTTCCTCTTCATGTTTAGACTTTGGTTAAATCACACTAGAATTTCAAGAATCAAAATCTTGCATCGACCAAAATTCTCACCAACACTACAACCAAATTCATCGCGTCATCTATATAGACGAACTATCTAGAACTTCTCCCATAACTTCTAGTTTCACCGATATTCAATCCCTTCAACCTCTTGTACACAATTCCAACAATTAATCATACTTAAGAATATGTCAATCTAGCAACCATATTATCATCAAATAGCCAATTTGCGACAATTTCTGCATTAATGTCCTCTAAGGCAACATTGAAACACATCCTTACCGTAACCATCACCAATGGTTATATTAATCCATTGAGACCCAATACTCCAAATTATCCAAGAAATTTACCAAATTCCACAATCTTAATGATTAGACGAATTCATCAATATCTCACAGTTCTTAATAAATCTCGGATTCCTAGTAGGTATAAACATGCCTTCAATCACAGTTCATCAAGAACTACTAGAAGACAACATCAACTTAATCAATTTCACTTCCAAGGATAGTAGTTAAGATTAATCATGTACCATGCCATTGACCCAACTTGGTACCCATACCAAATCAATTATCTTTCATGCTTACAACTTCTTAACTTAATACAACAAAACGTTACAAAAGAGTTTTGTCACTTCCCATCCTAAAGAAGAAGCATTAATCTCCACTTACCCCTAAAAGGAAGTACATGGGTAGAAACTTCACATAATAAAGAACTTGTAAAATATAATTTCTTTTACCCAAAATGCCAAGAGAATAACTGAGCCATGCTTCACAACAAGAAGTCAAAACTCCCACGAAGGGACCAACCTTGCAGATCAACAACATTCACAAGTAGCCAAAAATATCTCATTAGCCGAAGAACAATATTTGTTTAAAAGAACAAATAGAGACCAATTGAAACCCACAACGACATTGTAACCACCATTCAAGGAAAGTCCATCAACCGCAAAAACTGCAGCCAGAAAACTAAATACAAACTAAAGGAAGACAACAACTTCCCCAAAGAGCTCTTCTCCAACCTTGGTAACAAAGTTACTCGAGAAAAAACCATTGCTAACCCCATACCACCAACAAAGGGCACACCTTGACTATGCCCATGACCACCACCAAACTTTACCTCTCGGCATCGTTTATCCCCACACGAATCATCATATAATCAATTAATAAGCAATCATACTCAATTAATGTCGGCAATCATCAATACGATATAACGAAGCGTGAATGCAATGCTTTGCCCATTCCCATCCTCTCGTGCACCAGTGTGTCAATTTTTTTTTGGTTGATTAACCACTAGCAAATTCTAGTTAATTTATTCACCATGGACCTAAAGCCCGCTCTGATACCAACTGTAACACCCCAGCCCAACATGAGCCTGGAATGCTACTAAAATAACAATATAACAACTACAAATCTAAGACACTACAATAAATTTCGGCAGAACCTCCTTTGTATAACTAAGTTTACCGGAGATTCCAACAGATGCATATAAAATTATCACTATTTCAACATCCAAAGTTCATCGAAGCATTCATAAATAATCTACTCAGCTAAAGCATAAGCAAGCATAATTAAAATTTACAACTCTCATTATTACAAATAAACCAATGCATTCAAGTATAGCCAAAGTTAATCCTTAAGCTGTTTGCTTGTTATTAAGGTAGGTCTAAATGATAATTATCTTTTTAAAGAATGTGTGGTAGTGAGTGCAAGCAAAGCAACCCTACTCCCTCCCATGCATGCCGTCCGCAAACGAGGTACCTAAAAACACAACATCAGCAAGAGTGAGTCCAAGACTCAGAAAGTACAAATAGTAAGACAATAGCCAACGCAACCGTAATTAACAACATCCATCCACAAAACCCAATAAGAAATATGTCTCATGCTTATGCAATGTAAACTGTTCAAATGCACTTTTCTTTCTCTCTTTTGCATATACCGGTATTGCGGAGTGTGCATCCGTCGATGCACACCCATGCCTGTGCCTTCTAGCACAGGGACCTTAGCCCATACTCCACAAGTATGGGGACCCAAAAGCCCATCATATTCATGACGGGGACCTCAATTAATGCTTGGTCACCACGTGACCATGCCTCCAATATGATATCATGATGCACATGGTCAATACTTTAAATCATCATGCATAAATGAAACTTACGCATACTTCTAGCATTTACGAGCATTGATATCCATAACATGTAACACCCCAGCCCAACACTGAGCCTGGAATGCCACTAAACTACTCTCTAAACTAATAATTATTGACACCCTATAAAATTTCAACAAGAAAACATCAATGGACGTATCCCTGGATCACAAAAGAGCATGTATAATTATGAATCAAGCAAGAGTAAATAAGCAAGGGGAAATATAACCAAGTAAACAATCCAGGATAGCACCAACTACTGAATCCAAATCGTTGAAATAAATAATCTAATCCAAAATGTGACCCAAACTTTATTCAGGCGCTAACATGGCAAGAGTAATCCAACATTGAATGAAAAGGTTCTTATGGCAAATGATCGTGTGATTGAAGTATGGATCTAATCCATATGCTCTACTCGCTCTCAGTCACGGCACCCTCGAAGATCACCTAAAGACAACAAAAGAGCAAGGGTGAGTCCACGACTCAGCAAACACATCAATATACAACGAACAATAATAAATCAACAGCATTGAATAACTTCATTATCATCATAGGTACTTCTATTAATATTATCATGCTGTTATCTTTTCTTTGTTTCACACCCATTAATCTCATAAATCAATGCAACTCTAATCTACATGTCCACATGCACTTCTTTTACGTATACCGGTATAGCATGAGTGAATGCTCGCGACAACATTCACTCTCAAGCCCGTTCCTCCACAAGGATCGGGGACCTCCTCCACTCCCATGGAGTTGTGATCATTCATGATCACCTGCTCATATGCAAAGATGCTTATGTATGAAAAATGCAAACTCCACCATATACATCATATCCAACTTTTCCTCATGATTGCCAACAAAGATATAAACATACAATTCCATTGTCTGCAATTAAATAAAATAAAAGCACAACAATAATGGTAATAGAAGATAAAGAAAACGATGATCAATCATTGATCGCATCTACCATGCACTTGCCTTTACTAATTGCGACGCTTACGATTTGACTAGAAGATGGCAACAAGCACGACGCCTCCTACATTAAATACACAAATTTCAAAACAAGCTACAGCATCAAGAATAGCAATCAATCGACATCGTTCCTACACGTCCCCAAATCTACCACACTTCTCGGTGCATCAAAAGTCACCCCTAGCTGTCCTGTTACTAAAAAGAGCGTAACTTTCGACTCAAAAGTCCGATCACGACAAACCACCCAGTTCTGGATTCTACACAAAATTCTCCTCATTTTCTTAGATTACTAAGACTTATAATTAAATCACCTAACCCTCCGTTTTTAACCCATAAGATCGATCTGTCAGCTTCGGGACAGCGGGTCTTACTAAATTCATAACGTTTGTTTTGTCTAACCAAAATTCGAGTTCTTGGATTCTACAGAACCCTTAGACAATTATCTACATCTTTCATGTAGATCAAAAACTCTAATTAGTCCAATTACTATTTTTAATCTGCAGTCTACCAAAACAGCGCCGAAAGACGACAACCACAAAGACAGCAGTCTTCCAAAATTCATATCTCGAATTCTACTTGTTCGCTCGACATGATTAAATATGCTATAGAAAGATATCGAAATTATTTACAATTAACTAGTAGATGATATTTCCAAAATCCTCCATTAAGGTACCCGAATAAATCGTTCAACAGAACAGCAGGCTAAACAGATCTATTAATCGTCCCCTCGATTAGAAATTATAAAACCTTTCTAATTAAATTAGCAAAACAGAGATAAAAAATAGATCATTACCCGGAGACCGCGACGATGAACACCGATCTCCTGCACGATTCCCCCCTCTCTCTCTCTCCCCCCTTTCCTTCACTCTCCCTCGACTGATCAACACAACAAATACACATACCAATGAGGAAGCAAGTTATCTAGTAGCTAGGAGATAGCACGTGCATGCATGATGTATTCATGTGCAGCGGAGGGAAAATAATACCAGCCTGTAACCATGCATGGATGTGTACTTGCGTATGGGCACACACACTGTCAACTGGGCAGTGATCTCACGCGGCAGGAGGGCACACAAGGAAGCTAGCACACACGCGGGCACTCGCCAACGCGGCAAGTACTGGTAGCAGCGATCACGGGTAGAGAAACGGCACAGGCGGCCGGGCGCTCGATGGGTGGCACCTGCGCGTTGGCCGACGTCAACACGCACGGGCAGGAGACCATCCAACCCACACGCGCACGGAAACAGAAGCAAGGCGCTGGCGATAACTGCTGGCGGCGCCGGGAAAAAAAAAAGCAAGACGGCGGCTAGGGTGGAATAATAACAAAAAACTGCTAGGGTTTCTAGAACCAATGCTCCCCACGATACTTTTATACCTCGCACAGTCTAACCCCTCCGCAAAACTCTAAATTATTTTATTTTCACGTATCTAATTTATTTAATTACGCACAGGCCTTTAAGAGAGTATTATTATTTATTTATTTATTTTTAGAATATTACATAACATTCG
Organism: Hsuehochloa calcarea; assembly: GCA_036346395.1. NCBI lineage: Eukaryota > Viridiplantae > Streptophyta > Magnoliopsida > Poales > Poaceae > Hsuehochloa > Hsuehochloa calcarea. Next base: position 34,653,797 of record CM070611.1, read on the forward strand.
AGCATCCATGATTAACATAATATACTCATAACATAGTAAACATGATTGAACGATCACACACAATTTACCACTACTGTACTTGCCTTAACCACGAGAGAACGAGGGATGTACAGAATGAGCTGCTCCCTGCACCGGTCCACCACCTGAATAACAGTTATAACACATGCTAAGACACAGCAACGGATCAAAACAACCTATATAACAATAACCATGGACTTGCAAAACTCCTAACTCGATCCCGACCCCAAACTCCTAAACGTCGATCTGTCCGCTCGGTGGGCCGATTAACTTCAAAATCCATATCTATTAGTACAGGGTCCAAATAAGATGTTCTTAGACTTTCTGGAAAGATAATTAAATTCTTCAACTAAGTCTAGCTGGTGAGCCTTTCTTAATCGGCGAAGTAATATCCTGCCAGCCAATTAAAAAATATTAACTTCACATCGGGTTTTCTGGACAGAGTACTAAAACCACCATAACTTTTACTACACAACTCGGAATGGGGTGATCTTGGACTCTCTAGAATCCTGACAAAACCATCTACAATAGTATAGTTGTACACATCTCCTGATTCGGCCTCCTACTAATTCTTATATTCAGGTAAAGTGTTTCTAAGTTTTCTGTCTCTGCAATCTGACAGTTAGCAAAACAGCGACGGTACAAAATTCATAACTTTTGATTTCTAACTTTAAAAACTATGTTCTTTATCAATCCTGAAAGCTTACTGGAATGGCTACAACTTTTGTGTTGGGTGACCCTTCAGATTCGGCCTCAAATAAATACAAATTGGCTAGACATGTAGACTGCCAAATCTCGTCAGCTTTCCTGTACAGTCATAGAAAAACAGCCATAAATCCTATACTATGACTCCAAATCAAGTGATCTCGGAGCCAAAAGAAAGATAAAACCGAGATCTACAACTTTCTAAGAGGTGATCAGGTCAGAAAATGAACATAACGTACCCAAATCTGACGAGGCGGCGCACAGCAGGGAGAGGTGGGGAGAGGCGGCGGCTCAAAGTGGGGAGGAGAAGGGAGATTGGGGAGTTTAGGGTTTGGGGGTGGGAACCCCGCCTTTTTGGCCGGCCACCACATGGGCCCCTCCTGGGCTGCGGCCCAGGCCCAGGTTGTCGAGGATTTACGAAAAACCCTTTCTCTTTTCAGGAATTTCTAATCATTTAATTGTCTTTTCTCCTCCCGGCTATTTTCTAATTACCCGATTCAATTCCGGGGTATTACAATTAGGTTCCTCAACAATTTTGGATTTTAGGATGGAGGAAAGCACGACTCCATTCAGTCAACAGAAAGAGGCATCGATCGATAGAACGGAAGGACTGACTAAACGAAAATCGAGCACCAAAACTAGGATTTGGTGCAAAGAAGGAGGTCAAAGCAATGTTTATGGTAGTCTCTCTTAACCCTTGTTTCTCTAATTCTACTAACTCGGCATCGAGAGGAATGCATTGATGAATGCATTAAAGGATGCATAAGTGCAATTAGTTTGATGACAAATTTAGGTTTGGTTAATGAGAGTGCAAAAGGATCATATGCATGCTTACATGATTCTACCAAAATACGACAAAGAAAATTCATTTTTGTTAGGTAAGGATAAGATTTATCAACCCACAAGAATCCACACTATTATGACCTGGTCCCTAATAACCAAACAATTAATTTAACAACTTTTGTTTAACAGCTACTAGTGAACAACTAGGGCTTGGGAAAATTACTGAATTGGATAGATAAATTCTATAAAAATTCTATAGTATTCCTAGGATATTAGCAATGTCAGAAACATTTATCCCACATATTATTTTCAGGTTTTGGTTCGTACATCAATTCAGATAACAAACAAGTCCTAGGGCTCAAACACTAGTGAAATTAAGTTCAAAAATTCCAGAAATTTTTTGGCAGGTTACTTAGGTGATACTTAACACCATAAAATTGGGTCATAATAGTTTAGATCTTCCTATCAGTTCCAAATTCAAAATTGACCAGAACGGCCCTTCAAAGTGTTTGAATTTATTTCTGATCAAAACATATGCAATAAATTATAGAAAAATTATATTAGTGAATTACACACGATCAAGTGTTCAAATGAAAATTCTCAATCTTTATGAGATTATCTAGTGGCACTGGAGTACATTTCCATCAATCTAGGTCAAAAAAATGTACAATAATAAGTAATTGGTTTCATTTTAACAAAAAGCATAGAACTATTGGTACAACTTATTCTGTTTTAATTACTTTTAATTGAAAAAAATGGTCTACCCTCAGTTAATGTTACGACGAGTTCAATTATCAACAATTAAAAGGCAAGCATGTTCTTCAACTTCACAACAATCTAGCACATCAAGTGTAACACCCCAGCCCAACACTGAGCCTGGAATGCCACCAAACTACTCTTATCATCTATTATACATCAACACACTGTGAAATTTCAGCAAGTATAACAACATTAAAACCCATCCACGGGTCGCATTAACACAAGCATAACACTATGACAATCATAAATAAATTAGACCTAGGAGCATAGTAAAATAATAAACCAAGATTAACATAGACCAAGTATCTATGGTTATTCAATACCATCATGTCCTAGATATAAATATTCATGTTATTCTAAAAGTTTCTCATGTCCAATGAATCAAATAATTGGGTGAAGTGCATGATTCCAAGTGCGCTAGCCCTTCCCGAGTAAAACGTCATCACTGGTCACCTAAAAACAACAATAGAGCAAGAATGAGTCCAAGACTCAGCAAATACATAATAAAGCCATAAACAATAGTTTATTAACCAAAATCAAAGTTATCATCATCATCCATTTAGTTAATGTCATTGTCATTCTCAAACAAACAAGCCATATTCCATATAGGTAAAGTTGCACAATTTAACAATTTACTTAGATATGCGAATGCACCAACATGCTCATGCTCATATGCATCTCATCGGTGATCTGGGGTATAGCGGAGTGTTCACCCGTCGATGACACACTCTATCCTTCACTCCCGTGAAGTCCCCACCAAAGTAGGATTTTATCTAGAGCTCTCCGGACTAGTCATGTATCTTTCTCACCGACCTCACCGGAATAGTTACATGACTTTCTCACCGACTTGGCTCATGCAACCCATGTCATGATGAATGTAAATGATCGACATCTTTATTTATTCATCAACATAGTCCATCTCATTAACTCAATATCTACTCATTATCTCATTATCATAATCTCATTCACTCAAGGTCATCAATATCATGTATAAGAATAAGCTGAACGAAAGCATAATAAATAGCATGATAAGTAACAACAATGATCATGATGAACAACCCATTGTTCACCACTCTACCATGTACTTGCCTTCCGTGCAGTGATTTAGTTAGGAGGCAACGACGGAATTTCTCCACTCGCTGCCCCACCGCCTACACAAATATTTATTCGAAATAAGAATAATAAGTTATGACGTGGCTACAATATTTTTACCATAACCCTCTATCTAATCAACATAACCAAAAACTCAAAATAACGAATTAACTAATCACCAATATCGCCATTCGATCAGCGATGACGAGAAAAATGGTAATTAAATATCTATAACTCGAATGACTTGAAACCAGTGCTCAAATACTTTTAACGTAACAGGCTATGAAACTCTAGTTGGTAGAATACTTTGATTCGGCCAAAACAGTGGCCTAAACAACAGTTGAAAACACTAACAGATATCTGCCCAGATTTCAGAACAGCAGTAAAGAACATGGCATAACTTTCACTCTACAGATCCAATTGATATGATCTTTATCAACTCGGAAATATAATTTCAAGGGCTACAAAAACCTAGTTGGGTGGTAGTTCTGAATCTGACTCTAACTAGATCAAAACCGAGGGGCAAACCGACAGTTCCAAATTCTCAGGCAGACAGGACAGCGCGCGATTAAAAATTCATATCTCCTAAACCGTAAGGTGGAATCAAGTGATCTCAGTGCCAAAAGAAAGATAACGACATCAGGAACAAAACTCTAGAATACGAAAAATACCATATTCGGCCTCTAAGTAAATCATAATGGCCCGACAAGAAAATCTGCCAAATCACGTCAGCTCTCCTGGACAGTCGCGGTAAAACTTCCATATCTCCTAAACCGTAACTCCAAATTAGATGATCTCGGTACCTAAAAAAGCTAAGATCAAGGGCTACAACTTTCTAAGAGGTGGGAAGATCAAAAAACGTACGAAACTTACCCAAATCTGACGAACAAAATTGCTGCACTACAGGGAGGAGGGTGGCGGCCGGTTGGAGAGGGGAGGAGGGTGGCGGCTTGGGGAGGGAAAAGGGAAGGGAAAGGGGTTTTAGGGTTTAGGGGAGAGATACCCCCTTTGGCCAGCCCCTCATGGGCCACCTCAGCCGAGGCCCGAGTCCAGTTCTTGAAAAACACGAAAAAACCCACAAGAAAAAGCGATTGATTTTCCCATTAGCTCCTTCTTACGAAACTTCTTCTAGTACGCGATTTACTTTTGGGGTATTACATTCTACCCCTTAAACAGATTCGACCCGAATCTACTCACCGATCTTCGAAAGAAACTGCAATCGAATTAAATAACGATATCCCAAGCTTGGAATTGCTCGGTTACTCACTTAACACTCGAGCACACCAAGCGATGCGTTTAGCATAAGGACCCGAGACGGTCAACGCGATATGCCAACTTCCAAATTTCTGAAATTTTGGAAACCAAGAGAATCCAAGCGGAACTAGAGAGTCATCATCGCATCCACGCAATGCTAACTCTCCACCAAAAGGTTAAATCCCAAAATTTGACATTTCAACACGAAAACAAATCCATTTTCTAAATAGTCGGTTCTGAATGAACACCACGATGACCAAAGAAGAAACCACTCGAATGCCCAAATCAAATACTTCTTTTGGTTTGTGCGAATTTAAATGAATCGGACATGCCAACACAACGCCAACTCAGTTACGGAAAACAACGATCAACAACACATAACTCAAACGAAATCGGAAAACGCTTCACTAACCGAGAAACATCCTTTTCCTCGGTTTCTCTTTTAGGAGTAAAACTTCTCTCGAACCTTGGAATTCGAATTCATCGCATACCACATGAGCTTAAACCTTTTAATTGAACATCCTCAAATTATGCTCGAACTAAAATACATCATTAACACCATTGTGAAGAGGCTCCATTGAATCCTCCAATTACTCTAGGCATCTCATTCTACTAATCAACATTAATTTGATTGAAGGCACCCAAAGCGCCACAAAATAGATCCCACACAATCACATTACCTCTAATTTTCAAGAACAACTCAGAATCCTCAGTACACACGCTCATGTACTACATCAGAAAGGTTCTATCAATGATCATTCCACTGCTCAGGAAACTCTATTATTCCACTTTCTTTACACACACTCATTGTGTGACCAAAGGTCTAGCATAAAAATGTAAAGCCCAGATTCAACCTCTAAGACTCTTACAATTAACTTTTGGTATACTTGATAGGAAATTCTTTGATCGGATAACTAAAATTCCTGGAATCCAAACAATATCCACAATCATTAATATCAACATTCCTCACTAATCAAGTAATTGCCTAATGTGATTAGCTTCACCAAACTTGAACCCACTAAACCACACTATTCCATTTCACCCACACGACCGCAACATACACATTCGGAAGACTCTAACTAATTGACCAAGTTCCAAACTTTTGAATATTTCAATATTCCACCGACATGAACAAGGGTTCTTGAATTACAATTCACTATTGGTTTTACTAGTTGTAACAACATAATCAGTTTTACATCAATGACCATCATTCCTTTTGGATCCAATTCTCCACAAGATTTATATCACAAACTCAATTCTTCCTCCAATGCTCTTGAAATAACTTACAACCTCACGTCTCACATCAACATATACTTGACACTACTAACCGGATGCCACTGTATACCCCATAAGGTTTTGTAAAACAAATTGATGAAGTGGCAAATAAAATATATATTTTTCAGCACCCGGAAAAAAAATATTTTCTTTTCGCAACAAATATAAGACCAGGAGAAATAGACAAATAACAAGGATCTCGGAAAAGCAAAAGCGGAGACCACAATTGAGGGCACAAGTCCCACAAAAAGAGAATATGAAATCTCAAATAAAACAAAGCACCACTTTTGAAAATCGAGAAACTCCTATGGGGCAAAAATAGAAAATTTAGGCACACTTCAAGTAAACTGCGAGTTACAAAACTTGACTTCGATCTCGAATACTTCTACTTCACTCTCTCTTTAACAAAGAAAGTAATTCTTTTTTATTATAACGTCACGTTGCCCACTCAAACAAGAAAAGTTGTAAGACCAAATCACATGAATTACTTAAGAACCAATAAAGCTTTCCATCAAGCCACTTGCTCAATCCAATCCCAGCTACTACATAAATCATGAACTACAAAAGATCACGTATGCAAAACTTGAAAATTTTCATTTGAACGATACCACGAGTGACGATCAAATTACCTTCTTTCTATAAGAATCGACAACACACTACCAATCTATTGCTGATAATCTTACTAACATCCAGAATAATACACTGTTAATGAAAATTCATCATAGTCTACCCTTCCATTGTACAGCTCTCTAAAAACTCACCAAATTGTTTCATACTACTTTATCATCTCGTCCTCAAATCAAGAGTCCACCAAAAGCTTACAAACTACTACAACAACAACTTTATTTTAGCAGAGATCTACTACACAAATCAAAATGTTATACCAAAACACTTTCATTATGGACATGCTATCGTCTGACAATTCCACTATCATGAAAGCATAGGCCACCAATTAAATCCCACAGTTCAACTCTTATAGATGCTCAACACCAAACGTCAACACACAATTGTTGCACTCCAACCACTGTTGCTATCAACTGGCTTCATCAAGAAATCTAGATGCTACCTACTTTCCTTTTAAAATCACATGAACAATCACCAATACATGTTCAACTGTCCATCCTCATATTCATATTTCGGTGCAAAATCCCGACAAAACTTTCAAAATCATAGCCTTCCATCGATCAAAAAGTCTCAACAACTCTGCAACCAAATTCGTCCAATTATTCTAGTTAAAATAACTATCGAGAAACTCCTTCCATAATATAAAATCATCTAGTATCTACAGATAAGATAACTCCAAGATTAATATCTAGCATCTCCCTAACTTTTCCTTCCCACACAGTAAGATTAATCCACTGAGACCAACTAATCCAACAAGTTTAGCAAAACTAAATAATTTTAATGATCATACCAGTCATCAATGTTCTACAATTCTTAATAACTCCTTTTAATCCAATTAGGTATAGCCATACTATTAATCATAGTTCATCAAGAACTACCACATGACACCATCAAGTTAATCAACTTTCCTTCCAAGGTTCTTGGTTAAGATTGATTATACACCACACTACAGACCCAACTTGATAACACATACCATATCTATTAATTTATTTAATTACAACCTTTAACTTAACCAAAACAAGACATCGCTAAAGGGTTTTAATATTTTCTTTTATAACAGAGAAGCATTCAACTTCAATACTCAAAATACCCAAAAGAAATACATTGGGTCAAAGCTTCCACATGTTAAAGGACTTGAAAAAGAAAACTTTCGTTATCCAAAATACCAAGCTAACAAATGAGTCATTTTTTCCCAACAAGAAAGGCAGATCTCTCGTGAAAAGATCAACCTTGCAAATTAACGACGTTCACAAGAAACAACAACAGATCAACGATCGGAGAACAAATAATAACTTAATATAACCAACAAAGACCAATGAAAATACATCAACTGCATTGTAAATACTAACCCAAAAAAAAATTCATCAACCGCAACTATAACAGGAATAATCAAATTCAAACTCAAGGAAGAAAATAACTTTTCTAAAGAAACATATCCTCAACACACAGAACTAAGTTACAGATGTAAACACTTCACCACTATCATACAACAAGCGGTGATATAACTTGGCCATGCCTATGGCCACAACCACAATCTCTACCTCTCGACTATCATGACCCATAGCAATCACATAATCAAATCATAAGTAGTCGAACTAATTCATAACATAAAACATCAATACAACATAACGGGCGTAAATGCGATACTCATCCCATTCCCATCCTCATCAGCACCAAAGTGTCAAAATTTTAAGTTAATTAACCATTATCAAATTTTGGTTTATTTTACAAGTCCTAAAACAAGTTTTAGCAATTTTAGGTTAACTAAGTTATTAATCTATTCACCACGGACACAAGCCCGCTCGATACCAATCAGTAACACCCAGGTCCCAACACTGAGCACGGAATGCCACCAAACTACTCTTATCATCTATTATACATCAACACCTTGTGAAATTTCAGCAAGCATAACAACATTAAAACCCATCCACGGGTCGCATTAACACAAGCATAACACTATGACAATCATAAATAAATTAGACCTAGGAGCATAGCAAAATAATAAACCAAGATTAACATAAACCAAGTATCTATGGTTATTCAATACCATCATGTCCTAGATATAAATATTCATGTTATTCTAAAAGTTTATCATGTCCAATGAATCAAATAATTGGGTGAAGTGCATGATTCCAAGTGCGCTAGCCCTTCCCGAGTAAAACGTCATCACCGGTCACCTAAAAACAACAATAGAGCAAGAATGAGTCCAAGACTCAAGAAATACATAATAAAGCCATAAACAATAGTTTATTAACCAAAATCAAAGTTATCATCATCATCCATTTAGTTAATGTCATTGTCATTCTCAAACAAACAAGCCATATTCCATATAGGTAAAGTTGCACAATTTAACAATTTACTTAGATATGCGAATGCACCAACATGCTCATGCTCATATGCATCTCATCGGTGATACTGGGTATAGCGGAGTGTTCACCGTCGATGACACACTCTATCCTTCACTCCCGTGAAGTCCCCACCAAAGTAGGATTTTATCTAGAGCTCTCGGACTAGTCATGTATCTTTCTCACCGACCTCACCGAATAGTTACATGACTTTCTCACCGACTGCTCATGCAACCCATGTCATGATGAATGTAAATGATGCGACATCTTTATTTATTCATCAACATAGTCCATCTCATTAACTCAATATCTACTCATTATCTCATTATCATAATCTCATTCACTCAAGGTCATCAATATCATGTATAAGAATAAGCTGAACGAAAGCATAATAAATAGCATGATAAGTAACAACAATGATCATGATGAACAACCCATTGTTCACCACTCTACCATGTACTTGCCTTCCGCGCTGTGACGAGTTAGGAGGCAACGACGGAATTTCTCCACTCGCTGCCCCACCGCCTACACAAATATTTATTCGAAATAAGAATAATAAGTTATGACGTGGCTACAATATTTTTACCATAACCCTCTATCTAATCAACATAACCAAAAACTCGAAATAACGAATTAACTAATCAGCCAATATCGGCCATTCTGATCAGCAGTACGAGAAAAATGGTAATTAAATATCTATAACTCCGAATGACTTGAAACCAGTGCTCAAATACTTTTAACGTAACAGGCTATGAAACTCTATTTGGTGGAATACTTTGATTCGGCCAAAACAGTGGCCTAAACAACAGTTGAAAACACTAACAGATATCTGCCCAGATTTCAGAACAGCAGTAAAAAACATGGCATAACTTTCACTCTACAGATCCAATTGATATGATCTTTATCAACTCGGAAAGATAATTTCAAGGGCTACAAAAACCTAGTTGGGTGGTAGTTCTGAATCTGACTCTAACTAGATCAAAACCGAGGGGCAAACCGACAGTTCCAAATTCTCAGGCAGACAGGACAGCGCGCGATTAAAAATTCATATCTCCTAAACCGTAAGGTGGAATCAAGTGATCTCAGTGCCAAAAGAAAGATAACGACATCAGGAACAAAACTCTAGAATACGAAAAATACCATATTCGGCCTCTAAGTAAATCATAATGGCCCGACAAGAAAATCTGCCAAATCACGTCAGCTCTCCTGTACAGTCGCGGTAAAACTTCCATATCTCCTAAACCGTAACTCCAAATTAGATGATCTCGGTGCCTAAAGAAAGCTAAGATCAAGGGCTACAACTTTCTAAGAGGTAGGAAGATTAAAAAACGTACGGAACTTACCCAAATCTGACGAACAAAATTGCTGCACTACAGGGAGGAGGGTGGCGGCCGGTTGGAGAGGGGGAGGAGGGGTGGCGGCTTGGGGAGGGGAAAAGGGGAAGGGGAAGGGTTTTAGGGTTTAGGGGAGAGATACCCCCTTTGGCCAGCCCCTCATGGGCCACCACGGCCGAGGCCCGAGTCAAAGTTCTGAAAAACACAGAAAACCCCCTGAAGAAAAAACGATTCAGATTTTCCTATTAGCTCCTTCTTCTGAAACTTCTTCTAGTACGCCGATTTACTTTTGGGGTATTACATCAAGCTACTCATGCAGGACCTCCAAATTTTTAGATTCATTCTAGGAATCTATGTGAGCATGGCAAGTTGTTAAATTCCAATTTAGTTAACAACTTTGAGATAAGGCAAATTAAAGGTAATTTCAATTTATACTTCTTTATATTAGTCATGTTCATGCATTAATTACCAAGATGAAATGCTAACCATGCATCTTGATTTAAATTACTCCTTTTAATTATGATTCTTGCTAACAACCTGAGTAATAAGACATTCTTAGGTTAACATAGAACTATATGCATAGTCAAAGTGTATGAATCCAGATGTTTATCCTATAATTTGAGGTATCTTCTTGTAACACCCTGACTATAAGGAAGTCAAGATGTCACCTACAATCACTAATCTTTAGACAATTTGCAACAATAAGTATTACTAGAATTGGCGTACCACAATGATATACGTGAACAGGAAATCATCAACAGTTTAATCAACGGATTGGAAATTAACATTTCAGGGAGATTTGGTAAATACTGCCAAGTTGGCTTATTACAATTCAACACCAGGTATAAATCGAAGACAATATTAATTTCTCAAATGTTTTGGATTATGGTAGTGAGTGCATCATGTTGTTCTACCCACCATGAAAACCGTTCTTCCTTGTCATTTACCTAAATAAAACAACAAAGCAAGAATGAGCCAAAGACTCAGCAAGTACTTGAAAGTAACAGTCAACATCCAATGAACCATATATACTATCACATATTGAACATTTATTGGAAACAAATCTTATGAATGGATGAAATGAAATGATGCAGTGAAGGAATTGGACATATTGCAGCATATACCGGTATAGCGAGTGAAACACCCGTCGGTGTTCACTTAAAGTAACCGTATGAAGAACGTTTCATACGGCCGTCCAACGTGGCCCACATTGGAATGGTGGACTCACGTAACGTGGCCACATTGGAATGGTGGACTCACGTACTCATTCTGGAATTGATGGGATTTTCAAGTGCCCATACTGGAATTGATGGGTCTTACAAAGGTAATTTATGCATGTCATGATGTGATCCCATGGCAAGATTTAATAGTATTCATAGATGAAAAGGTACACATGGCATTCATCTACAAATACGAACAAATATAATCATTCATTCACACATCACATAATGCATCAATCATAGTATACAAGTTACTTGCCTGCCGCGCTACGACGGGTTGGGATGTAAATGAGATACCCCTCCACTCACCGCTTCACCGCCTACAATATAAAATAATCGAAATGAGGACAAACGAGCAAGACATTGCTACACGTGCCCTCCCACAATCTCTAACCAAACCAACCAAACAAAAGGTTCAATTTGATCCATTCGCCCAAACATTCCAAATACCCCTAAACTGGCAGTTTTACTAGAAAATTCACCAATAAATAACCGTAAGTCCAAAAGACCTGAAACCAGTGCTCAACTTCTCTTAACATAATGGGCTACGAAACTCTAGTTGGTGATAAACTCTAATTCGGCCAGAACAGAGGTCTAACCATCCAATGAAAAACTATAACTGCAGTCTGTCCAGAATTCAGAACAGCCCTAAAGAAAAGGCTCTAACTTTTAAACCACTGATCCAAATAAAGTGATCTTTATCAGCCTGGAAACATGGTGAAATTATCTTCATAAACCTAGTTGGGTGGCTGACCTGGTTCTGAATCTAACCAGATCAAAACCTAGGTGCAACCGACTATACCCAGAATTTTTGACAGACAGAGCAGTGATCGGTTAAAAATTCATAACTCCTAAACCACTGGGTGGAATCTCGTGATCTCGGTGCCAAAAGAAAGCTAACGAAACCAGGAACATATCTCTAGGAGAGGTCAACCCGAGATGCGGCATCTAAAGGGTCGAAACTGGCCGCGCAAGGAGACGGATGCGTTTTGGAATCTCCAGGACAGAACCCGATTTAGATCTAATCCACCATTAATCAATAAAACCGAATCAAACTACCACTAAAAACCTTCGTTACCCTTGAAGACCCTTGGGACGACGATGATCCGCTGCCCGAAGATCCCCCTTTCTTCTCCTCCCTTCTTTCTCCAAAGAACAGCCACCCGAGGACGACGAACGACCGGATACGCCGGCGGGAGAAGGAGATTGCGGAGGGAGTCTTGAGACAACGCGTCGGGGATCGCCGGAGCTACCACCTCAGGGGAAGGCCGGCAACAAAGGAGCAACAAGGCGCAGGGAGAGGGCAGGGGAGGTGGCGGCCACAAGGGGGAGGGAGAGGGGAAGTGGGGGAGGCGGCTAGGGTTGGGTGTGCCTTCCCCCTCCCCTTGGCCGGCCCCCCTTGGGCTGGTATCCCCCTCTTGGGCCTCCTGGGTGGCAGCCCACGGCCCAGGTTGGCGAAGAAAAGCGTAAACCCCCTTTGAATCTGAAATTCTGAGTTTGCATTTGTCTTTTACCCTCCAGCCGTTCTATTTACCGAATTCTATTCTGAGTATTACATTCTACCCCCTACAGATTAGACCTCGAATCTAAACACGATCTTATTCGAAAGAAAGCTCATGATCGAATTTATTAACGAAAAACACGTACCATAAACGAACAGGTCTGGATACTTATCACGCACGAGGGTCTCTAGCTCTCAAGCGGCCTCTCTATCGAACTAGAGAAAACCACCACCCAAAGACCCAAAACGACGCCTCACCTAACACTCAACCTGAACTTTCTAGGTACCCTCATCAGAAGAGGATCGAAGGTAAGACCATACTCAATGGTCAACGTCTTAAACTATGACTCGAATCTTGAATGGTTCACCGCCCACTCAAGACTGAGAACACACCCGACGATGCGTACTTCGCGCGTGTACCCGAGACGGTCAAAACAAAATACCAACTTTCTAATTTCTGCAACTTTCGAAAACGAAGAGAATCAAATTGAAAATAGAGAGTCCTCATCGCGTCCACTCAATGCTAACTCTCCACCAAAAGATTAAATTCTAAATTTGACAATTCATCTCAAAACAAATCCATTTTCTAAATAGGCAGTTTTGAGAGACCATGTGGAGGTCATCCCGTTGTGTATGATGAGTAATTGACATCGGTTTAGGAAAAGTCGAGTTTGAGTCGGTTGGTTCGGACCTAGACGTTGCGTGGAGTAACGGGCTCGGTCGGACTTGGTCGAACCATATTCTGATGTCTCGACAGGTTTGATTTCTTTTTTACGCTTTCATGTATCGAGCGGTGCTATTTGACGTGTTTCTTGTCTGTGTGACTGCAGGACGTCGAGGCGGAGTCGTGGCAAGACACGAGGTGACCGGACTAGGTGCAGGTGGCGCTGAGGTCAGAACGGTCATGATGTGTCGAAGACGACGTGGACTCGAGGTGGTTGCGAGGAGTGCGAGGCAAGGAGCGCGGAAGCTTCCCGGAAGGTGCAGGAGGGGCGAAACGGGTATTTCGCAAAGCTGCACAAGCGGGAGCGGGCTCCGTTGGATTTAGCGGGCGTAACGGGGTGGAGACCCGTTAGCCAAGGCTATAAATAGAGGAGAGGGGCTGCATGCCTCAGGATGGCTTCTAGAGTAAATTAGGGTTTCATTTTGAGTCAAAAGAGCCTTTGGCAAGTGGTTGTGCTTCAGGCTTTAGTTGGTATGAGTTGGTAGTTGTAGCAGGAAGTCTGTTTTGAGCCCTAGCTTTGTCCCCTGCGTGTGGGTGCTGGGAGTTGAGGTTTTGTGCTCTGTTCTTTCTCTGTGTTCTTGAGGGAAGTTCTTCATTCGAGAGAGACAGGGAGAAGACTGTAATCATCCCTTGTTCTAATGTCTATGTGTATCGGTACTCCTCTGTATTCCATTTGTTCTCATGAATGAAATCTGAAGTTTTTCTTTCGTACACTCTTTTTCTCTTCGATGCTCTCAGTTTTGAATTCTTGAGATTCTCGCTTTCTTGTTGATTCTTATTGAGGGGTGGCAAAATGGGTTGCTCAGTGATAGGAATAGGTCTCAAGGTCATTTCATTGGATTTTCCCAAGAGCAAAGTGAGTGTATCAAAGATTTGCTCTTTTTCAGTCCTTCTGTTCTTGGTCTTCATTTCTAGGTTTTGAGGTCATTCTTGATTTCCCTCATGAGATGGCATGAAATTTGGTATGTTGAATCCAAAGGCCATTAAGTAGCCACCCTGAAAGTTTCATGACCAAAGGATCACAGGCTTGTTGGGAAGTTGAGTTTTTGTGTTGGTCACTGAATATTTTCAGTTTTTAGATAATCCCCTCAATTCTTGTTTTTAGGACGAAATCTCCTGGTCCCTAGTCTCCTCTTGCTATTTAGCTTGTGTGTGTGTTGCTCTGGATCAAAGAGATTGGAGGCAAACCTTTTATTTCTCTGTGTTTTTGTTATCTTCAGTTTAGTCACTGTTTTCTATCAGTTTGCTCATACATCCAAACCAAATCGAGCCCTCAGTGTGCTTTTTGATCCTGCGAGATCTGAAGTTATTTCTTGCTGTTTTCAACCTTGTAGTTCTTGCTGTTTTTACCTTTCAATTTCTGCTGAAAAATCGCATTCGATCTTGTTGTTTTTTGATTTGCAATTGCGAAGAAATAGCGATCTTTGTTTTCAACAAATAACGATCTTGTTTTCAGCCAAATAGCAGTGCAGTTTTAAGCCAAACTACAGTGCAATTTTCATTTGTTTTAAGCTTTTGATCTCTGCAGTTTTCAGCACTTATTCACTTCAGTTTCAGGTAGTAATTTTCAGCAAATAATGATGCGATTTTAACCAAATAGCGATGCGATTTTAAGCCAAACTACAGTGCAATTTTCATTTGTTTTAAGCTTTTGATCTCTGCAGTTTTCAGCACTTATTCACTTGATTTCGCAAGAATTTTCAGAGTGCGATTTGATTCACAGTGCCTCAATTTTCTATATTCAGTCTTTGTTTTGATTTGAGAATCTGCAGATTTGATCTGTAGTAACTACAGTTGCTACTACACATCAGAAAAGAAAACCATATGAATACTTGAGGGCGATTTATAAAGGCACCATTCACCCCCTCTGTTGCCATTTCGGTCCTACAATTGGTATCAGAGCCGGTTAGCTCTTGTCTATAGATCTTAACCGGTCTGCGAGCCATGGCGATGACAAATACTCGACCAAGCCTCCGTCTTGATGGCACGGATTACCCTACGGAAGAGCCGAATGGAAACTTACATCCAGGCTCAGGGGTATGCTATCTGGCGGAAGGTAAAGGTAAGATTCGTTGTTCCTGCCGATGAGAACATCAATGTGGCGAACATGCCCGATGTTGAGGCCAATGCAAAAGCAAGGAACATCATCATTCAAGGGTTGAGCAGAAGCGAATTCGATCGCATCTCTCACCTGTCGTCCGCCTACGACATCTGGGTGACCCTCGATGCATACCATGAGGGCACCACCCAGATCAAGACGGTTCGACAGGACCAGTTCAAGCGTGAATATAGTAAATTCGAGATGCTTGCTGGTGAGTCCCTTGACGAGTGCTTTTCACGCTTTCACAAGATTTTGAGCAACCTCCGAGCGGTCGGTCTCACATACCCCGACTCGGATAACGCTCGACAGATGCTTTCTGCACTCGATCTTCGTGTTTGGGAGATGAAAGTGACTACCATCAAGGATAGCACGGACCTCTCGACCCTGACTCTTGATGCGCTTTACTCGCGTCTCAAGACTCACGAGATAGACATTGTCTCTCGAAGGTCGAAGTCACAGTCGATGGCTTTAGTCACTGATCCCACCTTTGGATCTTCTTACGAGTCGATGCAGCGGGTTCTCCCTTGCGCTCTCGTGACATAGCGATGATCGCTTAGAGCGGCTTGAGGATGAACGACTAGCCCTCCTAGCTCGGAAGTTTTCCCATGCTTACAAGACAAGGAGGGATGGTAAAGAGGAGGTCCTGTGATTTGTTTGAGTGTGGTGGCCCCAACCACATCCGAGCAAACTGCCCAAAGCTGGGGAAGGGCAAAGGTGACTATGGCGGTTCGGGCAAGAACGACTACATCGACAAGAACCGCAACACGAAGCCCTCAGAACCTGACCAAGGCAAGAAGAAGTTCCGCAACTTTGGGAAGGCAAAGAAGCTGTTCCATCGCGTCCTCACCGCCCTCGACGAGTGGACACCGGCGAGGTGGAGGGTGGAGTAACGATGATGGAAAGGGCGATCAAGATCCCAAGGACGACGGCAACTTCTCGGCATGTGCTTCATGGCCCTCGGGCGATCGAGCGACAATGAGTACATCTCGACTCCGATGAGGTTAGTCCCACTTACGACCAGCAATGATGCTTTTCTTAAGCTAGGTAGATTTCATGCTAAGTCTAGGGCTAAGTGTCTTGAGTTGGAGAAGGAAGTAGCTAGACTATCACGTGAGCTTTCCTTACTTACATCTGCTCCCTGCCGTGATGATTGTGACACATGCTGTGCTTTGCTTGATGATATGGAAAAACTAAGGACCTTGCATGATAGTGTGTCCTCGTAACTAGACATGATTAAAGTAGAGAACATTAGCCTTCTTCTTGAATTAGAGATGAGTAGGGTAGCACCTCCTTCATCTACTACTGTTGAGGCTCTTTGCTTGCACCTCATGTGAGGTTAAGGACAACTTGTTTAGAGGTCTCTATACCATGTTGCTTGATCCGCTTTGAGACTTGTGAAAATTGTAATAATCTCAAGATGAACCTAAAGCAGGCGGATCACAAAATTGTTTGAATTCAGCTGCGCTACTAGAGCCCATTGTTTCTTGTTTAAACTGTCCTAAGTTAGCTCATTGAACTAGAATCAGATCCAAGCAAGTTTCAAGAAATGATTGATCATAATAACAAAGCGCTCAAGATGCTTCTAAGGACCTTGTTAGCTCACCATGCAATCAATGTAATAAACTAAAATCTAATTTGGTTGCTTTGGATGAAAAATGTGTGAAGCTAACTAAGGACCTTCTAGAAACACAATCATCTGCTTGTATTGTGTGTGCTGGGAAGAAGTCTAAGGGTTTGGTAGAGACGCCTAGCAACGTGAACCAATCACGCTAGCGAGGGATTGTTCCCCAAAGTCGGTGTGCATGCACAAGCCAATCTTTCCTATCTTTGTTGGTTCTTCTTCGCTCCCCTTACCTTCTGCTGTTCCTCTTCCCCTGCTCTTCTTGCACCTCTCTCTTCGTGAGTGTCAGTATCTTATGAACACTCTCGAGAGGTTTGTAGGAGGCCAGAAGAAGCTCAATCTCATTCTAGACCAATCTAAGATTTGCAGATTTAATCAGGGTCTAGGATATGACTTTCATGATGATATGAGGAAGCATCCACCTGTCGTGCTCAGAACCATAGCACCAGGTGTGATCAAAACTAAGCCCAGGACTGAGAAAGTAAATTTCAAATCAGCGGGTTTTGTTCAAAGGATCTCTGACAGCAAGGTGATTCCACCTGTAGCTTCGGCCCCTCAGAAGGCGAAGTATCATTGCACCTTCTGTCAGAAGGATGGACATTTGGTTGATCATTGCTTCAGGCGCGCCAAGATCGCGCGTAGAGACCGTGTTGAGTCTGTTAGGTACATTCAGGGTCAGCCCCAGACCATGAGTGCACCTAAGACCAACACGAGGTCTAGGTTTGATAGAATTGATGATTTAGGGCAGCATCGAGGACTTGGTTTTTCTGAGTTTTCTGGTTTTCGTCCTCATGCTCCCTTCGGTCGTGACTTCCGTCGTTTTGAGGGTAGATCTCGGTTTCCCTTTCGAGATGGCTACCCGCGGCGTGATCAGCATGTTGCCAGTCGACTCGCTCTTCCATAGCGATCGGATTCAAAGAATGCCTTCAGTCTGCCTGCGATCTTCTGGATTGTTGAGTGACAGGGAGCGTAGGGTAGATAGAGGCCAGTCTTGCTTGACTACTTCATCTGTTCGACGTGTTACTCAGTATTGGGTGCCAAAATCACTACTGATTCACCCCAGTACTGAGACTTTACTCTCTGATTGACTCAGGTTCGCCGGGCTGGGAAGGGAAAGGTTTGGATTGTAGACTCCGGGTGTTCTCGTCATATGACCGGAGACTCTCGTTGGTTTTCTTCCCTAGCCCGTGCTCGAGGTGATGAGACGATCACCTTCGGAGATGCTTCATTTGGGCGCGTCATCGCTAAAGGTACTGTGAGCATTAATGATTCTTTTATTTTGAAAGATGTTGCCTTAGTAAGTAAGCTGCAGTATAATCTGCTTTCAGTCTCTCAGCTTACCGATGACGGTTACGAGGTGAGCTTTAAGAAAAACAATTGCAAAATTCTTGATTCTTCGGGTAGCCTAGTTTGCTCATTTCTCGATATGGGAGGATCTTTCGTGCTGATTTTTACGAGTCTTCCGTGATCCTCTCCGGTGTTTAATTGCTTCTGAATCCTGTGATTTGACCTTCTGGCATAGGAGACTAGGTCATATAGGCTTTGATCATTTGACACGAGTCGTGCCACGATCTCATTCGTGGTTTGCCAAAACTCAAGATGGTCAAGGATCTAGTTTGCTCTCCATGCCGGCCGCGGCAAGATGGTTCTTGCCTCTCACTCTCCAATCCAGATGACAATGATCGATGCACGGGACAATCGCTCCATATGGATCAGATTGGTCCAAATGAAAGATCAGCAGGGAGGGAAGTGGTATGTTCTTGTTGTGGTCGATGACTTCTCGAGGTACTCTTGGGTGTTTTCTTAGCCTCGAAGGATGAGGCGTTTACTCTTTTCGTGCTCTCTTTAGTAGGCTTTCTGTTGAGCTCCCGGTGCATTACGAGCAATTCGCAGTGATAATGGCACCGAGTTCAAGAATTCCTACTTTGAGAGTTTCGTGGTGAGACAGTGTAGAGCACCGGTTCTCGTCTCCATACGTCCCCCAACGTAATGGCGTTGTGGAGAGGAAGAACCGCACCTTGGTCGAGATGGCGTGACGATGCTTGATGAGTACTCTACACCTAGGAAGTTTTGGTGAGGCTATTACTCTTGCTTGTCATGTTTCTAAGAGTCTTTCTTGGGCACTCTTGCATCGCACTTCTTATGAGTTGAGATATGGCGAAAACCCGTGTCTCGCATTTTCGTGTGTTTGGTTGCAAGTATTTTATTACAAGTGCAGGAACCTAGATAAGTTCGAGTCACGATCATGTGATGGAATCTTTCTGGGTTACTCGACTTCTTCTCGTGCCTATAGAGTCTGGGCTGCGAGTCTAGCAAAATGGTAGAAACCCTGTGAGGTGACTTTCGATGAGGCCACCGAGGACTAGGCACGATATCTCGAGTTCTTTAGAGCGATGAGTCCATCTTTGTGGACGATGAGGAAGACGGTGATGAGGGATGTCTACCCGATCCAGATCTTCCTCCTCCTGTTGAGGTGCCTTCTTCCACGGCACCTCGAGGAGATCAGCCCTTACCTTCTGCTTCTTCTGAAGCTAGTGGCTCTGTTCCTATCTCATCTGCTAATGAGGTAGAGGCCACTTCTTCATCTCACCCTGGACCTCCTAGACACATTCAAAAGGACCATCCTTCAGAGCAGATTATTGGAGACCTTTTTGAGCGAGTCACTCGTTCAAAATCTGGTATGTCTCAATTCTGTCTCCATTCTGCCTTTGTTGCCTCCTTTGAGCCCAAGGACGTTTGTCATGCTCTATCTGACGAGTCTTGGGTCAATGCCATGCATGAGGAGCTAGAGAACTTCGAAAGAAACAAGGTCTGGACGCTTGTTGAGCCCCCACGAGGTCACAATATCATTGGTACTAAGTGGGTGTTCAAGAACAAGCAAAGCGAGGATGGAGTGGTTATTCGAAACAAGGCTAGACTGGTAGCTCAGGGGTACTCCCAGGTTGAGGGTCTAGATTTCGAGGAGACCTTTGCCCCTGTAGCTAGACTTGAGGCCATTAGAATAATGCTTGCCTTCGCAGCTTCTAAGGGTTTCAAGCTTTACCAGATGGACGTTAAGAGTGCCTTCCTCAATGGCCTTATTGAGGAAGAAGTCTATGTGAGACAGCCTCCTGGTTTCGAAAACCCCAAATACCCAAACCATGTCTACAGGCTTTCCAAAGCTTTGTATGGACTTAAGCAGGCCCCCAGGGCTTGGTATGAGAGGCTTAAGTCCTATCTGTTGAGTCATGGTTTCGAAATGGGTAAAGTCGACAAGACCTTGTTCATCCGCCGGCTTGACAATGATTTTACGCTTCGTCGGATCTATGTGGATGACATCATCTTTGGCGGCTCCTCGCATGCTCTCGTTTCCCAGTTTTCCGATGTCATGAGCTCGGAATTTGAGATGAGCATGATGGGCGAGTTGAGTTTCTTCCTTGGCTTCCAAATTAAGCAGACTCGGGAGGGTACCTTCTTGCATCAGGGCAAGTACACTCGAGACCTCCTGAAGCGCTTCGATATGAGTGATGGGAAGCCGGTATCCACTCCTATGGCTACATCAGTTCCACTCGACCCAGATGAAGACGGCGAGCCAGTCGATCAGAAGGAGTATCGAAGTATGATCGGTTCCCTCTTGTACCTCACTGCCTCGAGACCGAACATACACTTCTCCGTGTGTCTTTGTGCTCAGTTTCAGGCTTCTCCTCGCGCTTCTCACCGCCAAGCGGTGAAGCGCATCCTTCGATACCTTCGAGCTACCATTGACTATGGTATCTGGTACTCTTCCTCATCCTGTCTTTCCCTGAGAGCCTACTCGGATGCAGACTTTGCTGGTTGTAGGATAGACAGGAAGAGCACTTCTGGCACCTGCCAATTCATTGGCACTTCTCTCGTTTCTTGGTCCTCGAGGAAGCAGTCCGATGTTGCACAGTCCACCGCAGAGGCCGAGTATGTTGCTGCAGCCAGCTGCTGTAGCCAAGTTCTTTGGATGGTCTCGACCCTGCGGGACTTTGGGTTAGTTATCGACAGTGTTCCACTCCTTTGTGATAACACTTCTGCGATTAACATTGCTAAGAACCCAGTGCAGCATTCTCGGACCAAGCATATCGACATTCGCTTTCACTTCCTTAGAGACCATGTGGAGAAGGGTGACATCGTGCTCCAGTTTGTGGAGGGTGACCACCAGTTGGCTGACATCTTCACCAAGCCTTTGGATGGCTCGAGGTTTTCAGCTCTGCGGGGAGAGCTTGGGGTGGTTTGTCCTTATGGACTGTTGTGAGGGGGAGCTTGTGCTTTACTATATTTATTACGCTCTTACTCCTTTCTGATTGCATTGCATATGGGTGCATTAGGTTAGTCCTCCTAGCATAGATTAGAGTGTTTCTCTTGTCTAGTTGCTTGGACTTCTTACTCTTATCTTATGCCTTTAGGATGCTCTATTAGCTGTTTCTTATCTCACTAGGTAGAGCTCACTCACTTCTTGCGATCTAGCGAGGGTCGGGCCACCTTCGGGTAGACAGGGTACGTGTTTGCTCTCTAGTGTGTGTTTTCCTTCAGCTGGTAGTCCTGGAGTCCTATGGGGTAGATAAGAGTCAGTCTGAGCCATAGTCTTTTCTATATCTTATCCATGCTTTAAGGACTGCCTGTTTTCTGCTTTCTTTGCCAGCTTCTCGTTTTTATTGCTTTGGTTCAAGGGGAGTTCATTTGGGAGCTTTTGAAGCTTAATATTGACATAACTCTACTTGAACTAAAAGTTGCATCACATGTTGAGGGGGAGCTGGATTTTCTGCATATCATTCTGCATTGTAATATAAATACATTGAGCCTTGATTATTATCCGGTTATGACATGCTTATGATGCTTTACATCTTGCCATGATTTATGCTTAATTGCTAGATGTATCATGACTTCTTATGTGCAGTCTAGTCTTTACCATGATAAGATAGCTAAAAATGCTTTACTTGAATTAAAATCTTGTCATAATAGCTCTTGAGCTTAGTCTGCTTTTAGTTATTCTTTTATGATTCTTGCCATGACAAGTAGGCTGAGTTGAGTCTTGAATCTTTATTGAGCCTTAGATTGAGCTTTGTCAGTTCCTTAAGAAGTTTGACTTATCATCACAACTCTGGTCTAGTACTTCAAAAGCAAAAAGATCTCTTTTGTGCGAAAAAACTGATCTCACCAATTCTCTTTCATGAGACTGCTTGCCATTGCACTAGGCATGAACTCAGGGGGAGTTTTGGATGACCTAAGATCACTTCCTTAAGTCATAAGCTTGGAATGATCGCATAAGGCTTGAGATCTAGCACATGATTCAAAGTTAAAAATTGGCTGAAGCTTAGGAGGTCGTTGTGGATGGCTCCTAGTCCAGGACGTGCTTCACTAAGATAAAGCCAAAAATGAAATTGTGCAACGAAAAAAAAAGAAAAAAAAAAGAAAAAGACCATGAATTTGTTCAAATGAGTCTCTCTTAAAACTGGTAGCTCTTTCAACTGGCTCAATTCTAGCTTCTTGGCTTTACTTAGATTATTTGACATGGCTTGCATCATCCTGGGATATCTTTAGCTAGATTTTAATCTTGATCAATCTTGACATGCTAAGAAATTGGTAAAACTTTCAGAGTATGCTTTTCTTGGCTTAGCTATTCTATACATCAATTGTCAGGATCTTGATAGCATCCTTATGACTTATGGCTTGGTGTAATTCATTATGGTCATTTTGGATAATTCTCATGGCTCTAAATGCTTAGAATAAACAAACTTCAGCCATTTCATCCATCATCATGACTTATTCTCTCTTTTTTGCATTCTTGATGTGTTTATTGCCAAAAGGGGGAGAATAGATTGGAGAAAAAGTCTTTTGGGAATCTAGAGCTTGGAGAACAATTTACTCCTTCTTGAGTTACTCTAGTGATTCCTTCTGTCGACATGGTCATGAGTTTCATTTCTTTCTTTGGACCATGTTGGACTCTTCAAACTCAACTTCATGTTTTTTCTGGGTTTGTCAATATACTCATCAAGGGGGAGATTGAGAGACCATGTGGAGGTCATCCCGTTGTGTATGATGAGTAATTGACATCGGTTTAGGAAAAGTCGAGTTTGAGTCGGTTGGTTCGGACCTAGACGTTGCGTGGAGTAACGGGCTCGGTCGGACTTGGTCGAACCATATTCTGATGTCTCGACAGGTTTGATTTCTTTTTTACGCTTTCATGTATCGAGCGGTGCTATTTGGCGTGTTTCTTGTGCGTGTGGACTGCAGGGCGTCGGGCGAGTCGTGGCAAGACACGAGGTGACCGGACTAGGTGCAGGTGGCGCTGAGGTCAGAACGGTCATGATGTGTCGAAGACGACGTGGACTCGAGGTGGTTGCGAGGCGTGCGAGGCAAGGAGCGCGGAAGCTTCCCGGAAGGTGCAGGAGGCGAAGCGGGTATTTCGCAAAGTCGCACAAGCGGGGCGGGCTCAGTTGATTTAGCGGGCGAACGGGTGGAGACCCGTTAGCCAAGGCTATAAATAGAGGAGAGGGCTGCATGCCTCGGGATGGCTTCTAGAGTAAATTAGGGTTTCATTTTGAGTCAAAAGAGCCTTTGGCAAGTGGTTGTGCTTCAGGCTTTAGTTGGTATGAGTTGGTAGTTGTAGCAGGAAGTCTGTTTTGAGCCCTAGCTTTGTCCCCTGCGTGTGGGTGCTGGGAGTTGAGGTTTTGTGCTCTGTTCTTTCTCTGTGTTCTTGAGGGAAGTTCTTCATTCGAGAGAGACAGGGAGAAGGCTGTAATCATCCCTTGTTCTAATGTCTATGTGTATCGGTACTCCTCTGTATTCCATTTGTTCTCATGAATGAAATCTGAAGTTTTTCTTTCGTACACTCTTTTTCTCTTCGATGCTCTCAGTTTTGAATTCTTGAGATTCTCGCTTTCTTGTTGATTCTTATTGAGGGGTGGCAAAATGGGTTGCTCAGTGATGGGAATAGGTCTCAAGATCATTCGATTGGATTTTCCCAAGAGCAAAGTGAGTGAATCAAAGATTTGCACTTTTTCAGTCCTTCTGTTCTTGGTCTTCATTTCTAGGTTTTGAGGTCATTCTTGATTTCCCTCATGAGATGGCATGAAATTTGGTATGTTGAATCCAAAGGCCATTAAGTAGCCACCCTGAAAGTTTCATGACCAAAGGATCACAGGCTTGTTGGGAAGTTGAGTTTTTGTGTTGCTCACTGAATATTTTCAGTTTTTAGAGAATCCCCTCAATTCTTGTTTTACGATGAAATCTCCTCGGTCCCTAGTCTCCTCTTGCTATTTAGCTTGTGTGTGTGTTGCTCGATCAAAGAGATTGGAGGCAAACCTTTATTTCTCTGTTTTTGTTATCTTGATTTAGTCATTTGTTTTCTATCGCTTTGCTCCTTACGTCCAAACCGAAATCGTGCCCTCGTGCTATTTGATCTGCAGGATCCGGGTTATTTCTTGCTGTTTTCAACCTTGTAGTTCTTGCTGTTTTTACCTTTCAATTTCTGCTGAAAAATCTGCATTGATCTTGCTTGTTTTCATCATAACTGCAAACAAATAGCGATCTTGTTTTCTTTTCAAATAGCGATCTGTTTTCAGCCAAATAGCAGTGCAGTTTTAAGCCAAACTACAGTGCAATTTTCATTTGTTTTAAGCTTTTGATCTCTGCAGTTTTCAGCACTTATTCACTTGATTTGTGTAGTAATTTTCAGCAAATAACGCAGCAGTTTTTGACCAAATAGCGATGCGATTTTAAGCCAAACTACAGTGCAATTTTCATTTGTTTTAAGCTTTTGATCTCTGCAGTTTTCAGCACTTATTCACTTCAGTTTCAGGCAGTAATTTTCAGAGTGCAGTTTCAGATTACATGTGCTTCAATTTTCTATATTCAGAGTGCTGTTTTCAGATTTGAGAATCTGCAGATTTCAGTCTGTAGTAACTACAGTTGCTACTACACATCAGAAAAGAAAACCATATGAATACTTGAGGGCGATTTATAAAGGCACCATTCACCCCCCCCTCTGTTGCCATTTCGGTCCTACAAGTTTACAAATGAACACCACGACAACCAAAGGAGAAATTACTGGAACGCCCAAACCAAACACTCGCAGTTTGTCTGAATTGGAAAGAATCTACATGCCAATACAGCCTCAACTCAAATTGCAGAAAACGCCGGTCAACAATACCAAACTCAAACGAGAATCAAGAAAACATCTAATTATCCGATGAACATTTCTTTCCACAGTTTCTCTCTTCTATGGATAAAATTTCTCTCGAACCTTGGAATTTGACTTCATCGCATACCACACGAGCTTAAACCTCTTTGTTAAATATCCTCAAATCATGCTCAAACTGAATTAAATCATCCACACCATTGTGAAGAGACTCTATGAAATCTACCGGATACTCTAGGTAATACAAAATCGATTTGATTAAAGGCATCCATAACACCACAATAGTAGGCACCACGCAATCACATTACCTTCAATTTCCAATAACAACAATTCAAGATCCTTAGCACGCACGGACATGTATTACATCAGAAGAGTTCTATCAATGACCATTCATTGCTCAGGAAACTCTATTATCCCACTTCCTCTACGCACAATCATCGTGTAACCAATGGTCTAGCATAACAATGCAAACCCAAATTTAACCTCCAAGATCTCTACCACAAATTTCAATTATAACATATAGAGAAATCAACGGATTGACTCCCCAACATTTTCCCCAATTCTAACATACTCACTCAATTGCATACTTAGAAATTTCTCACCTAGTCTCGCATCATTATCCAATTGCGTTGCTCTATAGAAGTAATCAAGGTTTCCATACCTTCGATAATCACCGACCATTCAATCATGAACTGAAGTTCTAAAGTTTCACTATACCATAGGTTCTACTCAGTCGTAACACTTTTCAAACTTACTTCGAAACCAAACATTCCATGTGAAATAATTTTTTTTCCCCAAGAGATACAGATCAAAACCATTCTACAATCTACTACTCCTCCAATAACTTGGTAGTAAAATATCACCGCTACGATTACTCATCTACCACTAAACAATTGCCAAACTTACCCTTTGCAAACACTTTGCCACCCAAAACTGTGATCCTTTCTCAAAAGGAAAAGGCGAACAAAGATAAGTTTATTCACACCGAAAGACGTTGCTCATCACGGTGAGCAGGAAACCAAAAGAAATATTCTGATAAAAGTGATCTTGGAAAACGAAAACTGAGTTCATAATTGGAGGCACACATCCCTCAAAAGAGAATAGCAAATAACAGCCGACACGAAAGAAAGATATTACGTTTGAAATTCGCCATCTCTTGAGCGGAAAGAGCAATAAATTTAGGGACGCTTCAAATAACCATAAGATTTAATTAAGAATCGATAAGATCCTTGAACATGCCAACTTGCTCGAAACAGTTCATCTACTTGGGAAACACGAGATCCAAATGTTCTCAGCCACAAAACTCGAAACATTTCCCTTTACAGGATTTCACAGAAAGCAAACGGATTAACTTTGTCTCGAAGAGATCAACGAAAATATTCTTTTATTGCAACCTCATTTTGCGAACTCAAACCAAGGAACCTTTCGGACTAAATCACACGAAATCTTTAAGGAACAATAGGTTAATCCAATTCCTCAAGTTACCCAAAATAATTTCAGTTACCAGTTGATTCACGAGCTCCAAGGTACCGTGAAAGCTAAACTTGAAATATTCTTATTTGAACGATGTCACCAAAGGCGATCAATTTACTACAGGTATTAACATCAAGCCCATAACAACACTTGGAAAACATTTCGGAAGACCCACGTGGAATGAATGGGTTGATTCCTTCTCGAAAGAAGAGGCAAATAGAAACGATCTTCACCAACTGAAAAATCACTTACCACTCGCAAGGAACACAGAACTCAGGGAAAAACCAATTAGGCAACGAACTCAGAAAACATATGGGAAGTCCACAGTTGAAAACATAGGGCTCACAAAAATAGAATATCCGACCTTAACATTAGGAACATACGGTATTCAAGATCAAAACACCCGCATCATGGAAGAACTATTATAATTTTTCAACATATCGCTTTACTCGACAAACTATGTTTACCACAAAGAACTTGAATTCCCCAAAAGAGCATGAACACAAAACTGGAAATTTGATCATTTTAGAAATATTACGAAAGGCGGACAACTCTCTTTCTTTATAAAGGAATCAACATTGCCATCACATTACTGATCATGTCAATAAACCTTCTAAAGGAACATGGCAAATTGTGTTATAGAATTTTTTTTTTCAGCATCAAATGGAATGGTAAAAACAACTTATTCTAGAAATGAAACTTAGTACGAAAACCACAAAGCTGAAACAAACCTCTCACACAACTCCACCATAACATTAGAAAAGGGTTTCGACACTTTTTTTTTCAAGAGAGGTTCTAAACTCCAACATTCCAACTACTCCAAAGGAAACGAGTAGAGTCAAGACTTTCTTTGACAAACTTTGTAAAAGCTAATTCCCGTTCCCCAAAATACCAAACGGTTAACCAGGTCCCCTTAATCAACAAGTGAGATAGGACCCTTACAAAAAGAATGATCTTGTCAATAATATCGTGTACAAGTAGCAAAGAAAGCTCACCAATCAGAAAGACAAGAATTGTTTTGAAAAACATCTAGGGACCAATAGGAACCCGTAGCCAACCAATTTGTTTGATTACCATCTCCGACTTAATCACCACAAGGCACCCCAAAAAGGGTTTTAACACTAATCGTCAGAAAAGAGATGCGTTAAACTTCAAGACGCGGAATGATCCAAAGAAATACATGGAGCCAATGCTTCCTCGTGTTAACGAACTTACAATGTAAAACTCTCATTATACAAACTATCAAACGAGTAAGCAGTCGCTATTTTCCAATGAGAAGGAAGGAACAAACATGGAAATATCCATATTGCCAATCGTCAAGATCATTTAAAATAAAAGAAATTCAACAACTGAAAAACAATAATATTTTCAGAGAACCATTAAAGACCTATTGGATCTCATCAACTACCATGAATCATGAACCTAAGAGAAATTCATCAATTACCACCGGATAAGAATTTGTCAAAATCAGAAATCAAAGAAGAGAACCATTGTCTAAAGCATCCCAAAAAGAAATATGCAAGATCATTGTGCACTTGATAAAGAACTTGCAAAAGAAATCTGCCAATGCCCGAAACTCCAAGTGAACACACGGGTTGAATTTTCCAACAGGGGTAAAACAGAACTTCAGTGAAAAGATAAATCTTGCAATTTAACTATGCTCACGTGGAGCAGAAATATCACAATAGTAGAAAGAACAATAATTGTTTCAAAGAACGATCAGAAATCTACTAGAGATTGCCCACTTCATTATAACCCTCCATTCAAAAGAAATTCACGAACTATCAGAAACCACAACCAGAAAACCAGATACAAACTTGAGAAGGACAACAACTTCATCAATGAGCTCAGGCTCAACACAGAACTATGGAACAGGGGTAAGAACTTCTCTACTATTACAACACGAACAGTGGTGTAGCTTGGCAAAACCCAGGATGACAACCACGAACTCAGCTGCTCGACGTCCGCTACCGATACACATATCTAATGCAATCAATTATGAATATATAGGATCATCTCATGACAATCATAGAATAATTCATAGATATATAGGATATCGCATCACGTCATAGATTATTAACAAGAAAGATAGTACAGAAGCAATTCTATACCATACAACATAATGAACAACATCACTAGAAATGCGGAAACAATGGATTTCCCAAACCCACCTATCGTATGCGGTGTGTCATTTTAATAACTTAATTACCACGGACCTAAAGCCCGCTCTGATACCAACTGTAACACCCTGACTATAAGGAAGTCAAGATGTCACCTACAATCACTAATCTTTAGACAATTTGCAACAATAAGTATTACTAGAATTGGCGTACCACAATGATATACGTGAACAGGAAATCATCAACAGTTTAATCAACAGATTGGAAATAAACATTTCAGGGAGATTTGGTAAATACTGCCAAGTTGGCTTATTACAATTCAACACCAGGTATAAATCGAAGACAATATTAATTTCTCAAATGTTTTGGATTATGGTAGTGAGTGCATCATGTTGTTCTACCCACCATGAAAACCGTTCTTCCTTGTCATTTACCTAAATAAAACAACAAAGCAAGAATGAGCCAAAGACTCAGCAAGTACTTGAAAGTAACAGTCAACATCCAATGAACCATATATACTATCACAGATTGAACATTTATTGGAAACAAATCTTATGAATGGATGAAATGAAATGATGTAGTGAAGGAATTGGACATATTGCAGCATATACCGGTATAGCGAGTGAAACACCCGTCGGTGTTCACTTAAAGTAACCGTATGAAGAACGTTTCATACGGCCGTCCAACGTGGCCCACATTGGAATGGTGGACTCACGTAACGTGGCCACATTGGAATGGTGGACTCACGTACCTATTCTGGAATTGATGGGATTTTCAAGTGCCCATACTGGAATTGATGGGTCTTACAAAGGTAATTTATGCATGTCATGATGTGATCCCATGGCAAGATTGAATAGTATTCATAAATGAAAAGGTACACATGGCATTCATCTACAAATACGAACAAATATAATCATTCATTCACACATCACATAATGCATCAATCATAGTATACAAGTTACTTGCCTGCCGCGCTACGACGGGTTGGGAGATAAATGAGATACCCCTCCACTCACCGCTTCACCGCCTACAATATAAAATAATCAAAATGAGGACAAACGAGCAAGACATTGCTACACGTGCCCTCCCATAATCTCTAACCAAACCAACCAAACAAAAGGTTCAATTTGATCCATTCGCCCAAACATTCCAAATACCCCTAAACTGGCAGTTTTACTAGAAAATTCACCAATAAATAAACGTAAGTCCAAAAGACCTTAAACTAGTGCTCAACTTCTCTTAACGTAATGGGCTACGAAAGTCTAGTTGGTGGTAAACTCTAATTCGGCAAGAACAGAGGTCTAACCATCCAATGAAAAACTATAACTGCAGTCTGTCCAGAATTCAGAACATCCCTAAAGAAAATGCTCTAACTTTTAAACCACTGATCCAAATAAAGTGATATTTATCAGCCTGGAAACATGGTGAAATTATCTTCATAAACCTAGTTGGTGGCCGACCTGGTTCTGAATCTAACTAGATCAACACCTAGGTGCAACCGACTATACCCAGAATTTCTGACAGACAGAGCAGTGATCGGTTAAAAATTCATAACTCCTAAACCACTGGGTGGAATCTCGTGATCTCAGTGCCAACAGAAAGCTAACGAAACCAGGAACATATCTCTAGGAGAGGTCAACCCGAGATTCGGCCTTTAAAGGGTCGAAACTGGCCGCGTAAGGAGACGGATGCGTTCTGGAATCTCTAGGACAGAACCCGATTTAGATCTAATCCACCATTAATCAATAAAACCGAATCAAACTACCACTAAAAACCTTCGTTACCCTTGAAGACCCGTGGGACGACGATGATCCGCTGCCAAGATCCCCTCTCTTCTCCTCCTTCTTTCTCCAAAGAACAGCCACCCGAGGACGACGAACGACCGGATACGCCGGCGGGAGAAGGAGATTGCGGAGGGAGTCTTGAGACAACGCGTCGGGGATCGCCGGAGCTACCACCACAGGGGAAGGCCGGCAGCAAAGGAGCAACAAGGCGCAGGGAGAGGGCAGGGGAGGTGTGTAATACCCCGAAGGTGATTCGGCTTATTAGAAGAAGTTTCGGAAGAGGGAGCTAATCGAAAAACCAGAATCTTCTTTTCACGGGGTTTTCTCGTGATTTCACGGCAACTGGGCCTGGGCCACGGCCCAGGAGGGGCCCATGTGGTGGCTGGCCATAAGGGGGGGTTCCCACCCCCAAACCCTAAACTCCACATTTCTCTCCCCCTCCCCCCCTTTGGAGCCGCCGCCACCTTTCCCCATTGCTGTGCGCCGCCTTGTACATCGATTTTGGGTAAGATGCGTTCGTTTTCTGTCCTTTCCATCTCTTAGAAAGTTGTAGGTATTGTTCTTAGCTTTCCATAGCCACCGCGATCACATGATTCTGTCTTACGGTTTAGGAGATATGATTTTTTTAGTGTGCGCTGTTCTGTCTGTCTGACGAGAAGGATCTGTCAGCTTGATCCTAGGTTTTGATTTAGTTAGAGGCATTGCCAGAACCTCCACCCAACTAAGTTATTGTAGCCCTTTAAATTATCTTTCAGAGCGGATAAAGATCATCTCCATTGGATCTGTATAATGAAAGTTATGATATTTTCTTGACCACTGTTCTGAATTCTGGGCAAATAAATGTTAGCGTTTTCATCTATTGTTTAGACTACTGTAGATGCCGAATCTGGGGTTTTGCCCTTCTAGAGTTTTATTCCTGGGAACGTTAGCTTTCTTTTGGCACCAAGATCAGAAAAATCCGATCTGTAGTTTGGGAGATATGAATTTTTGATTGCGATCTGTTCAGTCTGCCTGAAAACTGGGGTCGATGAGGTTTGTCCCTCGGTTTTGTTCAAATTAGGGGCCGAATTAGAACCTTCACCCAACTAAGTTATTGTAGTTCTTGAATTTATCTTTCCAAGTTGATAAGGATCATTCTCATTGGATCAGTAGGCTAAACGTTACGCCGTTTTCTTTATTACTGATCTGTATTCTGGACAGACGTAGATGAGTTGTGTTTAACTGATAATTAGCCCTCTGTTTTGGCCGAATCAGGGGATTCCGTCAACTAATATTTTGTAGAATGATCAGTTAAGAATCAGTGAGCACTGGTTTCATGTCTTTTAGAGTTACAGACAATTAATGGTGAATTTTCTCGTACGACTGCCAGAAGTTAGGTAATCTGGACTTTTTGTGTAGAGGATCAAATTGAACCTTTTGTTTGGTTGGTTTGGTTAGAGATTGTGGGAGGGCACGTGTAGCAATCGCTACTCGGTTGTCCTCATATCGATCATTTTATATTGTAGGCGGTGAAGCGGTGAGTGTAGGGTACCTCGCTTACCTCCCAAACCGTCCTTGTGTAGCGCAGCAAGTAACTTGTATACTATGATTGATGCATTATGTGATGTGTGAATGAATGATTATATTTGTCCGTATTTGTAGATGAATGCCATGTGTATCTTTTCATTTATGAGTACTATTCAATCTTGCCATGGGATCACATCATGATATGCATAAATTACCTTTGTAAGACCCATCAATTCCAGTATGGGCACTTGAATTCCAGAATGGGTACGTGAGTCCACCATTCCAATGTGGGCCACGTTACGTGAGTCCACCATTCCAATGTGGGCCACGTTGGACGGCCGTATGAAACGTTCTTCATACGGTTACTTTAAGTGAACACCGACGGGTGTTTCACTCGCTATACCGGTATATGCTGCGATATGTCCAATTCCTTCAATGCATCATTTCACTTCATCCATTCATAAAGTTGTTTCCAATCAATGTTCAAGTTATGATTGTGATAAATTGTTCATGGTATGTTTGATTGTTACATACAAGTACTTGCTGAGTCTTTGGCTCATTCTTGCTTTGTTGTTTTATTTAGGTAAATGACAAGGAAGAATGATCTCGTGGAGGGTAGTTCAACACGATGCACTCACTACCATAATCCAAATATTTTGAGAACTTTTATTGTCGTTATTTATGTCTTGTGTTGAATTGTAATAAGCCATTTTGGTCATAACTACCGTATCCCTCTGAATTATTTATTTCCATTCCGTTAATTAAACTTGATGATGAATCCTTGTTTCCGTATATCCTTATTAACTCCTTCACCTTGTCATGCGTTTTGATGTTATTATTCTAAAGAGTAGTGATTGTAGGTGACATCTTGACTTCCTTATAGTCAGGGTGTTACAGTTGGTATCAGAGCGGGCTTTAGGTCCGTGGTTCATTCAAACATATTAAATTGACACACTGTGCACATTAGGAGGGGTTGGGTAAACTTGTGGATTTCATGGGGATATGCTCTAGATCTTAGGATGATGTGACAATTGGCAATGGCGTTTACGGTTTGTAGTTTCACGTGTTTTCGACAAAGCTACAGGTATTCTGGACAGGGGCGGTCCGACCGGTCCTTGCACGGCGGTCCGACCGGTCCCAAATCGGTCGGACCGGCCATGTGGGGCGGTCGGACCAGCGGTGACCCAAAAGTGTTTAAAACGTACTGGGCCAAAAATAGGTGTTGTAGGCAAGTGAGGGGATCCCAATGCACTTGGTCTCATGATTTTTGGAGTCTCCAGTAAGAAGTTCTATTGGTTTAAAGTTTCCGAGAGGTTTGGATTTTCGTGGCTTGAATTTCGGCTAAGTCCCAAAGGCGGTCCGACCGCTCACGAGGAGCGGTCCGACCGCCATGGGCGGTCCGACCGGCTCACCTGGAGCGGTCAGACCGATATTGACTTGAACGTCTGCCAACTTCGTGGCGATGTTGATTGGTTAGGTCAAAGTCATTGGTATCGTGGCATATGGTTTGCAGGATGCATGTTTTGACTAACATGGGTCAAGTTGTGAAGAACTTGTTCCCGAATTCGTGTTTGCTTATGCGTGGTTGTGCGAGGTTGCTTGGTGGTCAACGACGGTCAGCGGCGAGGAGAATCGGGACTAGACTTGGAGAGTTGAGGTCGAGCGATCGACGATGCCGGGTGAGGTCAACGACTCAAGCGTGACGCAAGATGGACAAGGGTGACCTATTGGCAAATCCATGATGCATGGTGAAGTGGTTTAGGTCAAAAGGTTAAAAACGGCGCTTTGCGAAGCGTGCGTGTGTGACCCGTTTGTTAGTGGGCCTTAACGGGAGTCCAATGGAGTCAAACCCTAGGAGTCTAGGCCTCCACTATAAATAGGGGGAGGTGGTGGCTGCACCACCTAGCTCTTTTCGCTCTCGCCTCTTTGTGTTTCAAACCCTAATTGTCTTTAGGGGAGTTGAGGTGGAGGCTAGGGCTCTTGATGGTTTGTGGTGAATTTTGTGATCTTTGATTGTCCACTGATCCATGATGGTGTGGATGTAATCCAGCAACAATCACGAAATCAATCTATGCAAGGTTTGCTTGAGATAAGTCTCTTTTCGTTCTTGCTTTCAATTTCGTATTTTTAGGGCTTTCTTTGATCCGCGAGTTTGTGATTGATTCCTTCACGTGAATTAGCTTGCTGTGATATGTGTGAATCTATCTAGCATCATCTTGATCATCAATCCCTCACGAACAAGCTTTAGGATCAAGTTTTCGTTCTTGCCCGGTTTTAGACCTTCTGTTAATCAATTGGCAATTGCTCAAGATCGTTCCAAGAATTATCATAATATTCGATTGGAATAGGTCCTCAATAGCATATAGAAGGTGTGTGCAAAGTTTCATAAAGATTGGAGTTGAGAATCAAAAGTTTCACCTAATTGCAACTTCGTCATCGGGCTGATTTTACTGTTTCAGATTGGTTCTGTAGACTGCCGGTCCGACCGCCCGTCACCACCGGTCCGACCGATTTCGGAGAGGTCCGACCGCCAGTATAACAGCGGTCCGACCGCCCGGCAATCGGTCCGACCGGTTCAGTACAGAGGTCAGACCGCCAGTACTTGTGTTGCTTTGATTCTTGCTGATTATTGTCACATTGCTTAGGGGTTTAATTGGATTCAATACTAGTCTTCCATTTGATTGGTATATTGATCTTCATAGCTTTCTAATAGCTCTTTGAGTGAAATTGTATTGAGTTCATAATTTGTGAAAAAGTGAGCGTGCTCTATTCACCCCCTCTAGTCGCCTTTACGGTCCAACAAGTGGTATCGAGCCAGTTAGTTCAATCTTGATCTTAACCGGTCACTGAACTTTGGCGATGGATAGATTCTCTACAAAACCGCATATGTTCAATGGACAAGACTATGCCTATTGGAAGAATCGTATGCGAGTATTTCTTGAGAGCGAGGGACAAGCTATATGGGATGTTGTTCGATCCCGTTCATTATTCCCGAGGTTGAAACTCCACCTTACGTGGTTCTTTTGGCTAACAACAACAAGGCCAAGAATCTTTTATATGGTGCGCTTGGTAGACAAGAATATGATAGGATTTGCAATTTTGCATTGCATGCGAGATTTGGAACACTCTCGAAACATATCATGAGGTTCGTCCCAAATTAAGAAAGTGCGCCAAACAATCTATAAGCGTGATTATAACAAATTTGAGATCGTCTGAGAGAGCATCGATGACATTTTCAGTCGTTTTAATAAAGTGATTAATCAAATGAAAGCTGTTGATATTGAATATTCTCAATCTGAAAATGCCACCCACCTCTTGGTGCAATCAACACCAAGGAGGGGGAGATGAAGGCTCTTCGCTATAGAAGAGAATGTTGATCTTTCGAGTCTTACTTTAGAATTGCTTTATAGTAAACTCAAGACTCATGAAATTAAAAGAGTTGATCATCCCAAGAAAGATAATTTAGCTTTGGTAGCAGATCCTCACAAAAAGGCTTTTGATGACTCTTTTGAATCTTCTTCTGGATTTTCATTTGCTTGCTTATCTGCGATTTCTGAGGAGGAGCTTGAAAATATTCCTGAGACAGAGTTAGCCCTTTTAGCTAAAAAATTCACACGGGCTTACAACAATGTGAGAAATAAAAAGAGAGGTGGTCCTGTTACTTGCTATGAGTGTGGAGAGCTTTACCACATCCGGGCC
Organism: Hsuehochloa calcarea; assembly: GCA_036346395.1. Lineage (NCBI taxonomy): Eukaryota > Viridiplantae > Streptophyta > Magnoliopsida > Poales > Poaceae > Hsuehochloa > Hsuehochloa calcarea. The sequence goes on from CM070611.1 coordinate 34,689,878, forward strand.
AATTGCCCCAAGCTAAAAGGTAAGGGTAAGCACAGGGAGGAGAAGACAGCTTGGAAGAAGCCTCATGAGAACAACTCTGAGTATGATGCTGTCAAGCTCATAAAGGCCGCTCACCGGGTCCTTGCCGCTTTTGGAGAGCAATCCATTAGTGATGTGGACTCCGGGAGCGAAGAGGAAAAGAAAGGGAAGGCCAAGGACTTTACTGGCATGTGCTTCATGGCTGACACCGACGACATTGATAATGATGAGGTATCTTTTTCTTATGATGAGCTTTCTGCTAAATATAATTCTATAGTTGAGCAAGTGCTTAGTCAAGATGAAGCGCTAGAATTTGTCATGACTAAAAATAAGAAACTAGAGTCAAAAATTGGTAAACCGAAACTAGAACTTGCAAATGTTAAGACTCTTGAACCTGATGAATGTTTATCTTGTCATGCTATGCATTCAGAAATTACAAATTTACAATCTGCTCATAATATTGCTTTACAACAACTTGAAAATGCTAGAACCGAGCTAATTGAAATTAAATCTGCTCCTTGTGAAAAATGCTTAGAGTCTAGCAAGTTGATTGCTTCTGATGTGATTGATTCTAGCCCTTGCACTTCATGCTTAGAAAAAGAACGTGAAATCAAAGATATCTTAGAAGCTGCTAGAGTCAAATATGCTAAGCTTAAGGACAATATTGAAAATACTACTTGTGCTTCATGTTCCGCTCTTAAGCTTGAAATTGCTTTGTATAAGGAGAAATCAATGGATAAAACTTGTGATGCTTGTGTTAACTTGAGAAAAGAAAATGCTTACCTTCATGATACATTAGAGAAATTTTCTAAAGGTAAGAAACAATTAAACATGATTCTTGACAAGTCTAAAACTCCTTATAAGAAGCAAGGTTTAGGATTCAATTCTTTTCAAGACAATTCAAACCCAAAAGTCATTCAAGTCTTGGAAAAAGGTTTAATTGAATTCAAAACCCAACCTGCAAAAACATCTTTTAAATCTACAGGTTTTGCCCAACCTTGTATTAATTCAAATGGTGCTTCTTCTAGTGGTACCAAGTACCATTGCACCTATTGCAAGAAAGGTGGGCATTTGATTGAATTCTGTTGGCGTAGGTTGAAAAATGATAGGAAAAATCTTGATAGAATTTCATTCAGGCAAGCTAGAGCTTTTATGAGACATGGTAACACTGAAAGGAATAAACCTGGATTAGGATTTTTCTCACATGCTAATCATTATGTTTCTACATATCCTAATTCTCATGTTCTTCGGACTGCCGGTCTGACCGCTGGTGCTCACCGGTCTGACCGTTTTGGTCGCCGATCGACCACTGACAACGCCGGTCGATCGCCGGTGATGCTTTAATTCCCATGTTAACTTAAACATTGCTCATAACAGAATTTTAGATGAAATCAAGGATAACACTTCTGCTTTGCATACTACTCGCAGACGTGTGTCTCAGTACTGGGTTCCCAATGTAACACCCCAGCCCAACACTGAGCCTGGAATGTCACTAAACTACCTTCCAATTAATAATTATTGACACACTTTATAAATACAGCAAGAAATCAATGATAATCAAAACCAAGGACCACAAAAGAGCAATGCATAATTATGGATCAAGTGATAATAAATAATCAATGCAAATAATAACCAGGCAAATAATCCAAAGCAGCATCAACCAAAAATCCAAATTAATAAAGCAAATAGCCTAGTCCAAATGATATACTAAACATTGTTCAATAACTAACATGTCCAAGTGTAAACCAATATTGAATGAAAAGATTATCATGGCGAATGATCATGTGATGTCCATGTGCTCTACTCGCTCTCAATTACGGCATCCTCGAAGATCACCTAAAGACAACAATAGAGCAAGGGTGAGTCCACGACTCAGCAAACACATCCATAAACGACGAACAATAATAAATCAACAGCATTCAATAACTTCATTATCATCACATGCACTTCTATTAACATTCTCATTCATTAATCTCAGATATCAATGCAACTCTATTCTATATGTCCACATGCACTTCTTTCACAGATATCGGTATAGCGTGAGTGAATGCTCATGACAACATTCACTCTCAAGCCCGTTCCTCCAAAAGGATCGGGGACCTCCTCCACTCCCGTGGAGTTGTGATCATAAAGATCACCTTCTCTTATGCAAAGATGCTTATGAATGCAAACATGTAAACTCCATCATAAACATCATATCCAACTTTCCATCATGCTCATCAACAAAGATATAAACATACCGATTCATTGTTTGCAATTAAACCAAATAAAAGCACAACAATAATGGTAATAGAAGATAAAGAAAACAGTGATCGATCATTGATCGCTGTCTACCATGCACTTGCCTTTACTAGTTGCGACCTTGCGATTTGATTAGAAGACGGCAACAAGCACGACGCCTCTCCTATATTAAATACACCAACTTCAATACAAATTACAGCAACAAGAATAGCAATCAAAATGCTTCGCTCCTACACGCCCCCAAATATAACACGTTACGCCGGTACCGACTAGTTACCTATAGCTGACCGGTTACTAAAAAGAGCATAACTTTTGACTCGAAAGTCCGATCACCACAAACCACCCCATTCTGGATTCTTCATAAGATTATACACCTTTTCTTAGATTATGAAGACTTCTAATTAAATCATCTAACCCTCCATATTTAGCCCAGAAAACCGATCTGTCCGCTTCGGAACAGCAGTCTTACTAAATTCATAACTTTTGTTTTACTCAACCAAAATACGCGTTCTCAGATCCTACAGAACCATTGGACAATTATCTACAACTTTCATGTAGATCAAAAACTCTAATTAGGCTATTTACTATTTTTAATTTACAGTCTACCAAAACAGCGCCGAAAGGCGACAACCATAATGACAGCAGCCTTCCGAAAACCATAACTCGAATTCTATTTGTCCGATCGACATGATAAAATATGCTAGAGAAAGCTATCGAAATTATCTACAACTAACTAGTAGATGATATTTTCAAAATTCGCCATTAAGATATCCGAATAAATCGTACACGGAACAACAGGCTAAACAAATCTATTAATCGATTTTCCCCTACTAGAAACATGTCAATTCTTTATTCTAATCTCGATTCTAAAACTATAATAAAATAAACAACAGAGAGGAAAGCTTGATCGTTACCCACACGATGAAAATTCAGATCTTGATTTCTTTTCTCTCTTCCTTGACTGAATCCTCCCACTATTTTCTTCTTTTACCAATTGCTAGCACCACATAGAAGTGGATGCCTTGGTCTCACGGTTTGCATGCCACGAATAAATAGAAATTGCTATCAAGCTAGCAGCAGCAGCGAGCACAAGTTGTGGGGCTTCATTGCATGCAATTGCGAAAAGATCGGCTCGGCGCCACAAAGCAAGGACTCAATGGCAGAAACGGCCCAGTAGCAAGAAGACACGCAATCGGCCAGCCGAGATCACAAAGAATAGCAGAGGTACGCAAGAAGAAAGCACTAGTGGCGGCGCGATCACGAGCCATGCGATCCGGCTCTACAGCGGTAGGAGCGGCCGCAGAAGAAAAAGCCGAGGCGCGCAGTCTTGGTCTTTGCCTTGGTGAAAAGCAGCGAACACGCACGCTGCAGAACTTTGGCTGGCGGCGCAAGTTTGCAGAGGCCAAGGAAAAAGCCGGCACGGTGGGAATAAAATAGCTAGGGTTCTCTAAAAAAGATCCACCACTATTTATACTGCTCTCAAAAATCCGAAAATTCTATTTTTTTTATAAGTACTATTTTATTTAATTACACATAGGCCTTTAAAAAAAACGTTTTTAATTTAATTAATTATTGTTACTATTTAATTAATTACTCTCCAACCCTCAAGACGCGATTATTAAAATTATTTTCAGAGTATTACATTCTACCCCCCTTAACGGAATTCGACCCCGAATTCTACATCGCCGTTCTACTCAAAGAAAAACTGCACAGCTGAAATTAAACAATAAAAATAACACATACCAGACGTGAACAGCTCTGGATATTGCTCGCGCATGCGAGACTCCAACTCCCAAGTCGCCTCTCTCTCGGTGATCGTCCCACAAAGACCTTGCGTATACCAACGTCTTGTGCCTCAGCACTCGCTCCGACCTCTCCAGAATGCGCGCCGGACGCGACTCAACTGTGAGGTCTTGCTCAATAGTCAACGGCTCTAATGAAATCTTATGCTCTGGGTCTCTCAAAAACTTTCTCAGCATCGAGACGTGAAACACATTATGAACCCCACGCATGGACTCAGGCAGGTCCAAGCGATAAGCTAACTTCCCAATTCTTGCAATAATCGGGAACGGTCCAACGTACCTCGGGCTAAGCTTTCCTTTGGTACCGAAACGGACAATGCCTTTAGTGGGAGACACTCTCAAGAGCACCTGGTCACCCACCGCGAACTCCAAGTCGCGCCTCCTCAAATCAGCATAACTTTTCTCGTCTACTCGAGTGCTAATGATTACGCCTCACCATAGCCACACGCTCAACGGTCTTGAATCGGTCCGGACCCAAAGCGCCTTCTCTCAATCGCATCCCAACAAAGCGGCGATCTGCACTTCCGCCCATAGAGAACCTCAAATGGCGCGCTCTAATCTCGGAATGGTAACTATTATTATAAGCAAACTCTGCAAGTGGCAACTGGTCCTCCCAACTACCCTTCCAAGACAAAACACAAGATCGCAACATGTCCTCCAAAGTCTGAATAGTACGCCTGATCGCCCATCATGCATGGGTGAAGCAGTACTAAGGCGGTTGTGTGCCCAATGCACTCTGCAGACTCTCCCGAACTTGGAGACAAACTTGGCGTCCTCGCCGGAAATGATGGTCTTTGGCACACCATGCGCCTCACTATTTCACGCACATAAATAGGAGCTAGATCACTCGCTGAATTTGTCGTGCGAATAGGAATGAAGTGCGCAGACTTGCTGAATCGATCCACCACTACCCAAACTGCATCCTTCCCTCGCGGCGAACGAGGTAGTGCCACCACAAAGTCCATAGAGACATCATCCCAAGGCCACTGGGGTACCTCCAAAGGCTGTAATAACCCTGCAGGACGCTTGTGCTCCGCTTTCACTTGCTGACAAACACCACAAGAAGCCACATAATTAGCAATGTCCACCTTCATTCTTTTCCACCAAAAATTCTGTTTCAGATCTCGATACATCTTAGTCTCACCAGGATGAATAGTGTACGATGTGCCTCCCTCAAGATATCATCCTTGACCTCCGACTTTTGCGGCACGCAAAGGCGGCCTTTAAACCTCAAAGTACCAGAATCATCCATACTGAAATCACTCTCTTTGCCCTCATCCAGACGCTTCCTAACCTCCTGTAGTAACCGGTCACTCTGTTGTGCTTCCGCACGGTGCAGAATAGCCGACTCAAGAATCAAGCGAGTCTCAACATGTGTCGTGCCCGCATAACAATAAGATATTCCCATGCGATCAAAATCAGCAATAAGGCAATCTAGAGTAGCAGGAGTCGCCTTGCGACTAAGAGCATCTGCAACAACATTGGCCTTGCCTGGATGATACTGAATAGTAAGATCATAGTCCTTGATCAATTCCAACCACCTCCTTTGCCTCAAATTCAGATCCTTCTGAGTGAAGATATACTTGAGACTCTTGTGATCTGTGAAAATATCACAAGGCTCACCGTATAGATAATGCCTCCAAATCTTGAGAGCAAAAACAACCGCAGCCAACTCCAAATCATGAGTGGGATAATTCTGCTCGTGCTTCTTTAACTGTCTCGACGCGTAAGCAATCACCTTACCGTCTTGCATGAGAACACAGCCAAGACCCACTCGAGACGCATCTGAAAAGACTGTGAATCGCTTTCCCGGCTCGGGAAGAGTGAGAATAGGAGAGGTCACCAACCTGTCCTTCAAAATGCGTAAATCTAGCGCTCACACTCATCACCCACGGAATCTCACACCTTTACGAGTAAGTGAGACATCGGTTTGGCAATGATAGAGAAATCCTGCACAAAACGCCGATAATATCCAGCCAATCCCAAGAAACTCCTCACCTCCTTCACACTAGTCGGCCTCTTCCAATCCACCACTGTGGATACCTTGCTAGGATCAACAGCAATACCCTGAGGATTAATCACATGACCCAGAAAACCCACTTCTGAAATCCAGAACTCACACTTCTTCAACTTAGCATAGAACTTGTGCTCTCTCAAGGTATCTAAAACCAGCCTCAAATGACGCTCATGATCCTCATTAGTCTTGGAATAGATAAGAATGTCATCAATAAACACCACCACGAAATCATCTAGATACTCGTGCAACATGTTGTTCATGGTTTCCATAAAAATGGCAGGTGCATTAGTCAATCCAAAAGACATAACTTTATACTCATAATGCCCATACCGTGGAGAAAGCGATCTTCTCTACATCTCGCTCACGCACCGGATTTGATTATACCTGATCGAGATCAATCTTGGAGAACACTTGAGCTCCATTCAACCGATCAAACAAATCCTCAATGCGGGGCAATGGATATTTGTTCTTGATTGTTCTTGCATTAAGCGCCACGATAATCAATACACATCGCCAACTCCCATCCTTCTTCTCTCGTGAATAGAGCAGAGCTCCCACGGCGATACACTCGCTGATCAAACCTTTAGCCAACAAATCATCCAACTGCTTCTTCAACTCATCACGAAACGGACGTGCTAATCGATATGGAGACATCGAGATGGGGCGAGTACCGAACAAGATCAATGCGAAACTCCACGTCCCGCACAGTGGCAAACCGAAGCTCGGTAGGGAACACATCCGGGTAATCATAACCACGGAATCTCCTCAATCTGCGAAGCCACACTCGGTTTCTCGGCAAGAGCTAAAAGAAGTCCGATTTTCACGCACGCGGCGGAAACAATCCGAATTAACATCGAAAGAGAGCGGGGCGCCTCCTGAAAAGTCAAAGTCTCCCGCACGAGGTGCGCATGCAGACTGTTCTCTGAAAACAAGATATCACGGCTCGATAAGAGTGCAACCAATCCATACCCAAGATAACATCGAACGGCTCCATTTGAATAACTATCAAATTCGCCGTGAACTTCTCTCCATCAATGACAACAGAACACCCAGAACAAACAGTAGAACTAGCAATAATACCCCCAGGAGAACTAACCAACACTGATTGAGAAATCCACTGCATACTCAAGTTCGCTCTCCTAGCAAACGCCGTCGAGACAAACAAAAAGGTAGCCCCTGAATCAAAAAGGACTAAAGCATCAAACGAATCCACAAGCAAAGTACCTGTCACCACGTCAGGACGACCCACAGACTCTGCAGTAGGCATGGCGTACACCTGTGGCGCCATGGCGAAAGAAGCCGACGGCGGGGCGGCGAGAGCCCCAACAATCTGCTGTGGCGGTGCAGGTAAAGCCGGTCGTGCAACCTGAAGCGGTGCCGAAGGTGGCGGCTGCCAGTAGTACCCTGCTGGAGGCGCCCAAGCCGAAGGAAATGGCATCGCTGGAGGAGCAGTCATCATCTGGAAAGATCCTCGGCGGGACCCATCAAGAAGAAGAGGATGGCACAGGCTCCCACTTGATCACGCTAAGCGGGTTCTCGGCGACACACCGCTCCTTGTGACCCGGCGGCCTGCAGCGGCAATCTCCGTCCAAGTGCACTCAAAGAAGACGGTGTCCATCACCGCACTTAAAGCAAAGCATGCCACCGCCAGGGCGGAGACGAAGAGCTGGAGTACACCGCAAAAGGACGAGGCGCCAAGAAGGAACGGCCTCGATCGCTTAGACACGAGCATCATGGTCCTCCTTGAATTTCTTGAAAGTAGGTCGTGACGGCACCCACTTCCTCACTAGAACTCCTCTTGGTCACCACGAAACTACCGATCCACCAGAGGCTTGCGCGCCTTTGTGAGTGCATCTCCAACTCCATGCCCCTAGCTTGCTCCACCACAGTCAGTAGTCACAGAGTGGGTGGCTCCCAACACATGCTGGTACTCGAGTTGAGACCCAGCGGAACCTCTTGGCCTTGAAGATCATCATTCGCTCTTCAAGGGACAAAGCGAACCAAGTTGTTGAACTCGACCTCATACTCGGCAATAGACCTCTTCCCACGAGCAAAGGCCGTCAAGGCAACCTCCATCTTCTCACAAAGAGTAGGGGTAGAACTTCCCTTGAACCGATCAACAAAGTCCTCCCAAGTGGCTCGCCCTTGAGTGGCGGTCCTCGAGACAACACGCTCTCCCACCAAATATCCGCTTTGTTGACGAAGAGCACGGATCTCTCCCACCAACTCTCTCAACAAAGCGGGGTTTCATCACGGACCTGGCAACCGAGGCGGGTCAGCAACAACCCCACCGGCTCGACTCATCTCGCTCACAGGAGGTGGCTCCACGGAACCTCGCCCGACCCACGACCTCCACGCATCAGGCCACCACGACCACGTCCTCTACCCCTCGGCATAGCTATCAACCACAACCAACAATACACAATGAGCTCAAAGCTCAAAATAAACTCATCCATCAATAAACAACATAACGGAAGCGTAAAACTATATTCGTACCTCTCTCTAACCTACTGTGCACTAGTGTGTCAAATTTTAGGTTAGTTAACCATTAGCAAATTTTAGTTGATTTACTAAACTAAAACAAATTTTAACAATTTTAGTTTGCCTAAGTTGTTAATCTATTCACCACGGACCTAAAGCCCGCTCGATACCAATCAGTAACACCCATTAAACACCGAGCCCGGAATGTCACTAAACTACCTTCCAATTAATAATTATTGACACACTTTATAAATACAGCAAGAAATCAATGATAATCAAAACCAAGGACCACAAAAGAGCAATGCATAATTATGGATCAAGTGATAATAAATAATCAATGCAAATAATAACCAGGCAAATAATCCAAAGCAGCATCAACCAAAAATCCAAATTAATAAAGCAAATAGCCTAGTCCAAATGATATACTAAACATTGTTCAATAACTAACATGTCCAAGTGTAAACCAATATTGAATGAAAAGATTATCATGGCGAATGATCATGTGATGTCCATGTGCTCTACTCGCTCTCAATTACGGCATCCTCGAAGATCACCTAAAGACAACAATAGAGCAAGGGTGAGTCCACGACTCAGCAAACACATCCATAAACGATTTAACAATAATAAATCAACAGCATTCAATAACTTCATTATCATCACATGCACTTCTATTAACATTCTCATTCATTAATCTCAGATATCAATGCAACTCTATTCTATATGTCCACATGCACTTCTTTCGCGTATACCGGTATAGCGTGAGTGAATGCTCGCGACAACATTCACTCTCAAGCCCGTTCCTCCAAAAGGATCGGGGACCTCCTCCACTCCCGTGGAGTTGTGATCATAAAGATCACCTTCTCTTATGCAAAGATGCTTATGAATGCAAACATGTAAACTCCATCATAAACATCATATCCAACTTTCCATCATGCTCATCAACAAAGATATAAACATACCGATTCATTGTTTGCAATTAAACCAAATAAAAGCACAACAATAATGGTAATAGAAGATAAAGAAAATAATGATCGATCATTGATCATTTGTCTACCATGCACTTGCCTTTACTAGTTGCGACGCGATTTGATTAGAAGACGGCAACAAGCACGACGCCTCTCTATATTAAATACACCAACTTCAATACAAATTACAGCAACAAGAATAGCAATCAAATGCTTCGCTCCTACACGCCCCAAATATAACACGTTACGCGGTACCGACTAGTTACCTATAGCTGACCGGTTACTAAAAAGAGCATAACTTTTGACTCGAAAGTCCGATCACCACAAACCACCCCATTCTGGATTCTTCATAAGATTATACACCTTTTCTTAGATTATGAAGACTTCTAATTAAATCATCTAACCCTCCATATTTAGCCCAGAAAACCGATCTGTCCGCTTCGGAACAGCAGTCTTACTAAATTCATAACTTTTGTTTTACTCAACCAAAATACGCGTTCTCAGATCCTACAGAACCATTGGACAATTATCTACAACTTTCATGTAGATCAAAAACTCTAATTAGGCTATTTACTATTTTTAATTTACAGTCTACCAAAACAGCGCCGAAAGGCGACAACCATAATGACAGCAGCCTTCCGAAAACCATAACTCGAATTCTATTTGTCCGATCGACATGATAAAATATGCTAGAGAAAGCTATCGAAATTATCTACAACTAACTAGTAGATGATATTTTCAAAATTCGCCATTAAGATATCCGAATAAATCGTACACGGAACAACAGGCTAAACAAATCTATTAATCGATTTTCCCCTACTAGAAACATGTCAATTCTTTATTCTAATCTCGATTCTAAAACTATAATAAAATAAACAACAGAGAGGAAAGCTTGATCGTTACCCACACGACGAAAATTCAGATCTTGATTTCTTTTCTCTCTTCCTTGACTTAATCCTCCCACTGTTTTCTTCTTTTACCAATTGCTAGCACCACATAGAAGTGGATGCCTTGGTCTCACGGTTTGCATGCCACGAATAAATAGAAATTGCTATCATGCTAGCAGCAGCAGCAGGCACAAGTTGTGGGGCTTCATTGCATGCAGCGGCAGAAAGATCGGCTCGGCGCCACAGCAAGGACTCAGCGGCAGAACAGCCAGCGCAGAAGACACGCAATCGGCCAGCAGATCACAAAGCAGCAGCAGAGGTACTAAGCGACAAAGCACTAGTCGCGGCGGTCAAGGCAGCCATGCGATCCGGCTCGCGGTAGCGCAGGAGCGGCTGCAGAAGAAAAAAGCTGAGGCGGCGCACAGGTCTTCGGTGCTGCCTTCGGCTGGAAAACGGCAGCCACGCACGCGCAGGAACTTTGGCTGGCGGCGCAAGTTTGCAGAGGCCAAGGAAAAAGCCGGCACGGTGGGAATAAAATAGCTAGGGTTCTCTAAAAAAGATCCACCACTATTTATACTGCTCTCAAAAATCCGAAAATTCTATTTTTTTTATAAGTACTATTTTATTTAATTACACATAGGCCTTAAAAAAAAACGTTTTTAATTTAATTAATTATTGTTACTATTTAATTAATTACTCTCCAACCCTCAAGACGCGATTATTAAAATTATTTTCAGAGTATTACACCCAAGTCTTGTTTAACTAACCCCAGTATCGAGACACATCGTTCTTCTGTGCCTTGATTTTTCAGGATTGCCGCGGAAAGAGGAAGAGCACGTGTTTTGTTGACTCCGGCTGTTCATGTCATATGACCGGAGACTCAAGATGGTTCACCTCCTTCATGCGGTCGACGGGTTTCAAGCATCTCCGAGAACTTCCCATCGCCAGGCCGTTAAGCTCTTATTCAGGTACTTACACTCTACTCTCTTTGTATGGCATTTGATATTCCTGTTCTTTATCCTTGTCCATTCGGGGGTTTTTCTTATTCTAATTGTGCGGGCTGTCGACTAGATAGGAAGAGTACCTCAGGCGCTTGTCACCCACTAGATTCTTCTCTTGTATCTTGTTTTTATCCTCACCAAATCTTTAGACCCAACTAGGTTTGCCACCTTGAGAAGCGAGTTAGGGGTTATTTATCCTTATGGGTTGGTTTGAGGGGGAGTTTGATCTTTTCTGATCTTTCCTTGTTCTTTTGATCTTTTATTGTTCTTTTTCTGAACTTAGTGATCTTTTTGAACTTTTTAGGTTTTTAGGCTTTTTAATTGCATCTCATTGTGTCATATTGCATTCATATGAAAACTCCAACAAGTGGTTACAACAAATGGTATGAAAAATCCAAAAAAAAATGCATTGTAATATAAGTTTTTCTGCTTATCTTTAAAAATTGATGAAGCTTTGCCTATTACCCTTTAGAGCTTTTGTATTTCAATTCTTGCTCAATGTCATGTCTAGTTCTTTGACTTGCTAGAATTATCATGCTTTTACATGTGTAGCTAAGTCTTTGCTATATGAGCTAGAACCTTTTAAACAACTCAAACTAAGAAATTGCAATTTGTGGATGTTTTAGCGAGTTGCGCAATTAGTGCTCCTCTTGTGACATTGGCCCTGTCAGAATTGCTTTGTTAGCTCTTTGATCTAAAATTGACCATTACTTGAGCTTTTGTGTTCTTGAGATTCTAAAACGGCTCATGTGAAAAATGAAAATCAAGATTGTCTTATGCTTAAATTGTGACAAACTATTCTTACGAGACTGCTTGTCAAATGACATGAACTTGGAGATAGTTTGATGAACGAACGATCTCATGGGGACCGCTTGTCGAGAATGACATGAACCTCAAGATTTGTCGCCTTGTAGAAGCTTAGAAAGAGTTTGTGGATGGCTCCTAGTCCAGATCTTCTTTACTAAGATATACCTTTAATCAACTTTTGGTCGAAGCTTAGGATGAGTTTGTGGATGGCTCCTAGTCCAGGATCTTGTCACTAAGTTAGATCATTAGTCAACTTCAATATTCAATGCAACTGAAAAAAAAAAGTTGACAAATGGGCATTTACAAAATATTGAGCAAAATGATTCAATACGGGACTTGATTGACTCTTAATGTGGTCTTTGTTAGATTTTTGATCTCATTTTGACATTTTGACATGGCCAATTTCACTTTAGGATCCCTGTTGATGAACTTGCTGAATTTGAAGCGTTGCTTAAATTGATCAAATCTATCGCTTTCTCATTGAGCCTTTGTGCTTAGCTTTGATATATATGTCCTACCATGATCTTGCTAGCGTACACAGCTTGATATCTTTGTTTGTGCAATATTAGAGATACTAGCTTGTTCTTTTGGGTAATCTCCAAAGCTTCTTGTAGTCAAAAATTGAAAAATACAAAAAAAATGAAGCCACTCCATTGCACTTCATGCATATTCCTCTTTATGCCTCTTTTGTTTCTGCTTCTTTCTTTATTTTCTATTTGTTATCTCTGGATGAGAGGAAGGCGTGATTTCTTGATGAATCCATTGTCAAAGGGGGAGAAGATGTGTTAAATGAGAAGAGAAGTTGTGTTAATTATTCTCTATTTCTTTATTGGGGGAGAAGATTGGGGGAGAAGTTTATACAAAGGGGAGAAACTGAAAATTTGAAATTTGATGATCATAGTGAGGGGGAGTTCTTGAGTTGCATTCTTATTGTCTTATTGAATATTCTGAACTTGAATTGCATTCTTTTATACTCACAATGATCATAGGTCAATTGAACAATTGTTCTTTCTTATGGACCTCATGTGATAATTTTGATCCTTTTCTGTAAATCAAAGTTTTATGCCTTCTTTTGCCTTGTCTCACATGCCTATACTATTCTGATGCCAGCTTGGTCATGTTCATTACTTTTTCTTGCTTATGGACCAAGTTGTGCCTTTGTGCGAAAACTACGAGTAAACTCGTTTTCAAACCTCTTACTTACATTTTCTGGATAATTGCCAATGTGTTCATCAAGGGGGAGATTGTGGATTTCATGGGGATATGCTCTAGATCTTAGGATGATGTGACAATTGGCAATGGCGTTTACGGTTTGTAGTTTCACGTGTTTTCGACAAAGCTACAGGTATTCTGGACAAGGGCGGTCCGACCGGTCCTTGCACGGCGGTCCGACCGGTCCCAAATCGGTCGGCCTGGCCATGTGGGGCGGTCGGACCGGCGGTGACCCAAAAGTGTTTAAAACGTGCTGGGCCAAAAATAGGTGTTGTAGGCAAGTGAGGGGATCCCAATGCACTTGGTCTCATGATTTTTGGAGTCTCCAGTAAGAAGTTCTATTGGTTTAAAGTTTCCAGTAGGTTTCGGATTTTCAGGGCTTGAATTTCGGCTAAGTCCCAAGGGGCGGTCCGACCGGCTCACAGGGAGCGGTCCGACCGGCCATGGGGCGGTCCGACCGGCTCACCTGGAGCGGTCAGACCGATATTGACTTGAACGTCGGCCAACTTCGTGGCGATGTTGATTGGTTAGGTCAAAGTCATTGGTATCGTGGCATATGGTTTGCATGATGCATGTTTTGACTAACATGGGTCAAGTTGTGAAGAACTTGTTCCCGAATTCGTGTTTGCTTGTCTGTGGTTGTGCAGGTTGCTTGGTGGTCAACGACGGTCAACGGCGAGGAGAATCGGGACTAGACTTGGAGAGTTGAGGTCCAGAATGATCGACGATGCCGGGTGAGGTTAACGACTCAAGCGTGACGCAAGATGGACAAGGGTGACCTATTGGCAAATCCATGATGCATGGTGAAGCGGTTTAGGTCAAAAGGTTAAAACGGCGCTTATGGGTGCATGCGTGTGACCCGCTTGTTAGTGGGCCTTAACGGAGCCCAATGGAGTCAAACCCTAGGAGTCTAGGCCTCCACTATAAATAGGGGGAGGTGGTGGCTGCACCACCTAGCTCTTTTCGCTCTCGCCTCTTTGTGTTTCAAACCCTAATTGTCTTTAGGGGAGTTGAGTTGGAGGCTAGGGCTCTTGATGGTTTGTGGTGAATTTCGTGATCTTTGATTGTCCATCGATCCATGATGGTGTGGATGTAATCCAAAGAACAATCACGAAATCAATCTATGCAAGGTTTGCTTGAGATAAGTCTCTTTTCGCTCTTGCTTTCAATTTCGTGTTTTTAGGGCTTTCTTTGATCCGCGAGTTTGTGATTGATTCCTTCACGTGAATTAGCTTGCTGTGATATGTGTGAATCTATCTAGCATCATCTTGATCATCAATCCTCACGAACAAGCTTTAGGATCAAGTTTTCGTTCTTGCCCGTTTTAGACCTTCTCGTTAATCAATTGGCAATTGCTCAAGATCGCTCCAAGAATTATCATAATATTCGATTGGAATAGGTCCTCAATAGCATATAGAAGGTGTGTGCAAAGTTTCATAAAGATTGGAGTTGAGAATCAAAAGTTTCACCTAATTGCAACTTCATCGGGCTGATTTTACTGCTTGATTGGTTCGTAGATCGCCGGTCCGACCGCCTGTCACCACCGGTCCGACTGATTTGGAGAGGTCCGACCGCCAAGTTATAACAGCGGTCCGACCGCCGGCAATCGGTCCGACCGGTTCAGTACAGGAGGTCGACCGCCAGTACTTGTGTTGCTTTGATTCTTGCTGATTATTGTCACATTGCTTAGGGGTTTAATTGGATTCAATACTAGTCTTCCAACAGATCGGTATATTGATCTTCATAGCTTTCTAATAGCTACCGGAGTGAAATTGTATTGAGTTCATAATTTGTGAAAAGTGAGCGTGCTCCTATTCACCCCCTCTAGTCGCCTTTACGGTCCAACAAAACTGTTGCTTCCGCATTTCAATTGTGGTGACTCGAGTATTGAGTCGTTGTTAAATTGTGTTGTGCTATGATGTGTTAATCCATGATATGATGTGATAACCTCTATCTATGAAATTATTCTATGATCGTCATGAGATGATCCGATATATATATATATATATATATATATATATATATATATCCATAATTGATTGCATTAGTTATGTGTTTCGCTAGCGGGCGTTGATCAGTTGAGTTCGTGGTTGATGTTCTGGGTTTTGCCAGGTTACACCACTGTTTGTAGTATGATATTAGAGAACTTCTTACCTCTGTTCCATAAGCTCTGTATTGAGCATGAGCTCATTGATGAACTTGTTGCCTTTCTCGAATCGATATCCGGTTTCTGTTGTGGTTCCCGGCGCTTCGTGAATTCTTTTGAAATTGGGGTTTTAATGAAGAAGGCAAGCTCCAGTAGCTCTCGATTCGTTCTTTGAAACAAATATTGCCCTTTCGACTATTGTGATATTTCTGCTCCACGTGAGCATAGTTCAAATGCAAGATTCCTCTTTTCACAAAAGACTTGTTTTACCCCTATTGGGGAAATTTAACTCATTCGCTCGCTTTGGAATCTCGGATTGGAAAACTTCTTTTGCAAGTTATTTATCAAGTGTGTATTGATCTTGCATATTTCTCTTGAGCCGCTTTAGTAAGTCGTTCTCTTCCTTGATTTTCGAATTTGACAAATTCTTGTCCTGGTGATTGATGAATTTCTCTTGGGTTCATGATTTTGGTAGACGAGTTTAAAAGGCCTTTAATGGTACTCCAAAACATTATTGTTTTTCGATTGTCGAATTGCTTTTACTACGAATGATCTTTGTAAATTGGCAACATTGATATTTTCATGGTTGTTCTTTCTTTCTCATTGGAAAAGAGCGACTCATTTACTCGCTTGATGGTTTGCCTAATGAGAATTCTTGTTGCAAGTTCGTTAACACGAGAAAGCTTTGGCTCAATGTATTCCTTTTGGAACCCTCTCGCTTGTTGAAATTTGATGCATCTCTTTTCTGAAGAAAAGCGTTAAAACCCTTTTGGAGTGCTTGGTTATGCTTAAGTCGGGGGTTGTACCCAAACAAAGATTGTGGGCTACGGGTTTCTATTAGACCCTATTTGTTTTTCAAAATTGTTTCTTGCCTTTCGTCACGAGCTCTCATTGTTGCTTGTGAACGTTATTTTGACAAGATCGATCTCCTTATGTTAGCCCTATCTCTCTTGTTGATAAGGGCAGCTCGGTTATCCGCTTGATGATTCGAGAATGAAAATTTCCTTTCACAAAGTTCATTGAAGAAATTTCGACTATGTTCATTTCTTTGGAATATTTGGAGTGTTGGAGTTTAGAACCTCCCTTTGGAAAAGAAAAGTGTCGAAACCCCTTTTCTCTAGAGTTTTGAAGTACTGGGTGTGACGGTTGTTCAACTTTGTGGTTTTCGTACCAGAATTCTTTTCTTTAACAAGTTGTTATTATAATTCCATGTGATGCTGAAAATTTTTATGACCCGATTTATCATGTTTCCTTTAGAAGGTTTATTGACACGATCAGTAATGTGAGAGTAAGGTTGATTCTTTTGTAGAGAAAGAAGTTTGACCACCTTCTTGATGTTTCCAAAATGATTCAATTTCGAGTTTTGTGTTCATGTGATGAGGGCATCCCTATCACTCCATATTTCTCGCCTCCTACACAAGCCCATGATGAAGATATTATAATAGACTTGCCTCCTGATCCTATAACTCGAGCTCGAGCTAAGAGACTGCATGATCAGGTGACCTTGTTTCTTAAAGAGCATGTTATTAATTTTAGCGAGCGTTTTATACTACCTAACGCTTGTACTTTACTTGTTCTCAGGTTTGAGGAAGGAGAAGAAGAGCTGTCGCAGGAGGTACAGGAGTCGACACCACTGTGCCTATTCGTGATTCCAGCACGAGTACAAGAAGACGGCAGACGGGCTCGGTGCTACCCCGAGTCTACACGTCGAGGGCGTCAACTGGGCAGCTACGACTTGATTTGCGGTTATCACCAAAGGAAGCATTTTTACCATATCATGTGTTCTGGCCAGAAAGGACAAGAATCAGCGGAGACTTGGAGATTCCCTGTGCGCCATGCAGCAATCCAAACCAACATGGTCGGTTGTCCAAGTTAGGCATGAATTTTTATTTGTTGGAATTAATTAGCCACGGTTTTTTGGAAACCAAACTTTGGGTCCAACTGCTCCGAGCAATCACCGCCGACGTGATTGGAGGTAGCTATCTTAGGCATGTATTTCTATTTTAGTATCGGCAAGGATTAGGAAACCCACAATTAGCTAATTCATGATTCTCGTACTCTAATTCGGTTGGAACAGGCTTCCTTGGTCCATTAAAAGCCAAAGACATGTAAAGCTACGCAGACCACTTTCATCAAAGAATTGAAACAAAGCTATTCTCGCTTGTTCTTTCGCTCCGAGTTCATGCGAGGATTTCGAGAGAGAATTAGGCAACTGCTGTTTGTTCCGCAAATCAAGGTCAAGTTTGTTTTTCCGCTGGAATTGAGGGCTTGGCGATCTCCGCCGTGGTCTAGCGGCGATCATCCCGGTGCGTGTTGGCGAATATCCATAGAGCCGCAAGTCCGCACCTTTGCGGCGTGGTGTCTGGTGGCGTTATTCGTCATCAAACGCTATTTATCCACGGTTCTACTCGAGAAGATCGGGCCACCCCGTATCATCGTGGTATCAGATTCCAGGCCACTCGGTAGAATCTCTCTTTACCCGTATTTTAATAGATTGTTTTTCTCATCCTATACACCAAAAAAGCCACAAAAATAAATATATCGCCTTTTCACCGTAGTTGAATTCGTATTTTTAGTACGTTTTTTAGGTCTTAATCCACTCATTCATCGTGTTTGGTTGCTTTGGTCGTGTTTTCGTCAAGGCCACTTGTTGTTTTCCCATCCAATTCATGTTTTCGTCTAATGGATTGCCCGCCTTTTCTTCGTAAACCAATCGTCTGCTATGAAAACTTTGAATTCCATTGAGACTAGCTTTTGTTTTGCTCACGGGCTGTTCATTGAAAAAAAAATTGTTGTGCGCCAGCTTGTTTATCTCCATACATGAGCGCCACCACGAAGCGTGAGTTGTAGGCGCTTCGGGTGTGCGTGGTCGACTTGGCCGTGAGTGTGCTTGACCGCATGAAAATTGTAGTCGGCAAAGTATGCTCAAGAAAAACAAAGGTCACTGGTTACTAGTGCATGCCGTGAGTTACCAAAAAAAGTGCTTGGTGTGTGATTGCTTGGCCGTGGAACAAAACAAAAAGAGAGTGTTTGACCAAAAAAAAAGAAAAAAACAGAGAGCAAACAAAAAAAAGTCGGGACAAGTTTCACCATAGTGTTAAATTTTCGGCTATAGTTTTCACTCTTTTTATTGGATCCAGTTTATATACTTGTATCCGCTGCTGTTCACGTACCATTATTTTGAGCAATCTTGTGCCCTCATATACAACTTTTGAGTGCTAGATAGCGTCTCTCCTTGAATCAAGGTAATCTGAGCGCTTTCACCTCCATTTGTTCTTTGTATCGCTCATTCCTTTGATTGCAATAGTCCCACTATCATTGTGTGTGTGTTGTTGTCTACTCTTCACTTATATTTATCGATCAGCAATTAGGCATTGCGAGTCTCGTTTGGATTGCTACCTAGCTCGACAATCTTTAAATTCTGAATTTGTTAGGTTGTTTCCACACCTAGCTCCACCAAAAACACCGTGTCATGTATTGACTGTCGCTCTTGATATTCGCCACACAATCTTGGTTGGTCGCTCGCTGCTACGAGTGTAAGTTTTGCTACTCTTAATTTACTTCGGAACGGTACAACTTGCTTTGTTTCAGAATAGTAGTTCAGAGATTCCCACTTATTTGCCACATATATTGTCATTTGGTATTTTTTGCTTCAGAACATGTCGAGAGCGGCGGGACAAGGACTCGGGCGACAACCTTCATCGATCCAAATACCAAGATGCACTACCATACACTTCGTGCCATGCTCCGGAAGAGTTCCGGCCGAGGTTGACCAGTCTAGGCGACCTTGGGCGTGTCCAAACCAACTTGGACGGCTTGGGGACAGATTTTCAGAAGCTATCCGTGACTGTCGACGACAATCATAAGGTACTTCTTGACGCTATTGCCAAGCTCACCGCTTCGATGCAGCTGGGTACACGTGGCGAGGCAGGTAGTTTACACTGCCCGTATGAGCCGCGCGACGAGACGGATGCGGAGGCTGCCGCAAGACGACAACGCGAGGATGATCCACGCCTACGGCAACTCGACGAACAAGTGCGTGTTCGTGAGGTAGCACAACAACGTCATGCTATTGCCGAGGTCATGGCGCGTCCCCCTACACAAGGGCGCGGCCGTGGCAACGGTACAAGAGGAGGCGGCGCCACCGGGCGCCAATGATGGCGCCCACGATGGTGCCTATGGAGGCGCGCGCATGTCGGCGCTTATGGGGTGCCTACTATGGCACCCATGGAGTAGGTCGTGGCAACCGCCACGCCGATGATGACGGCGATTTAACTGTGTTCAACGACTATTTACCACACCGTCAACATAATCGGTATGCACGCAATCGTCGGTAGCGATGAGGACGCCGATGATCCGCTGCAAAGCCCAAGTTCACGATGCCATCCTTTGAGGGTACAACAGAGGTAGAGTTTTATCTTGCATGGGAGCCGAAAGTTGATAAGTTATTCCGCATGAACCACTATTCGATCGGCGCAAGTTGGATCTTGCCGCTGCGGCTTTGGACGGATATGTCGCTACATGGTGGGAGCGCTGTGCAACAAATAAGATGGAGCGACACGAGCCACGGTTGTTACATGGGATGAGTGAAGCGACGATGCGCTGCTTTGTACCTACACATTACAAGCGCTCGCTGCATGAGAGATGGAACAGATTATCATACATGCTGATGTGCGTGAGAATGAGGAACAAGCGATGGCTCGTTTTCTTGCTGGCATGAATTATGCTATTCGGCGGATCATTAATCATCATCAATACAACAACATGGTTGAGTTGATGCATCAGGCACGTGAGGCTGAGAAGCAGGTCATTGAAGATGCCAAGTATGCGGCACGTCAACGTTATTCAGCGAGCACAGCACCTCCGTACAACACAGGGCAGCCAGGCAGACCTACTCCATCAGGGGCCAATTCCGCGATGCGCAGTGCGGCACAGAGGAAGACGGCTAGCACGCCGCCATCGCGCGCCGACCACCGCGCCACCGCTAGTGCAAAGATCATCGATGGGTTCTACAGCCGCTCACGTGATTTGACATGCTACAAGTGCAAGGGAGTTGGTCATTTTCGTAAAGATTGCCCAAATAATAAAGTTATGATATTTACTGATGATGGGTATATTTCAGCTAGTGATGAGGATACTACTCCGTTTGCTGATTTTGCAGATGATCCTATAGAGGATGAGAGATCGGACTGTCAACCGGGGTCGCCAGATGGACAACATATGCTAGTGTGCACACCTCGTGTACTTAGCGTATCACAAAGCCAGTCTTCCGCACAACGGTGCAATTTATTTCACCATGGGCGGCAGCTTGGTGGTAAAGTGTGCAAAGTGATAGTTGATGGAGGAAGTTGTCATAATCGCCAGCAAGGAGATGTGCACAAAATTGGGCTTAAAATATTTACCGCATCCTCATCCTTATCATGTGCAGTGGTTGAGCGATGTGGGCGAGGTGAAAGTCAGTCATATGGTACAGGTGCATTTCAAGATTGGCAAATATGAGGATACCATCGTGTGCGATGTGGTACCCATGTCTGTTTGTCACTTGTTGTTGGGGCGCCCATGGCAATTTGATCGCCACGTTTATCATGATGGGCATACAAACTGCTACAAGTTTAAGTGGAGCGGCAAAGATGTGATTTTGTATCCACATACACCGACAGAGATAGTCAATGCTGATAAGAAGAAAGTTGAGGTGAAAATTCAGAGTACACCACATAGCGAGAATCCACCTTCGGTGAGAGAGAGCCACAAGCCAAAATTGAGCGGTAAAAAGAAAAGTGAGGGAGAGAAAGGCCTAGTAATGTTAGCCACCAAATCAGATATGAGAGCTTTTTGTGAGAATCCCAATTTGATACACTTTGTACTCCTGTACAAAGATGTTTTGCTTTCAACTGACAACTTAACGTCTCTTCCTAGTGGTGTCTCTCATGTTTTGCGAGAATTCAAATGACGTTTTTCGGAGGAGGTGCCCACGGTTTACCACCAATCCGCTGGATAGAGCATCAAATTGATTTGATTCCGGGCAACGCTACCAAACCGACCACCATACCGCACCAACCCCGAGGAAACAAAGGAAATTCGAAAACAAGTACAAGAGCTTCTCGACAAAGGGTACGACGCAAAGCTTAAGCCCTTGTGCTTGTCCTCGTTATTTTAGTTTCTAAGAAAGATGGTACTTGGCGCATGTGCATAGATTGTAGAGCGATTAATAATATCACTATTCGATATCGTCATCCTATACCTCGCTTAGATGATATGTTAGACGAATTGAGTGGTCTTTGTTATTTTCTAAAATTGATCTGCATAGTGGGTATCATCAAATTAGGATGAAAGAAGGGGATGAGTGGAAAACTGCTTTTAAAACAAAATTTGGTTTGTATGAGTGGTTAGTCATGCCATTTGGGTTAACTAATGCACCTAGTACATTCATGAGATTGATGAATCATGTCTTGAGGCATTTCATTGGAAAATTTGTGGTGGTGTATTTTGATGATATCTTGATTTACAAATCATAATGAATCGATCATATTGACCACATTAGACAAGTGCTACAGGTTTTACGCGATGCTAGGTTGTTTGGGAACTTAGCGAAGTGCACTTTTTGCAAAGATCGTGTAATTTTTTTAGGCTATGTGGTTTCGGCACAGGGAGTAGAGGTAGATGAGTCTAAAATTGAAGCCATTAAAAATTGGCCTACACCTGTGAATGTTAGTCAAATTAGGAGTTTTCATGGACTCGCTGGTTTTTATCGACGTTTCGTTAAGGATTTTAGCACCATCGCTGCCCCACTGAATGAATTAACAAAAAAAAGGTGTTGAGTTTACATGGGGGATGGCACAACAGGCTGCATTTGATGAATTGAAAAAACGATTAACTGAGGCACCATTACTTGTTTTACCTGATTTCACTAAGAATTTTGAAATTGAATGTGATGCTAGTGGAATTGGTATTGGCGGTGTTTTGATGCAAGGGGGTAGACCGGTTGCTTATTTTAGCGAGAAACTCAAAGGTGCACAATTGAATTATCCAGTCTATGATAAGGAGCTGTACGCTTTAGTGCGAGTTTTAGAAGTTTGGCAACATTATTTATGGCCTAAGGAATTCATTATACATTCTGATCATGAGGCTTTAAAATATTTACATGGCTGCTTGTCGAACCGTCGACACGCTAAGTGGGTAGAATTTATCGAATCGTTTCCTTACATTGTGAAATATAAGAAGGGAAAGGAAAACGTGGTTGCTGATGCTCTTTCTAGGAAAAGTGTGCTTTTAAATCGCTTAGATGTGCAAGTTCCTGGTTTAGAGAGTTTGCGTGATTTATATGCTAATGACCATGATTTCGCTTCCCCTTATACGCATTGCAAAGATGGGAAAGGCTGGGATAAATTTCACATTCATGATGGGTTTTTATTTCGCGCTAACAAACTTTGCGTTCCAGAATCGTCCGTGCGTTTGTTATTATTACAGGAATCTCATGCAGGTGGATTAATGGGACATTTTGGACGTGAGAAGACATTGTCTATGCTGAGCGATCACTTTTATTGGCCTAAGATGAGGCGTGATGTGGACAGGTATGTACAACGGTGTATAACTTGTCACAAGGCGAAATCGAAGTTGTATCCACATGGTTTGTATACTCCTCTTCCCGTTCCTAATGCACCATGGGAAGATATTAGTATGGATTTTGTTTTAGGACTTCCTAGGACTAAGAGGGGGCGAGATTCTGTTTTTGTTGTTGTGGATCGATTTTCGAAGATGGCACATTTTATTCCATGCCACAAAAGCAACGATGCGTCGCATGTTGCTGACTTATTTTTCAGGGAGATAGTGCGGTTGCATGGCGTGCCCCGGACGATTGTCTCGGATCGCGATGTCAAATTCATGAGCTATTTCTGGAAGACGCTTTGGGGGAAGCTCGGGACAAGGTTGTTATTCAGCACAACTTGTCATCCCCAGACTGATGGTCAGACGGAGGTGGTGAACCGCACCCTCTCGATGCTGCTGAGGACCATGATCAAGAAAAATATTAAGGAGTGGGAGGACTGTTTGCCGCACGTGGAGTTCGCCTACAACAGAGCTGTCCACTCTACAACACAGATGTGCCCGTTTGAGGTGGTGTATGGTTTCAAACCCATTACACCACTTGATTTGCTTCCACTTCCAAGTCAACATCGAACAAATATGGATGCGTCAAAGAGAGCTGAATATGCGAAGAAATTGCACATCAAGGTGAAAGAGGAAATTGAGCGTAAAGTAAAGTACTATGCTGACAAGGCGAACAAGAAACGAAAGAAGATGCTATTTCAGGCGGGTGATTTAGTGTGGGTACACTATCGCAAGGATCGCTTTCCGGATAGGCGCAAATGCAAGTTATTACCAAGAGGAGATGGACCTTTCAAGGTGCTTGCAAAGATAAATGACAATGCTTA
This sequence comes from Hsuehochloa calcarea, assembly GCA_036346395.1. NCBI lineage: Eukaryota > Viridiplantae > Streptophyta > Magnoliopsida > Poales > Poaceae > Hsuehochloa > Hsuehochloa calcarea. The sequence continues at coordinate 34,713,884 of CM070611.1, forward strand.
CAAGATTGAACTACCGGGGGATGACTATGGCGTGAGCTCTACATTTAATGTCGTCGATCTGTCTCCGTTCTTCGGTGGTGATGATCCCGCATCGAGGACGATGCCTTTTCAAGAGGGGGAGGATGATGAGGGCATCCCTATCACTCCATATTTCTCGCCTCCTACACAAGCCCATGATGAAGATATGATAATAGACTTGCCTCCTGGTCCTATAACTCGAGCTCGAGCTAAGAGACTGCATGATCAGGTGACCTTGTTTCTTAAAGAGCATGTTATTAATTTTTATACTACCTAACGCTTGTACTTTACTTGTTCTCAGGTTTGAGGAAGGAGAAGAAGAGCTGTCGCAGGAGGTACAGGAGTCGACACCACTGTGCCTATTCGTGATTCCAGCACGAGTACAAGAAGACGGCAGACGGGCTCGGTGCTACCCCGAGTCTACACGTCGAGGGCGTCAACTGGGCAGCTACCACTACTACGAAACACGCCATCACGCACGGTTCGAATCGCCATCACGCAGGCGGTTTCCAACCGCCTATATTTATACGCTCGTGATAACAGTAGCTACCACGCACGGTTCAAAACCGTCAGGATAACACTTATCACGCAGCGGTTTTTAACGTAAACCGTGCTCGTGATAGTGATGATCACGCACGGTTTTAACGAAAACCGCTCGTGATATGTCTAGTATCACGCGGTTTCTTTAAAATCGTCTGTGAAGGCTATTACCACGCACGGTTTTATGTTGAAACCGCTCGTGGTAATAGCCTTCACGCATTCGCTTTCAACATAAAACCGTCTGTGGTACCGAGCGACTTAGCTACATTGTTTGTCGTTTTTTGACCACCTCGTGAATTGCTAGCCATGCCCTCCGAAAACAAGCATGTACAAAAAATGATACATCGCAGAGAATCAATTGTTGACAACTCAAATTTACCATTACTCAAAATAAATTAATAAAGATCGAATTTGTTGAAGTATTTTTGCTATAGTTGTACAATTGGATTACAATTAAATCAATTGTTTGCGTGAATCTCGGGTCGGCGATGGAGTGAAACTCTCCTTTGTTAACTATTTCGCCATGATAAAGGTGCATAGCTGCCCTCGAACTTCCACGAGCTCTTGCAACGAGTCCATATAAATCTATTATCAAACCCGCCGCTAGGTCAAGAAAAATGGTAAGGATATATATTTGAATTTACAATTACAAAAAATTATTTCGAGATTGACAAACCTCCTGATTCTTCATCTTAGCACTAATGATTTGTCATATGATGGCAACGAGAATGCACATAGCTCATCATTTTTTGTCAAGTTTGCAAAAATAGAATTACATATGTACGTATAGTCATTGAAGACAAATTTTTATGAAGTATGATATATATAGGATTATTGTGTTGTAGCGCTGCATGGAAATTTCGTCTGTATGTTAGTTGGGCTACCGATCCATCAGATCTTCCTTGTTGGCTAACATAGGAGATGAACGAACTACATAATTGAAAAAGTTATCCTCGAATTTCAAACGAAGGAAGACTACAATAGAGTTATGTATGGAGGAAATGATCATACTTGTCGAGTATTCCTTGCGAACGTCAAGTCGTGATCGCTTCGACTAGGGAATCAAGATATATCACGTTGTTCCTCTTGGGTATAATGACTAAAAGGATCCAAAGGTACCTACTCATGTATGTCGCTATAACTATTAAACCTAAGTACAAATGAAATTTGAATAGCAAATAGTGAAGCACTTACCCCGGTTGTAGGGCACCAAAGATGTAGTCCTTGCGATTCGAAGAAGCAATGACGTCGTTATATAGTTCTCGGCGAAGGTCGCGTGCGCTTGGATGGTTTGCATAGATACCACGTGTGGGTCGAGGAAACCCACTGGTTCTCGCCCTTCCCGCATTTTTCATCATGTATCTATACATAAGCAATGAGTTGCGATATTTATCGGTATTACATGAATGTAGAACTTGATTGTACACACTTACAAAGTCCAACATCGTAGAAGCGAGCGCCGAGGGCTTCGAGATTGAATAGGTTGAATAAGTCGTTGAACCCCACCACGGTTGCCCGCCCGCTGAAGAAATGCTCATCCTTGTATGCGACGGTGATTCCAAAGATCGCACCCTTCTTTGCGGTATTCCGCAAGTACCGTGCATGCAAAGCCCGACAAGCAAATCCAACGTGGCTAATTGTGCGTTAGAGCACAACGGTTTTCCGATGGAGTACTTCCTGCTTCGGACTTGGGAGGCGGCTTAATGTTCGCCGATTTCGATTTGGCCTTAACGATTGGCAGCGTCTTCCTGCGAGACGACTCGGGAACCGATACGGTAGCACGTGTAACATCCCAAAATTGGTTTGCGTTTCAAATGTAATAAAAATGAGGAGAAATTAAAACTTTTTCTCTGATCTTGATTTTTGTAATCAGTTCCATAATTTTTGTAAAGGAAATTATGTGAAATCAAAAATCAAATTGCCATTTGGACACCACCACAAATCTCCTTCATGAAAATCTTGTGCCCAACCCCTGAAAATAATTTTCATTGAACCTAGGAGTGATGTTTAACACCTCAGAATTATTTCATAATTTTCAGAAATTATTTGATAATTTTTAGGCAAGTCAAACTCCTAAATTAGCCTTCTGGAATTTTTATAGAAAAATGCATTGCATAAAAGTCTCTGAAAATTTTATATAAGGTTCCTCCTGCTGTCAGCAATCTCCAGTTAAAATTTCATAAATTTTGGAGTTTGTTTGCTACCTCAAATAATTCCTCCAAAAATCAGATGTCTAAAATTCAAATTCTAGCTGGTTTGCACTGTTCCTCGGTTTGAACCAGTTTCGGGCTCGAGCCATCGGACTCGGTCCATCAACTAATCGCCCTGCGTGGTCGATCGGGTGTGCAGGTCGTGAGCCGTTGGATCAGCATCGAACGGCCCTCGACCAGTTGAACGATGGAATCGTTCTAATCCACCCGATCTAACTCAGCCGTTGGATCAGCATGGAACGGTCCTCGACCAGTTGAACGACGGAACTGTTGTAATCCACCCGATCTAACTCAACCGCTCGATTTCAATCCGACGATCGACGAGTCGCTCCTTCCTCTCGTCACCACTGCGGCGTCGGCGTCGGCCATGGCGCAGAGGAGAAAAGCCGCGGCGTCCCGTCCACTCCACGGCCGCTTTTAAACGGCTATCTCGAAGCGCATTTAATGCCCGCCGTGCTCCTCCTCAGCGCCCACTTCCAACCGCTCCGTCGCTTCTCGCTCAAACGGCCGTGTTGACTAAACGGTATATCGCCGCTGTTCTCGCCATGCCCGCTATTTAAGCTCCTTTGCTTCTCCCTTAGCTTCCTTTAGCAACTCCGCACTCTAGCTAACAATCACAAGTCCGCTGGAGCCGCAGATCTTCGAGAATCCTTCTACGCCATTGTCGGTTTTGAAGCTCGGTGAGTCGGTGCAAGACGGGCTTTCTTCTTCAAGTCTTCACTCCTCTGCTCCCCTCCACTCACCAAGCTTAATCTCACTCAATTCGGTTCAATTTGTCCAGGACGAGCTGAATCTGATTTCCCCCTTTTCGCCGAAACCGTGTTCCTCCACGCCGAGCCACCGACTCTCCTCGGTGCATTCTTTGCGCTCAGGTAGCTCCTCTTTAGTCCCTAGTGGCCTGGCACCTGCTCCCTTGAACCGTAGCTGAGCATTTTTGCCATTTTCGTTTTGGCCATTTTGAACCACTTCGGTTCCCTCCGGCTTGCCGACGCTCGTCCACCGCAATTAATTCGCTGGTACCATTAGGTGCGCAATGATGTTTGGGACCCATTTTGGCACTTGCTCGCACCGCCGCTGCCGAAAGCCGGGCGGCGCTGCCGTTTCTTCCCCGCTGCTTTTGCCGGACGAAACAGACGGACGTTTTGAATCGAGTCGATGCGACCGCCGATCCTTAGATCTACGCCCACGCTCGCGGAGATTTGAATTCGCCGCGCGTCTCGATCTGTGATCCGCTGGATCCAAGATCAACGGTCCCGGCGCGAGATAGCGTGGATCGTTGATCCCGGATCCACGGCTCGCGTGTGCGTGAACGTTCGGACCGCCGAACGCCCGATCCACGAACCGCTGGATCCAGATCCAACGGCGGGCGACCGATGTCCCGACGCCTCGAGCGCCCGACCAAAGTGGTCGTGGGACCGTTGGATCCCGATCCAACGGTTAACGACCGATGTTCAGCAATGGTGCGCCTGGCCGCGTTGTTCGTGGAACGCGGACCGTCGGATCCAAGATCGACGCCTCGCTCGCCACGCCATTTCTAAATTCTAATTTTCCAAGAGATTTATTTATCAATCAAAATGTGACAACTTGTAAAATGCATAACTAATTCATTTCAAATCCTTTTCGGTTGATTCAAATTTTGTTGGTTATGTTTTTAACTAGACTTTAATTTAAAAATATTTCCAAACTCAGATAGCTCCGAAATTTTTGCTAATGAATAGTAACATTTTTGATTTATAAAAGTGAGCAAAATTGTTTTGGTCATATCTTTGGCATTAAGAATCCAAATCAATTGGTTCTTGTTGCTAAATTCTTTATAAATCATCATCTTGCTACTGTAAAGTTTTTTGGAATTTTTGGAGAATGTTTACTGTTGGGTCTTTGCATTTTATTCGTCTTATCGGTTGCTTTTGCTTTCGTTAGGATCCAAGGGCACGTTGATAATATTATCGATCCACAAGAACACCTTGACCCACAAAAGCGTGCAAGATATTTGATCATAAATGTCCCATTACTTTCAAAGTCTAATATCTTGTTTACAAACTATATGTATGCATTGCTTTTGTGTCCAATTATCTTTGCCCTGTTTAGAGGTAGCTATTCCTAATGCATTGTTGCCATTAAAACGTTATCCCCTGCCACAACCATAAGTTATTATCATCATTGGTGAATTAGAGCCCGTGGTTTAATTATGCTCTTTACTTTGTCTTTGCGATGTCATGCTTAGAAATGCTTAGCTACCGTAGAATTGGGCGGTTATCGACTTAGTCGATGACCTTGATCACACAAATCATTTTGTTTATTTTTGGTTTAGCACCTTATGCTTTTGTCTTGTAAAAAAAAAACCCAAAAATGAAACAAAATGATTTGACTTGGGCACAATGGCATGTTGGTGTGATTGTTGGGTGTGACAAGGAAAGGTGCCCAGGTCCCTAAGGACCGAAAATGTTGCTTGCGCCATTGATCCAAGTACTTTTATGCACTAACCACATGAGGGTTATATGGGACCCTCTTGACTTAGTACTTTGGCGTGTGTTATCTTCGAGTCGCAGGAGGGGGTTGTGTGTGTTGTGTGAAACATGATATGTGTTCTCGGTGTTCTTGTGTTGGGTGTGCGGTGGTGGAGATTCCGGGTAGGCTCTCCACCTCGAGGGGCATTGTAGTTGTCCAAGGCTTTACTCATGACGGGTAGTTGACCGAGGCTTTACAATGACTCGACACAACGATGGGTTTCTATCCATACGGGCGACTCGTAGTTAATACACAATATTGGAAATGTCTCGTAGGACTTAGCCAGTCTTAGATACCAAAGGAAGTGTGCTTAATCATGTGGCAAAAAGGCGGTCTGACATGTGGGTAAGTTGGTACACCCTGCAGGGATAAATCTATTCTAATAGCCTCGTCCTAGGTTATGGACACGCTTGGTGATTTCCCGCAAGATCTAGACTTCAACAACTGTTTTTGTTTTAAAATTAAAACTTGACATGGTTGGCATGAATGGGTAATTCATGCTATTGTGGTGGCTATTGGGTTAGTCACTTCCAGGACTGTTTTACTGTTGTTGCTACTTGATTACTACTGTTTTTATCAAATAAAATCAGATTGCAAAATTGCTTTCAATGTACTACATTATTGCAAATAAAACTTGCTTTATGCTTAAAAATTTGAGTCCTAACCTACTCCACTTAAATAAGCTTGCATGTAGTTATTGTATAGATCTGTTATCATTCCTATATATCTTGCGAGTACATTCAAAGTACTCACCCAGTTTTTGCTGGGCTGCTTTTGTTTGCAGAGGAAGAAGGTGAGCCCCAAGGGCCTCACTTTTGTGAGTTGTGCTGTGGATTTGACGACTAGCCTGGCGGTCCGGTCGGTTGCCTTGTGGGTTAAAGGCACACTGATTGGCTCTTTTGCTTATGGCCATCTTATGGCACTTTTGCTTCCGCTGTTAAATTTCTTTATGTATTTGTCATTTGGCCGGTGGGCCTCTCTTTTGTAATGACTATCCCTTATTTATGTTATATTTTGGTTTTGTTGTTCATGTTTCGGTTCTATGTGAATGAATGGAATTGGTGCATGAACTTTGTAAAGAGGTGTGTATATTGCACTCTGGGAAGTATACATGTCTCGAGTCTCGGATTATCTGATTTGTGATGCTAGGACCAAGTGGATGGTTAAGCATTACAAGCCGGATAAACCGGGGTCTCACAGCACGCTTTTGTTGTTCCTTCGGCGTCTTCTCCACGGGAACCGATGAGGTGGCCTTCTGAGGCGAAATATGAGGTGGAGTCATGGAGGGTTCCGTTGGAGAGGAATGGTCTGCCGAGATTGCGCGATTCTTTGGGTCCAGGATTTATGTCCGCCTTGGGCCATCGGATAAAACGTACACGGCATCCCCTAGTGTTGTGATCTCTTCGTTCGGCGAATGTCCAATGGACGGCCATGAAATGTTGATGTACCATGTCCACCTCCACCCTTGCGTAACCATGCGCCACCCGACACCGCGTCTTTGCATCGCTCCTTCCTGGTATGGATGCACCATCCCCCGCCCAGCCTCAATAGGAATGGACCCAACTAACCTCAGTTGGAGCTTGCAGGCCGTCGGCTCCTACAAAACGATACGCAATTAGCTAAGGCGTCCTATAGGTCTATCTTTGGTGCATTCCATAGATGTACATTACCTTGATGTTGTCTATCGGTAATTGGTCGTCGTCACGTTCAAAATTATGCGTGGACGCGACACTACTCCGATGTCGAGGAGGATCGGTTCCCGCAATAACGGGGCGGCTTGCATCGGTTGCGAGTACTTGATTCAGCTTGATCCCGCAAACTTGCTATCTGCCCTGAAATTCGCTTAAGCGGTTCAATCGATTGTCGTATTCGCCTTGGATCTCTTCCTACTTCTATACATGAAGTAGTCGTCATGCGAATCCATGTACCCAAGGTACGTTAACCCCTTGCCTCGCGTGCGACCCGGGTGCTCCTTGTTTCCTAGGGCCGTAGATAGTATATCCTTCTCCCTGTGTTCTTGGAAGGAGCCTTCGGAAGTTTGGGCAATCAATTCACGCTGCAAGAGGTCATCATGTTATTATAGTCACTATTAAGTTATGGACTTGTAAACAAGTAGGTAGTTCGACATATTTACCACACGCTGGGACACTTCCCGGTCCGCGGGTTTGGGAAAGTGACGCCATCGAGCGAGACTTTTGCCCTCGCTTTTAACCGTGCACGGAACGCGGGTGTGTGATATCGGAAATAGATTCTCCTCCTCCGCCTCCCATTGCGCGGATTTAGCCGCTGCACCAGTGTGCCGAGTCCGTGGGGGTGAGTGTTTCGCGCTGGATTGCTTTGTGCGCCGCACTTTGCTCCTTAAATTCATCCGCCGCCTTCATAGCCACAAAGGCGCTCCATGTTTCCAGCGTCAAGAATGGAAACTTCGTGAAGGGCGCCTCACTCTTGTTCACGCATCGCGTGACAAGAACGCTCTTGAAGGTCCTCCACGCGTGACACATGGAGAGCAAGGCATGCCGCTCGACGCGATTCATGTGTGTTTCGGGATAGTGAACTCGCTTGAAAGGTCTTCCCACAAAGACGCGCTCTCGATCTTTTGTCGAGACTTCCACTTTGGTATGGTGATAGGACCTTTTCCTTGCAGTATCCCGCAGATGGTCCGGAATCTCGCGCCGATGCCGGGGACTCATAGGGACCCCAACGCCATCGACCTCCGTGATGGTCGATCGGCCACAGCAATTTCGATATTCCTCTACCATCTCTCTTATGTATCTGCGGCGTCTCTCGCCATGTCCGCAAGACGGCGCCTCGCCATGTCCGGCGTCGGTGATTGCGCGGCGAAGACGGTGCCTCGCCATCTCGCTTACTTCCTATCTATATAAGTTACGACGCAATTATTACATAGTATATAATATATGGAAATTGCATAGTACTTCCTATCTATATAAGTTACGACGATTTATCACAAGATGTGGCTTTCCATTCCTATCATCATAAATAATACAAAATGTCAACACGACAACCACAAAAAGCGAAACAAACTAAGCACACAAAGATAGCCAGACGGACCCAACAGACGGTTCCAAAGGAACCGCCTGTGATGGGCCGTCTGCTATAGCCTCTTTGTAGTAGTGGTTTTAGCTAGGTTGGTTCATTTAGTACCTTCTAATGGATTTTAATTTGGTCCTTCTATTCCTTATAGATTGATTTAGAACTTTTACTTGCATTGCTATGTCACAATATAATTGTTTTACCAACAAATTCCTTGAAAAGGTTGTATTACAACCCGTCTGTCAATCTCTTTTGTGTTTTTAGCTATATTTGATTTTTGGAGTGGCAAATAGTTGATGTTCATCCATAGACACACAAAAAGTTTTCCTCCTTTAAGTGTCATATTTTTTACAAGTGTAGGAATATAAGCATAAATAAGAATGCATTGTGGTGATTGTGCAAAGCAGTTGAAATAACTCGTCTACTAATTGTTCACAAGTTTGTATAACCAACCAATGAAGTACTACTTGACTTAGTGATTTAGTTGTCTCTTTCCTTCTTTTAGGTTTCAGATTTCCTAACTTTTTATCACTCAGTAGGTTTCGGACATGTTCATTCCTAACTCCTTCGCTTTTCTTTGTACCATATTATGGAACAAAGAATACACATATACAAGTTAACAAGTTGAAATTGTGGTGTGTAATAAAATGAATAAGGCAAAAAAATTATTACCATGAAAACCCCCACAAGGCGGCTAAACGATGTAAAACTATGGTAACGAACATGACGAAAAAATTGTCATTGTCACTCGTGAACTAATATCGACCGATATAACACTACCTATAAAGGAAGCACGCAACATATAGCCAAATTCCACTCGAAACATAACACAAAACCTGTGTTTGTCAATCAAGCATTCTGAACCTCCACAACCGTAACCTAGCACACCACACAACTATCACTCAAATCGGATCATGGCAAACACAAACATCACGATTCCACTCCCAGTGCTACCGTTAGTCCAAACATCTCCATGATTCACTTCAGGCGCCTATTGCCATCACGAATCTCCGAAGTTCGCCGTTGTTTACTCTCTTACGCACTTAGTACGTAGATCTAACTCGATCAACAAACTAGCACGCAGCAACTACGACCGCTCCCAATCGGATCACACAAGCGTAAGCATCGTACCTCGCAGAAGCACTACCGTTTCTCGCACAAGATTGGTAGATAATAGCAGATTGAAAGAAAATGGCACACCAATCGGATCCACCTGAGCCATGTAGTCGACGCAGAACTCAATGACCTCTTCCGTTGCATAACCTTCGATGATGTCGCCCTCGGTCGAGATCGATTCCGACGTAGGACTTGAGAATTCCCATGTACCTCTCGAACGGGTACATATGACGAGAAACACAGGGCGCATATCTTTATCTCTTTCACAAGGTGAACAATGAGATGGACCATGATATCGAAAAATGACGGAGGGAAATACATCTCAAGATGACACAGAGTCGTCACTACCTCGGCCTGCAGAGCATCTAGTCCTTGGGGATCGATGACCTTCTGAGCAATTGAGTTGAAGAAATAACACAGCCTCAAGATTGCCACTCGGACCTTGTTCGGCAAGATACTCCTAATTGCAACAGAAGCATTTGTGTCATCGACACCACGACAATCATGCGACTTCATACCAATTAATTTCAAATCTTGCATAGAAACAAGTTTCTTAATGTTAGCGGAGTAACCAGACGGGACTTTCACACCGCAAGCTCGAGAGCAGTTCATTTCTCTCGCCTTGGGCAGAGTGTAGCAAGTCGGGGAAGGTACGTTCGTCTCAGATCGGTCTCTTTCGTGCTAACTCGGTCCTTATGTTCATATCGACCAAGTCACGCCGCGTGCTAACACCATCCTTTGTTTTGCCACTAATGTTCAAAGAAGAGACCAATCAAGCTATCACATACATTCTTCTCTCGTGCATAACGCCGATGCAAAGGTCGAACTTCTAAGTACTCCCAATAAGGCAAGTCCCAAAAAATTGACCGCTTCTTCCAGATGTTCTTCTCACGGGTTCTTAATTTACGTCCCTTCCCAAGCACAACATCGATATCCTTAACCATATCATAGACCTCTTTCCCACTAAAAGCCCTTGAAGCTGAACCGTCTTCCTTATTTCCGTCGAATTGTTTCTTCATCTTGCGGTATGGGTGACTCCTCGGAAGGAACCTACGGTGGCGCATATACACGCTTTTGCGAGTTGTTCAAATGCCATATACTCTCGTAGCATCTAAGCGGTGCAGACGAGCTTTGGCTCCTTTTGTATCAAGCTTGACAGTTACCAAGGGCGGAAAATCATTGATGGTGCGTAACAACATGGCGCGTAAAGTGAAGTTCTCTCGCTTGTACGCATCCCATACCTGCACCCCCTTCGCTCCACAAAGTCACAAGATCTTCCAGCGAATGGTGCTAGGTACACATCAATATCATTCCCAGGTTGCTTCGGCCCTTGGATAAGTAGTGACATCAAAATGTACTTCCGCTTCATACAGAGCCAAGGAGGAAGGTTGTACATACATAGATTCACGGGCCAGGTGCTATGTCGGCTGCTCATGTTACCGAAAGGATTCATTCCATCCGTACTCAACCCTAACCTTATGTTCCTCGGTTCCGCACCGAACTCTTCGAAGCTCCGATCAAGTTTCTCCACCGCGTAATCGCAGGTGTCTTAGCTTTCCATCTCTCTTACGCTCCTCTGAGTGCCAACGCAGCAATCTTGCCTCCTTTGGGTTCGCAAATAAACGCTTCAAACGTGGGATTATAGGTAGATACCACAACATCTTAGCAGGAGGTCCTTGCTTCACCTTAGCAGTATTTTGACGCTTGTATCGGGATGCTTTGCACACGGGACAATAATGCATGTCTGCATACTCTTTACTGGTAGAGGATACAATCGTTCGGACATGCATGTATTCTTTCTACTTCCATTCCCAATGGGCAAATAACCTTCTTTGCTTGATAGGTGGTCTTTGGGCAACACGTTTCCCTCGGAAGGATGTCCGCTAGAGACCTAACAACGCCGTGAAACTCTTATCGGACCAACTATTGCTTGCCTTCAATTTCAGCGGTTCAAGCACGGTTGACAACCTTGTGTATTCCGCTTGCGGCCGGGAACAAAGGTCTCACCGAGTCCTCCTTAAGCCCTCGAATTTACAAAACACTCTCTCATCAGTAGTTCTCTTACGCATCGCAGAGCATCCGATCCAGTTGTCATCGTGCCCCTATCCTCATCAAAAGCACACCCACATCCGCAAATCGTTGACTTCCTCGGTGATATCGTCATTATTAACTTCGGTATAATCGCTCTTCACCGTGGATCGTCCAACATGTATACCCTTTTTGAAACCCTTCAATCAAGTGCGCTTCGATCTGCGCCGTTGTTAAACATCTTGATTACCGCAATCAATGCACGGACAGTATATAAAATTTATCCCCTTCTTCAACATATCCTGCTCAGCGGCTCTTCTAAAAGCAACCACGCCATTAATGTAATCTTGACTCACACGGTTCACACCGTACATCCAGTTTCGATCCATCTACAATACGCATGTAACAAATTAGTGTCAAATTGATTAGCGATTAATTTATAGCAAACGAAAATGTGCAATATAAACTCATTCTCCAACATTTGTATCTAAGGTAATTGAAAGAAAACTCTTCACTAGTTATGTACCACACGCGGTGGCATAGCGTAGCCATGCCTACGGCCACAACCATGATCCCTACCTCTCGACACCGATATCTATCTCAATTGAACAATCATGCAACCCAAATATAGGTATCACCTCATACAACACTTATTAACCTAAAATACCGGAACCAGTAAATGCAATATTGCTTGACCCAAACCCCACCGCATCGTGAACCTGTGTAAATTTTATTTTTAAGCCAATTAATTATCCTAACTCAAATTTTAGTGATTATTAGACCTAATTCAATTTTATAAAGTTACCACTCCTAAGTCAAATTTTAGTTCATTAGTTATAAGGTTTCAAAACTAAGATTTGCAGGGCTAATATTATTTATTCCAACATTGACGGTGCAAGATCATGTGCTCATACCAAGATAGAGGAGGAGCCGCAGGTGGAGGAGCTAGGGCGGAAGTGGCGCCTACTTAGACACAATCTGATATGTCTTTCTAAGTGGCTCTCTTCGAGCGGTAGACACAAATACAGTTGAGGAGCTAGGGCGTGGAAGTGGCGCAGTTGGAGGAGCTAGGCGGGGAAGTGGCGCTGAGCGTGTGACACACAGCCAGTGAGGAGCTAGGGCGTGGAAGTGGCGCTGGAGCGTATATACAGCGTGAGTGAGGAGCTAGGCGAAGGGAAGGAAGTGGTAGACACAAAGGCAGATCGGGCAGAGGAATGTCTCGCTCAATTTATATGAAGCACAGAATCACTGCGGTTCTATTTCGTAACCGCTCAGTGATGAACATCATCCATGAGCGGTTCTATTTAAGAACCGTCAGGATATCCTGACGGTTCGAAATAGAACTGTCAGAACATCACGCACGGTTCTATTTGAGAACCGCTCAGTGATAATTGCCCATCACTGCACGGTTCTATTTCGAAACCGTCGTGATGGGCTCGCCGCGCCAAAGAAAGCCCAGACAGACCTAATACGCACGGTTCCAAAGGAACCGTCTGTGATGGGCCGTCTGCTATAGCCTCTTTTGTAGTAGTGTACGACTTGATTTGCGGTTATCACCAAAGGAAGCATTTTTACCATATCATGTGTTCTGGCCAGAAAGGACAAGAATCAGCGGAGACTTGGAGATTCCCTGTGCGCCATGCAGCAATCCAAACCAACATGGTCGGTTGTCCAAGTTAGGCATGAATTTTTATTTGTTGGAATTAATTAGCCACGGTTTTTTGGAAACCAAACTTTGGGTCCAACCGTTCCAGGCAATCAGCCGCTCGACGTGATTGGAGGTAGCTATCTTAGGCATGTATTTCTATTTTTAGTATCGGCAAGGATTAGGAAACCCACAATTAGCTAATTCATGATTCTGTACTCCAATTCGGTTGGAACAGGGCTTCCTTGGTCCATTAAAAGCCAGCACATGTAAAAGCTACGCAGACCACTTTCATCAAAGAATTGAAACAAAGCTATTCTGCTTGTTCTTTCGTTCCAGAGTTCATGCGAGGATTTCTGAGAGAGAATTAGGCAATCTGTTGTTTGTTCTGCAAATCAAGGTCAAGTTTGTTTTTCCGCTGGGAATTGAGGGCTTGGCGATCTCCGCTCGTGGTCTAGCGGCGATCATCCTGGTGCGTGTTGGCGAATATCCATAGAGCTGCAAGTCCGTGCACTGGCGCGTGGTGTACAGCTGAGCGTTATTCGTCATCAAACGCTATTTATCCACGGTTCTACTCGAGAAGATCGGGCCACCCCGTATCATCATGACCTATTGGAGGTCCCAGTTTATTATGATAAACGAAGTTTGCCACGTAAAACGATTTGTGCAGAGTTATAATGGTTCTTCAGTGATGCGATCGTTTTGATCTTGAATGATCGTTGTTCTTATCTGTAAAGATCCGACATTCTCTTCTTGTGAGGCTCATGTTTTCAATTGTGGACTCCACCTATGTTCAATGAGTTCATTGCGTAATTGGTTTTCCTCTTGGTTCTGTGTTCACTGCGAGTGGTAAGCAATTCTCTAGTTGGTAAAGATCGTTTCTATTTGCCTCTTCTTTTGAGAAAGAATCAACTCATTCTTTCCACGTGGGTCTTTCGAAATACTTTCTAAATGTTGTAGTGAGTTTGATGTTGACACATGTGGAAATTTGATCGCCCTTGGTGATATCGCTTAACATGAGAATACTTCGAGTTTAGTTTTCGTGACCTTTTGGGAGTTCATGAATCATCTGGAAACTGAAAATATTTTGGGTAACTTGAGGTATAGGATTATCCTATTGCTTCTTAAGAGTTTCGTGTGATTTAGCCCTAAAGGCTCCTTGGTTTGGGTTCGCTAAGAGAGGTTACAATCAAAGTAAATTATCGTCGATTAGCTGAGAATCCGCTTGTTTTCCCAAGTCTTGTAAAGGGAAATGCTTCAATTTTGTGGTCAAGGCATTTGGATCTCATGTTTCATGAGTAGATGAACTGCTCAGAACAAATTTGGCGGGTTGAAAATGTTATTGGTTCTTAAGTAGTTCCGTGGATTGGACTAAAGAACTTACTTTGTTCATGTGGCAAGGTGTTATTCGCTCAAGGACTAATTGTTGTGTTAAAGGAAAGGGCATGAGAAGTAGTCATTAGTCCGAGTCAAGTTTTGTAACTTGAGGTTTTTAAAACATGCCTAAATTTTCTGCCCTTTTCACTCCAAAGATTTCGAGTTTCAATCGTAATGTCGTTTTCTTATCGGTTGTTATTTGCTATTATCTTCTGAGGAATGTGTTCTCTCAACTACGAACTTAGTTTTCGCTTTCTAAGATCACCTTTAGCGTAATATTTCTTTTGGTTTCTTGGCCGTAGTGGTGAGCAACGCTTCCTGTATGAATGAACTTGTTTGTGTTCGCCTCTTCCTTTTGAGAAAGGATCACGGTTCGTGTTGCAAAGTGTTTGCAAGGTGAAAGTTTGGCAACTGTTTGGTGGTGGATGAGTAATCGTAGCGACGATATTTTGCTACCAAGTTATCAAGGAGTAGTAGAATGTGAAATAGTTTTGATCTGATCCCTTGGAGGGAAATTGATTCACCCGAGATGTTTGACTTCAAGTAAGTCCGAAAAGTGTTACTACCGATTAACACCGTATAGTGAAATTCTAGAACTTCAATTCGAGATTGAAAGGTTGGTGATTATCGGAGGTATGGAAACCTTCATTGAATTTTTAGAGTAACGCAATTGGATAGCATTACGAGATGGTGTGGGTGATTTCTGATGATGTCCATGAGTGAGTATGTTAGTATGGTGGTAATGTTGGAGATTTAATTCGATGATTTCACAATCGGTTACAAGAGCAATCCGTTGTAGAGGTTTTGGAAGTTGGATCTGGGCTGTGCATTTTTATGCTAGACCATTGGTCACGCGATGATTGTGCGTAGAGGAAGTGGGATAATAGAGTTTCCTGAGCAATGAATGGTCATTGATAGAACTCTTCAGATGTAATACATGTCCGTGCGTGCTAAGGATCTTGAATTGTTGTTATTGGAAATTGAAGGTAATGTGATTGTGTGGTGCCTACTACTGTGGTGTTATGGATGCCTTCAATCAAATCGATTTTGTATTACCTAGAGTATCCGGTAGATTTCATAGAGTCTCTTCACAATGGTGTGGATGATTTAATTCGGTTTGAGCATGATTTGAGGATATTTAACTAAGAGGTTTAAGCTCGTGTGGTATGCGATGAAGTCAAATTCCAAGGTTCGAGAGAAATTTTATCCCTAGAAGAGAGAAACTGTGGAAAGAAATGTTCATCGGATAATTAGGTGTTTTCTTGATTCTCATTTGAGTTTGGTATTGTTGACCGGTGTTTTCTGCAATTTGAGTTGAGGCTGTGTGGCATGTAGATTCTTTCCAATTCGCATAAACCGCCAAAGTTTTTGGTTTGGACGTTCCAGTAATTTCTCCTTTGGTTGTAGTGGTGTTCATTTGTAAACTGCCTATTTAGAAAATGGATTTGTTTTGAGATGAATTGTCAAATTTGGAATTGAATCTTTTGGTGGAGAGTTAGCATTGAGTGGACGCGATGAGGACTCTCTATTTTCAATTGGATTCTCTTTGTTTTCGAAAGTTGCAGAAATTAGAAAGTTGGTATTTCGTTTTGACCGTCTCAGCTATACGCGCGAAGTACACAACGTCGGTGTGTTACGTGTCGAGTGGGCA
Source organism: Hsuehochloa calcarea (assembly GCA_036346395.1). NCBI lineage: Eukaryota > Viridiplantae > Streptophyta > Magnoliopsida > Poales > Poaceae > Hsuehochloa > Hsuehochloa calcarea. The sequence continues at coordinate 34,730,028 of CM070611.1, forward strand.
ACAACCATTCAAGGTTCGAGTTTTAGTTTAAGACGTTGACCATCGAGTAAGGTCTTACCTTCGATCCTCTTCTGATGAGTGTACCTAGAAAGTTCAAGTTGATTGTTAGGACAGACGTTGCTTCACATCTTTGCTTTGTGGTTTCTCTATTCCGAGAGAGAAGCCACTTGGGAGATAGAGTCCCGCATGCGCGAGCAGTATCCAGACCCGTTTGTTTCTGGTACAGGTTAAATCCGTTGATTTCAACTCCTTGGAAATTGGTTCTGGTATTAGTTGCCGATTAGAATTCGAGGTCGAATTCGCTAAGGGGTAGAATGTAATACCCTCAAGGTGATTCGCTTATTAGAAGAAGTTTCGAAGAGGAGCTAATCGAAAACCGTAATCATCTTTTCACCGGGTTTTCTGTGATTTCACGGCAACCTGGGCTCGGGCCACGGCCAGAGGGGCCCATGTGGTGGCTGGCCATAAGGGGGGGTTCCCACCCCCAAACCCTAAACTCCACATTTCTCTCCCCCTCCCCCCCTTTGGAGCCGCCGCCACCTTTCCCCATTGCTGTGCGCCGCCTTGCACATCGATTTTGGGTAAGATACGTTCGTTTTCTGTCCTGTCCATCTCTTAGAAAGTTGTAGGTATTGTTCTTAGCTTTCCATAGCCACCGAGATCACGTGATTCGGTCTTACGGTTTAGGAGATATGATTTTTTTAGTGTGCGCTGTTCTGTCTGTCTGACGAGAAGGATCTGTCGGCTTGATCCTAGGTTTTGATTTAGTTAGAGGCATTTCCAGAACCTCCACCCAACTAAGTTAGTGTATCCCTTTAAATTATCTTTCAGAGCTGATAAAGATCATCTCTATTGGATCTGTATAATGAAAGTTATGATATTTTCTTTACCACTGTTCTGAATTCTGGGTAGATAAATGTTAGCGTTTTCATCTATTGTTTAGACTACTGTAGAGGCCGAAGCTGGGGTTTTGCCCTTCTAGAGTTTTATTCCTGGGAACGTTAGCTTTCGTTTGGCACCAAGATCAGAAAAATCCGATCTGTAGTTTGGGAGATATGAATTTTTGATTGGGAGATAATTAGCCCTCTGTTTTGGCCGAATCAGGGGATTCCGTCAACTAATGTTTTGTAGAATGACCAGTTAAGAATCAGTGAGCACTGGTTTCATGTCTTTTAGAGTTACAGACAATTAATGGTGAATTTTCTCATACGACTGCCAGAAGTTAGGTAATCTGGACTTTTGTGTAGAGGATCAAATTGAACCTTTTGTTTGGTTGGTTTGGTTAGAGATTGTGGGAGGGCGTGTAGCAATCGCTGCACTCGGTTGTCCTCATATCGATCATTTTATATTGTAGGCGTGAAGCGGTGAGTGTAGGGTACCTCGCCATACCTCCCAAACCGCTGCAGCATGCAGCAGCAAGTAACTTGTATACTATGATTGATGCATTATGTGATGTGTGAATGAATGATTATATTTGTCCGTATTTGTAGATGAATGCCATGTGTATCTTTTCATTTATGAGTACTATTCAATCTTGCCATGGGATCACATCATGACATGCATAAATTACCTTTGTAAGACCCATCAATTCCAAAGATGGGCACTTGAAAATCCCATCAATTCTAGAATGGGCACGTGAGTCCACCATTCCAATGTGGGCCACGCTACGTGAGTCCACCATTCCAATGTGGGCCACGTTGACTACCAGATGAAACGCTCTTCATACGGTTACTTTAAGTGAACACCGACGGTGTTTCACTCGCTATACCAGATATGTCATGATATGTCCAATTCCTTCAATGCATCATTTCACTTCATCCATTCATAAAGTTGTTTCCAATCAATGTTCAAGTTATGATTGTGATAAATTGTTCATGGTATGTTTGATTGTTACATACAAGTACTTGCTGAGTCTTTGGCTCATTCTTGCTTTGTTGTTTTATTTAGGTAAATGACAAGGAAGAATGATCTCGTGGAGGGTAGTTCAACACGATGCACTCACTAACATAATTCAAATATTTTGAGAACTTTTATTGTCGTTATTTATGTCTTGTGTTGAATTGTAATAAGCCATTTTGGTCATAACTACCGTATCCCTCTGAATTGTTTATTTCCATTCCGTTAATTAAACTTGATGATGAATCCTTGTTTCCGTATATCCTTATTAACTCCTTCACCTTGTCATGCGTTTTGATGTTATTATTCTAAAGAGTAGTGATTGTAGGTGACATCTTGACTTCCTTATAGTCAAGGTGTTGCAAGGTGGCGGCCACAAGGGGGAGGGAGAGGGGAAGTGGGGAAGGCGGCTAGGGTTGGGGGTGCCTTCCCCCTCCCCTTGGCCGGCCCCCCTTGGGCTGGTCTCCCCCTCTTGGGCCTCCTGGGTGGCAGCCCACGGCCCAGGTTGGCGAAGAAAAGCCCCCCCACCGAATCGAAATTCGAGTTTGCATTTGTCTTTTACCCCCCAAGCTTCGTTCTATTTACCGAATTCTATTCCGGAGTATTACACTTCTACCCCCCTTAAATATTTTGGTGCATAAGAGATGTGGTGAGGAAAGAAGAAGCATAAGGTAAGTAAATGGGCATCAGGTATGCAATTTAATTTCTTATCATGAATGCGCCATCCCGAAACCTCAAAACTAAAAATCCAAATGGGTGTACTAAGTCTCAAAGGCTAGCACAAGGTACATGAAAAGACTCATAGTTTTTCGACGTAATTGCTATACATGCTGCCTGTAGGCGATGCACAATTACTTGGAACAAAAGAGAGAAACTGATCACACTACAAAATCCAGCGTCTACATGCTAAGGAATATAATTAGGGTGTACATATAATATGAGAATAATCCCTGATGTAATCCTAATATCGCAGCACCGCAACATCTTCTCATCCTTTCGCCATTGCTCTCACCGGTGACTACTTAGCGTGTCTATCGTTGGAAAAGAGAGACAAGCAGCGGAGAAAAATTACTTTGCACAAATCAAATGAATAGTGAGGTATGAATTAGAAGCTAGGATGGGTACGAAAGAAAAGAATTATATTACTTGCATTTTGCCTATTTTTTGCTAGTTTTAAAATTACTCTTTACAAACCAAAATCCTAACCACGTCCATTGCTATGGCTTTAACCTACAGTCAATAAAGCTCTGATACCAATGCTACGGGATCCCAAAATCGAATCCGTTTCAAGTCAAGTGATTGCACAGAAGGCACAACCCTAAACATAAAATAAAACCGATTTCAAGATTACCGGATATGCATCTCATGTTAACTCCCAAGGATCAGTGACTAACATGAACATATTCAAACAACATTGATCACAACCATAGTCAAATATGCAATAATTATTAGAAGCAATGTTACAATTTTGATAAATAGGACCTTATGGCCCGATTTTTTGTAAGGCGGCCAACCAGCCAAATCTAATCAGAATTAAATAAATCGCAGCAAAAGATAAACTTAGAAATAAAAAGAGAATACCAGGTTAGCATGCCCATACCCACAAGCAACAAATTGGGGTTAAAGCCGTTGCACCTACCTAATCATCCTCACCTGAACAAGCAGATATCTGGATTAGGTACAAAAGGTACATGCAACTCTTACACAAACTAATAAAAGATATTGTATGATAGAGACTATCCAAAGGAGAGGAAATTATATACATGCTAAAGGTTGACCAAAGGAGAGGCTTTAGTGGTTTAAGTTTTTGCATAAAATGCAGAAGTTTTCATCCTACTAATTTGTAAATGCCATTTATCAAACACAATTTTGACAAAAGAATTTTAAATTTCAATGATATAAACATAGATCAATGATACCAAAGTCGCAGCCCACTTTGATAAACTAAACTGCGTGATATACTTATGCTATCGATACCAAGTTGTTCCCATGTCCAGTTTTAATTCAAAGTCTATCAATGATTTCAGTCGAAAACCAAGTGTTGTCTATAAACGTGGACATGGCTATTCAAATGGTTTATAACCCTGCAGGGGAGTACATATTTACCCACACGACTTGATCAGCCTGTAAGCCTCCAGATAATGACATACTTCCTTTGGTATGCTGGCCGGGGAAATCAAGACTCGGTATTTTTCACCAAGAAATATATATATGAATTGAATCACCCATGCACGATGAAATCCCGCTTAGTGCTAATTATACCGCTTGCTAACCAACCGGGCATGTAAGTTGTATTAGAGTGGCCAGTGTAAGAAAGTTAGCATGTGGGTCAATACCCCAACAACAAAATAAAATAGCGCTTACTTGCACATTATATTCTTACACTGGGTTCTTACAGAACATATGATTTCATGTTCCCATGCCCTTACACCACCAGTGTTTCAAATCAATACGACCCTCCCCTTACTTAACCAAGCGCCTCTCAACCCACGTGTGGAAGTATGAGTAGTACTTGGAGTGACAGCCCAAAGTTCGGTCCTTAACTGTTCGAACAAGTCTTTCCACGGAACCCAATTCTCGTGCACGAAGGCACTCACACTACTAGCCACTTGTCCAGACCAAAAATCAGTTTTAAATGAACAAATCTTAGACTCAAAAGTCATATTCAAATATTTGATAAAAAATCATAAAAGTAAAGCTCAGTGTTTCCCACGATTAACAAGATAACCCCATCAATCAAACTACCCAATCTACTGACTTGCATGGCTAAGCATTCATAAATTGATAGATGACAACTAACTTAAGCATATCTATATGAATTTATCAAAGATAACCTGCAAGAGTTAGGATATAGCTATCTAGACTCACAAATTATCTGTCACATCCCAAATTTAATAAATAGAATTATTATGCATCTCATGAGCATACATGGTATTCTTGAAATATTTGCACCAATTATTGCATTGGAAAAAATGCCAATCAAAGTTTAAACCTACACTTCAAATTCAAATTCAAAGATAAAATGAAATAAAAACATATGTTCATCTTCTAGAAATAATTTATTCAAATAATATATTAATAATCACAAATTAATATAATTTTTACCAAATTTTTGGAACTGAATTCAAACCTCATAAAATTCAAACACATTTCAATGACATGTCCTAAGTTTGAATTTAAATTATGCAAATAACTATTGAACAGTGGGGTTTCAAATTTTATATAGGTAATAGGTCCTCAGTAAAACTAGAACCAAATGAATTCAAAACCAGTCAAACTTTTACTGTTCCTTGGGCTCAGATCAGACTCAGGCTCGAGTCCGACCCGCGCCACTTGACTCGATCCAACCACCTAGCTATACCAACCAAACCACACTCAAGCACGCCAAGACCGAGTCACTACTAATCGGACCCCACCCGTTAGGTGTGTATTCAACCTCGCGCTGGCGCTAGTGCAGAAGCCGTGCCACATCATGACCAAGCTCGGCATTGCGCCAGTGACGCCGTCATTCCACCGCGGCTATTGTCCAACCCTAGCTCATCTCCACTTCATGCTACCTCCATTGCCGTCAACACCAGGGAATAATACCCCCTCCATGCCCTCCTTTTTTGCCATTCTTCCTATCGGTGGCTAAGGAAGGAGAAGCTCTCCCATGCGCCATTGTTGAGTAAGCTTCAATCGAGTGGTTCCTCCCTTCTCAACGTTCCTTACTGTGTCCATTTTGGCTAACCTCAGCTCATGCGTTCGCTTGTAGCTTCTAGACCATCATTGCGCTCACAGCGGTTCTAGAGCACGCACACGAAGACATCATCGTGTCTCTCTTCACTTCGAGGAGGTATGGTCCACAATCCTTTGCATCGTCTCATGTTACTTATTATGACATGCAAAACCCCTCAATCAATTTCATCAATGCACGACAAGTTTTCATGGATATGAAGGAATTTCAATTTCGGCCGAAGAACAACCTCTTCGTCTCCCACGTTGATCCGGTAAGGAAATCTTCGATTCCTTGCTCGTGTAGCATCCTCATATAATCCTTAAGCCGCTCCGACCATTCACGTATCTTTGTTTTGATCCAGCCATCTTCTCCTCATTGAACTGCACCGCCACTAACACCAGTACACCTTTGTGTTGCTCCAAGATTCTCCGAGCACCCTCATTGCTCAGGTAGCATCCTTGGGCTCAGTAGTAGCTTTGGTACCCGCTTGATTGAACGCTGCAGAGCTACATTCGCTTGTGCATGTTTGTCGTGGAAGTGACGTCGCTCCTCTCCGGCTAGCCACCAGTACAGACCGGCTCAGCCGTCGAAACCACCATCATTAGTTGCGAACGGCTATTAGGAACCCGTACGTGCCCTTCGTTCACGCCGGCGTGGACCACATTGCCGGTGGTTAGCTCGGCAAGGAACTCGGGAGTGTTGTCGTACGTCAACAAAAATGTATAGCGACGATTAGAGTTAAACGTGATGACTAGCCATTAAGTGTTGTCTTAACGAGTTAACGAGTCGCTTACAAGTGGGACCACGCGCAGAAATCTGAGAAGATAAGAGAAAACACTGCCATGTATGGCATATGGGCCTAGCCACTTAAACGCCCTATGGGTGGTGCCATGGACCGGTGAACCGCGCGTGATATGACCAAGTCACTAACGGGCGGGACCCACATGCCAGTTCCAAATTAAAATCCGGAATTAAATAGAAATGACACTATTCATTGGGTCCTGCTAGACAGCAATGGTGGCTAGCACAGCGCCCAGTAAGAAAAGTAATACATACTTTATAAAATCCAGAAATGAATTATTTACACACTAAAAAATTCTATTAACTTCAAAAATGCATAACTAATTCATTTTAACTCCAAAAACAGTGGAACCAATTTTGATCATTTTCATTTTAAGTGAAATTTATTTTTAAATAGTTTTCAAATATGTCTTTGTAGTAGAGAACATATGTTTGGAAAATAATGCACAACTCTATTATTTTTACAATAGAAAAAGCTGATAAGTTTAAAATTTTGTAACTAATGCATAAAAACTCCAAATGAGATGAACTAAGTTATTTTGGTTTTGTAATAATATTCTCTATCCATCCATATAATACTTATCCTCACCACTGCTCTGCAATTTTTTGCAAAAAAAAACTTAATATGGATGAACAGTAACCGGTTGGAATTTTCTGGAATTTCCATAAAACTGATTTTCAAATGGCTCTATCTGTCTCATTTCAAATCCAAATTGAATAATTCTTTCACCTAAATTCATCTAAAATCATCATCTAGCTACAGTAGAAATTTCATGTATTTTTTAGCGATTTGTATTTCTTGCCTTTTCTCGATGTTTATTCGGTGTAGTCCTTATTTAGATTCCGAAACTATTGACATTGACTCGTACACCACCGAAGGAGAGCAATTAATCTAACAGCAAGGCAAGTATCATTTGAACTTTCTTTTGCATCATATTGATCCCAGTTTTGCCAAGTAGTGTTTTGAAATGCAATATTAATTGCTTGCATGCTATTTCGGTATATCAATATTTTTGTGATGTACAGTTAGTTATATCCAAATCTTGTTTTCATCCTTGTTAAACTCCAATACACATGTATGCTTAGGAATAGATGGATGTGCATGGGAGCCGATACAATTTTCTATAATGTGCATGGGAGTACTATTTTTTCTTTATTTATATTGTATCTGTACATCCAACATAACTTGCGAGCCCGCTTAGCAAGACCTATCCGTCGTTTGTACTATGTTTGGGGTTCATCTTGCAAGGGGGACTTGGATCAATATAAATTTCTTGCCAAAAAGTACCAAATCTCAACGTCCCCAACCAACACACCATAGAAATTGTGTTTATTTTGATGGCTTACGGGCTCGTCGAGTTATATGGGTAAAGTAGTACACCCCTACTGGGATCAAACTATTTGAATAGCTGTGTCCACGGTTATGGACAACACTTGATTTTGGGAGATGCCATTGCTAGACTTTTCAATTAAAATTGTTGGTTACAACTTGGTCTTCGGCATGAACGGGTGTTCATGCATTTTAGTGTATCAAAGTGGGCTACCACTTTGGTATTTATTTGATTAATTTGGTTATCAATGTATCACTTTATCACATATTTTACTTCTATTTCAAATCTGATTTTGAAATAGCAATTGAAAAACTAGTATGTGTAGGTTGAAAATTATTGCACCTTTCGCAAAACTAAAGCCACTAGTGTTATACCTTGATTGACCATTATGCATAACTCATTTTACCTTTATGTAAGACTTGCGTGTATGTTTTGTACTCAACCCACTTGTTGTAATTATAGGTGAAGATGAATTACCATTCGATGAGTTCGTTAGCGCCGACTATGGCGACGCTAACGAATAGTGCTATTATTTGACTCCGGCCTACTTCGGCCTAACCAATGCTCCGACCTACTTCATGAACCATATGAATTCGGTTTTCATGCAGTACCTAGACCAGTTCGTCATCGTGTTCATTGATGACATCCTCATCTACTCCAAGTCTGATGAAGAACACGAGCGGCACTTGCGGCTTGTGTTGGAGAAGCTTCGTCAATATCAACTCTATGCAAAATTCAACAAATGTGAGTTCTGGCTTCATGAAGTTAGTTTCTTGGGTCATTTTCTATCAAAGGGTAGTGTCACTGTTGATCCTAGCAAAGTGCAAGATGTACTTGACTAGAGGCAACCCAAGAGCATCACTAACATTCGTAGCTTTCTCGGACATGCGGGCTATTATCGCATGTTCATCAAGAACTTCTCCAAAATTGTGCGGCCAATGACCCAGCTGTTAAAGAAGGCGAAAAAGTTCTACTAGTCAGTGGAATGTGTGGTAAGCTTTCAAATCTTGAAAGACCTCCTGACCAAAGCTCCGGTTCTCATCCTGCCAGATATTCACAAAAGTTTCGATATTTACTGCGATGCTTCTCGCCACGGGCTTGGTTGTGTGTTCATACAAGATGGCTGAGTTGTGCCGTATGTGTAATACCCCGGCCTGCTCGTAGTGTGGCCCATGTGGCCCATGAGGAGTTGTGGGGTGGGATTAGTCCCACATTGCTTGTCTCAAGTGAGTTGTACTAGTATATAATGCCTATTGGATCCAAAACATAGCACCTCCGGGTTAACCCTTTTACACGAAGCGAGGACGAAAGTGTAAGTGAGGTGCTATGTGTGGGCGGGTCCGCCCCATGGTGGGCTGGGCATTGAGCCGATTTTGGGTCAGGGTGTTACAGATGGTATCAGAGCATCAACCTTCACTGCACGGGCGCGTGCGGGACAGCGCGGGCATATGGCGCATGGCGCATGTGGGCCCGGAGTGGACACATAGCATGGCATATGTGCCGGCACTGGACGCACGAACGTGTACCGAGGGGTGGTTCTGGGCATTTATCGCGTATGCGGTATGCTGCCGAGGGCGTCAGCCCTTAAGGGGGGTGAATGTAATACCCCTGGCTTACTCGTAGTGTGGCCCATGTGGCCCATGAGGAGTTGTAGGGTGGGATTAGTCCCACATTGCTTGTCTCAAGTGAGTTGTACTAGTATATAATGCCTGTTGGATCCAAAACATAGCACCTCCGGGTTAACCCTTTTACACGAAGCGAGGACGAAAGTGTAAGTGAGGTGCTATGTGTGGGCGGGTCCGCCCCATGGTGGGCTGGGCATTGAGCCGATTTTGGGTCAGGGTGTTACAGTATGCATGAGGCAATTGTGTCCTTATGAAACTAATTATCCCACTCATGACTTGGAGCTTGTAGTAGCAGTCCATGCTCTAAACATTTGGCGATAGTACATCATCAGTAATCGTTGCGAGATCTACACTGATCATAAGAGCCTTAAATATATTTTCACCCAAGCCGACCTGATCCTGAGGAAAGGAGGTGGCTTGAGTTAATCAAGAACTATGATATGGGACTTCATTATCACCTAGGGAAAGCCAACTTAGTGGCTGATGCATTGAGCAGAAAATCTCAATGCAAATGTTTGTCTCAGAACTCCCACCTCTAGTAGCTTGTGTGCGGCAATACAACATCTACGCCTAGAGATAATTGAAGAAATGTCTCTTGCTACCCTAAATGTGAAATACACATTAGAGGACCAGATTAGAGAAGCCTAGAAGTCCTATTCGAAAGTGGCCAAAATCTGGGAAGAAATGAAGCAAGGCAAGGCCAAATGTCTCACTGAAGATGCGCAAGGCACCTTATGTTTCGGGAACCATTTAGTGGCTCCTTTTGATTGCGAATTGAGGGATTTGATCCTTAAGAAAACTCACAGCTCTCAATTCTCCATCCACCCCGGGAGTACCAAGATGTACAAAGATCCAAGAAGCGACTATGGTGGAGCCTAATGAAGCGGCAGATCGCGTGATATGTTGCCGAAAGTATGTATGCTAAAGAGTCAAGGCGAGCAATCGAAGCCATCGGGTACTTCCAACCTTTACCCATTCCGAAGTGGAAGCAAGAGGAAGTCGGGATGGACTTCATCACCGGCCTTCCAAGGACTCAAGCTGGGTCCAATTCCATATGGGTGATTGTCGATCGTCTGACAAAAGTGGCACATTTCATTCCTGTCAAGACCACCTACACCGGGGTCAAGCTAGCAGAGCTTTACCTCTTAAGGATTGTGTGTCTCCACGGTGTGACAAAGTTGATCATTTTAGATTGAGGCCCTCTGTTCACTTACTTCTGGAAGTGCTTAAATCAAGCAATGCGGATCAACCTATCTTTTAGATCTGCTTACCACCCGCAAACAGATGGACAAATTGAGAGGGTGAACCAAATTTCGGAAGACCTTCTCCGAGCAAGTGTGCTGTACTATAGCAAGAATTGGGAGAAGTGCTTGCCGTTTGTAGAGTTCTCCTACAACAATAGCTTCTAATCAAGCATACAAATGTCACCCTTCGAGGTGTTGTATGGGAGAGCTTGTAGAACACCCTTGAACTAGTTCGAAGCCGGGGAGAGACCATTCTATGGTCCAACCTTGGTGGAGCACACCGAAGAACAAGTTTGTGTCATCTGTGAGCGACTTCGGACGGCTCAATCTCGTTAGAAGTCGTATGTCGACGTCGTTGTCGTGAGTTGAGTTTTGAGGTCGATGATCATGTTTACCTTAAAGTCTTTCCGATGAAAGGAACACATCATTTCTAAGTCAAAGGCAAATTGGCACATCGCTACATCGGGCCATTCCAGATTCTAGAGAAACTGGGATCGGTGGCCTATCAATTGGAGTTGCCACCATCACTTTCAGATCTGCATGACATGTTCCATGTCTCACAACTGAAGAAGTTCCTTCGCGTCCCATGTAAACCTGGAATGCCACTAAACTACTCTCTAAACTAATAAATATTGACACACTATAAAAAATTTCAGCAAGAAGATATCAATGGACATATCCCTGGATCACAAAAGAGCATCCATAATTATGAATCAAGCAAGAGTAAATAAGCAAAGGGTAATATAATCAAGTAAACAATCCAGGATAGCACCAACTACTGAATCCAAGTCATTGAAATAAATAATCTAGTCCAAAATGTGACCTAAACTTTATTCAGCCTCTATCATGACCAAGAGTAATCCAACATTGAAGTATGGATCTAATCCATGTGCTCTACTCGCTCTCAGTCACGGCGTTCTCGAAGATCACCTAAAGACAACAAAAGAGCAATGGTGAGTCCACGACTCAGCAAAAACATTAATATACAACGAACAATAATAAATCAACAGTAATCAATAACTTCATTATCATCACATGCACTTCTATTAATATTCTCATGCTGTTATCTTCTCTTTGTTTCACCCCCATTAATCTCATATATCAATGCAACTCTAATCTACATGTCCACATGCACTTCTTTCACAGATACGGTAAAGCATGAGTGAATGCTCATGACAACATTCACTCTCAAGCCCGTTCCTCCTCAAGGATCGGGGACCTCCTCCACTCCTGTGGAGTTGTGATCATTGATGATCACCTGCTCATATGCAAAGATGCTTATGTATGAAAAATGCAAACTCCATCATATTCATCATATCCAACTTTTTCCCTCATGTTTGTCAACAAAGTTATAACCATATCATTCCATTGTTTGCAATTAAATAAAATAAAAGCACAACAATAATGGTACTGAAAGATAAAGAATCACAGTGATCATCATTATACGCTGTCTACCATGCACTTGCCTTTAGTAGTTGCGACGCACGATTTGACTAGAAGATGGCAACAAGCACGACGCCTCTCCTACATTAAATACTCAAATTTCAATACAAGCTACAGCATCATAAGAACAGCAATCAATCGACATCGCTCCTACCCGTCCCCAAATAAACCACGTTACTCCGATACCGAATAGTCACCCCTAGCTGTCCTGTAACTAAAAAGAGCGTAACTTTCGACTCAAAAGTCCGATCACGACCAACCACCCAGTTATGGATTCTACACAAAATTATCCATATTTTATTAGATTACCAAGTCTCCTAATTAAATCATCTAACCATCCGTTTTTAGCCCAGAAAACTGATCTGTCAGCTTCGGGACAGCGGGTCTTACTAAATTCATAACTTTTGTTTAACCCAACCAAAATTCGAGTTCTTGGATTATACAGAACCCTTAGACAATTCTCTACATCTTTCATGTAGATCAAAAACTCTAATTAGTCAAATTACTATTTTTAATCTGCAGTCTACCAAAACAGCGTCGAAAGACGACAACCACAAAGACAGCAGTCTTCCAAAATTCATATCTCGAATTCTACTTGTCCGCTCGACATGATTAAATATGCTATAGAAAGATATCGAAATTATCTACTATTAACTAGTAGATGATATTTCCAAAATCCGCCATTAAGGTACCCAAAATAACCGTACAACAGAACAGCATACTAATCAGAAATACTAAACAGCCCTCGATTAGAAAATTCTATAACATCTCTAATTAATCTCAATTCTAATCTCTAATTAGATCAGTAAAACAGAGAGAAAACAAAATCACAGATCGTTACCCACTCGAATCCGGATCTTGGCTTCTTTTCTTCTAATTTTCTTCTCTACTGATTGCTAGTATCTTCTTTCACTTTTGTTGGACCGTAAAGGCGACTAGAGGGGGGGGGGGTGAATAGGAGCACGCTCACTTTTTCACAAATTATGAACTCAATACAATTTAACTCCAGTAGCTATTAGAAAGCTATGAAGATCAATAAACCAGTACAGCGGAAGACTAGTATTGAATCCAATTAAACCCCTAAGCAATATAACAAAATCAACTAAGATTATCAAGACTCACAGCACGGGCGGTCTGACCGTTATACTCAACCGGTCGGACCGATTGCCGGGCGGTCTGACCGGCGTTGTGCTGGCGGTCGGACCGCTCCAAAATCGGTCTGACCGGTGATGACGGGCGGTCTGACCGGCCGACTCGAACCGATCCGCAATAGATAAAATCACCGATGACGGTTGCAATTAGGTGAAACTTTTGATTCTCAACTCCAATCTTTATGAAACTTTGCACACACCTTCTATATGCTATTGAGGACCTATTCCAATCGAATATTATGATAATTCTTGGAACGATCTTGAGCAATTATCAATTGATTAACAGAAGGTCTAAAACCGGGCAAGAACAAAAACTTGATCCTAAAGCTTGTTCGTGAGAGATTGATGATCAAGATGATGCTAGATAGATTCACACATATCACAGCAAGCTAATTCACGTGAAATAATCAATCACAAACTCGCGGATCAAAGAAAGCCCTAAAATCACCAAATTGAAAGCAAGAACGAAAAGAGACTTATCTCAAGCAAACCTTGCATAGATTGATTTCGTGATTGAAGCTGGATTACATCCACACCATCATGGATCAGTACACAATCAAGGATGATGAAATTCACCACAAACCATCAAGAGCCCTTGCCTCCACCTCAACTCCCCTAATGACAATTAGGGTTTTGAAACATAAAAAGGCGAGAGAGAGATGCAGCCACCATCTCCTCCTATTTATAGTGGAGGCCTAGACTCCTAGGGTTTGACTCTATTGGGCTCCCGTTAAGACCCACTAACAAACGGGTCACACACGTACGCTTCGCAAAGCGCCGTCTTTAACTTTTTGACCTAAACCGCTTCACCATGCGTCATGGATTTGCCAATAGGTCACCCTTGTCCATCTTGTGTCACGCTTGAGTCGTTGACCCCACCCGGCATCGTCGATCGTTCTGGACCTCAACTCTTCAAGTCTAGTCCCGATTCTCCTCGCCGTTGACCGTCGTTGACCACCAAGCTACCCGCACAACCACGCATAAGAAAACACGATTCGGGAACAAGTTCTTCACAACTTGACCCATGTTAGTCAAAACATGCATCATGCAAATCATATGCCATGAAACCAATGACTTTGACCTAACAAAACAACATCGCCACGGTTGGCGGACGTTCAAGTAGAAACCGGTCGATCGCTCCAGGGTGGCCGGTCGGACCCATGGCGGTCGGACCGCTCCTCGTGAGCGGTCGGACCGCCTTGGGACTTAGCCAAATTCAACCTCCCAAAATCCAAACCTTCTGGAAACGTTAAACCAATAGAACTTCTTACTGGAGACTCCAAAAATTATGAGACCAAGTGCATTGGGATCCCCTCACTTGCCTACAACACCTATTTTTGGCTCACTCATTTTGACCACTTTGGTCACCACCGTCCGACCGCCCTACATGGCCGGTCCGACCGATTTGGGACCGTCGGATCGCCGTGCAAGGACCGGTCGAACCGCCTGACGAGAAACACAGTAGCTTTGTCGAAAACGCGTGAAACGACAAACCGTAAACGCCATTGCCAATTGTCACATCATCCTAAGATCTGGAGTATATCTCCATGAAATCCACAATCTCCTCCTTGATGAACACATTGGCAATTATCGAAAAATGTAAGTAAGAGGTTTGAAAATGAGTTTACTCAGCTTTTTCGCACAAAGGCACAACTTGGTCCATAAGCAAGAAAAAGCAATGAACATGACCAAGCCGGCATCGAATAGTATAGGCATGTGAGACAAGGCAAAAGAAAGCATAAAACTTTGATTTCGAAAAGGGTCAAAATTCTCACATGAGGTCCATATGAAAGAACAATTGTTCAATTGACCTATGATCATTGTGAGGATAAAAGAATGCAATTCAAGTTCGAATATTCAATAAAGACAATAAGAATGCAACTCAAGAACTCCCCTCACTATGATCATCAAATTTCAAATTTTCGTTTCTCCCCTTTGTATAAACATCTCCCCAATCTTCTCCCCAATAAAAAATAGAGAGTAATTAACACATCTTCTCTTCTCATTTAACACATCTTCTCCCCTTTGACAATGGATTCATCAAGGAATCACGCCTTCCTCTCATCCAGAGATAACAAAAGAGAGAATAAAGGAAGAAGCGAAAACAAAAGAAGCATAAAGAGGAATATGCATGAAGTGCAATGGAGTGGCTTCAATTTTGTATTTTTCAATTTTTGATTACAAGAAGCTTTGGAGATTACCCAAAAGAACAAGCTAGTATCTCTAATATTGCACAAACAAAGATATCAAGCTGACAAATAGCTAGCAAGATCATGGTAAGACATATATATCAAAGCTAAGCACAAAGGCTCAAAAGTAAAGCGATAGATTTGATCAATTTAAGCAACGCTTCAAATTCAAAGAAGTTCATCAACAGGATCCTAAAGTGAAATTGGCCATGTCAAAATGTCAAAGTGAGATCAAAAATCTAACAAAGACCACATTAAGAGTCAATCAAGTCCCGTATTGAATCATTTTGCTCAATATTTTGTAAACGCCCATTTGTCAACATTTTTCTCATTTGCATTGAATATTGAAGTTGACTAATGATCTAACTTAGTGACAAGATCCCGGACTAGGAGCCATCCACAAACTCATCCTAAGCTTCACCAAAAGTTGATTAAAGGTATATCTTAGTAAAGAAGATCCCGGACTAGGAGCCATCCACAAACTCTTTCTAAGCTTCTACCGGGCGACAAATCTTGAGGTTCATGTCATTTCGACAAGCGATCCCCATGAGATCGTCAGTTCATCAAACTATCTCCAAGTTCATGTCATTTGACAAGCGATCTCGTAAGAATAGTTTGGCACAATTTAAGCATAAGACAATCTTGATTTTCATTTTTCACATGAGCAGCTTTTAGAATCTCAAGAACACAAAAGCTCAAGTAATGGTCAATTTTAGATCAAAGAGCTAACAAAGCAATTACAGACAGGCCAATGTCACAAGAGGAGCACTAATTGCGCAACTCGCTAAAACATCCACAAATTGCAATTTCTTAGTTTGAGTTGTTTAAAAGTTCTAGCTCATATAGCAAAGACTTAGCTACACATGTAAAAGCATGATAATTCTAGCAAGTCAAAGAACTAGACATGACATTGAGCAAGAATTGAAATACAAAAGCTCTAAAGGGTAATAGGCAAAGCTTCATCAATTTTTAAAGAATAAGCGAAAATCTTATATTACAATGCATTTTTTGAATTTTTCATACCATTTGTTGTAACCACTTGTTGAAGTTTTCATATGAATGCAATATGACACAATGAGATGCAATTAAAAAAACCTAAAACCTAAAAAGTTCAAAAGATCACTAAGTTCGTAAAAAGAACAATAAAAGATCAAAAGAACAAGGAAAGATAAGAAAAGATCAAACTCCCCTCAAACCAACCCATAAGGATAAATTACCCTAACTCGCTTCTTAAGGAGGAAAATGCTGTTTGATCTAAAGGCTTGGTAAGAATATCGCCAATTGAGCTTGGACTCTCTGAAGTGCATCACAATATCACCTTTTTCAACATGATCTTTAAGGAAGTGAAAGCGAATGTCTATGTGCTTAGTCCTAGAATGTTGCAATTTGGGTTTTAGCAATATTAATAGCGTATGTTATCACGAGAAAAGAGGAACACTAGCAAAGTTTAACCCATAATCTTTCAAAGTGGACGCCATCCACAAAATCGACTCAAAGAACTAGCGTGAGCTACATACTCCGCTTGATGGATTGTGCAATGTAAGACCGCTTCTAGAAGACCAAGATACAAGAGAAGTGCCAAGGAAGTGACAGTGCACGAGGTACTCTTCCTATCTAACCGATGACCGCAAAATCGAATCAAAAACCTCTAATGGACAAAGTCAAGAGCGGGAATACCAAATGCCATATAAGAGGGTAGAGTGTAAATACCGAATATGCGCTTAACGGCTTGGCGATGGGAAGTTCTCGAGACGCTGAAATCTTGCACAAAGACATACCGTGAAGTGAATGTCCGTCTCGAGGCCGTCAAATCGAGAAGGGAGCCGATCATGTCATGCGGTACTCGCGTTGATCCACGACTTCTCCTTCCTCATCTGGATCCAAGCGATCGAATGGTTGCCATGGGAGTGGAAATTGACTTGCAGTCACCCATGTTGAAGCGTTTGAGTAGATCTTTAGTGTACTTCGTCCGATGGATGAAAGTTCCTTCCTTGCATTGCTTGATTTGAAGTCCCAAAAGTAATTAAGCTCTCCCATCATACTCATCTCAAATTCCTGGACATAGTGTCGAAAAGTCGAAACAAGAGCATTAGAGGAACCACCAAAAATAATATCATCCACGTAAATTTAAGCAAGCAAGAAGTCATTTCACGCCTAAGAATAAATAGAGTTTTATCCACTTTACCCATCTCAAAATTATTTTTAAGCAAGAAGGTCTTAAGTCTATCATACCAGGCTCTAGGGGCTTGTTTAAGACCATATAATGCTTTAGATAGCTTGAAAACACGATTTGGATATTTAGGATCCTCAAAGCCAGGGGGTTGCTTAACATACACTTCCTCATCTATGAAACCATTTAAAAGGCACTTTTAACATCCATCGATATAATTTAAAACCTTTTGATGCAGCAAATGCAAGCGAGAATGCGAATGGCTTCTAGTCTAGCAACAGAGCAAATGTCTCATCAAAATCTAACCCTCAACTTGGTGAAACCACGAGCTACCAATCGGCTTTATTTCTAACCACGTAACCATCCTCACCTTGTTTATTCTTAAACACCCAACGGGTTCCTATAACATTATGACTACTAGGAGGTTCTACTAGGTTCCAAACTTTGTTTCTTTCAAAATTCTCTAACTCCTCATGCATGGCATTTACCCACTAGAATCGGATAAAGCATGTGATATATCGCGGGGTTCAAAAGAAGCAACAAAAGCCGAATGAGAGTAGAGATTTGGATCATTATACCGAGCGAGTGACTCGCTCATGTAGATTACCTATTATCTGCTCCGAGGATCTTTGTCTCTGAATGCGGTGGGCGCCTGGTGAGATGTCGTTTCTTGACCTCCGCAGTCACTGCGATGATGATGATGCGCAGGCCTCAATGAAGGTGAAGTAGACGTAGTAGGTTCTTGTATCAATATGGGTGCCTCGGCAGCAGCAGATGAGGAATGACATTAGCTTCGTCCTCATCTTCCTCCACAAAAATGCTCTCACACACTGTAAATCATCTCAGCAATTGATCTAGCTCGTGGCTAGTCTCATCAAAAGTGACATTACAAGTCTCTGAATAATGTTAGTCTCGAGATTAAAAACTCGAAAACCCCTCGAATGAGCAGGATACCCGAAATACCCCATCAAAAGTTCTTGATTCAAATTTATCTAAATTGCTGTCTTAAGAATAAAACATTTTGATCCAAAAATTCAAAATGCTAAAGCAGAGGGTTTTCTACCAAAACGAAGCTCATAAGGAGTCTTTCCTAAAGAAGGTCTCAAAAGACACGATTTGCAATATGGCAAGCAAGAGCAATAGCTTCGCCCAAAATCTCCTCGGTGTGCTATACTCATCTAGCATCGTCCTAGCCATTTCGACCAAGGTCCTATTCTTCCTTTCCACCACGCCATTTTGTTGAGGGCGTGTGGAGAGGAGAACTGATGCTCAATACCACGCTCAGCACAAAAGAAGCAAAAGAAGCATTTTTGAACTCCGTGCCATTATCACGCGAATCGCTCTCAAAACACCGGGAAGCTCGAAGCCAAGCGAAGAACAAGGTCATGAAAATAACCAAAACTTCATCTTTTGAAGTAAGAAAGAACACCCAAGTATATCTAGAAAGATCATCGACTATGACAAGAATATACCATTTTCCACCGACTGACCGGACTCTAGCAGGACCAACAGTATCCATATGAAGCAACTGTCCTGGTCCGTCAGTCATAACCATAGTCACAGAAGGGTGTGAGGCGGCAACTTGTTTGCCATGCCTACAGGGCGCACATACAGCATCCTTGACAGCTTTGAGTTTGGGCAAACCTCTCATGAGATCAAGGTTGCTAACTCGTGTCAGATGATCAAAACCAATGTGCCCCAAACGTCGATGCCAAAGCCGTAAATCGAAGAAGATGTAAGCAAACATTTAAGAGATCCAAAGAAGAGATTACGAAAATCAGCTTCAAAAATTCTACCAACTCTAGAGATTCCAAACACAAGCTCACCAGTAGAATCAAGCACACGACAAGCATTTTTCTTAAAAACAGTCTCATAGCCATCATCAAGAAGCTGAGATACGGAAAGGAGATTATACCTAAGCTTGTCCACAAGAGCGACATCCTTTAGAATGAATTTATTGTTTACCCTAATTGATCCTGTTCCTTCAATTCGCCCTTGTGTATCATCTCCAAAGGTGATGAAGTCACCACTGCTGCCGCGTGAAAGAGGTGAACCATTTTGAGTTTCCGGTCATGTGGCGTGAACATCCGAGTCAACGAACCACGTGTTCTTCCCTTTCCGCGGTAATCCCGAAAATCAAGGAACAAAAGAACGATGTGTCTCAATCAAGGTTAGATAAACATGATTTAGGAATCGATCTTGAGACATACGTCTGCAAGAAGTATACAAACCAGAAGTACTATCCTTGATTTCATCTAACATTCGATTATGAGCAATGTTTAAATTAAAATGAGACTTGAATGTCCATGGGTGGTCTCGATCGGCTTTGTCTTTGGCGGTCGGGCCGGTGACCAAAACAGTCGATCCGGTGACCACCGGTGGTCGGACCGCTTGATCGATACACATTAGAATTAGGATGTCTAGAAACATAATGATTTGCATGAGATAAAAATCCTAATCGTGTTTATTCTTTTCGGTGTTACCATGTCTCATAGAAGCTCTAGGTTGCATGAATGAAATTCTATCAAAATTTTTCCTATCATTTTTCAACCTCGTCAACAATATTCAATCAAATGTCCACCTTTTTGCAATAAGTGCAATGGTACTTAGTACCACTAGAAGAAGCACCATTTGAATTAATACAAGGTTGGGCAAAACTTGCAGATTTAAAAGATGTTTTTGCAGGTTGGGTTTTGAATTCAATTAAACCTTTTTCCAAGACTTGAATGACTTTTGGGTTTGAATTGTCTTGAAAAGAATTGAATCCTAAACCTTGCTTCTTATAAGGAGTTTTAGACTTGTCAAGAATCATGTTTAATTGTTTCTTACCTTTAGAAAATTTTTCTAATGTATCATGAAGGTAAGCATTTTCTTTTCTCAAGTTAACACAAGAATCACAAGTTTTATCCATAGATTTTCCTTATACAAAGCAATTTCAAGCTTAAGAGTGGAACATGAAGCACAAGTAGTATTTTCAATATTGTCCTTAAGCTTAGCATATTTGACTCTAGCAGCTTCTAAGATATCTTTGATTTCACGTTCTTTTTCTAAGCAAGAAGTGCAAGGGCTAGAATCAAAAACATCAAAAGCAATCAATTTACTAGATTCTAAACATTTTTCACAAGGAGCACTTTTAATTTCATTTAGTTCAGATTTAGCATTCTCAAGTTGTTGTACACAAATATTATGAGCAGATTGTAACTTGGTAATTTGAATGCATAGCATGACAAGATAAACATTCATCGAGTTCAAGAGTCTTAGCATTTTAAGCTCTACTTTCAGTTTGCTAATTTTTGACTCTAATTTCTTATTTTTGTCATAACAAATTCAAGCGCTTCATCTTGACTAAGCAATTGCTCAACTATAGAATCATATTTAGCGAAAGCTCATCATAAGAAAAAGATACCTCATTATCATCAATGTCGTCAGTGTCGACCATGAAGCACATGCCGGTGAAGTCTTTGGCCTTCCCTTTCTTTTTACCTTGAGGATCTCCTCCTCCTTGTCCTCCTCACTCCCGGTATCCACATCGCTCAAGGATTGATCCTCAAAAGCGGCAAGGACCGGTGAGCAGCCTTCACAAGCTTATTTGCCTCATACCTTGATTTGTTGAAAGGAGGCTTCTTCCAAGTGGCTTTCCTTCCTTATGATTGCTCTTACCTTTCGACTTGGGGCAATTTGCGGATATGATTGAGCTCACCACATTCATAGCATGTTCTGGACCACCTCTCTTTTGTTTCTCACATTATTGTAGGCCGTGTGAATTTCTTAGCTAGAAGAGCTAACTCGCTTGAGAATACTTTCAAGCTCCTCTTCATGAATAGCGGATAAACAAGCAAATGAAAATCCGTAAGAAGATTCACAAGAGTCATCAAAAGCCTTTTGAGAGGATCTGCTACCAAAGCTAAATTATCTTTCTTAGGATGATCAACTCTTTTAATTTCATGAGTCTTGAGTTTACTATAAAGCAATTCTAAAGTAAGACTTGAAAGATCAACATTTTCTTCTATAGCAATAGCTTTCATCTCCCACTCCTTGGTGTTGATTGCAGCCAAGAGATGGGTGGCATTTTCAGATTGAGAATATTCAATATCAACAGCTTTCATTTGATTAATTACTTTATTAAAGCGACTGAAAATGTCATCGATGCTCTCTCCAGGACGCATCTCGAATTTATTGTACTCACGCTTGTAAATAGTTTGGCGCACCTTTTTGATTTGGGACGAACCCTCATGATATGTTTCGAGAGTGTTCCAAATTTCATGCGCAGTTGAAAGATTGCAAATTCTATCATATTCTTGTCTACCAAGTGCACCATATAAAAGATTCTTAGCCTTATTGTTGTTAGCCAAAAGAATTGCAGAAGTAGGTGTAGCAATTTCAGGAATAACCAGCGGGGCTCAAACAACATCCCAAATAGCTTGTCCCTCGCTCTCAAGAAAGACGCGGATACGATTCTTCCAATAGGCATAGTCGTGCCCATCGAAGATATGCGGTTTAGTAGAAAACTTATCCATCGCCAAAGTTCAGTGACCGGTTAAGATCAAGATTGAACTAACCGGGCTCTGATACCACTTGTTGGACCGTAAAGGCGACTAGAGGGGGGTGAATAGGAGCACGCTCACTTTTTCACAAATTATGAACTCAATACAATTTAACTCCAGTAGCTATTAGAAAGCTATGAAGATCAATAAACCAGTACAGCGGAAGACTAGTATTGAATCCAATTAAACCCCTAAGCAATATAACAAAATCAACTAAGATTATCAAGACTCACAGCACGGGCGGTCTGACCGTTATACTCAACCGGTCGGACCGATTGCTTTGGCGATCCGACCGGCGTTATGTTGGCGGTCGGACCGCTCCAAAATCGGTCTGACCGGTGATGACGGGCGGTCTGACCGGCCGACTCCAGAACCGATCTGCAACAGTAAAATCAGCCCGATGACGAAGTTGCAATTAGGTGAAACTTTTGATTCTCAACTCCAATCTTTATGAAACTTTGCACACACCTTATATATTCTATTGAGGACCTATTCCAATCGAATATTATGATAATTCTTGGAACGATCTTGAGCAATTATCAATTGATTAACAGAAGGTCTAAAACCGGGCAAGAACGAAAACTTGATCCTAAAGCTTGTTCGTGAGAGATTTATGATCAAGATGATGCTAGATAGATTCACACATATCACAGCAAGCTAATTCACGTGAAAGAATCAATCACAAACTCGCGGATCAAAGAAAGCCCTAAAATCACCAAATTGAAAGCAAGAACGAAAAGAGACTTATCTCAAGCAAACCTTGCATAGATTGATTTCGTGATTGAAGCTGGATTACATCCACACCATCATGGATCAGTAGACAATCAAGGATCACGAAATTCACCACAAACCATCAAGAGCCCTTGCCTCCACCTTAACTCCCCTAAAGACAATTAGGGTTTTGAAACATAAAAAGGCGAGAGAGAGTTGCAGCCACCATCTCCTCCTATTTATAGTGGAGGCCTAGACTCCTAGGGTTTGACTCTATTGGGCTCCCGTTAAGACCCACTAACAAACGGGTCACACACGTACGCTTCGCAAAGCGCCGTCTTTAACTTTTTGACCTAAACCGCTTCACCATGCGTCATGGATTTGCCAATAGGTCACCCTTGTCCATCTTGTGTCACGCTTGAGTCGTTGACCCCACCCGGCATCGTCGATCGTTCTGGACCTCAACTCTTCAAGTCTAGTCCCGATTCTCCTCGCCGTTGACCGTCGTTGACCACCAAGCTACCTGCACAACCACAGACAAGAAAACACGAATTCGGGAACAAGTTCTTCACAACTTGACCCATGTTAGTCAAAACATGCATCATGCAAATCATATGCCATGAAACCAATGACTTTGACCTAACAAAACAACATCGCCACGAAATTGGCCGACGTTCAAGTAGAAACCGGTCTGACCGCTCCAGGTGAGCCGGTCGGACTGCTCCCTGTGAGCCGGTCGGACCGCCCCTTGGGACTTAGCCGAAATTCAACCTCCCAAAATCCGAAACCTTCTGGAAACTTTAAACCAATAGAACTTCTTACTGGAGACTCCAAAAATTATGAGACCAAGTGCATTGGGATCCCCTCACTTGCCTACAACACCTATTTTTGGCTCAGCTCATTTTGACCACTTTGGTCACCACCGGTCCGACCGCCCTACATGGCCGGTCCGACCGATTTGGAACGAGTCGGACCGGCAGTGCAAGGACCGTCGAACCGCCTCGACGAAAAACGTAGCTTTGTCGAAAACGCGTGAAACGACAAACCGTAAACGCCATTGCCAATTGTCACATCATCCTAAGATCTAGAGCATATCCCCATGAAATCCACAACTTTACATAATAAGCCTCGCTTACTTTCCTTGACATCACAGTAGCATGCATTGAATTAGCAACGCAGCATTGCATTGCCTGTAATCGGCTAGCTAAAAGTGGCAACAACAAAAAAAAGTCACGTACAAGGTCGAACAACCGACTGATTCCACCGGGTGATGTTCTGCAGGTTCAAGCACCGACGCGCCGGCTGAGTGGCAACCTCGCACGAACACGCGTTGGCCGACCAAAGACGGGACGGCGAACAGCGTTGGTGACCAAAGACTGGGGCGAATCGTGAGCACAATGGCGGCGGATGATGGCGGCCAAAACCAAAGCCACACGGCAAAGAACCCGATCGGTTGGTTCCCACCACGCCTGTTGCAGGCGCGCACATGGTCGTCGCCGCACGCGCCTTGGGCGGCCTCACTCACGGTAGATGGCGACAGCGAATTAGTTTCACATATGCGAGGAGAGGAAAAGCGGCTGGCGATAACTGCTGACGGCGCCCGGGAAAAGAAACCAAGGCGGCGGCTAGGGTGGAGAAAAAAAGAAAAGACACCTAGGGTTTTTAGAACTCCCACGATCTTTTATACCTCGCACAGTCTAGTCCCTCTGTAAAATTCTAAAATATTCTATTTTCACATATCTAATTTGTTTAATTACGCACATGCCCTAAAGAGCTTTATTTATTTTATTTTATTTTCCAGAATATTACATTCTACCCCCCTTAACAGAATTCGACCCGAATTCTACTCACTGCTTCTACTCAAAGAACAACTACACTTCTGAAATTAAACACAATAACATAACACGTACCTGACGTGAACAACTCCGGATATTGGTCGCGCATGCGAGACTCCAACTCCCAAGTCGCCTCTCTCTCGGACGAGATCGTCCACAAAGACCTTGGCGTATACCAATGTCTTGTGCCTCGGCGCTCGCTCCGACCTCTCGAGTAATGCGCACGGACGCGACTCAAGCTGTGAGATCTTGCTCAATAGTCACGGCTCCAATGAAATCTTATGCTCTGGGTCTCTCAAAAACTTTCGCAGCATCGAGACGTGAAACACATTGTGAACCCCACGCATGGACTCAGGAAGGTCCAAGCGGTAGGCTAAGTTTCCAATTCTTGTAATAATCGAGAACGGTCCAACGTACCTCGGGCTAAGCTTCCCTTTGGTACCGAGCCGAACAATACCTTTAGTGGGAGACACTCTCAAAAGCACCTGGTCACCCACCGCAAACTCCAAGTCACGCCTCCTCACATCAGCATAGCTTTTCGTCTGCGCTCACGAGTACGCTAATGATTACGCCTCACCATGGCCACACGCTCAGCGGTCTTTTGAATCGGTCGGACCCAAAGCGCCTTCTCTCCTCGCATCCCAACAAAGTGGCGATCTGCACTTCCGCCCATAGAGAACCTCAAATGGTGCGACTCTAATACTGGAATGGTAACTATTATTATAAGCAAACTCTGTAAGTGGCAACTGGTCCTCCCAACTACCCTTCCAAGACAGAACGCAAGACCGCAACATGTCCTCCAAAGTTTGAATAGTGCGCTCTGACTGCCCATCATCGAGGGTGAAGCATTTACTACTAAGGCGGAGCTGTGCCCAATGCACTCTGCAGACTCTCCCGAACTTGGAGACAAACTTGCGTCCTGTCGAAATGATGGTCTTTGGCACACCATGCGGTCTTACTATTTCACGCACATAAATAGGAGCTAGATCACTCATTGAATTTGTCGTGCGAATAGGAATGAAGTCTTGTGAGACTTCTTGAATCGATCCACCACTACCCAAATCGCATCCTTCCTCGCGGCGTCGAGGTAACGTCACCACAAAGTCCATAGAGATATCATCCCAAGGCCACTGGGGAACCTCCAAAGGCTGCAACAACGCTGCAGGACGCTTGTGCTCAGCTTTCACTTGCTGACAAACACCGCAAGAAGCCACATAATTAGCAATGTCCACCTTCATCCTTTTCCACCAAAAATTCTGTTTCAAATCTCGATACATCTTAGTCTCACCAGGGATGAGCGATTATGCAGTGCGATGTGCCTCCGTCAAGATATCATCTTTGACCTCCGCCTTTTGCGGTACGCAAAGACGGCCTTTAAACCTCAAAGCACCAAAATCATCCATGCTAAAATCACCCTCTTTGCCCTCATCCAGACGCTTCCTAACCTTCTGTAGTAACCGGTCACTCTATTGTGCTTTCCGCTGCAGTGCAGAATAGTGACTCAAGAATCAACTGTGTCTCAACAAGTGATGTGCCTGCATAACAATAAGATATACCCATGCGATCTGTTGGACCGAAAAGGCGACTAGAGGGGGAGGTGAAAAGGAGCACGCTCACTTTTTCCCAAATAATGAATTCAACACAATTTCACTCCAATAGCTATGATGAAGCTATGAAGATCAATATACGATCTGATGGAAGACTAGTATTGAATCCAATTAAATCCCTAAGCGAAACACAAAATCAACTAAGATTGCAAAGACTCACAAGCCACGGGCGGTCGGACCTCTGTACCCAACCGGTCGGACCGATTGCAGGCGATCGGCCGGCGTTGTCTTGGCGGTCGGACCGCTCCAAATCGGTCGACCGGTGATGACGGCGATCGACCGGCGATCTGAGAACCGTCTGAAACGATAAAATCGGCCGATGACGAAGTTGCAATTAGGTGAAACTTTTGATTCTCAACTCCAATCTTTATGAAACTTTGCACACACCTTCTATATGCTATTGAGGACCTATTCAATCGAATATTATGATAATTCTTGGAGCGATCTTGAGCAATTGCCAAATGATTAACGAAGGTCTAAAACCGGGCAAGAACGAAAACTTGATCCTAAAGCTTGTTCGTGAGAGATTGATGATCAAGATGATGCTAGATAGATTCACACATATCACAGCAAGCTAATTCACGTGAAAGAATCAATCACAAACTCGCGGATCAAAGAAAGCCCTAAAAACACGAAATTGAAAGCAAGAACGAAAAGAGACTTATCTCAAGCAAACCTTGCATAGATTGATTTCGTGGTTGATCTTTGGATTACATCCACACCATCATGGATCGATGGACAATCAAAGATCACGAAATTCACCACAAACCATCAAGAGCCCTAGCCTCCACCTCAACTCCCTAAAGACAATTAGGGTTTTGAAACATAAAAGGCGAGAGGAGAGAAAGTGCGACCACCATCTCCTCCTATTTATAGTGGAGGCCTAAAACTCTTAGGGTTTGTCTCTCTTGGGCTCCCGTTAAGGCCCACTAACAAATGGGTCACACATGCACGCTTCGCGAAGCGCCGTCGTTAACCTTTTGACCTAAACCGCTTCACCATGCGCCATGGATTCGCCAATAGGTCACCCTTGTCCATCTTGTGTCACGCTTGAGTCGTTGACCTCACCCGGCATCGTCGATCGTTCTGGACCTCAACTCTTCATGTCTAGTCCCGATTCTCCTCGCCGTTGACCGTCGTTGACCACCAAGCAACCTGCACAACCACAGACAAGCAAACACGAATTCGGGAACAAGTTCTTCACAACTTGACCTACGTTAGTCAAAACATGCATCATGCAAATCATATGCCATGAAACCAATGACTTTGACCTAACCAATTAACATCGCCACGAAGTTGACCGACGTTCAAGTTAAAACCGGTCGGACCGCCCCTTGGCCGGTCGGACCGCTCCATGTGAGCCGGTCGGACCGCCCCTTGGGACTTAGCTGAAAATCAAGCCCTCAAATTCCGAAACCTTCTGGAAACTTTAAACCAATAGAACTTTTCTTGGAGACTCCAAAACATGAGACCAAGTGCATTGGGATCCCTCACTTGCCTACAACACCTATTTTTGGCCCACTCTTTTGACCACTTTGGTCACCGCCGGTCCGACCGCCCCACATGGCCGGTCCGACCGATTTGGGACCGGTCGGACCGCCGTGCAAGGACCGGTCGGACCGCCCCGCCGATAAGCTCAGTAACTTTGTCAGCGCGTGAAACGACAAACCGTAAACGCCATTGCCAATTGTCACATCATCCTAAGATCGGAACATATCCCCATGAAATCCACAATCTCCCCTTGATGAACACATTGGCAATTATCCGAAAATGTAAGTAAGAGGTTTGAAAAGAAGTTTACTCGCGGTTTTACGCACAAAGGCACAACTTGGTCCATAAGCAAGAAAAGGCAATGAAAATGACCAAGTGGCATCCAGAAAAGGGTCAAAATTCTCACATGAGGTCCATATGAAAGAACAATTGTTCAATTGACCTATGATCATTGTGAGTATAAAAGAATGCAATTCAAGTTCAGAATTTTCAATAAGACAATAAGAATGCAACTCAAGAACTCCCCTTCACTATGATCCTCAATTTTCAAATTTTCAGTTTCTCCCCTTTGTATAAAATTCCCTTTGTATAAAATTCTCCCCCAATAAAGAAATATCTTCTTATTAACACATCTTCTCTCCTCATTTAACACATCTTCTCCCCCTTTGACAATGGATTCATCAAGGAATCACGCCTTCCTCTCATCCAGAGATAATAAATAGAAAAAAGGAAGAAGCAGAAACAAAAGAAGCAAAAAGAGGAATATGCATGAAGTGCAATGGAGTGGCTTCAATTTTTGTATTTTTCAATTTTTGATTACAAGAAGCTTTGGAGATTAC
This sequence comes from Hsuehochloa calcarea, assembly GCA_036346395.1. Taxonomy (NCBI): domain Eukaryota; kingdom Viridiplantae; phylum Streptophyta; class Magnoliopsida; order Poales; family Poaceae; genus Hsuehochloa; species Hsuehochloa calcarea. The sequence continues at coordinate 34,758,623 of CM070611.1, forward strand.
CCAAAAGAACAAGCTAGTATCTCTAATATTGCACAAACAGCATATCAAGCCTTACAGCGCTAGCAAGATCATGGTAAGACATATATATCAAAGCTAAGCACAAAGGCTCAAAAGTAAAGCAGTAGATTTGATCAATTTAAGCAACGCTTCAAATTCAGCAAGTTCATCAACAGGGATCCTAAAGTGAAATTGGCCATGTCAAAATGTCAAAGTGAGATCAAAAAATCTAACAAAGACCACATTAAGAGTCAATCAAGTCCCGTATTGAATCATTTTGCTAAATATTTTGTAAACGCCCATTTGTCAACATTTTTCTCATTTGCATTGAATATTGAAGTTGACTAATAATCTAACTTAGTGACAAGATCTGGACTAGGAGCCATCCACAAACTCATCCTAAGCTTGACCAAAAGTTGATTAAAGGTATATCTTAGTAAAGAAGATCTGGACTAGGAGCCATCCACAAACTCTTTCTAAGCTTCTCACAAGGCGACAAATCTTGAGGTTCATGTCATTTCGATAAGCAGTCCCCATGAGATCGTCAGTTCATCAAACTATCTCCAAGTTCATGTCATTTGACAAGCAGTCTCGTAAGAATAGTTTGGCACAATTTAAGCATAAGACAATCTTGATTTTCATTTTTCACATAAGCAGTTTTAGAATCTCAAGAACACAAAAGCTCAAGTAATCGTCAATTTTAGATCAAAGAGCTAACAAAGCAATTACAGACAGGCCAATGTCACAAGAGGAGCACTAATTGCAACTCGCTAAAACATCCACAAATTGCAATTTCTTAGTTTGAGTTGTTTAAAAAGTTCTAGCTCATATAGCAAAGACTTAGCTACACATGTAAAAGCATGATAATTCTAGCAAGTCAAAGAACTAGACATGACATTGAGCAAGAATTGAAATACAAAAGCTCTAAAGGGTAATAGGCAAAGCTTCATCAATTTTTAAAAATAAGGAGAAAATCTTATATTACAATGCATCTTTTTGGATTTTTCATACCATTTGTTGTAATCACTTGGTGAAGTTTTCATATGAATGCAATATGACACAATGAGATGCAATTAAAAAGCCTAAAAACCTAAAAAGTTCGAAAAGATCAGTAAGTTCAGAAAAAGAACAATAAAAGATCAAAAGAACAAGGAAAGATAAAAAAAAACTGTGAGACCCCGGTTTATCCGGCTTGTAATGCTTAACCATCCACTTGGTCCTAGCATCACAAAGCAGATAATCCGAGACTCGAGACATGTATACTTCCCAGAGTGCAGTATACACACCTCTTTACAAAGTTCATGCATCAATTCCATTCATGCACATAGAACCGAAACATAAACAACAATCCAGAAGATATTATAAATAAAGGATAGTCATTACAAAAGAGAGGCCAACCGGCCAAATGACAAATACATAAAGAAATTTAACAGCGGAAGCAAAAGCGCCATAAGATGGCTATAAACAAAAGAGCCAATCAGTGTGCCTTTAACCCACAAGGCAACCGACCGGACCGCTAGGCTAGTCGTCGAATCCACAGCACAACTCACAAAAGTGAGGCCCTTGGGCTCACCTTCTTCCTCTGCAAACAAAAGCAACCCGAAAAAAGTGGGTGAGTACTTTGAATGTACTACTTAAGATATATAAGAATGATAATGACACGAACAATAACTACATGCAAGCTTATTTAAGTGGGCAAAGTTAGGACTCAAATTTTTAAGCATAAAGCAAGTTTTGTTAGCAATAATGTAATAGATTGGAAGCAATTTAACAAATCTGATTTTATTTGATACAAGCAGTAGTAATCAAGTATCAACAACGATAAAAGCAGTCCTGAAGTGACTAAACCATTAGTCACCACAACAATAGCATGAATTACCCATTCATGCCAACCATATCAAGTTTTAATTTTAAAACAAAAGCAGCTTGTTGAAGTCTAGATCTTGCGGAAATCCCCAAGCGTGTCCATAACCTAGGGCGAGGCTATTCGAATAGTTTTATCCTGCGCAGGTGTACCAACTTACCCACATGCGGACCGCCTTTTGCCACCGGTTAAGCACACTTCCTTAGGTATGCCAAGACGCGGCTAAGTCCTACGAGACGTTTCCAATATTGTGAATTATTCACGAGCCGCCCGTATGGATAGAAACCCATACGTTGTGTCGAGTCATCGTAAAGCCTCGGTCAACTACCCTTCGGGTAAAGCCTTGGACAACTACGACGCTCCTCGAGGTGGAGAGCCTACCCGAATCTCCACCACCGCACACCCAACACAAGAACACCGAGAACACATATCATGTTTCACACAACACACACAACCCCTCATGCGACTCGGAGATAACCCACGCCAAAGTACTAGGTCAAGAGGGGTCCCATATAACCCTCATGTGGTTAGTACGCAAAAGTACTTGGATCAGTGGCGCAAGCAACATTTTCGGTCCTTAGGGACCTGGGCACCTTTCCTTGTCACACCCAACAATCACACCAACATGCCATTGTGCCCAAGTCAAATCATTTTGTTTCATTTTCGGTTTTTACAAAACAAAAGCATAAGGTGCTGAACCAAAAATAAACAAAATGATTTGTGTGATCAAGGTCATCGACTAAGTCGATAACCGCCCAATTCTACCGGTAGCTAAGCATTTCTAAGCATGACATCGCAAAAACAGTAAAAGAGCATAATTAAATCACCGGGCTCTAATTCACCAGCGATGATAATAACTTATGGTTGTGGTAGGGGATAACATTTTAATGGCAACAATGCATTAGGAATAGCTACCTCTAAACAGGGCAAAAATAATTGGACACAAAAGCAATGCATACATATAATTTGTAAACAAGATATTAGACTTGGAAAATAATGGGACATTTATGATCAAACATCTTGCCTGCTTGCTGTGGGTCAAGGTGCTGCTGTGGATCAACAAGATTATGAAAGTGCTCTTCGGATCCTAACGAGAAAGCAAAAGCAACCGATAAGAACGAATAAAATACAAAGACCCAACAGTAAACATTCTCCAAAAATTCCAAAAATTTTACAGTAGCAAGATAATGATTTATAAAGAATTTAGCAACAAGAACCAATTGATTTGGATTCTTAATGCCAAAGATATGACCAAAACAATTTTGCTCAGCTTTTATAAATCAAAAATGCTACTATTCATTAGCAAAATTTTCTGGAGCTATACTGTGGTTGGAAACATTTTTAACTTAAAGATGAGTTAAAAACATAACCAACAAAATTTGAATCAACCGAAAAGGATTTGAAATGAATTAGTTATGCATTTTACAAGTTATCACATTTTTCAGTTGATAAATAAATCCTCTCGGGGAATTTCAGAAATCAAAACGACGTGGCCGAACCTGGGACGTTGATCCAGGATCCGACGGCCCAAGCTCCGGCGGCCGACGCTACGCTGCTGAAGCTCAAACGTCAACCGTTGGATCTGGATCCAACGGTTCACGTGGCCCGAACGCGTTCGGTGGTCCGAGCGTTCACGCGCACTGTGAGCCGCCGATCCGGGATCCGACGGTTCCGCGTGAATCCGAGGTTCGGTGGTCCGAACGTTCGCTCAGATCTGCGCCGTTGATCTTGGATCCAACGGACCACGGACCGAGGCGCGCGACAGACTCAATTTTTCAGCGCGATCCCGAGCCGCAGATCTTAGGATCGACGGTCCAAAATGACGCACGTTCAAACCAACGTCCTGTTTTCGTCCGGCAAAAATGTCGGAGGAGAACGGCTTCGCCGGCGGCGGCTCGCCACGGCGGTGCGAGCAAACGCCTAAAATGAGTCCTTAATACTCTTGCGCACACATTGGTACCAGCGGCGTTGGCTGAGGTGGTCCAGAACGCCGGCAAGCCGGAGAGAATCGAGGCGACCGCAAAGTGACGAAAACGAAAAATGCAAATGGCTAAGCTGCGGTCCACGGGAGCTGGTGCCAGGCCACTAGGGACTAAAGAGGGTTACCTGGGCGCAAGGGATGCACCGAGAAGAGTCGATGCTGCTCGGGCGAAGAAGAATGGCGATTCGGCGAAAGGGAAATCCAAATTGAGTCGCTCCTTTCATCAAAAGCCAAATTGACAGAGGTTAGGCTTCGATGAGTAGAGGGAGAGCAGAGGAGCAAAGACTTGTGGAAGAAGACCCCACAGACCGACTTCACCAAGCTCCAAAACCGTCAATGGCGCCGAGCTCCCGAGAATCTATGGCTCCAGCTGGCTTGTGAGTGCTAGCTAGAGCTGCGGTGTGGCTAAAGGAAGCTAAGGGAGAACCCAAGGAGCTTAAATAGCCGGGGATGGCAGAGGGCAACGGCGATAACCCGCTGGGTCAAGCCGCCGTTTGAGCGAGAGAGCGACGGGAGCGGTTGGAGAGGGGACGCCTGAGGGAGGAGCACGACGAGCAATAAATGCGCGCAGAGAAAGACGTTGAAAAGCGACCGGGGAAGGGACGGCACACCGCGACTTTTCCCTCTGCGCACGCCATGGCCTTTGCTGACGCGCGAGCCGGACGGAGGAAGGAGATCTGCGCGACCGTTGGATTGAAATCGAACGGCTGCAATAGATCGGTTTGATTTAAACGATTAGAACGCTCGCTCGATCCTGGACCGTGCGATGCTGATCCAACGGCTCACAACTCCCGCGCCCGACTGCGCCACGCCGGTGCGGTTAGTTGGTTCGACCGAGTCAAGTGGCTCGAGCCCGAGTCCGGTTCGAACCCGAGGAACAGTGCAAACCAGTTAGAATTTGAGTTTTAAACATCTGATTTTTGAGGGATTATTTGAGGTAGCAAACAAACTCCAAAATTTATGAAATTTTAACTGGAGCTTGCTGACTGCAGGAGGAGCTTTCCATAAAATTTTCAGAGATTTTCATGCACTGAATTATTCTACAGAAATTCCAGAAGAGAGGAAAATGTGGTTTGACCAGTTTGACTTGCCTCCAAAAATTATCAAATAATTCCTAAAAATCATGAGATAATTCAGAGGTGTTAAACATCAACCCTAGACCCAAGGAAAATTATTTCCAAAGGTTGGGCACCAGATTTTTATGAAGGATATTTGTGTTGGTGTCCAAATGATAATTTGATTTTTGATTTCACATAATTTCCTTTACAAAAATTATGGAATTGATTACAAAAATCAAGATCAGAGAAAAAGTTTTAATTTCTCCTCATTTTTATTACATTTGAAACACAAACCAATTTTGGGATGTTACAAAACCTCCCCCCCTTACAAAAATCTCGTCCCGAGATTTGGCTCACTCGGCAAAGAAAGATGGATAGTCTGTACGGAGACGATCTTCCCTTTCCCAAGTAGCCTCATCCTCGGAATGATTCGACCACTGAACTTTAAGGAACTTGATGGCACGATTCCTCGTTCTTCGTTCAGCCTCATTGAGTATGCGAACAGGATGCTCGCGGTAGGTCAAATCTTCTTGGACATAGAGAGTTTCCAACGGAGCTTCCTCAGTTGGAACACGGAGGCACTTCTTTAATTGGGACACATGGAAAACATCATGTACCCCTTCAAGTGCAGCTGGCAATTCCAACTTATAGGCAACAGCCCCTTTCTTCTCGATAACGCGGTAAGGACCGACATATCGAGGAGCTAACTTGCCCTTGACACCGAAACGCTGATGACCCTTCAAAGGAGAGACTTTGAGATACACAAAGTCATCAGGCTCAAAGCTCAACTCACGACGACGGCGATCCGCATAGCTCTTTTGCCTGGATTGAGCGGTGCGCAAACGATCACGAATAAGCTGGACTTGACTCTCGGCCTCATTGATCGAGTCCGGGCCAAAGAAAGGTCTTTCGCCCGTCTCCGACCAATTCAACGAGGTTCTGCACTTTCTCCCGTATAAGGCCTCGAAGGTGCCATGCAGAGGCGGCTCGAAACCGTTGTTGTAGGAAAACTCGGCAAATGGCAAGCATTTCTCCCAATTCTTTCCATGGGAGAGGACACAAGCACGAAGCATGTCTTCCAACACTTGGTTGACCCTTTCTGTCTGACCATCAGTTTGGGGGTGATATGCTGTGCTAAAGGTAAGATGGGTTCCCATAGCCTCTTGCAAACTATGCCAAAATCGAGAAGTGAACAGGGAACCACGATCAGAAATGATCGTCTTCGGGATCCCATGCAAACTCACAATTCTGGCGATATAGAGCTCGGCTAAGAGCCCCACGCGAAGCTGAGTCTTGACAGGAATGAAATGAGCCACTTTCGTCAAGCGATCGATGACGACCCAAATGGCATCATTTCCCTTAGGCGACCTGGGTAGACCGGTGATAAAATCCATCCCGATCGAATCCCACTTCCACTCCGGAATAGGCAAAGGCTGAAGCAGTCCTGCTGGACGCTGATGCTCGGCCTTGACACGACGACACACGTCGCTTTCGACAACGAACCGCAATCTCCTCTTCATTCGGGTCCACCAAAATCTCTGACGGAGATCTTGATACATCTTTGTGGCCCCGGGATGAATAGATAAAGGCGAATCATGGGCTTCGTGGAGAATCAAATTCCGCAATTCCATGTCCTTTGGAACCACAAGGCGTTGCCCGAACCTTACAACACCATGCTCATCCTCAGAGAAGCACTTGGCTGTTCCGTTCTTGACATTTTCCTTGATGTTGTCCACTCCAACATCTGATTGTTGGGCGATCTAAATCCGATCCACCAAGGTTGGTTGCACAATCAGGGCAGCGAGGGAACCATGCTCAACCAAACCCAAGTTGAGACGCTGAAATCCCTCCAGAAGGGTGGGTTGACATCCCTGGAGCAACAAGGCATTGCAATGTGCTTTGCGACTGAGCGCATCGGCAACGACGTTAGCCTTGCCCGGATGGTAGTGAATACCCATGTCATAATCCTTGACCAACTCCAACCATCTCTTTTGTCTGAGGTTCAGATCTGGTTGGGTGAACAAATACTTTAGGCTTTTGTGATCCGAATACACTTCATAGCGATTACCGATTAGGTAATGTCGCCAAATCTTAAGTGCATGAATCACAAAGCACCAATTCCAAGTCATGGGTAGGGTAGTTGAGTTCATGAGGTCTCAATTGCCTTGATGCATAGGCCACTACCTTGCCTTCTTGCATAAGGACACAACCGAGTCCTCGGCGAGAAGCATCGCGAAGATATCGAAGCTTCGATGAATATCGGGAAGAACGAGGAGGAGCGGTGGTCAAACGCTTCTTGAGTACTTGGAAGCTTTCCTCACAAGCATCGGACCACAAGAACTTCTTGTCCTTTTGAGCAACTCCGTCATCGGCCAGCGATCTTGGAGAAATTCTCGATAAAGCGGCGATAATATCCCGCTAACCCGAAAACTCCGCGCTTTGTTTCTGAGTAGGTGAACCATGAAAGAACATCGCTGACCTTGCTAGGGTCAACGGCTACACCTCCTGCTGAAAGAACATGACCCAAGAAGGCCACTTCCTTCAACCAGAATGCGCAAAGTATTGTCCTTCTTCTTTACGAAGATGGCTGGACAACCCCACGGAGATGAGCTAGGGCGAATGAATCCTTTCTCTTGCAGCTCATTCAGTTGCTTCTTCAATTCCACCAACTCGTTCGGTGGCATCCGATAGTGCCTCTTTGAAATCGGGGCAGTACCGGGAACCAACTCAATGACAAACTCGAGGTCTCGAACTGGTGGCATCCCTGGAAGAGCTTCAGGAAAGACATCAACGAAGTCACGAACTGTGGGGACTTCACTAATATCTAGAGCGGGCTTCGCTTCAAGCGCGAAAATATGCGGACCTAGCGACTTTTAGCGAACAGCTTTCGCTCACGAAAGACTAGATAGAGAGACACACTTCTTGGCGCAATCGATTTGTCCCTTATGCTGAGACAACCAATCCATACCAAGAATTACATCTAGACTTGCTGAATGGAGGATAAGATTCGCGAAGAATCTCACTCCCTCGATTTCAATTGGGACATCCCTACACTCAGATTCAGCTCTCAACTCCGAACCAGGAGAGCGAATGAGCAACGGGACCAACAATGGAGTAAAGAGTAGCTCACTAACAGCAAAGAAAAGACTCGAAACAAAGAATGAGATGCTCTGAATCAAACAAAACGATGGCGAGATAAGAGTTAATGAAAGGGTACCCGGCCGACGTCGGGTGCCTCCCAGCCTCCTCCTCGTGAGATGAGGTTGACGCGACCACTACCCACGCCTTGGGTAGTAGGGACTATCTTCAGTCTGAGAAGGACCACCTCGGCCCCGTCCTCCATTAGGACGAGGGGCTGCTCCTGTCTTCTTAGGGCATTGGTTCGCATAATGCCCCTTCCGGGCTGCAGCGAAGCAAGTGACCCCTGGCGGCCGGGTTGCGGGCCACCTGGCGACTCGCAGTGCGTGATTGGGGCACGGCTGCGAAGGGCGAGGGGCAGTCTTGACGACCTCGGGGTGTTGTAGCTCTTGACGACCCCCGAGACGGATCGAACGGGATAGGCGGCCCCGGATGACTTGCGGGCCTCCACTTGCGCTGCGGAATCCACAAGTGCTCTCCCGCGTGCTTTCGGCAACGATGGCCTTGTCCACCAAGGCACGGAAATCCGAAAGTCAACGATGGATAGCTTGTCCTGCGGCTCCTCGGACAAACCATCCTTGAACTTCTCTTGCTTGGCCTCATCGGTGGCCACCTCCTCCGAGCATAACGAGCCAAATGGTTAAACTCGTATAGGTACTCCGTAACGGAGAGACGTCCTTGCCTGAGCGACAAGAACTCCTTCTTCTTCAGCTTCATCAAGCCGGAAGGAATGTGACTCCGACGGAAGGCAGTACGGAACTCCTCCCAAGTGACGGTGTGGCCGTCAGGCTGCATGGCGAGAAAGCTCTCCCACCAAGACAAAGCTGCACCCTCCAGCTGGTGCGATGCGAATAAGCGCCTTCGTGCTCTCGCATCGCTGCGCTATCGCGGAGCTTCGCTCGACCGACAAAGCCAATCGTCTGCGTCAAGCGGGTCCTCAGACCTGGAGAACGTGGGGGGTTGAGTGCGAAGAAACTCCGCGAGTCCCCCACGCGGCTGATGACCACTCCCTTGCCCGGATCCTGAAGCACCGGTAAGGGCGGAAGTGTTGCGCGCAATGACGTCCAGAAGAACCCTCCTGTCCTCTGCACGGTTGCGCTCGATCTGAAGAAGGACCTCGGCCATGGTCGGAGGAGGAGGAAGATCCTCGTCCGGACCAGCTGACTGGCCTTGGCCGCTACGAGTGCGTCCGGCCATCCTGTTACAAGAAACTTTGGTTAAAACTAGACTCAAAGATTAAAGCCGAAAGAAAGCGAAAAGCTAACGACTAGGGGAATGGAATATCACCCTAACCGAAAGCCAAAAACATTATGTGTATAATCTTAAACCTGCTTATAAAAAGACTCCAAAAACAGCAAAGAAGCATAAAACCAAAGCCCAACTTCCCAATGCAACTAACCCGTATTGAATGAACGAGTAATTGATTGAGAAGATAAAAATCAGAATAGTAGGTAAGATCTATTACCCCTAAAGAGCGATGTTCAGTCAACGAAAATAGTGTTAGATACTTAGCTAACTAGTATCACATCTTACCCTTTTCAACCCCACAAGTTTTAGGTTATTATCCTCTCATTTTCTACCCCATTAGAAACCATCGAGCTTGCTGTCCGGAAATTGAGGTTGCTGTAGCGATTTCGCATCCAAGCTTCCAGCCGAAGTCTTCCATTCTCGAAACTTCAAAACCCGGCACACTTCAATTTGCCAAGCTCAGTGGTCCTATCGAAACCATTGAGCTTCTTTGTCTGAAATTGAAGCGTGTTGTTCAGATTCCGCATCCAAGCCTCTAGCCGAAACCTTCAGTCCAGAAACTTCAAAAACCCTAAGAACTTCAATTTGCCAAACTCAGTGGTTCCCAAAACCCATTTAATCGATAACACTATCTTTGAAAAGGAGATGAGAGGAAAACAACTTTCAAACTCAAATTAGAGTAAGATGAGAGGAGAAAGCTAAGATAGGTAAGGAATAAAATCGGAGAATTCCTTAAGCTTTCAAAAATCATTTGATACTTTGAAAATAGTATTTTCCAAAATATCCTAAAAGACGACCATGCTTGGGTTACTATGGTCAAGATGGCTCGATACCAAAACTTGTGAGACCACGGTTTATCCGAAGCATAATGCTTAACCATCCACTTGGTCCTAGCATCACAAAGCGGATAATCCGAGACTCGAGACATGTATACTTCCCAGTGCAAGATACACACCTCTTTACAAAGTTCATGCATCAATTCCATTCATGCACATAGAACCAAACATAAACAACAATCCGTAAGATATTATAAATAAAGGATAGTCATTACAAAGAGAGACCAACCGCCAAATGACAAATACATAAAGAAATTTAACAATGAAGCAAAAGCGCCATAAGATGGCTATAAACAAAAGAGCCAATCGGTGTGCCTTTAACCCACAAGGCAACCGACCGGACCGCCAAAGGCTAGTCGTCGAATCCACAAAGACAACTCACAAAAGTGAGGCCCTTGGGGCTCACCTTCTTCCTCTGCAAACAAAAGCAGCCCAACAAAAGCTGGGTGAGTACTTTGAATGTACTAGCAAGATATATAAGAATGATAACAGACCTGAACAATAACTACATGCAAGCTTATTTAAGTGGAGCAGGTTAGGACTCAAATTTTTAAGCATAAAGCAAGTTTTGTTTGCAATAATGTAATAGATTGAAAGCAATTTAACAAATCTGATTTTATTTGATACAAGCAGTAGTAATCAAGTATCAACAACGATAAAAGCAGATCTGGAAGTGACTAAACCATTAGTCACCACAACAATAGCATGAATTACCCATTCATGCCAACCATGTCAAGTTTTAATTTTTAAAACAAAAACAGTTGTTGAAGTCTAGATCTTGCGGAAATCCCCAAGCGTGTCCATAACCTAGGGCGAGGCTATTCGAATAGTTTTATCCTGCAGGTGTACCAACTTACCCACATGCCGGACCGCCTTTTGCCACCGGGTTAAGCACACTTCCTTAGGTATGCCTACACGGCTAAGTCCTACGAGACGCTTTCCAATATTATGAATTATTCACGAGCCGCCTGTATGGATAGAAACCCATACGTTGTGTCGGAGTCATCGTAAAGCCTCGGTCAACTACCCTTCCCTGTAAAGCCTTGGACAACTACGACGCTCCTCGAGGTGGAGAGCCTACCCTAATCTCCACCACCGCACACCCAACACAAGAACACCGAGAACACATATCATGTTTCACACAACACACACAACCCCCTCCTGCGACTCGGAGATAACTCACGCCAAAGTACTAGGTCAAGAGGGGTCCCATATAACCCTCATGTGGTTAGTACGCAAAAGTATTTGGATCAGTGGCGCAAGCAACATTTTCGGTCCTTAGGGACCTGGGCACCTTTCCTTGTCACACCCAACAATCACACCAATATGCCATTGTGCCCAAGTCAAATCATTTTGTTTCATTTTCGGTTTTTACAAAACAAAAGCATAGGGTGCTGAACCAAAAATAAACAAAATGATTTGTGTGATCAAGGTCATCGACTAAGTCGATAACCGCCCAATTCTACCGGTAGCTAAGCATTTCTAAGCATGACATCGCAAAAACAGTAAAAGAGCATAATTAAGTCACCGGGCTCTAATTCACCAGCGATGATAATAAATTATGGTTGTGGTAGGGGATAACATTTTAATGGCAACAATGCATTAGGAATAGCTACCTCTAAACAGGGCAAAAATAATTGGACACAAAAGCAATGCATACATATAATTTGTAAACAAGATATTAGACTTGGAAAATAATGGGACATTTATGATCAAACATCTTGCCCGCTTGTGTGGGTCAAGGTGCTGCTTGTGGATCAACAAGATTATGAAAGTGCTCTTGGATCCTAACGAGAAAGCAAAAGCAACCGATAAGAACGAATAAAATACAAAGACCCAACAGTAAACATTCTCCAAAAATTCCAAAAATTTTACAGTAGCAAGATAATGATTTATAAAGAATTTAGCAACAAGAACCAATTGATTTGGATTCTTAATGCCAAAGATATGAACAAAACAATTTTGCTCGGCTTTTATAAATCAAAATGCTACTATTCATTAGCAAAATTTTCTGAGCTATACTGGGGTTGGAAACATTTTTAACTTAAAGATGAGTTAAAAACATAACCAAAAAATTTGAATCAACCGAAAAGGATTTGAAATGAATTAGTTATGCATTTTACAAGTTATCACATTTTTCATTGATAAATAAATCCTCTCTGAATTTCGAAATCAAAGCGACGTGGCGAACTCGGGGCGTTGATCCCGGATCCAACGGCCCAAGCTCGGCTTGACGCCACGCGCCGCGAAGCCTCAACGTCAACCGTTGGATCTGGATCCAGCGGTTCACGTGGCCCGAACGCTTCGGTGGTCCGAGCGTTCACGCCGCGACGCTGAGCCGTCGATCCGGGATCCGGCGGTTCACGTGAATCCGAGGTTCGGTGGTCGAAACTTCGCTCAGATCTGCGCCGTTGATCTTGGATCCAACGGACCACGGACCGAGGCGCGCGACAGACTCAATTTTTCAGCGCGATCCCGAGCCGCAGATCTTAGGATCGACGGTCCAAAATGACGCACGTTCAAACCAACGTCCTGTTTTCGTCCGGCAAAAATGTCGGAGGAGAACGGCTCGCCGCCGGCGGCTCTGGCCGCGGCGGTGCGAGCAAACGCCTAAAATGAGTCCTTAATACTCTTGCGCACACATTGGTACCAGCGGCGTTGGCTGAGGTGGTCCAGAACGCCGGCAAGCCGGAGAGAACCGAGGCGACCGCAAAGTGACGAAAACGAAAAATGCAAATGGCTAAGCTGCGGTCCACGGGAGCTGGTGCCAGGCCACTAGGGACTAAAGAGGGTTACCTGGGCGCAAGGGATGCACCGAGAAGAGTCGATGCTGCTCGGGCGAAGAAGAATGGCGATTTCGGCCGAAAAGGGGGAAATCCGAAATTGAGCTGCTCCTTTCTGTCAAAAGCCAAATTGACAGAGGGTTAGGCTTCAGTGAGTAGAGGGAGAGCAGAGGGAGCAAAGACTTGTGGAAGAAGACCCCCGCTGCACCGACTTCACCGAAGCTCCAAAACCGTCAATGGCGGCCGAGAGCTCCCCGAGAATCTATGGCTCCAGCGGGCTTGTGAGTGCTAGCTAGAGCTGCGGTGTGGCTAAAGGAAGCTAAGGGAGAACCCAAGGAGCTTAAATAGCCGGGATGGCGAGGGCAACGGCGATAACCCTTCTCGGGTCAAACCGGCCGTTTGAGCGAGAGAGCGGCGGAGCGGTTGGAGAGGGGACGCTGAGGAGGAGCACGACGAGCAATAAATGCGCGCAGAGAAAGACGTTGAAAAGCGACCGGGGAAGGGACGGCACGCCGCGACTTTTCCCTCTGCGCACGCCATGGCCTTTGCTGACGCGCGAGCCGGACGGAGGAAGGAGACGATGCGCTGACCGTTGGATTGAAATCGAACGGCTGCAATAGATCGGTTTGATTTAAACGATTAGAACGCTCGCTCGATCCTGGACCGTGCGATGCTGATCCAACGGCTCACAACTCCGCGCCCATTGCGCCGCGCCGGCGGTTAGTTGGTTCGACCGAGTCAAGTGGCTCGAGCCCGAGTCCGGTTCGAACAGGAACAAAGTGCAAACCAGGTTAGAATTTGAGTTTTAAACATCTGATTTTTGAGGATTATTTGAGGTAGCAAACAAACTCCAAAATTTATGAAATTTTAACTGGAGCTTGTGACTTGCAGGAGGAGCTTTCCATAAAATTTTCAGAGATTTTCATGCACTGAATTATTCTACAGAAATTCCAGAAGAGAGGAAAATGTGGTTTGACCAGTTTGACTTGCCTCCAAAAATTATCAAATAATTCCTAAAAATCATGAGATAATTCAGAGGTGTTAAACATCAACCCTAGACCCAAGGAAAATTATTTCCAAAGGTTGGGCACCAGATTTTTATGAAGGATATTTGTGTTGGTGTCCAAATGATAATTTGATTTTTGATTTCACATAATTTCCTTTACAAAAATTATGGAATTGATTACAAAAATCAAGATCAGAGAAAAAGTTTTAATTTCTCCTCATTTTTATTACATTTGAAACACAAACCAATTTTGGGATGTTACAAAAACCAAACTCCCCCTCAAACCAACCCATAAGGATAAATTACCCCTAACTCGCTTCTTAAGGAGGAAAATCTGGTTTGATCTAAAGGCTTGGTAAGAATATCTGCCAATTGAGCTTGGACTCTCACGGTGCATCACAATATCACCATTTTCAACATGATCTTTAAGGAAGTGAAAGCGAATGTCTATGTGCTTAGTCCTAGAATGTTGCAATCGGGTTTTTAGCAATATTAATAGCGTAAGTGTTATCACGAAAAGAGGAACACCAAACAAAGTTTAACCCATAATCTTTCAAAGTGAACGTCATCCACAAAATCAGCTCTGAAACTAGCGTGACTACATACTCCGCTTCAAAGATGATCGTACAATGTAAGACCGCTTCTAGAGGACCAAGATACAAGAGAAGTGCCTAGGAAGTGACAGTGCACGAGGTACTCTTCCTAACTAACCGACTGACCGCAAAATCGAATCTGAAAAACCTCTAATGGACAAAGCTGAAGAGCAGGAATACCAAATGCCATATAAGAGTGTAGAGTGTAAATACCTGAATATGCGCTTATCGGCTTGGCGATGGGAAGTTCTCGGAGACGCCTGAAATCTTGCACAAAGGCATACCGTGAAGTGAATGTCCGGTCTCGAGGCCACAAATCGAAGGGAGCCGATCATGCTGCGGTACTCGCTTTGATCCACGACTTCTCCTTCCTCATCTGGATCCAAAACAGTCGAAGTTGCCATGGGAGTGGAAATTGTCTTGCAGTCACCCATGTTGAAGCGTTTTAGTAGATCTTTAGTGTACTTCGTCTGATGGATGAAAGTTCCTTCCTTGCATTGCTTGATTTGAAGTCCCAAAAAGTAATTAAGCTCTCCCATCATACTCATCTCAAATTCCCTGGACATAGTGTCAGAAAAGCTGGAAACAAGAGCATTAGAGGAACCACCAAAGATAATATCATCCACCTAAATTTGAGCAAGCAGGAAGTCATTGTGACGTCTAAGAATGAATAGAGTTTTATCCACTTTACCCATTTCAAAATTATTTTTAAGCAAGAAGGTCTTAAGTCTATCATACCAGGCTCTAGGGGCTTGTTTAAGACCATACAATGCTTTAGATAGCTTAAAAACACGATTTGGATATTTAGGATCCTCAAAACCAGGGGGTTGCTTAACATACACTTCCTCATCTATGAAACCATTTAAAAAGGCACTTTTAACATCCATCTGATATAATTTAAAACCTTTTGATGCAGCAAATGCAAGCGAGAATGCGAATGGCTTCTAGTCTAGCAACAGATCAAAAGTCTCATCAAAATCTAACCCCTCAACTTGGTCAAACCACAGCTACCAATCGGCCTTGTTTCTAACCACGTAACCATCCTCACCTTGTTTATTCTTAAACACCCAACGGGTTCCTATAACATTATGACCACTAGGGGTTCTACTAGGTTCCAAACTTTGTTTCTTTCAAAATTTTCTAACTCCTCATGCATGGCATTTACCCACTAGAATCGGATAAAGCATGTGATATATCGCGGGGTTCAAAAGAAGCAACAAAAGCCGAATGAGAGTAGAGATTTGGATCATTATACAGGAGCGAGTGACTCGCTCATGTAGATTACCTATTATCATTCCGGAGGATCTTTGTCTCTGAATGCGAAGTGGGCGCCGGGTGAGATCTGCTTTCTTCGACCTCCGCAGTATCTGCGATGATAAAGATGCAGCAGAGCCTCAATCAAGGTGAAGTAGGCGTAGTAGGTTCTTGTATCGATATAAGCGCTTGATGAGTGCAGATGAAGGAATGATATTAGCCGTCCTCATCTTCCTCCACAAAAATGCTCTCTGTCACTGTAAATCATCTCAGAGCAATAGATCTAGCTCGTGGCTAGTCTCATCAAAAGTGACATTACAAGTCTCTGAATAATGTTAGTCTCGAGATTAAAGACCGAAAACCCTCGAATGAGCGGGATAACCTGAAATAACCCATCAAAAGTTCTTGATTCAAATTTATCTAAATTGCATGTCTTAAGAATAAAACATTTTGATCCAAAAACTCAAAATATCGAAACAGAGGGTTTTCTACCAAAGCGAAGCTCATAAGGAGTCTTGCCTAAAGAAGGTCTCAAAAGACACGATTTGCAATATGGCAAGCGAGAGCAATAGCTTCGCCCAAAATCTCCTCGGTGTGCTATACTCATCTAGCATCGTCCTAGCCATTTCGACCAAGGTCCTATTCTTCCTTTCCACCACGCCATTTTGTTGAGGGCGTGTGGAGAGGAGAACTGATGCTCAATACCACGCCAAAGACAAAAGAAGCAAAAGAAGCATTTTTGAACTCCGTGCCATTATCACTGCGAATTGCTCTCAAAGCACCAGGAAACTCAGAAGCCAAACGAAGAACAAGGTCATGAAAATAACCAAAAGCTTCATCTCTTGAGGTAAGAAAGAAAACCCAAGTATATCTAGAAAGATCATCAACTATGACAAGAATATACCATTTTCCACCGACTGACCGGACTCTAGCAGGACCAACGGTATCCATATGAAGCAAGCGTCACAGTCCGTCTACCATAACCATAGTCACGAGAAGGGTGTGAGCGGTAACTTGTTTGCCATGCCTACAGGCGCACATCTGACATCCTTGACAGCTTTGAGTTTGGGCAAACCTCTCATGAGATCAAGTTTGCTAACTCGTGTCAGATGATCAAAACCAATGTGCCCCAAACGTCGGTGCCAAAGCCAGAAATCAGAAGAAGATGTAAGCAAATATTTAAGAGATCCAGCAAGAGATTCTGAAAAATCACCTCAAAAATTCTACCAACTCTAGAGATTCCAAACACAAGCTCACCAAGAGAATCAAGCACACGACAAGCATTTTTCTTAAAAGCAGTCTCATAACCATCATCAAGAAGTCGAGAAATGCGAGAAGGAGATTATACCTAAACTTGTCCACAAGAGCGACATCCTTTAGAATGAATTTGTTGTTCACCCTAATTGATCCTGTTCCTTCAATTCGCCCTTGTGTATCATCTCCAAAGGTGATGAAGTCATCACCGTTGCCGCGTGAAAGAGGTGAACCATTTTGAGTTTCGGTCATGTGGCGTGAAGACCGGAGTCGGCGAACCACGTGTTCTTCCCTTTCCACGGTAGTCTTGAAAATCAAGGAACAAAAGAACGATGTGTCTCAATCTTTGGTTAGATAAACAAGATTTAGGAATCCGTCTTCGAGACACACGTCCAAGGAGTATACAAACCGAAGTACTATCCTTGATTTCATCTAACATTCGGTTATGAGCAATGTTTAAATTAACATGAGACTTAAATCGTCCATGGGCGATCGGCCGGCGTTGTCTTGTGATCGAGGCCGTGAGCAACACTGATCGAGACCGGTGACCACCAGCGGTCAGACCGCCAGTCTTATAAACATTAGAATTAGGATATTTAGAAACATAATGATTTGCATGAGAGAAAAATCCTAATCCAGGTTTATTCTTTTCAGTGTTACCATGTCTCATAGAAGCTCTAGGTTGCATGAATGAAATTCTATCAAAAATTTTCCTATCATTTTTCAACCTACGCCAACAAAATTCAATCAAATGCCCACCTTTCTTGCAATAAGTGCAATGGTACTTGGTTCCACTAGAAGAAGCACCATTTGAATTAATACAAGGTTGGGCAAAACCTGCAGATTTAAAAGATGTTTTTGCAGGTTGGGTTTTGAATTCAATTAAACCTTTTTCCAAGACTTGAATGACTTTTGGGTTTGAATTGTCTTGAAAAGAATTGAATCCTAAACCTTGCTTCTTATAAGGAGTTTTAGACTTGTCAAGAATCATGTTTAATTGTTTCTTACCTTTAGAAAATTTTTCTAATGTATCATGAAGGTAAGCATTTTCTTTTCTCAAGTTAACCCAAGCATCACAAGTTTTATCCATAGATTTCTCCTTATACAAAGCAATTTCAAGCTTAAGAGCGGAACAAGAAGCACAAGTAGTATTTTCAATATTGTCCTTAAGCTTAGCATATTTGACTCTAGCAGCTTCTAAGATATCTTTGATTTCACGTTCCTTTTCTAAACATGAAGTGCAAGGGCTAGAATCAAACACATCAAAAGCAATCAATTTACTAGATTCTAAACATTTTTCACAAGGAGCACTTTTAATTTCATTTAGTTCAGATCTAGCATTCTCAAGTTGTTGTACAAAAATATTATGAGAAGTTTGTAACTTAGTAATTTCTGAGTGCATAGCATGACAAGATAAACATTCATCAGGTTCAAGAGTCTTAGCATTTTTAAGCTCTACTTTCAGTTTGTTAATCTTAGACTCTAATTTCATATTTTTTGTCATGACAAATTCTAGCGCTTCATCTTGACTAAGCAATTGCTCAACTATAGAATCATATTTAGCAGAAAGCTCATCATAAGAAAAAGATACCTCATCATTATCAATATCGTCGGTGTCAGCCATGAAGCACATGCCAGTGAAGTCTTTGGCCTTCCCTTTCTTTTTGCCTTGAGGGATCTCCTCCTCCTTGTCCTCCTCACTCCCGGTATCCACATCGCTCAAGGATTGATCCTCAAAAGCGGCAAGGACCCGGTGAGCAGCCTTCACAAGCTTATTAGCCTCATACCTTGATTTGTTGAAAGGAGGCTTCTTCCAAGCTGGCTTTCCTTCCTTATGATTGCTCTTACCTTTCAGCTTGGGGCAATTTGCTTGATATGATTGAGCTCACCACATTCATAGCATGTCACCGGACCACCTCTCTTTTGTTTCTCACATTATTGTAGGCCCGTGTGAATTTTTAGCTAGAAGAGCTAACTCTGTTTCAGAATACTTTCAAGCTCCTCTTCATGAATAGCGGATAAACAAGCAAATGAAAATCCGAAGAAGATTTAAAAGAGTCATCAAAAGCCTTTTGAGAGGATCTGCTACCAAAGCTAAATTATCTTTCTTGGGATGATCAACTCTTTTAATTTCATGAGTCTTGAGTTTACTATAAAGTAATTCTAAAGTAAGACTTGAAAGATCAACATTTTCCTCTATAGCAGTAGCCTTCATCTCCCACTCCTTGGTGTTGATTGCAGCCAAGAGATGGGTGGCATTTTCATATTGAGAATATTCAATATCAACAGCTTTCATTTGATTAATTACTTTATTAAAGCGACTGAAAATGTCATCGATGTTCTCTCTAGGGCGATCTCGAATTTATTGTATTCACGCTTGTAAACTGCTTACGCACCTTTTGATTTGGGACGAACCCTCATGATATGTTTCGAGAGTGTTCCAAATTTCATGCGCAGTTGAAAGATTACAAATTCTATCATATTCTTGTCTACCAAGTGCACCATATAAAAGATTCTTAGCCTTATTGTTGTTAGCCAAAAGAATTGCAGAAGCAGGTGTAGCAATTTCAGGAATAACCAGCGGGGTTCTAACAACATCCCAAATAGCTTGTCCCTCGCTCTCAAGAAAGACGCGCATACGATTCTTCCAATAGGCATAGTCGTGCCCATCGAAGATATGCGGTTTAGTAGAAAACTTATCCATCGCCAAAGTTCAGTGACCGGTTAAGATCAAGATTGAACTAACCGGGCTCTGATACCACTTGTTGGACCGAAAAGGCGACTAGAGGGGGGGTGAATAGGAGCACGCTCACTTTTTCCCAAATAATGAATTCAACACAATTTCACTCCAATAGCTTTGATGAAGCTATGAAGATCAATATACCAGTACAGCGGAAGACTAGTATTGAATCCAATTAAATCCCCTAAGCAGAAACACAAAATCAACTAAGATTGCAAAGACTCACAGCACGGGCGGTCAGACCTCTGTACCCAACCGGTCGGACCGATTGCGGGCGGTCCGACCGGGCGTTGTCTTTGGCGGTCGGACCGCTCAAAATCGGTCGACCGGTGATGACGGGCGATCGGCCGGCGATCTGTAACCGATCTGAAACAATAAATCGGCCGATGACGAAGTTGCAATTAGGTGAAACTTTTGATTCTCAACTCCAATCTTTATGAAACTTTACACACACCTTCTATATGCTATTGAGGACCTATTCCAATTGAATATTATGATAATTCTTGGAAATATCTTGAGCAATTGCCAATTGATTAACAGAAGGTCTAAAACCGGGCAAGAACGAAAACTTGATCCTAAAGCTTGTTCGTGAGAGATTGATGATCAAGATGATGCTAGATAGATTCACACATATCACAGCAAGCTAATTCACGTGAAAGAATCAATCACAAACTCGTGGATCAAAGAAAGCCCTAAAAACACGAAATTGAAAGCAAGAACGAAAAGAGACTTATCTCAAGCAAACCTTGCATAGATTGATTTCGTGGTTGAAGCTGGATTACATCCACACCATCATGGATCAGTGGACAATCAAAGATCACGAAATTCACCACAAACTATCAAGAGCCCTAGCCTCCACCTCAACTCCCCTAAAGACAATTAGGGTTTTGAAACATAAAAAGGCGAGAGGGAGAGAAAGGTGCAGCCACCATCTCCTCCTATTTATAGTGGAGGCCTAAAACTCTTAGGGTTTGTCTCTCTTGGGCTCCCGTTAAGGCCCACTAACAAACGGGTCACACATGCACGCTTCGCGAAGCGCCGTCGTTAACCTTTTGACCTAAACCGCTTCACCATGCGCCATGGATTCGCCAATAGGTCACCCTTGTCCATCTTGTGTCACGCTTGAGTCGTTGACCTCACCCGGCATCATCGACCGTTCTGGACCTCAACTCTTCAAGTCTAGTCCCGATTCTCCTCGCCGTTGACCGTCGTTGACCACCAAGCAACCTGCACAACCACAGACAAGCAAACACGAATTCGGGAATAAGTTCTTCACAACTTGACCCATGTTAGTCAAAACATGCATCATGCAAATCATATGCCATGAAACCAATGACTTTGACCTAACCAATTAACATCGCCACGAAGTTGACCGACGTTCAAGTTAAAACCGGTCTGACCGCTCCAGGTGAGCCGGTCGGACCGCCCCTTGGGACTTAGCTGAAAATCAAGCCCTCAAATTCCGAAACCTTCTGGAAACTTTAAACCAATAGAACTTTTTACTGGAGACTCCAAAAAACATGAGACCAAGTGCATTGGGATCCCCTCACTTGCCTACAACACCTATTTTTGGTCCAGCTCTTTTTGACCACTTTGGTCACCGCCGGTCCGACCGCCCCACATGGCCGGTCCGACCGATTTGGGACCGGTCGGACCGCCGTGCAAGGACCGGTCGGACCACCCCTGTCCAGTAAGCCTGTAACTTTGTTGAAAACGCGTGAAACGACAAACCGTAAACGCCATTGCCAATTGTCACATCATCCTAAGATCTGGAACATATCCCCATGAAATCCACACGATCAAAATCAGCAATAAGGCAATCTAGAGTAGCGGGAGTCGCCTTGCGACTAAGGGCATCAACAACTACATTGGCCTTGCCTGGATGATACTGAATAGTAAGATCATAGTCTTTGATCAACTCCAACCACCTCCTTTGCCTCAAATTCAGATCCTTCTGAGTGAAGAAATACTTGAGACTCTTGTGATCTGTGAAAATATCACAAGGCTCGCCGTATAGATAATGCCTCCAAATCTTGAGAGCAAAGACAACCGCAGCCAAATCCAAGTCATGAGTGGGATAATTCTGCTCGTGCTTCTTTAACTGCCTCGATGCATAAGCAATTACTTTACCGTCTTGCATAAGCACACAGCCAAGACTCACTCGAGACGCATCTGAAAAGATCAGAACCGCTTCCCGGCTCGGAAGAGTGAGAATAGGAGAGGTCACCAACCTCTCCTTCAAAATGCAGAAACTGCGCTCACACTCATCAGTCCATAGGAATCTCACACCTTTCTGAGTAAGCTGAGACATCGGTTTGGCGATGATAGAGAAGTCCTGCACAAAACGCCGATAATAACTAGCCAAGTCCAAGAAACTCCTCACCTCCTTCACATTAGTCGGCCTCTTCCAATCCACCACTGTAGAGACCTTGCTAGGATCAACAGCAATACCCTTAGGATTTATCACATAGCCCAGAAAACTCACTTCTAAAATCCAGAACTCACACTTCTTCAACTTAGCATAGAACTTGTGCTCTCTCAATGTCTATAAAACCAGCCTCAAACGACTCTCATGATCCTCATTAGTCTTGGAATAGATAAGAATATCATCAATGAACACCACCACAAAGTCATCCAAATACTCGTGCAACATGTTGTTCATGGTCTCCATAAAAACGGCAGGTGCATTAGTCAGTCCAAAAGACATAACTTTGAATTCATAATGCCCATACCTTGTGGAGAAAGCCGTCTTCTCTACATCCTGCTCACGCATGCGGATTTGATTATACCCTAACTGGAGATCGATCTTGGAGAATACTTGAGCTCCATTCAACCGATCAAACAAGTCCTCAATGCGGGGCAATGGATATTTGTTCTTGATTGTACTGCATTAAGCGCGCGGTAATCAACACACATACGCCAACTCCCATCCTTCTTCTCTGTGAATAGAACAGGAGCTCCCCACGGCGATACGCTACGCCTGATCAAACCTTTAGCCAACAAATCATCCAATTGCTTCTTCAACTCGTCCTGAAACGGACGTGCCAGCCGATATGGAGACATCGAGATGGGCCGAGTACCCGGAACAAGATCAATGCGAAACTCCACGTCTCGTGCAGGGGGCAAGCCCGGAAGCTCAGCCGGGAACACATCTGGGTAATCACTAACCACTGGAATCTCCTCAATCTGCGAAGCCACACTCGGTTTCTTAGCAAGAGCTAAAAGAAGCGCAGTTTTCACTGCACGCTGACCCGGAAACAGTCCGACCGACATCGAAAGAGAGCGCGGAGGCGCGCTCCCCTGAAAAGTCAAAGTCTCCCCAGACGGGGTCTGCACAGAGACTATCCTACAAAAATAGGATATCACGGCTTGGTAAGAGTGCAACCAATCCATGCCCAAGATAACGTCGAACGGCTCCATTTGAATAACTATCAAATTCGCCGTGAACTTCTCTCCATCAATGACAATAGAACACCCAGGACAAACAGTAAAGCTCGCAATAATTCCCCCAGGAGAGCTAACTAACATGGACTGAGAAATCCATCAGATACTCAAGTTCGCTCTCTAGCAAACGCCACGAGACAAACGAAAAGGTAGCCCCGAATCAAAAGGACTAAAGCATCAAACGAATCCACAAGCAAAGTACTGTCACCACGTCAAGACGACCATGGACTCACTGTGGGCATGGCGTACACTCCGTGGCGCCATGGCGAAGAAGACGACGCCGGGCGGCGAGCCCCTAATCTGCTGTGGCGGTGCAGGTAAAGCCTGTCGTGTAACCTGAAGCGATGCCGGAGGTGGCGGCTGCCAGTAGTACCCTACTGGAGGCGCCCAAGCTGAAGGAAGTGGCGGTGTAGGAGGAGCAGCCATCATCCGGAAAGATCCTCGGCAGGACCCATCAAGAAGAAGATGGCACGAGCTCCCACTTGATCACGCCACGGGGTTCTCGCGACACACCCGCTCCTTGTGACCCGGTCGGCCACACTGACGGCAATCTCCCGTCCAAGAGCACTCAGCAGCGCGGTGTCCATCACCGCACCTAAAGCAAAGCATGCCCTGCCCTAGGACAGACGAAGAGCCGAGTACAAAAAGGACGAGGCGCCAAGAAGGAACGGCCTCGATCGCTAGACTTGGAGGATCATGGTCCTCCTTGAATTTCTTGAAAGCGGTCGAATGCACCCACTTCCTCACTAGAGCTCCTCTTCCGTCACCACCGTAGCAACGACCCACCAGAGGCTTGTCGCCTTTGTGTGGTGCATCTCCAACTCCATGCCCCTAGCTTGCTCCACAACAGAGTCAGTAGTCACGGAGTGGAGTAGCTCCCAACACATGCCAGACTTAATTGAGACCCCGACGGAACCTCTTGGCTTTACGAAGATCATCGTTAAGCTCACAGGGACAAAGCGAACTAAGTTGTTGAACTCAGCAATAGACCTCTTCCCCTGAGCAAAGGTCGTCAAGGCAACCTCCATCTTCTCAACAAAAGAGTAGGGGTAGAACTTTTTCTTGAACTGATCAACAAAGTCCTCCCAAGTGACTGCACCTTGAGTGGTGGTCCTCGAAGACAACACGCCCTCCCACCAAATGTCCGCTTGCCCTTTTAGTTGAAAGGCTACAAAATGGACCCTCTGATGTGAGCACATTTCTAAAGCTCCAAACTGCCTCTCCATATAGCGCAACCATCCATTTGCCTCGACCGGTGTGCCCACTACCAAACGGATCCAACCTCAACCCCATCCACTCTCGAAGCGTCATCCGCGCCTCAGGTACCGGTGGAGGTCCGACAAGACCAACAACAGATGCCGCAGCAACAGGGGCTGTCGGCGCCTGTTGACGAAGAGCACGGATCTCTCCCACCAACTCTCTCAGCAAAGCGGGGGTCTCATCCTGGACCACAACCGGAGGCGGGTCAACAAAGAACCCCTCGACATCGACTCATCTGCTAGAGGAGGTGGCTCCACGGACCCTCGCCCGCGGCCCCGACCTCCACGACCGCGGCCACCACGACCACGTCCTCTACCCCTCGGCATAGCTATCAACCATAATCAACAACAACAATGAGTTCAAAGGTCAAAATAAAATCATGCATCAATGAACAACATAACGGAAGCGTAAGATCTATATTCGTACCTCTCTCTAACCTACTGTGCACTAGTGTGTCAAATTTTAGGTTAGTTAACCATTAGCAAATTTTAGTTGATTTACTAAAACTAAAACAAATTTTAACAATTTTAGTTTGCCTAAGTTGTTAATCTATTCACCACGGACCTAAAGCCCGCTCTGATACCAACTGTAACACTGAACCTGGAATGCCACTAAACTACTCTCTGAACTAATAAATATTGACACACTATAAAAAAAATTCAGCAAGAAGATATCAATGGACATATCCCTGGATCACAAAAGAGCATCCATAATTATGAATCAAGCAAGAGTAAATAAGCAAGGGGTAATATAATCAAGTAAACAATCCAGGATAGCACCAACTACTGAATCCAAGTCATTGAAATAAATAATCTAATCCAAAATGTGACCTAAACTTTATTCAGCCTCTAACATGACCAAGAGTAATCCAACATTGAAGTATGGATCTAATCCATGTGCTCTACTCGCTCTCAGTCACGGCGTTCTCGAAGATCACCTAAAGACAACAAAAGAGCAAGGGTGAGTCCACGACTCAGCAAAAACATTAATATACAACGAACAATAATAAATCAACAGTAATCAATAACTTCATTATCATCACATGCACTTCTATTAATATTCTCATGTTGTTATCTTCTCTTTGTTTCACCCCCATTAATCTCATATATCAATGCAACTCTAATCTACATGTCCACATGCACTTCTTTCGCGTATACCGGTATAGCATGAGTGAATGCTCGCGACAACATTCACTCTCAAGCCCGTTCCTCCTCAAGGATCGGGGACCTCCTCCACTCCCGTGGAGTTGTGATCATTGATGATCACCTGCTCATATGCAAAGATGCTTATGTATGAAAAATGCAAACTCCATCATATTCATCATATCCAACTTTTTCCCTCATGGTTGTCAACAAAGTTATAACCATATCATTCCATTGTTTGCAATTAAATAAAATAAAAGCACAACAATAATGGTACTGAAAGATAAAGAATCACAGTGATCATCATTGATCGCTGTCTACCATGCACTTGCCTTTAGTAGTTGCGACACACGATTTGACTAGAAGATGGCAACAAGCACGACGCCTCTCCTACATTAAATACTCAAATTTCAATACAAGCTACAGCATCATAAGAACAGCAATCAATCGACATCGCTCCTACCCGTCCCCAAATATACCACGCATTACTCGATACCAATAGTCACCCCTAGCTGTCCTGTTACTAAAAAGAGCGTAACTTTCGACTCAAAAGTCCGATCACGACCAACCACCCAGTTCTGGATTCTACACAAAATTATCCATATTTTATTAGATTACCAAGTCTCCTAATTAAATCATCTAACCATCCGTTTTTAGCCCAGAAAACTGATCTGTCAGCTTCGGGACAGCGGGTATTACTAAATTCATAACTTTTGTTTTACCCAACCAAAATTCGAGTTCTTGGATTCTACAGAACCCTTAGACAATTATCTACATCTTTCATGTAGATCAAAAACTCTAATTAGTCCAATTACTATTTTTAATCTGCAGTCTACCAAAACAGCGCCGAAAGATGACAACCACAAAGACAGCAGTCTTCCAAAATTCATATCTCGAATTCTACTTGTCCGCTCAACATGATTAAATATGCTATAGAAAGATATCGAAATTATCTACAATTAACTAGTCGATGATATTTCCAAAATCCGCCATTAAGGTACCCAAAATAATCGTACAACAGAACAGCATACTAATCAGAAATACTAAACAGCCCTCGATTAGAAAATTCTATAACATCTCTAATTAATCTCAATTCTAATCTCTAATTAGATCAGTGAAACAGAGAGAAAAAAAAATCACAGATCGTTACCCACTCGAATCCGGATCTTGGCTTCTTTTCTTCTAATTTTCTTCTCTACTGATTGCTAGTATCTTCTTTCACTTTACATAATAAGCCTCCCTTACTTTCCTTGACATCACAGTAGCATGCATTGAATTAGCAACGCAGCATTGCATTGCCTATAATCGGCTAGCTAAAAGTGGCAACAACAAAAAAAAAAGTCACGTACAAGGCCGAACAACCGACTGATTCTTCCACCGGGTGATGTTCTGCAGGTTCAAGCACCGACGCGCTGTAACTGCCCAAAATTTCAATTTCAGTTAAAAATAAGATTTTATTAATTTTTGTGGATTTTCTGGAAATTTTAAAAACTTTTCCCTAAAGTATATTAAGGCTAAAAGAATTTATGTGCAAAATCTATTACCAACTAAAAGTTGGAATTATTTTATTTAAGTCCAGAATGCCTCATAGAATTTCTGTGAATTTTCTCAAAATTTTGGGACTTCATTTACTATTTTCTAAAGCCTATTTGAATTTCTGGAATGAAATCAATGGAAAAAGAATTTAAAATTCTTCACATAAGATCGGGCGAAGCTCAAAGATCAGGCGCTGCCTCGCCCAACTCTCCCCAAGCTGAGTTACGCGACCGTCCGATCAAAATCGGACGGCCGACAATCAATCCGCCGCGCTCTCTCTCCTCTCTCTGCCTCGCCGTCGGGTGGGGCCACTGCATGATGTCGCCTTCCCGCCCCTTCTTCTCCCCCGCGCGCCCGTCGCTCTCGCCGCCATTACCGCTCGCCTGGAGCTCATCAAGCCCGTGATTCCTTCCCCCATTTCTCTCGCCATCACGCGCAATGAAAGCGCCGCCCCACCGCTGCTCGTTCCGCTTTACTCGCTTTAAAACTCACAGAACGCCGCCGCCTCACCTCCGCAAACGGCCGTTGCCACTCGCCACGATCTCCATCTCCCGCCTCGCCGCCCTATAAAGGGAGCACCGGTGCGCCTCTCTTCCTCAAGCTTTTGCCCCAACTCTCCACACCTCCGTCGCTCCCGATCGCCTGCATTTGGCTCTTCTCTCGCGCGGCCGAGCTGTGCTCACGCCTCTAGCGCCGCCATCGGGTGAACCTCCGGCCGCCTCGGCCGCACCACACGGCCGCCTCAAGACCGCGAACTCGTGCGCACCTCGCATCCTCGAACGTCAGCTGAGCTCCTTCGCCGCCAACAACCGAACATCACCGCCACCTCTCGCCGCCGACCATCTTCCGCCACTCTCCACCGCCGGTGGCGCCCTCGCATCGATGTCGTCTCGAGTGTTTTGCGCACCTCACCGGAGCTCGCCAGGCCAGTGCGCTCGCACCCTCGGTTCGGCGCCTCCCTCTCCGGCGCCGACGTGGCTCGCCACCTCGGCGCCACCTAATCGCTTTCGGCGTGCGTGGCGGCCAAGTCGGCGCCACGGCGTGGCTGCCCAAGAAGACGCGCCGCCAAAGACACCGCCAGATCGCTATTGCACCGAGTCCACCGTGAACTTGAAAGCGCTGTGGACTCGATCCATGACTGCTCGGGCCCACATGTCACTCAGTGAGCAGTGTTGCGACGCATGCTTGCGCAATAATTGGAATTTTCTTTAGAAATTTAATTGGGGAATTATGGAAAATCCCGATTTTGGAATTAAATTTAGATTTAAACTTCCAGAGCTCGTATTTCTTCATACAAACTCCGATTTAGGTGATTCAAATTTCTAAATTTGTATAAAATCAAGATCTAGCTAACTAAACCAAAATTATTTAATTTGGAGTTAATTTGAATTTTCATTTGAATTTATTTGTGTTCATTTGAATTCTGCTTGAATTTGGAATATTCTCACAGATAGATTTTGACGACTCGGAGAGCTTGACCCTATTGAAGAAGTAGAATACTGGAATTTGAGCAAGGCAAGTTACACCATTGACCATTTTGCCCCAATATTTAAAATTATTTAATTTCTGCTTTAAATTATTATTGCATGCATAATTGTATTTAATTATTTTAAATTCTGTTTTAAATATTTAATTATTCCAATTCCTTTGTATAGCCAAATTTGATTGTTGTATTATCAATTCCTTGTAACCTTAGTCAAATGAATTTAAAAATAAATATATGCATAGCAAATGCTTAGACCATGAAATTTTTGACTTTGGGAGAATTTAGCCAAAATTTCATAAATTGATAAAAAGCCTATGACATTGCTTTGTCATGGTGGACTTTTGCAAATGTCTTTGAAAATTAAAAATAAAAGAAAATGGTTTATACTTGGGCAAACATGGACCGTTGGTGGGTGCAAGTTTATGCACGAGCCTGTCTGTTAGGATCGAGACCTGTGGTTTTTATTGAAAGTTGCCCAAGTAGATTAAGGACCGCCTTGAGCCGCATCTTGCAAAAGCTCCACCAGACTACCACATGTTCTCGTATGGGCGTAACTGTGCTTAATAATTTGTATTACCTCGGTATTGTTTATGCCATTTTTGTTGTGTGGGTGTCGGTTAGACTTTATTCCCACTTGGCGCAAGAGGGGGTTTCCAGCAGGTGGTTAGCCTAATGGAAGTGAAACCTTAGCGGGCATATTGGTATTGAGGTAAAGCATTGGAAACGCCTTGTGATAATTGCCTAGTCACACACCTAAGGAATTGTGTATTGGCCGATGTGGATATCGTGAGGATATGTGCACGATCTCAGGATGATGAGTCAATTGGCAATGGCGTTGTTGGTTTGCAAAATCTCGCGTTTTCGGGTTTGCTCCAAGGTCACAAAGCACCGGCGGTCCGATCAGGTTATGCTTAGGCGGTCGATCACTTGCGTGGAGGAGTCCGACCGGCCATGTTGGCCGGTCCGACCGCCAAAACAAATTTGGGTTTTTGGAGCTGGGCCAAAAATAGGTTGTGTAGGCAAGTGAGGGGAGTCTCCTGGATGTGGTCCCATCATTTTTGTTGCTCCCAGTCAAAAGTTCTATTCGTTTGAAATTTCCAGAAGGTTTGAAATTTCTCGCTTGAATTTTGGCTAAGTCCTTTGGACCGTCCGACCGCCGCTGTGGGAGCGGTCCGATCGCATGAATCGGTCGGACCGCCCAAGGCGGTCAGACGGCAGCGATCTTGGAGGTGAGCCAAGTGTTGCATTGAGTTTGTTCTGAGTGTGTTATTCTATGAACTTCAATGCTTTATTGATGTATATTGCATTGCGGAATCGATGTGGGTCAAGTTGTGAAGAACTTGTTCCCGAAACGGTTTGTTTGTCTATTGTCGTGCGGTGGCTTGCGTGTCAACGACGTCAACGGTGAGTGGATCGACTACGCTTGGAGAGCTAAGGTCCGTAACGATCGTGGATACCGGGAGGTCGTGTGACTCAAGCAGGTGCGAATGGGCAAGATGGATCGAACGGTGGTTCGATCTACCGTTGGATCGGTCGGTGCGGATATCGGTGCGAGTCTCGGGAGGTTCCATGGGATTCTGACAAGAGAGGCTTGGCGGCGAATGAGAACCGCCGATCAACCTACACGTGGTGAAGCAAGCGATTGCTTCAAGAGTTATTTGTGTGTGGGTCCCATGTGTAAGTGACCCCAAATAGGAAACCCTAGCTCTCTAGTATAAATAGGAAAGGGGGAGATGGAAAACTAGGCCAAGCATTCATTTAGCCCCCTTCTTCCTTTTTCTAGGGTTTGGAGGAGAGGAGAGGAGAACTAGGGTTTGGAGTGTGCTCTTTGTTGAGCTCTTGCCCTCCTTGGTGGAGAGGCTTTGTAAGCATCTATTGTGAATGAACAATCTTGTGATGCTTAATTGAAAGATCATTTGCTCCCTTTGTGTTCTTCTCTCTTTTGGATGTTTTTGGTGCTTCCTTGATTCAAAGGTTCATGTTTGGTCTCTCGGCCTACTTTATCTTGCTTTGATGTGTGGGATTACTCCTAGAGTCATCTAGATCATCAAACCCCCACAAGCAAGTCTTGAATCAAGTTTTTCTCATTTCTAGGGTTTGAGCACTTCTTTGTTAAAATCTCGAGAGATCGATTCTGAAGTGGATCCGACGGATCGTCGCTAGAAATAGGTCTCTAATATCATTAGGGAGGTGTGCTAGAAATTTGGTCAAGTTTTATTGGTTGAATCAAAAGTTGGATCAAATTTCGCTTTTGGATTTGGGTGGAGTTTTTCAAGATCGACTCTACCGGTCCGACAAACCTTTCAACGGCGGTTCGACCGCCCGTGTATTCGATCACTGGTTTGCGGGTCGAACCGCTGCCCACCGGTCCGATCACTGGTTAGTTGCCGGCCGATCATTGCTTGACCGCCGGTCCGACCGCCCGTGGTAGCCGGTCGATCGCCTGTGTCCGGTGAAGAACATTGAGTTCTTTTCTCCTTTTGTGTCGTGGTGCTTGAGGGGTTTATCAAATCCAACACAAGGCTTCCGCTAGTGCTCACCGAACTTCTTAGCTTTCATAGCTAAAGGAGTAAAGTTCGTGTTGGTTTTGATTTAGGCGAGAAAGTTTTGAAAGCGCCTATTCACCCCCTAGTCGCCTTTCCGGTCCTACAAGTGGTATCGAGCCGGTTAGCTTTTTTCTATAGATCTTAACCTGTCTTTGGAGCCATGGCGATCGACAAGTATTCAACCAAGCCACACATTTTGAGGGAGTTGACTTTGCATATTTGGAAGGCTCGTATGCAAGCATATATCGAGGCTCAAGGGCACGCTATTTGGCTAAAGGTGAAAAATCCTTATGTCGTGCACCCGATGACGATACGATCACCTGGATGTGGAGGCCAACAAAGAAGGCTCGAATTATTTGATCCAAGGCCTTAGTCGATCCGAGTTTGAGCGTGTTGCTCACTTGCGGTCGCTTCACGAGATCCGCGACACTTTGTGATTATCACGAAGGGTCCATCGCGATCAAGGAAGTGAGACAGTAACCACTCAAGAAGGTTTACTCAAGATCGAACAAAGGCCCGTGAGTCTTTGGATGAGCTGGGGAAGATTCTCTAAAATTCTTCATGATCTCCGCCGTTGACTTGGTATTTTCTAAGTCTCGAAAATGCACGCCACTTCGGGTGCTCTTGATGTGAAGGTCCGGGTATGAAGATCACTTCCATCAATGACAACATCACATGAGTGAGCTTACCATGGATAAGCTCTACTCAAGGTTGAAGACGCATGAGATTGACTTTATCTCGCGTCTCCCAAGACAGAGTCGATGGCTTTAGTGGTCGACAAATCCAAGGGTTGCTCTTCCGATTCTCTTGATTGTAGCTCATCCGCTTTTCATTATCTCGCTTTACATTCTTTGAGTGATGAGCAACTTGAGAAATTGCCCGAGGATGACTTAGCCCTCCTTTCCACCAAATTCACAAGAGCGCATAACAAGGTGAGAAATAGGAGGAGGAGGGACCTATCACGTGCTTCAATGTGGTGAGCCAAACCACATTCGCCTCCAGTGCCCCAAGCTAAAGGGCAAGGAGGAGAAGGAGACACGAAGACATCCCGGAGAGGGATGCAAACCCAAGAAGACAAACTATCGAAGTTTGTCACCGGTCCTTGCCGCTCTTGAGAATGTAAATATGAGCGATGTGGACTCGGAACGGAGGACGACGAGAGTGATTCTCGTGGCAAGAAGAAGGCGCATGACTTCACCGGCATGTGTTTCATGGCCAAGAACACCACGACAAATGATTCCTCCAAAGATGAGGATCCTTTTAGTGATCCCGATGAGGTATGCCCTTCTATTGCCGATATGAAAAGGGCTTTGGTGCTTGTTTAATGTAAATTGCATAAGCAAGTAAAAATGATTAGGAAGGTGACATTATGATTGATAATTTGAATCTTGAAGTTGTTAGGCTTAAATCTATCAATCCTGCTGATATTTGTGATTCCTGCACTAGCTTGCTTAAAGATTTGACAAGCTTGAAATCTGCTCATTCCTCTGTCACAAATCAACTAAAAGATGCTCTCGATGAACTAGAATCTTTCAAGTCTAGATCTGCTTGTTTAGATGTCATTCCTCTTGATGTGACTGCCATGGAAGCTATCCCTTTAACTTGCTCTAATTGTGCCTTGCTAGAATTAAAATTGGATAGTTCCTTAAAAGAATTGCAAAAGTTTGATGCTAGTCACACATGCTCTCATTGTAAGGATAATAGGATTAAGATGCAAGAGATGACAGAAACATTGATTTATTCTAGAGTTGCATCTTGTGAAAATTGTCCCAAGCTTACAATTGAGATTGAAGCCTTAAACAAGACCCTGGAAGAAAAGGCTAAAATTGAAAGATCCATGTCTTTTACTGCTTCTAAAAAGGTTATTGATTCTAACTCTTGTGTTTTGAATGCTGAAGTTGAAACCATGGTTAGTCAGATACAAGAGGCTTTTAGAGTCAAGTTTAAGGAGCAGTTGAATAGGATTCAGGAATCCTATTGTGTGTCTTGTGAGGCCTTCAAAGTGGAAGTGGCCCTTCTTAAGAGTAAGCGCAATGAGGTAATCAAGTCTAGCAAGTGCACTAGATGTGAGGAGTTAATGAAAGAGAATGATTACCTCAAGGTGACTCTTGAGAAATTTTCAAGTGGGAAAAAGAAACTCAACATGATTCTTGATCAATCCAAGGTGAGC
The DNA here is from genome assembly GCA_036346395.1 of Hsuehochloa calcarea. Taxonomy (NCBI): domain Eukaryota; kingdom Viridiplantae; phylum Streptophyta; class Magnoliopsida; order Poales; family Poaceae; genus Hsuehochloa; species Hsuehochloa calcarea. The sequence continues at coordinate 34,791,959 of CM070611.1, forward strand.
GTGAAAATAGTGGTCTAGGTTTCAACCCCCTAGAGCATTCCAAGAAAAACCCACCTAAGATTGCTAGAGTTGTGAAGAATGGTTTGTTTGAGCTAGAACCTCCTAAGCCATCCGGGGTTGTTTTCAAATCCGGCGGTTTTGCTCAAACTCTTTCTGGCAAGAAAGGTGCTTTCACTCATTCTGTACAGACCCCTCAAAAGGTCCAGTACCATTGCACCTTCTGCAAGAAAGAAGGCCATACTGTTGAGTTCTGCTTCCGGAGAGCAAAACTTGAGAGAAAAGAGAGGATGAGCGTCCTAAGATCCATTAGAGGAGTCCCTTCTCCAGATGTAGTCTCTAGAGCTAGGCAGCCTGCTTATCGCACCACACATAGGCCTAGATTTGTAGAGAACTTTGTAGACTCTTTTGGTGGGTCTAGGCAGCATGTTGGATTAGGACATCGTGAGGAGAGACACCGGGTAGCACCTAGACAGGGGGAGTATCGATCTTTTGGTAGATCGTTTCGGAGAGGTCTAGGTGGTTCTCATGTGCATTCTTATGATTTTATTCCTGATCATGTTTCAGCTATTTCTACTGCTGCTCCCAGACATCGTGCTTCTCAGTACTGGATTCCTCGTTCATTTATCACTAACCCCAGTACTGAGGCACGGATGTTTTCTGATTGTGCCTTTTAGGTCCGTCGTGCGAGGAAGGAGGACAAGTGGCTTGTTGACTCCGGGTGTTCTCGACATATGACCGAGATTCTAGATGGTTCTCCTCCTCACACGTGCATCCGCAATGAATTGATTACATTTGGGGATGCTTCTCGGGACCGTGGATCGCAAAGGGCACCGTGCGCGTCAACGACAAGTTCATGCTAAAAGACGCCGCTTTGGTAAGTAAGTCGAGGTATAATCTTCTATCTGCTCTCACCGCTTGATGAGGGTCTAGAAGTGAGGTTTAAGAGAGGTGAGTGTAGAGTTCTAGATTCCTCAGTGAGCTTGTTTTTGAGATCTCCAGTTTGAGAAGATCTTCTATGCAAATTTCAAGATTTCTTCGCTTTCAGTCCTAGGTGTCTTGTAGCCTCTGATTCTCATGACCTTGTTTTGTGGCATCGTAGACTTGGGCATATAGGTTTTGATCATTTGTCTAGAGTCGCTTGCAAGGACTTGATTAGAGGTTTGCCTAGGTCAAGGTCATTAGAGATCTTGTGTGCTCACCACAGTAGACATGGTAAGATGGTGTCCGCTTCCCACCCACCTCTTACTTTGGTAATGACTGATGGACTGGACACTTCTTCACTTAGATACTGCTTGGTCCTTCTAGAGTTCATCACCGGTGGGAAATGGTATGTCTTGGTGGTTGTGGATGATTACCCTGTATTCATGGGTTTATTTTCTTGCTTCTAAGGACGAAGCATTTGGATTCTTTAGAGATTTGGTCCTTAGAATTGTTGTTGATATACCCGAGCTTTGAGAGCCATTAGGAGTGATAATGGGACAGAGTTCAAGAATTCTTCTTTTCTACCTTCCGCTACCGATAGGGAATTGAGCATCGCTTTTCTTCTCCTAGAGTTCCTCAAAGAATGGTGTTGTAGAAAGGAAGAACAGAACCCTTGTAGAGATGGCTCGGACCATGCTAGATGAGCATTCTACTCCTAGGAGATTTTGGGTGAGGCGATCTCTATCGCTTGTTATATTTCCAATAGGGTTTTCTTGAGATCTGTGGTTGGAAAGACTTCTTATGAGCTTAGATTTGGTCATTCTCCCAAAGTCTCTCATTTCAAGATTTTTGGTTGCAAGTGCTTCATTCTTAAACATGGCAATCTTGATAAATTTGAGTCTAGATGTTTTGATGGCATATTTCTTGGATATCCCGCTCATTCTCGTGGCTATCGTGTTTTTAATGTTGATACTAACAAAATTGTTGAGACTTGCGGTCACTTTTGATGAGGCTAGTCCCGTACTAGACCCGATGCTTGTGTACACAGTTTCTCAAATTCAAGGAAGCATTTTCGCCGATGATGATTCCGAGGATGAAGAACCAAACCATCCTCCGGCTACTTCGAGAGGGTGGAGAGCCCGCTACTACTACGCCGGTTTCAATGAGCACCTCCTCCTATCCCCACCGACGATCCGAGTGGCTCTGCTCCTACCTCCACAACTCATGAGGTAGAGGCCACGTCGCACCAGAGCACAACTTCATCTGGCAATGACAACATCCTCCCGAGCGGATGATTGGGGATCTTCAAGAGCGAGTCACTCGCCTGTGTTTATTTCTCCCGATTCTCATGCACATTCTCGCTTTTGTCGCTTCTTTGAACCCCGAGATATCACCCATGCTTTATCCGATGCCTCTTGGGTCAATGCCATGCATGAAGAGCTTGAAAATTTTGAAAGAAACAAAGTCCGGTTTTTAGTTGAGCGACCTTCCGATTCTCATGTTATTGGAACAAAATGGGTTTTAAAATAAGCAAAGTGAGGATGGTTTGGTTGTTCGCAATAAGGCTAGACTTGTAGCTCAAGGTTATTCCTGTAGAGGGCTTAGACTTTGAGGAGACTTTTGCTCCAAAGAGCTAGATTGGAGGCCATTCGCATTCTTTTAGCATTTGCAACATCCAAAGGTTTCAAGCTTTTTCAAATGGATGTTAAAAGTGCTTTCTTGAATGGCTTCATAGAAGAAGAGGTCTTTGTCAAGCAACCTCCCGGTTTTGAAAATCAAAATTTCCAAACCATGTTTTTAAACTCTCTAAAGCCTCAGATGGATTGAAACAAGCTCCTAGAGCTTGGTATGACAGCTTAAGAGTTTCTTGCTTGAAAATGATTTCAAAATGGGAATGGTTGATAAAACCTTGTTCACTCTCGTGCATGGCGTTGATTTCTTGTTGGTTCAAATTTATGTGGATGATATTATTTTCGTGGTTCTTCTCATGCTTTGGTGTCTAGATTTTCGATTCTATGAGCGGTGAATTTGAGATGAGCATGATGGGAGAACCGACATTCTTCCTTGGTCTTCAAATCAAGCAACCGAAAGAAGGCACCTTCGCTCACCGAGTAAGTATACAAAGGACCTTCTTCGGCGCTTCAATATGGGAAGCGAGAGGCCAATGTCTACTCCCATTGCTACAACCACCGTGGCCGGACCTCGATGAGGATGGAGAGTCCATGGACCGTAAGGAGTACCGCAGATGATTGGCTCCTCCTCTATCTTACAAATACGAGGCCGGACATACACCGCCGTATGTCCGTGCGCCGATTTCAGCTTCCTCGTGCTTCTCATCGTCAAGCATGACGTCGCATATTCGGTATCTTCAAGATACGCTTGACTTTGGACTCGTATTCTTCTTCTTCGCTCTTTCAATTCGAGCATTTTCTCGATGCTTGATTTCACGGTGTAGAGTTGATAGGAAGAGTACTTCCGCACTTGTCATTTCTTGGGCACATCTCTTGTTTCTTGGTCTTCTAGAAAATGTCTTACATGTACACCATACCGAGGCCGAGTATGTAGCCGCCGCTGGTCGCTCTCGTGTTCTCTGGATTTTGTCCACGCCGCGAGACTATGGGTTATCTTTGGGAAGTGTTCCTCTTTTACGTGATAACACTTGTGCAATTAATATTGCCAAAACCCAAGGCAACATTCCAGACTAAACACATTGACATTCGATTTCATTTTCTCGAGAGACCATGTTGAGAAAGGTGATGTTGTGCTTCACTTTGTAGAGTCCGAGCAACGACTTGCGTATATTTTCACTAAGGCTCTTGACTCTTCGCGCTTTGTCGCTTATGGGAGAGTTAGGGTTATTAGTCCTATTGGGCTGTTTTGAGGGGAAGTGGCTCTTTTGCATTCATTGTATCATAATGCATGTTTCATTTCATTTGTCTTGCATTGTATATTAAAACTAAGGGAGCTTTGATTATTATCCCTGTATGACTTGTTTTCATATTCTATACCGTGTCATATCGAGTGATAGTCTGCTATACCTCTTTTATGGCTCTTTGTGTTTGGCCTAGCTTTTGCCTTGCTAGCTTTATATTTGTGAGAAATTTGAATCAAATCATGTCTTGTTGGATCTTGTGACTAGTTTTGCTCTAGTGATCCGCTTATGATTCTCGCCATGTCTTACAAGTCGATTTGAGTCTTGAACTTTTGAGATGAAAAATGAGCTTTTATCTTCATAAGTCAAGCAAAGAAAAAGAAAAAATCTCATGCGAAAAAACTGATCTCACCAATCCTTTCTCATGAGACGGCTTGCCATTGCACTAGGCATGAACTCAGGGGGAGTTTTGGATGACCTAGATCATTCTTTTAAGCTTATCGCTTGAGATGGTCGCGGCAAGGCTTGAGATCTAGCACAGCAAAAAAAAAGAGAAAGAAAAAGAAAAATTGCCCAAAAAGGGCTAAGTGCTTGAGCTTTGCTTCAAAAGAATTTTCTTAATGCTCAAAATGCCTCAATTCTTGTTTTGAGTCTCTTTTACTTATAGACATGGCTTGACTCATTTTTGGTTGCTTTGAGTGAATCTATGATTTTGAGCAACCTTTCATGATTTTAATTCATTAATCTCGATTGTCGCTATCTTGGTTTTAGCTTTGCATAGACACGCTTTGCCATGATTGAATATAGCGTCTTCTCTTTATATGGCTTGGTATAATACTTGTAATTGCCTTCATGTATAATGGTCATGGCTCCTTTTACTAAAGTTCAAAATAAAGTCATTCCTTCATGCTCTTTCTTTTCATGCATCTTGATGAATTCATTGTCAAAGGGGGAGAAAGATTGTGAAGAAAATGATGTTGGAGCTTTTGGGTTTCATACTCATACTCAAGGTTTAATATAAAAGAACTTCATAAAATAAAAATTTTGAACCTTTTGAAATTTTGTGATCATAGTGAGTTAAGTCTTGTGGTTCTATTGCCTTTTCCTGATTTCATTTGCAATTGAAAAATACTCACAATGATCAAAGGTCAAATAGAAAAATTGCCTTTCATTTGGACCTAAGTGAGATTTTTGGCTACTTTCTGGAAATTGAATCCTTTGGTGCTTTCATTGCCTTATCTCACTTGCCTATACTATTCTGAAGCCAGCTTGGTCGGTTCCTAAGCTTTTTCTTGCTTTTGGACCAAGTTGTGCCTTTATGCGAAAACGGTGAATTTTTACTTTTCATTTCGAAAAACCACATTTTCTTGAAAATTGCCAATGTGTTCATCAAGGGGGAGATTGTGGATATCGTGAGGATATGTGCACGATCTCAGGATGATGAGTCAATTGGTAATGGCGTTGTTGGTTTGCAAAATCTCGCGTTTTCGGGTTTGCTCCAAGGCTGTCAGGCCACTGGCGGTCTGACCGGTTATGCCGGGCGGTCAGACCGCCCGTGGAGGAGTCCGACCGGCCATGTTGGCCGGTCCGACCGCCAAAACAAATTTGGGTTTTTGGAGCTGGGCCAAAAATAGGTTGTGTAGGCAAGTGAGGGGAGTCTCCTGGATGTGGTCCCATCATTTTGGAGCTCCCACCAAAAGTTCTATTCGCTTGAAATTTCCGAAGGTTTCGAATTTCTCGCTTGAATTTTGGCTAAGTCCTTTGGACCCGGCCCGACCGCCGTTGTGGGAGCGGTCCGATCGCATGAAATCGGTCGGACCGGCCCTGTGGGGCGGTCAGACCGGCAGTCACTTGGAGGTGAGCCAAGTGTTGCATTGAGTTTGTTCTGAGTGTGTTATTCTATGAACTTCAATGCTTTATTGATGTATATTGCATTGCGGAACTGATGTGGGTCAAGTTGTGAAGAACTTGTTCCCGGAAACGGTTTGTTTGTCTATTGCTGTGCAGGTGGCTTGCAGGTCAACGACGTCAACGGTGAGTGGATCGGGACTACGCTTGGAGAGCTGAGGTCCGTAACGATCGTGGATACCGGTGAGGTCGTGTGACTCAAGCAGTGCGAATGGGCAAGATGGATCGAACGGTGGTTCGACATACCGTTGGATCAGGCGGTGCGGATATCGGTGCGAGTCTCTGGGAGGTTCCGATGGGATTCGGACAAGAGAGGCTTGGCGACGCGATGAGAACCGCTGATCAACCTACACGTGGTGAAGCAGGCGATTGCTTCAAGAGTTATTTGTGTGTGGGTCCCATGTGTAAGTGACCCCAAATAGGAAACCCTAGCTCTCTAGTATAAATAGGAAAGGGGGAGATGGAAAACTAGGCCAAGCATTCATTTAGCCCCCTTCTTCCTTTTTCTAGGGTTTGGAGGAGAGGAGAGGAGAACTAGGGTTTGGAGTGTGCTCTTTGTTGAGCTCTTGCCCTCCTTGGTGGAGAGGCTTTGTAAGCATCTATTGTGAATGAACAATCTTGTGATGCTTAATTGAAAGATCATTTGCTCCCTTTGTGTTCTTCTCTCTTTTGGATGTTTTTGGTGCTTCCTTGATTCAAAGGTTCATGCTTGGTCTCTCGGCCTACTTTATCTTGCTTTGATGTGTGGGATTACTCCTAGAGTCATCTAGATCATCAAACCCCCACAAGCAAGTCTTGAATCAAGTTTTTCTCATTTCTAGGGTTTGAGCACTTCTTTGTTAAAATCTCGAGAGATCGATTCTGCGAAGTGGATCTGACGGATCGTCGCTAGAAATAGGTCTCTAATATCATTAGGGAGGTGTGCTAGAAATTTGGTCAAGTTTTATTGGTTGAATCAAAAGTTGGATCAAATTTCGTTTTGGATTTGGGTGGAGTTTTTCAGTACTGGACTCTACCGGTCCGATCCTTTCAACGGCGGTTCGACCGCCGTGTATTCGAGATCATTGGTTTGCCGGTCGAACCGCTGTCCACCGGTCCGACCGCTGGTTAGTTGCCGGTCAGACCGCTGCTTGACCGTCGGTCCGACCGCCCGTGGTAGCCGGTCAGACCGCCCGTGCCCAGTGAAGAACATTGAGTTCTTTTCTCCTTTTGTGTCGTGTGCTTGAGGGGTTTATCAAATCCAACACAAGGCTTCCATTGTATGCTCACTGAACTTCTTAGCTTTCATAGCTAAAGGAGTAAAGTTCGTGTTGGTTTTGATTTAGGCGAGAAAGTTTTGAAAGCGCCTATTCACCCCCCCTAGTCGCCTTTCCGGTCCTACAACGGGCAAATTATCTCGTGTGGGTAAAGTTGTACCACCTCTGCAGAGTGTAAATCTATTCGAATAACCGTGTCCACGGTTATGGACATGCTGAGCAAAGCCACTCTAAGTTAGATTTGTTTTGGTTTTAAAATAACTTTGGACACGATTTGAGGATGGTTAATCCTTGTGGTAAATTTGGGCGGGTAGCCTTGTGATAGGAGGGTATCCTTCACCATGTTTCATATGGAGGTTATCCACTATAAAATGATAAATTTTAAATCTGATTTTAGTTATGTAATGAAAATGTGCCTTGAAACTTAGTATAACTATTTAAACCCAAAAGGCTGATTTATGCAAATAAACCCTACAACCTTCCTTTGAATAACTTATGCATGCATTCTAAATTACAGATTGGGTGTAATTTGCGAGCACGGCTTGTAGTGCTCACTCTTCTTGAATATTATTATTCACGAGAAGACTGCTATCCGTAAGGTGAGGAGCAGGACGATTAGGCAATGACCTCATTTATTGCTCGTGGCGTATTGTGTGGCTTACCATTATTATTTGCTTCCGCTAATGTTTTATTTGGCCTCCCCCCGCTTGTAATAAACTCTATGCTTATTAAATATACACATTGGATATGTTTGTGATAACATTTTGTGATTGTACACTGGAAATCCTGGACTAGTGTATGAACACAGAGAATTCGGGATCCTTCGTTCCCGGGTTCGACAAAAGTGGTATCAGAGCCATATCGACTGTAGGTTGTGACCTAGAAGGAAATCAAACCCTTAAGGATTTATTTTGAAAATTAAAAATAACTTGGTCTTCTGGAGTCATTCCTCAACTTTTCTCTTGAAAAATTATTTACTAACTCATCTCTTTTTCAAAAAAATTGTAGATGGCTGAAGTTCCGAATGCCATTTCCCATGGAGTCTTTGCTGGTCATTGGGCCGCCATTCTCTGGAAGATGATGCAGCACTTGGACTTTGAAGAAAGACCGACGTATCAAGGATACAAGTATAAGGTGGGAAATCAGAACGGTGGAGAGTAGAGGTGATCCTCTACTCCAATCTATCGCCAACACAGACTTCCACGTCTTCGATGCCCCAATGCGACGAGACACCTTCGCCGAAGGTATCCAGGATGCAGCCAGGGAAGCAACCCGCAGACTTCGCTACATCTACGATCATCTCCTCAACGGCACTGGGTTCCACTATTACCCAATGCACATCCCAACCCGGCATGACAGTGCTTTTCGCTCAACTAGAGATGAAGACTGTCCCGATCTCACTCATCAGGTGGATCTGGCCAGAGCCATGGATTATGCCTACGGAACACACTAGATGAGCCGCTCTCCGCAAGTGAAATTACAAGATGCGTAAGAAAAGTTGAAGATCGCAGAAAAGAACGGCCTCCTACAAGGAAGGCGAGGCTAGTTCTAGTGAGCCGATTATACCCCAATAACATCATAGATTTGACCTTAAATTTTTCTTTAGTTATAATTATGAGCTACCAAACCTTTGTAGTAGCCATAATGAATTAATAAAATAAAAATAAATTATTTTGCCGAAATGTTCTTGTCTTGTGTTTGTTGAATTTGGGCTATTTTAGATCTATACTCTTATAATTCCTGCTCTCTTGTCTAATCTATGAAGAGTTCATCGATGGTGACCACCCGCACCGGAAGTGTCGCTAGAGGGCAAGGAAATGAGAATGCCGAATATCAAGAAAACCCAGCCAACACCCACCACCTCCTCCAATCAAGCTCTCGATCGGCGCTAAATGATGGCCAATCGACTCATCCGATTGAGTTGCTAGCCCACCCCTTCACAAAGAATCGAAATACCCAAGCGCCGTGACCTATCATGCTCCTCCACCTCCCGCAAGAGTGACTTTGTCGAGTTCATGAGGATGCGTCCGCCAACGCTTTCTAGTAGCACGGAACCCATGGACGCAGATGATTGGCTCGGGGTCATTGGTAAGAAGTCGGATATTGCTCAATGCATGATCGTGAGAGAGTTTTGTTTGCCTCTCATCGCTTGACGGGTCCCGCATCGTAATGGTGGGATAATTTCAAGATGTCTCATGCTAATGCCCAAGAAATCACTTGGGATGAGTTCATGCAAGCTTTCGTCGATCTCACATTCCATCCGCATGATTACCTTGAAAAAGAAGGAGTTTCGCCGCTTCGCCAAGGAAACCGCTCGATCGGCGAGTATCTCGCATAAGTTTAACCAACTTGCCCGCTATGCCCCGAGGATGTAGCCAGAGATGAAGACAGCAAGAGCGATTTACGAAGGGTTAAACGACGAACTCTCTGTTCGCTTGATTTCTCGTGATTTTACCGACTTTCAAAGCTTGGTAAATAAGGCCATACGCCAGAAGGCAAACATCGAAATGGAGAATCGCAAGCGGAGGATGGCACTCGTGTTTAACTCGAGGACTACCCAAGCCTCGCTTTCTCTCGGCCTCACCACCTCAACGTGGGAGATTCCGACTACTACACCGAGAGTTCCACTCGCCCGCGCCCAAATACTTCCGGATTCGTAGTAGTTCGTCCGAGGTCGGCCCAGCAGGCTGCCTATTTCCACAAAGCAGAATCACTTGCTTTCATCGCAACGAGTTGGGTCACTATGCCAATAAGTGTCCCAAGAAGCGCAGATCGCCACCCCGCAAGCCAACTCCCGAGTTTCACTCTCCCATGGTCCTCAAGACCACCGGTCGGCTCATGAAGGGCGTGTGAATCACGCCACCGCAGAGGAAGCCTATGCAAAGACCAGATGTTGTTCTTGGTACGCCCTTGTCAACTCAGATCAAAGATCGCTTTATTTGATTCCGAGCTTCGCATTCTTTTGTGTCAAATAAGTTTGTGGAAAATATGGGTTATCTACCTCCCCTTAGTTAAGCCCATGTTAATCCATTCCCTGCTCGAAATGAGAGCTAGTTTATTCTGTCCAAATCTTACCTTTGAAATCTCCGAGTAACTTTCTCGGCCAACTTAATAGTCTGCGTTCGCAAGGATTGGACGTAATTTTGGAATGGACTGGCTTGCCAAAAATCAGGGCAGGATAGATTGTGCTAGTAGATCTATCAACCTCACCAATGAACAAGGGATTTTAGTAGAGTTCCAACCCAAGACTTCTACGGAAAGAAGTCCTATCTTGACCAGCTTTAAAGGAAGTGAAATCGAAGATATACCCGTGGTACAAGAATATCCGGATGTTTTTCCGAGGACTTACAGGTATGCCACCGGACCGACATAATGTTCTTAATTGACTTAGTCCCATGGATCGCTCCAATTTGAGCGACCCTACTGCACGCCGCAAATGATCTAGCAGAGTTGAAGAAGCGATCAAGAACTACAGAGTAAAGGTTACATTCAACCGAAGTTCATCGCCTTGGGGAGCTCCAGACTATTTGTCAAAAAGAAAGACAATAGTATGAGAATGTGTGTGGACTATAGATCACTCAACGAGGTAACAATCAAAAACAAGTACCGTTACCTAGGATAGATGATCTGCTTGATCAACTTAAAGGAGCCAGTGTTTTCTCCAAGATTGATTTGAGGTCGTTACCATCGCTTAAAAATTAGACCTAAGATATTCAAGACGACCTTCACCACCAGATATGGATCAGCGAGTTCACAAGTGATGTCATTTGACTAACAAATGCCCCGCTTATTTCATGAATATGATGAACAAAGTGTTCATGGAATTCTTGGATAAGTTTGTGGTGGTATTCATAGATGATATTCTCATCTACTCAAGAGATATGGAAGAGCATGAAAACATCTCGAATTATTTTGGACAAACTCCGAGAACATCAACTTTATGCCAAACTCAAAGAAAAGTGAATTTTGGCTCACCAAGTGGCTTTTCTTGGACACATTGTGTCAGCAGGAGGAGTTGCGAGAGACCCTCAAAGGTTGAAGTCAGAATGGATTGGAAACAACCCAAGTCCATCACGTATGAGAAGTTTTCTGATTAGCTGGGTACTACCGCAGATTCATTGAAAGTTTCTCCAAGATCGCCAAACCCATGACTCAACTTCAAGAAGGAAAAGAAATTTGAATGGACAAGTGCATGTGAACATAGTTTCCAAGAGTCAAGAAAAGATTAGTCTCGCACGGTGCTAGTCTTACCGATATACGTAAGGATTTTGAAGTTTTACAGGACGACATCCGCCAGGGCTAGGATGTGTACCGATGCAGAAGGAAAGGTTGTGGCTTATGCATCTCGCCGCTTAAGGCCACATGAAGGAAATTATCCAACTCATGATTTAGAGTTAGCGGCAATTGTGCATGCTTTGAAAATCAAGCGGCATTATCTCATTGGTAACACGTGAGATTTTCACAGATCATAAGAGTCTCAAATATATCTTCACACAATGATCTTAATCTCGTGCAAAGAAGATGGTTAGAGCCGATAAAAGATTATGACCTTGGAATTCATTATCACCCGTAAAGCCAACGTGGTAGCAGATGCTCGAGTAGGAAAGCATCTCGCAACACGGTGTTAGTTCAAGAAAATCAACCGAGTTGTATGAAGAACTAAAGCATCCGAACTGAAATTGTCACCAAGGTTGTATCAACACAAAGGAAGTCCAACCAACCATACAAAGTCGATCGAGAAAAACAAATAGAAGACGAAGACATCAAAGAAATCATGAAAAACATGAGAAGAGGCAAAGCCCTGTGATTTTCTCAAGACGAGCAGGCACAGATGGTTTGGCAACCGCATCTGTACCTAAACATCATGAAACCGCATAACCGATTCTCGAAAGAAGCTCATGAATCACCTTACTCTATCCATCCCGGAGTACCAAGATGTACCATGATCCAAGGAAAAGTATTGGTGGGTTAGTATGAAGTGAGAGATCGCTGAGTTTGTTGCACGCTGTGATGTATGTCGTGTTAAGGCAGAACATCGAGACTCGCGGATTGTTACAACCATTACCAATTCCGAGTGGAAATGGGAGGAGATTGGTATGGATTTTATCACCGGACTACCTAGGACCCAATCAAAGTTGTGATTCCATTTGGGTGATAATTGACCGATTAACAAAAGTGGCTCATTTTATTCCAACAAGACCACTTACGTAGCAATAAGTTAGCGAAATTGTACATGGCCAGATCGTCTGCTCACATGGTATACCCAAGAAAATTGTGTCCGAGAGGTTCGCAGCTCACTTCAAAATTTTGGCGAGTCTACATGAAGCTTTGGGAACCAGACTCAACTTCAAAGACAAAGAAATCATCCCCAAACAGATGGCCGATCGAACGTGTAAATCAGTCCTAGAAGACATGCTTCGAGCTTGTGCTATAGATTATGGAAGAAGTCGGGATAAGAATTTGCCCTATGCAGAATTTTCCTACAACAACGACTTTCAAGCTAGCCTACGATGTCGCCATTTGAAGCATTGTATGGTAGAAAGTGTAGAACCCTCTCCTTTGGGATCAAGTAGGAGAACACCAATTCTTCTGACTGCAATTGATAAAAGAAGTCAAAGTAAGGTAAAGGCAATAAGAGAACGTCCGAAAGTAGCTCAAACCCGACAAAAGAGTTATGCCGATAATCGCTTGAGAGAACTATCCTTCGAGATGGGAGATTTTGTCTATCTCGTGGTAACTCCACTCCGAGGAGTGAAGAGATTTCAGACTAAAGGAAAACTCGCACCTAGATTTGTCTGACCCTATAAGATTTTGGCAAAAAGAGGTGAAGTTGCTTATCGCTTGAACTACCAAAGATCTCTCACACTGCTCACAATGTCTTCCATGTATCCCAGCTTAAAGAAATGTCTCAGAGTACCAATGTAAGAAACACCGCTGAGAGCATCGATCTTCGTGAAGATCTCACCTATGTTGAACAACCAATCAAGATTCTCGATGTGGCGTAACGCGTCGCGTAAGCAAAGTCATTCATTCTTGTAAGGTTCAAGGAGCAATCATTCGTAAGAAGAAGCTACCGGGAGCGAGAAGAAGTTTTGAGAGCCGAGTATCCCTACCTTTTGTCGACCAAGTCCAATCTCTGGTCGAGATTCCCTTTAAGGGGTAGGTTTGTAATGTACCAAAATTTCAATTTCATTTAAAAATAAGACTTTATTAATTTTTGTGGATTTTCCGAAATTTTAAAACTTTTCCCTAAAGTATATTAAGGCTAAAAGAATTTATGTGCAAAATCTATTACCAACTAAAAGTTGGAATTATTTTATTTAAGTCCGTAATGCCTCATAGAATTTACGTGAATTTTCTCAAAATTTTTGGACTTCATTTACTATTTTCTAAAGCCTATTTGAATTTCTCGAATTAAATTAATTGAAAAGAATTTAAAATTCTTCACATAAAGATCGGGTCAAGCCCAAAGATCGCGCGCTGCCTCGCCCAACTCTCCTCACTGAGTAACGCTGGACCGTCCGATCAAAATCGGACGGCCGACAATCAATCCGCCCGCGCTCTCTCCCTCTCTCTCATTTGCCGTGTGGGGCCATTGCGCAAATGTCGCCTTCCCGCCCCTTCTTCTCCCCACGCCTGTCGCTCTCGCGCCATTACCGCTCGCTGGAGCTCATCAAGCCCGTGATTCCTCCCCATTTCTCTCGCCATCACGCAGCAATGAAAGCGGCCGCTCCCACCGCTGCTCAGAACATCCCAAATATGGGTTTGTGTTTCAAATGTAAGAAAATCAAGAAACTAAAACTTTTCTTGCATCTTGAAGACTTGGCTATTTTGGTAATTCTTTTCAAAAGAATTATGGAAAATCCAATTTAAATTCTCCTTTGACCCTAATCAAAAACCTCCTTGGCAAACCCTTGGAAATCTTTTCCCGAAGTTCTTGGGAGGCTTGGCAACACCTCTGAATTATCTCATGATTTTTAGAAATTATTTGATAATTTTTGGAGGCAAGTCACCATTGGTCAACCCTATTTCTCTCTCTTCTCGAATGTCCGAGAATATTTCAAAGGCATGAAAATCTCTGAAAATTTTATGGAAGGTTCCTCCCATTGCCAAGAAGCTCCAGCTAAAATTTCATAAATTTTGGAGTTTGTTTGCTACCTCAAATAATTCCTTCAAAAATCAGATGTCTAAAATTCAAATTCTAGCTGGTTTGCACTGTTCCTCGGTTCGAACCAGGCTCGGCTCGAGCCATCGGACTCGGTCCAATCAACTAATCGCACCGGCGTGGTCGATCGGGTGTGCGGTCGTGGCCGTTGGATCAAGATCGAACGGCCCTCGACCGCTTGAACGATGGAATCGTTCTAATCCACCCGATCTAACTCACCGTTGGATCAAGATCGAACGGTCCTCGACCGGCTTGAACGATCTTAACGGTTGTAATCCACCCGATCTAACTCAACCGCTCGATTTCAATCCGACGATCGACGAGTCGCCTCCTTCGTCCGTCGGCCGTGCGTCGGCGTCGGCCATGGCGCCGCAGAGTCGAAAAGTCGCGACGTCTCGTCCACTCCACGGCCGCCTTTAAACGGCTATCTCGAGTGCATTTAATGCCCGTCGTGCTCCTCCTCAGCGCCCACTCTCCAACCGCTCCCGTCACTCTCTCGCTCAAAGGCGGGTTGACCTAACGGTATATCGCCGCTGTTGCTCGCCATGCCCGCTATTTAAGCCTTTGCTTCTCCTTAGCTTCCTTTAGCAACTCCGCGGCTCTAGCTAACACTCACAAGTCCGCTGGAGCCGCAGATCTTCGAGAATCCTTCGCCGCCATTGTCGGTTTTGAAGCTCCGGAGTCGGTGCAAAGACGGGCTTTCTTCTTCAAGTCTTCACCCTCTGCTCCCCCTCTACTCATCAAGCTTAACCTCACTCAATTCGGTTCAATTTGTCCAGGACGAGCTGAATTGATTTCCCAATTTCACCAAACCGGCGTTCTTCTTCGCCCGGCTTGACTCTCCTCGGCGCCCCATTGCGTTCAGTAGCTCCTCTTTAGTCCCTAGTGGCACGGCACTGCTCCCTTGAACCGCAAATGAGCACGCTTGCATTTTTGTTTTGGTCATTTCGGTCACTTCGTCCCTCCGGCTTGCCGACGTTCGTCCACCGCAATTAATTCGTTGGTACCTTTAGGTGCGCAATGATGTTTGGGACCCATTTTGGGCACTTGCTCGCACCGCCGCGCCGTAGCCGCCGGCGGCGAGCCGCTCCTCCCCGTCGCTTTTGCCGACGACCAAAGGGACGATGGTTTGAACGTGAGTCGATGCGAACCGCCGATCCTTAGATCTACGCCCACGTTCGCGTGGAAAATTTTGAATTGCGCCGCTGCCCTCGATGCGTGGACCGTTGGATCTAAGATCAATGGTCCCGATGCGAAGTCGGCGCGGGCGTTGATCCCGATCCACGGCTCAGCGTCGCGCGGAACGTTCGACCACCGAACGCTCCCATCCACGTGGACCGCTGGATCCAGATCCAACGGCGGACGACTGATGTCCGGATCGCCGCGCTCCGACCTAAGTGGTCGTGGGCGGTTGGATCCTAATCCAACGGTTAACGACTGTGGTTTTCAGGTCACACACGCGCGCGTTACTCGTGAACGCCGAGCAAAATTGTTTTGGTCATATCTTTGGCATTAAGAATCCAAATCAATTGGTTCTTGTTGCTAAATTCTTTATAAATCATGACCTTGCTATCGTAAAATTTTCCGGATTTTTGGAGAGAGTTTATGTTGGGTCTTTGCATTTTTATTCGTTCTTATCGGTTGCTTTTTGCTTTCTCGTTAGGATCCAAGAGCACGTTGATAATATTATCGATCCTCAAGAACACCTTGACCCACAAAGAAGCGTACCAAGATATTTGATCATAAATGTCCCATTACTTTCAAAGTCTACTATCTTGTTTACAAATTATATGTATGCATTGCTTTTGTGTCCAATTATTTTTGTCCTGCTTAGAGGTAGTTATTCCTAATGCATTGTTGCCATTAAAGTGTTATCCTCGCCACAACCATAAGTTATTAATATCATTTGGTGAATTAGAGCCCGGTGATTTAATTATGCTCTTTTATTGTCTTTTCGATGTCATGCTTAGAAATGCTTAGATGTCGGTAGTAATGGGCGATCATCGATTTTAGTCGATGATCTTGATCACACATTCATTTATTATTCCATTATGTCCAAATTTGTGCTTTGTTACTTTGTAAAGTCAAAAACTGAAAATAAAATCATTTTAGACTTGGGCACAATGGTATGTTGGTGTGATCTGTTGGTGTGATTGGAATGGTGCCTAGGTCATCAAGGACCGAGTTACTTGTGTCACGCGAGAGGGATATGGGACCTCTCTTGACTTAGTACTTTGGCGTGAGTTATCTCCGAGTCGCAGGAGGGGGTTGTGTGTGTTGTGTGAAACATGATATGTGTTCTCGTGTTCTTGTGTTGGGTGTGCGGTGGTGGAGATTCCGGGTAGGCTCTCCACCTCGAGGAGCATCGTAGTTGTCCAAGGCTTTACCCGGGAAGGGTAGTTGACCGAGGCTTTACGATGACTCTGACACAACGTATGGGTTTCTATCCATTCGGGCGGCTCGAGGGGTAATACACAATATTGGAACTGTCTCGTAGGACTTAGCTGTGCCGGTATACCAAAGGAAGTATGCAGATCTAGTGGCAAAAAGGCGGTCTGGCGTGTGGGTACATTGGTACACCTCGCAGGATAAAACTATTCAATAGCCTCGCCCTAGGTTATGGACATGCTTGGTAAGGTCGTGCAAGAACTAGACTACAACCTTTTTAAATTAAAATTTGACATGGTTGGCATGAATGGGTAATTCATGCTATTGTTGTGGTGACTAATGGTTTAGTCACTTCCAGGACTGTTTTACTGTTGTTGCTACTTGATTACTACTGTTTTTATCAAATAA
Source organism: Hsuehochloa calcarea (assembly GCA_036346395.1). Lineage (NCBI taxonomy): Eukaryota > Viridiplantae > Streptophyta > Magnoliopsida > Poales > Poaceae > Hsuehochloa > Hsuehochloa calcarea. The sequence goes on from CM070611.1 coordinate 34,808,877, forward strand.
AATCATATTGCAAAATTGCCTTTGATCTATTACATTATTGCAAATAAAACTTGCTTTGTGCTTAAAAATTTGAGTCCTAACCTGCTCCACTTAAATAAGCTTGCATATAGTTATTGTATAGATCTGTTATCATTCTTATATATCTTATGTAGTACATTCAAACTACTCACCCGCTTTTTCTTTGAAATTTGCTTTTGTTTGCAGAGGAAGAAGGTGAGCCCCAAGGGCCTCACTTTTGTGAGTTGTGCTGTGGATTCGACGACTAGCCTGGCGGTCCGGACGGTTGCCTTGTGGGTTAAAGGCACACTGATTGGCTCTTTTGTTTTATAGCCATCTTAGGGCACTTTTGCTTCCGCTGTTAAATTTCTTTATGTATTTGTCATTTGGCCGGTTGGCCTCTCTTTTGTAATGACTATCCTTTATTTATGTTATCTTCTGGATTGTTGTTTATGTTTCGGTTCTATGTGAATGAATGGAATTGATGCATGAACTTTGTAAAGGTGTGTATATCGTGATTTGAAGTATACATGTCTCGAGTCTCGGATTATCTGCTTTGTGATGCTAGGACCGAATGGGTGGTTAAGCATTACAAGTCAGATAAACCGGGGTCTCACAAGGTTTGGTATCAGAGCCATACTGACCGTAGTAACCCAAGCATGGTCGTCTTTAGGATATTTTGGAAAACTTTATTTTTCAAAGTATCAAATGATTTATGAAAGCTTAGGTAATTCTCAGATTTTATTCCTTACCTATCTTAGCTTTCTCCTCTCATCTTACTCTAATTTGAGTTTTGAAAGTTGTTTTCCTCTCATCTCCTTTTCAAAGGTAGTGTTATCGATTAAATGGGTTTTGGGAACCACTGAGTTTGGCAAATTGAAGTGCTTAGGGTTTTTGAAGTTTCGATCAAGGTTTCGCTAGAGGTTTGATGCGAATTTGGACAAGACGCTTCAATTTCAGACAAAGAAGCCCAATGGTTTCTGATAGGACCACTGAGCTTGGCAAATTGAAGTGTGCCAGATTTTGAAGTTTCTAGAATGGAAGACTTCGGCTGGAGCTTGGATGCAAAATCACTACAGCAACCTCAATTTCCGGACAGCAAGCTCGATGGTTTCTAATAGGGTGGAAAATGAGAGGATAATCAACTAAAACTTGTGGGGTTAAAAAGGGTAAGATGTGATACTAGTTAGCTAAGTATCTAACACTATTTTCGTTGACTGAACCTTGCTCTTTAGTGGTAATAGATCTTACCTTAATCTTCTGATTTTTATCTTCTTAATCAATTACTCGTTCATTCAATACGGGTTAGTTGCATTGGGAAGTTGAGCTTTGGTTTTATGATTCCTTGCTGTTCTTGGAGTCTTTTTATAAGCCTTTTTAAAGTTATGTACTTGCTGTTTTCGGCTTTCGATTAGGGTGATATTCCATTCCCCTAGTCGTTAGCTTTTTGCTTCATTTCGGCTTTGTTTTCGGGTCTAGTTTTTAACCCAAGTTTCTTGTAACAGATGGTCGGACGCTTTCGTAGCGGCCAAGGCGACCGTCCGGACGAGGATCTTCCTCCTCCTCCGACCATGGCCGAGGTCCTTCTTCGATCGAGCGCAACCGCAGGAGAGGACGGAGGGTTCTTACGACGCCATCATCGCGCGCAACACTTCCGCCCTTACCGGTGCTCGTGATCCGAGCAAGGGAGTGGTCATCACCGCGTGGGGACTTATGGAGTTTCTTCGCACTCACCCCACGCTCTCCAGTCCGAGGACTCGCTTGACGCAGCACGATCGCTTCCGTCTGGTGGAGCGGAAGCTTCGCATAGCGCAGCGCCGAGCACGAAGGCGCCGCTTGCATCGCACTCACCGGAGGGTGCAGCTTTGTCTTGGTGGGAGAGCTTTCGCCAGCACTGACGGTCCACACCGCTCACTTGGGAGGAGTTCATCGCCTTCCTCACGAGTCACATTCCTTCCGACCGATGAGGTCAAGAAGAAGGAGTTCTTGTCGCCGACAAGGACGCTTCGCCACTGAGTACCTATACGAGTTTAACCATTTGGCTCGTTATGCTCCGGAGGAGGTGGCCACTGATGAGGCCAAGCAAGAGAAGTTCAAGGATGGTTTGTCCGAGGAGCTTCAGGACAAGCTATCCATCGTCGACTTCCCGGATTTCCAGGCCTTGGTGGACAAGGCCATCGTCGCCGAGCACTCAGGTAGAGCGCTTATGGATTCCCGCAAGCGTTAGGTGGGAGGCCCAGAAGTCATCCAGGCCGCCTATCCTCGCTTCGATCGCCTCGGGTCGCGTCGAGCTTCAAAGACTTCGAGGCCGTTAGCACCTGTTCTTCGTCCTTCGCAGGCCGTGCCCCAATCACGTGCACCTGCGAGTCAGCAGGGTGGTCCCCGCAACTCGGCTGCCGGGGTTACTTGCTTCGCTTGCAGCCAGAAGGGGCATTATGCGAACCAATGCCCTAAGAAGACAGGAGCAGCCCCTCGTCCTAATGGAGGACGCGGGCCAGGAGGTGGTTCTTCTCAGGACCTGAAGATAGTCCCTACTACCCAAGGTGTGGGTAGTGGTCGCGTCAACCTCATCTCAGCAGAGGAGGCACAGGAGGCACCCGATGTCGTGCTGGGTACACTTTCTGTTAACTCTCATTTTGCTACTGTTTTGTTTGATTCAGGAGCATCTCATTCTTTTGTTTTTGAGTCTTTTGCCGCTATTAGTGAGCTCCTCTTTGCTCCATTGTTGGTCCCATTGCTCATTCGCTCTCCGGGTTCGGAGTTGAGAGCTGAATCTGAGTGTAGGGATGTTCCAATCGAGATCGAGGGAGTGAGATTCTTCGCGAATCTTATCCTCCTCCATTCAGCAAGTTTAGATGTAATCCTTGGTATGGATTGGTTGTCTCAGCATAAGGGACAAATCGATTGCGCCAAGAAGTGTGTCCTTCTATCTAGTCCGTCGGGCGAGCAGGTTCGCTTTTCGCCGAAGCTGCTAGGCCCGCATCTCTTCGCGCTTGAAGCGAAGCCCGCTCTGGATATTAATAAAGTCCCAACAGTTTGCGACTTCGTTGATGTCTTTCCTGAAGATCTTCCCGGGATGCCACCAGTTCGAGATCTCGAGTTTGTCATTGAGTTGGTTCCCGGTACTGCCCCGATTTCAAAGAGGCATTATCGGATGCCACCGAACGAGTTGGTGGAGTTGAAGAAGCAACTGAATGAGCTGCAAGAAAAAGGTTTCATCCGCCCTAGCTCATCTCCGTGGGGTTGTCCTGCAATCTTTGTAAAGAAGAAGGACAATACTTTGCGCATGTGCGTTGATTACCGTCCGCTTAATGAGGTAACGGTAAAGAACAAGTATCCATTGCCCCGCATTGATGATCTCTTTGATCAATTAACTGGAGCTCGAGTATTCTCCAAGATTGATTTGAGAGTGGGATATCATCAAGTTCGGATACGACCTGAGGATATTCCAAAGACGGCTTTCTCTACTCGCTATGGCTTGTATGAGTATACCGTCATGTCATTTGGCTTAACCAATGCTCCCGCTTTGTTCATGAACCTCATGAATTCGGTATTCATGGAGTATTTGGATAAGTTTGTCGTGGTCTTCATCGATGATATTCTTATCTATTCTAAGGACGATGAGGAACATGTCGAGCATCCGAGGCTTGTGTTGGGCAAGCCGTGAGCACCACCGTATGGGAAGTTCGACAAGTCGCGATTCGGTTGAAGGAAGTGGCCTTTTGGGTCATGTTCTTTCGGCGGAGGCGTAGCCGCTGATCCTAGCAAGGTCGATGTTCTTTCATGGGTTCACCTACTTTGGTAACCGGCGCGGAGTTTTCTTGGTTTAGCGGGATATTATCGCCGCTTTATCCGTAACTTCTCCAAGATCGCGGCCGATGACGGAGTTGCTCAAGAAGGACAAGAAGTTCTTGTGGTCCGATGCTTGTGAGGAAAGCTTCCAAGTACTTAAGAAGCGCTTGACCACCGCTCCCGTCCACGCTCTTCCCGATATTCATCGAAGCTTTGATATCTTTTGCGATGCTTCTCCGAGGACGCGGTTGTGTCTCGATGCAAGAAGGCAAGGTAGTGGCCTATGCATCAAGGCAATTGAGACCTCATGAACTCAACTATCCTACCCATGACTTGGAATTAGTCATGTGATTCATGCACTTAAGATTTGGCGACATTACCTAATCGAATCGCTATGGCGTATTCGATCACAAAAGCCTAAAGTATTTGTTCACCCAACCAGATCTCAACCTCGTGCAAAAGAGATGGTTGGAGTTGATCAAGGACTATGACATGGGTATTCACTACCATCCGGCAAGGCTAATGTTGTTGCCGATGCGCTCGATCGAAGCGCATTGCAATGCCTTATTGCTCCAGAACGCCAACCCACCCTTCGAAGGAATTTCGCCTCAACTTAGGTTTGGTTGAGCATAGTTCCTCACGCCTTGGTTGTGCAACCAACCTTGGTAGATCGGATTAAGGTCGCTCAACAATCAGATGTTGGAGTGAGCCGCATCAAGGAAAATATCAAGAACGGAACAGCTAAGTGCTTCTCTGAGGATGAGCATGGTGTTGTAAGGTTCGGGCAACGCCTTGTGGTTCCAAAGGGCATGGAATTGCGGAATTTGATCCTCCGTGAAGCCCATGATTCGCCTTTGTCTATTCATCCCGGTGCCATAAAGATGTATCAAGATCTCCGTCAGGAATTTTGGTGGACCCGAATGAAGAGGGAAATTGCGAAGTTCGTAGCTGAGTGCGACGTGTCGCCCCTGTCAAGGCCGAGCATCGGCCCAGCAGATCGCTCACCTTTGCCTATTCCGGAATGGAAGTGGGATTCGATCGGGATGGATTTTATCACCGGTCTGCCTCGCACCTCCAAGAGCAATGATGCCATCTGGGTTGTCATTGATCGGCTAACTAAGGTGGCGCACTTCCTTCCAGTCAAGTCGGATCTCCGTGTAGGTCTTTTGGCGGATCTCTACATTGCCCGCATCGTGAGCTTACATGGGATACCTAAGACAATTGTCTCGGATCGTGGTTCTCTTTTCACCTCTCGCTTTTGGCAAAGTTTGCAAGAGGCTATGGGAACCCGTCTTACCATTAGCACAAAGATATCACCCCAAACCGATGGTCGACCGAAGGGTCAACCAAGTGTTGGAAGACATGCTTCGTGATTGTGTCCTCTCCTATGGAAAGAATTGGGAGAAATGCTTGCCTTTTGCCGAGTTTTCCTACAACAACAGTTTTCAAGCTAGTCTCGGCATGTCACCTTTCGAGGCCTTGTACGGGAGAAAGTGCAGAACCCCATTGAACTGGTCGGAGATGGGCGAAAGACCTTTCTTTGGCCCGGACTTGATCAATGAGGCCGAGAGTCAAGTCCAGCTTATTCGTGATCGTTTGCGCACAGCTCAATCCAGGCAAAAGAGCTATGCGAATCGCCGTCGTCGTGAATTGAGCTTCGAGCCTGATGACTTTGTTTACCTCAAAGTCTCTCCTTTGAAGGGCCATCGCCGTTTCGGCGTCAAGGGCAAGTTAGCTCCTCGATATGTCGGTCCTTAGCGTGTTATCGAGAAGAAAGGAGCCGTTGCCTATAAGTTGGAATTGCCACCGCACTTGAAGGGGTACATGATGTTTTCCATGTGTCCCAACTAAAGAAGTGTCTCCGTGTTCCAATCGAGGAAGCTCGCTGGAAACCCTCGATGTCCAAGGATTTGACCTATCGCGAGCACCTGCTCGCATACTCGATGAGGTCGAACGAAGAACAAGGAATAAAACCATCGATTCCTCAAAGTTCAAAGGGTCGAACCATTCCGAGGATGAGGCTACTTGGGAAAGGGAAGATCGCCTCGTGCGCGCACTATCCATCTTTCTTTATCGAGTGAGCCAAATCTCTGACGAGATTTTTGTAAGGGGGAGGTTTTGTAACATCCCAAATATGGGTTTGTGTTTCAAATGTAAGAAAATCGAAGAAACTAAAACTTTTCTTGCATCTTGAAGACTTGGCTATTTTGGTAATTCTTTTCAAAAGAATTATGGAAAATCGAATTTAAATTCTCCTTTGACCCTAATTAAAAACCCTCCTTGGCAAAGGTCTTTGCCAAACCCTTGAAATCTTTTCCTGAGTTCTTGGGAGGCTTGGCAACACCTCTGAATTATCTCATGATTTTTAGAAATTATTTGATAATTTTGGAGGCAAGTCACCATTGGTCAACCCTATTTCCTCTCTTCTCGAATGTCCGAGAATATTTCAGGCATGAAAATCTCTGAAAATTTTATGGAAGGTTCCTCCTGCTGTCAAGCAAGCTTCATTAAAATTTCATAAATTTTGGAGTTTGTTTGCTACCTCAAATAATTCCTCCAAAAATCAGATGTCTAAAATTCAAATTCTAGCCGGTTTGCATTTGTTCCTCGTTCGAACCAGCTCGGGCTCGAGCCACCGGACTCGGTCCACCAATTAATCGCACCGGCGTGGTCGATCGGGTGTGCGTGTCGTGAGCCGTTGGATCGAGATCGAACGCCTCGACCGCTTGAACGATGGAATCGTTCTAATCCACCCGATCTAACTCAGCCGTTGGATCAGCATCGAACGGTCCTCGACCAGTTGAACGACGGAACGGTTGTAATCCACCCGATCTAACTCAACCGTTGGATTTCAATCCGACGATCGACGAAGTCGCTCCTTCCTCCGGCCACCTCGGCGCGTCGTCGGCCATGGCGCAGCGAGAGGAGAAAAGCCGCGGCGTCCTGTCCACTCCACGGTCGCCTTTAAACGGCTATCTCTGAGCGCATTTAATGCCCGTCGTGCTCCTCCTCAGCGCCCACTCTCCAACCGCCCCGCTACTCTCTCAAGCCAAAAGGTCGGGTTGACCCGAACGGTATATCGCCGTTGCTCTCGGCCATGCCCGGCTATTTAAGCTCCTTTGCTTCTCCCTTAGCTTCCTTTAGCAACTCCGCAGCTCTAGCTAACACTCACAAGTCCGCTGGAGCCGCAGATCTTCGAGAATCCTTCGGCCGCCATTGTCGGTTTTGAAGCTCCGGTGGAGTCGGTGCAGCACGGGCTTTCTTCTTCAAGTCTTCACTCCCTCTGCTCCCCCTCTACTCACTCAAGCTTAACCTCACTCAATTCGGTTCAATTTGTCCAGGACGAGCTGAATTCGATTTCCCATTTCACCGAAACCGGCGTTCTTCTTCGCCGGCAACTTCCGACTCTCCTCGTAGCCTGGGCCCATTGCGTTCGTAGCTCCTCTTAGTCCCTAGTGGCCGCACTTTGCTCCCTTGAACCGCAAATTGAGCACGCTTGCATTTTTTGTTTTGGTCATTTCGGTCACTTCGTCCTCCGCTTGCCGACGCTCGTCCACCGCACCAATTCGCTGGTACCTTTAGGTGCGCAATGATGTTTGGGACCCATTTTGGGCACTTGCTCGCACCGCCGCGCCGTAGCCGCCGCGGCGAGCCGCTTCCTCCCGCCGCTTTTGCCGGACGAAAACAGGACGATGGTTTGAACGTGAGTCGATGCGAACCGCCGATCCTTAGATCTACGCCCACGCTCGCGTGGAAAATTTTGAATTCGCCGCGCGTCTCGGCCTGTGGGACCGTTGGATCTAAGATCAATGGTCCCGATGCGAAGTCGGGCGGAGCGTTGATCCCGGATCCACGGCTCGCGCGCTGCGGAACGTTCGGACCGCCAACGCCCCATCCACGCGGGCCGTTGGATCCGCATCCAACGGCGGACGATCGATTGTCCCGGACGCTCGCAAGGCTTCCGATTTGCGAGTCGTGGACCGTTGGATCCGATCCAACGGTTAACGACAGGGTTTCGCGCACAAGGCCGCGTTGCTCAGTGAACGCGACCGTCGGATCCAAGATCGACGCCCTTGTTCGCCACGCCATTTCTAATTTCGATTTCCGAAAGGATTTAGTTATCAACTGAAAAATGTGATAACTTGTAAAATGCATAACTAATTCATTTCAAATCCTTTTCGGTTGATTCAAATTTTGTTGGTTATGTTTTTAACTCAATTTTAATCTAAAAATGTTTTCAACCCCAGTATAGCTCCAGAAATTTTTGCTAATGAATAGTAGCATTTTTGATTTATAAAAGCTGAGCAAAATTGTTTTGGTCATATCTTTGGCATTAAGAATCCAAATCAATTGGTTCTTGTTGCTAAATTCTTTATAAATCATGACCTTGCTACTGTAAAATTTTCCGGATTTTTGGAGAGAGTTTACTGTTGGGTCTTTGCATTTTTATTCGTTCTTATCGGTTGCTTTTTGCTTTCTCGTTAGGATCCGAAGAGCACGTTGATAATATTATCGATCCTCAGCAACACCTTGACTCACAGCAAGCAGGCAAGATATTTGATCATAAATGTCCCATTACTTTCAAAGTCTACTATCTTGTTTACAAATTATATGTATGCATTGCTTTTGTGTCCAATTATTTTTGTCCTGTTTAGAGGTAGTTATTCCTAATGCATTGTTGCCATTAAAGTGTTATCCCCTGCCACAACCATAAGTTATTAATATCGCTGGTGAACTAGAGCCCGGTGATTTAATTATGCTCTTTTATTGTCTTTTCGGTGTCATGCTTAGAAATGCTTAGATGTCGGTAGTAATGGGCGATCATCGATTTTAGTCGATGATCTTGATCACACATTCATTTATTATTCCATTATGTCCAGCATTTGTGCTTTGTTACTTTGTAAAGTCAAAAACTGAAAATAAAATCATTTTAGACTTGGGCACAATGGTATGTTGGTGTGATCTGTTGGTGTGATTGGAATGGTGCCTAGGTCATCAAGGACTGAGTTACTTGTGTCACTAAGCCAAGCGCTTATGCGTGCTAACCACGCGAGAGGGATATGGGACCTCTCTTGACTTAGTACTTTGGCGTGAGTTATCTCCGAGTCGCAGGAGGGGGTTGTGTGTGTTGTGTTAAACATGATATGTGTTCTCGTGTTCTTGTGTTGGGTGTGCGGTGGTGGAGATTCCGGGTAGGCTCTCCACCTCGAGGAGCGTCGTAGTTGTCCAAGGCTTTACCCGAAGGGTAGTTGACCGAGGCTTTACGATGACTCTCGACACAACGTATGGGTTTCTATCCATACAGGCGCTCGAGGGGTAATACACAATATTGGAACTGTCTCGAGGACTTAGTCGTCTTGCTGCATACCAAAGGAAGTATGCAGATCTAGTGGCAAAAGGCGGTCCGGCGTGTGGGTACATTGGTACACCGCAGGATAAAACTATTCAATAGCCTCGCCCTAGGTTATGGACATGCTTGGTAAGGTCGCAAGAACTAGACTACAACCTTTTAAATTAAAATTTGATATGGTTGGCATGAATGGGTAATTCATGCTATTGTTGTGGTGACTAATGGTTTAGTCACTTCCAGACTGCTTTATCTTGTTGTTGCTACTTGATTACTACTGCTTTTATCAAATAAAATCAGATTGCAAAATTGCCTTTGATCTATTATATTATTGCAAATAAAACTTGCTTTATGCTTAAAAATTTGAGTCCTAACTCGCTCCACTTAAATAAGCTTGCATATAGTTATTGTATAGATCTGTTATCATTCTTATATATCTTAAGTAGTACATTCAAAGTACTCACCCGCTTTTGGCCGGGTCGCTTTTGTTTGCAGAGGAAGAAGGTGAGCCCAAGGGCCTCACTTTTGTGAGTTGTGCCGTGGATTCGACGACTAGCTCGGGCGGTCCTGGCTTGCTGCCTTGTGGGTTAAAGGCACACCGATTGGCTCTTTTGTTTTATAGCCATCTTAGGGCACTTTTGCTTCCGTTGTTAAATTTCTTTATGTATTTGTCATTTGGCCAGTTGGCCTCTCTTTTGTAATGACTATCCTTTATTTATGTTATCTTCTGGATTGTTGTTTATGTTTCGGTTCTATGTGAATGAATGGAATTGATGCATGAACTTTGTAAAGGGGTGTATATCTGATTTGGAAGTATACATGTCTCGAGTCTCGGATTATCCGCTTTGTGATGCTAGGACCGAATGGGTGGTTACATTACAAGTCGGATAAACCGGGTCTCACACGCTCGCTCCCGCTTTACTCGCTTTAAAAACTCGCTGTAACGCCGCCGCCCTCACCTCCGCAAACGCCGCTGCCACCTCGCCCACCATCTCCATCTCCCGCCGCCGCCTCTATAAAAGGGAGCACCGGTGCGCCTCTTCCTCAAGCTTTTGCCCCAACTCTCCACACTCCGTCGCTCCCGGCCGCTCGCATTTGGCTCTTCTCTCTCGGCCGAGCCAGGTTCACGCTTCTAGCGCCGCCACCGGTGAACCTCCGCCGCTCGATCGCACCAAACCGCCTCGCCAAGACCGCGAACTCGTGCGCACTCAAGATCCTCGAACGTCCGCTGAGCTCTTCGCCGCCAACGATCAACATCACCGCCGCCTCGCTGCCGCCACCATCTTCCGCCACTCTCCACCGCCGCTGTAGCGCCGCGATCGATGATCGTCTCTCGAGTGTTTTGCGCACCTCACCGGAGCTCGCCCGCGCCGCAGGCGCCGCACTTTGCCTCCGAGCGCCTCCTCTCGGCGGCCGACGTGGCTCGCCACCAAGCCACCTAATCGCTTTCGGCGTGCGTGGCGACCAAGTCGGCCACAGGTCGCTGCCAGAAGACGCTGCCCAAAGACACCCCCCTCGCCTCATTGCGTGCCGAGTCCACTGTGAACATGGAAAGCGCCGTGGACTCACCCATGACTGTTTCGCCCACATGTCAATCTCTGTGAATGGGTCACGACGCATGCTTGCGCAATAATTGGAATTTTCTTTAGAAATTTAATTCGGGAATTATGGAAAATCCTGATTTTGGAATTAAATTTAGATTTAAACTTCCAGGAGCTCGTATTTCTTCATACAAACTCCGATTTAAGTGATTCAAATTTCTAAATTTGTATAAAATCAAGATCTAGCTAACTAAACCAAAATTATTTAATTTGGAGTTAATTTGAATTTTCATTTGAATTTATTTGTGTTCATTTGAATTCTGCTTGAATTTGGAATATTCTCACAGATAGATTTTGACGACTCAGAGAGCTTGACCCTATTGAAGAAGTAGAATACCAGGAATTTGAGCAAGTCAAGTTACACCATTGACCATTTTGCCCCCAATATTTAAAATTATTTAATTTCTGTTTTAAATTATTATTGCATGCATAATTGTATTTAATTATTTTAAATTCCTGTTTTAAATATTTAATTATTCCAATTCCTTTGTATAGCCAAATTTGATTGTTGTATTATCAATTCCTTGTAACCTTAGTCAAATGAATTTAAAATAAATATATGCATAGCAAATGCTTAGACCATGAAATTTTTGACTTTGGGAGAATTTAGCCAAAATTTCATAAATTGATAAAAGCCTATGACATTGCTTTGTCATGGTGGACTTTTGCAAATGTCTTTGAAAATTAAAAATAAAAGAAAATGGTTTATACTTGGGCAAACATGGACCGTTGGTGGGTGCAAGTTTATGCACGGCCTGTCTCGTTAGGATCGAGACCTGTGGTTTTTATTGAAAGTTGCCCAAGTAGATTAAGGACCGCCTTTGAGCCGCATCTTGCAAAAGCTCCACCAGACTACCACATGTTCTCAGATGGGCGTAACCAGCTTAATAATTTGTATTACCTCAGTATTGTTTATGCCATTTTTGTTGTGTGGGTGTCGGTTAGACTTTATTCCCACTTGGCGCAAGAGGGGTTTCAGCAGTGGTTAGCCTAATGGAAGTGAAACCTTAGCGGCATATTGGTATTGAGGTAAAGCATTGGAAACGCCTTGTGATAATTGCCTAGTCACACACCTAAGGAAGTGTGTATTGGCCGACATAACTGCAAATTATCTCGTGTGGGTAAAGTTGTACCACCTCTGCAGAGTGTAAATCTATTCGAATAGCCGTGTCCACTGCTATGGACATGCCGAGCAAAGCCACTCTAAGTTAGATTTGTTTTGGTTTTAAAATAACTTTGGACACGATTTGAGGATGGTTAATCCTTGTGGTAAATTTGGCGGGTAGCCTTGTGATAGGAGGGTATCCTTCACCATGTTTCATATGGAGGTTATCCACTATAAAATGATAAATTCTAAATCTGATTTTAGTTATGTAATGAAAATGTACCTTGAAACTTAGTATAACTATTTAAACCCCAAAAGGCTGATTTATGCAAATAAACCCTACAACCTTCCTTTGAATAACTTATGCATGCATTCTAAATTACAGTATTGGGTGTAATTTATGAGCACAGCTTGTAGTGCTCACTCTTGCTTGAATATTATTATTCGTGAGAAGACTGCTATCCGTATGTGAGGAGTAGGACGATTAGGCAATGACCTCCGCATTTACGATTACGTGGCGATCGTGTGGCTTACCATTATTATTTGCTTCCGCTTAATGTTTTATTTGGCCTCACCCTAGTTGTAATAAACTCTATGCTTATTAAATATACACGTTGGATATGTTTGTGATAACATTTTTGTGATTGTACACTCGGAAATCTGGACTAGTGTATGAACACGAGAATTCGGATCCTTCGCTCCTGGGTTCGACACGCCACGTACCGAGTGGCAACCTCGCATACGAACACGCGCTGGCCGACCAAAGATCGGGACGAGCGAACACGCTAGCCGGCCGACCAAAGATCGGGACGAATTGTGAGCACAATGAGGCGCATTGTGATTGTATATGACCAAAATTTCAATTTCATTTAAAAATAAGATTTATTAATTTTGTGGATTTTCCGAATTTTTAAAAGCTTTTCAATAAAGTATATTGAGGCTAAAAGAATTTATGTGCAAAACTATTACCAACTAAAAGTTGGAATTATTTTATTTAAATCCGTAATGCCTCATAGAATTTATGTGAATTTTCTCAAAATTTTGGACTTCATTTACTATTTTCTAAAGCCTATTTGAATTTCTCGAATTAAATCAATTGAAAAGGTTTAAAATCTTCACATAAAGATCGGGCCAAGCCCAAAGATCAGGCGATCTCGCCCGACTCTTTCCCAGCAACGAATAACGCGGCCGTCCGATCAAATCGGACGGCCGACATTTAATCCGCCGCGCTCTCTCCCTCTCTCTCTCTCGTTCGTCGGTGGGGCCCACTGCAATGTTGTCGTCTCCTCCTCCCTTTCTTCCCAGCGCGCCAAGCATCTCTCGCCGCCATTGCCGCTCGCCTGAGCTCGCCACTCCCGCGATTCCTCCCTCTCTTCACTCGCCATCACGCGCATTAACTCCCTCACTCCGCTGCTCATTCCCGCCATTACCCCCTCTTAACCCCTGAACGCCCGCGCTCCTCCGCCATTAACGCCGCACACGATCTCCCGCACCCGCCTCCTCGCCTATAGCACCCATTGCGCGCTCTCCTCTCTCATTCTATTCCCCACCTCCCGCCCCTCGACGCCTCAATCGCCTGCATTTCGAAATCACGCGGCGGCCGGCTCGTTTTTCTCCGATTCGGCGCCACCAGCTTCCCGGCCACTCGATCGCACCTTCGGATCGGCATTCTCCGGCGATCCCGCGCGCATCTTGGCTTCGCTGAGACCCGGAGCACCTTCGCCGCCAACAACCGAACCGCACCGCCGCCTCTCTCCGTCGCCGACGACCTTCCGGTCACTCTCCGCCGCCACGAGGTAGCGCACTCGACTCAGCATCGTTCCCTGAACCTGTTGCGCACCTCACCGGAGCTCGCCAAGCCGCCGCTCGCTGCGCCATCGGTTCCCGAGCGCCTCCCTCTCGGCCCGACGTGGACAGCCACCTCAGCGCTCATCGCCGCTTTTCGCATGCGTGGCGGCCAAATCAACGCACAGGTCGCCAACAGCGAATATACACAAGACAAACTACCGCTTCAGATCAGGTCTTGGAGCCGAGTCCATCGTGGACTTGAAAACGCCGTGGACTCACCCATGACTGTTTGGGCCCACATGTCGATCTCGTGAATAAGATCGCGACGCCACCGGCGCAATAAATAGAATTTCCTTTAGAAAATTAATTGGAAATTCAAATTTGATTTTGATTTAAATTTAGATTTAAACTTCCAGAGCTCGTATTTCTTCATACAAACTCCGATTTAGGTGATTCAAATTTCTAAATTTGTATAAAATCAAGATCTAGCTAACTAAACCAAAATTATTTAATTTGGAGTTAATTTGAATTTTCATTTGAATTTATTTGTGTTCATTTGAATTCTTTTGAATTTGGAATATTTTCACAGATAGATTTTGACGACTCAGAGAGCTTGACCCTATTGAAGAAGTAGAATACCAGGAATTTGAGCAAGGCAAGTTACACCATTGACCATTTTGCCCCAATATTTAAAATTATTTAATTCTGCTTTAAATTATTATTGCATGCATAATTGTATTTAATTATTTTAAATTCTGCTTTAAATATTTAATTATTCCAATTCCTTTGTATAGCCAAATTTGATTGTTGTATTACCAATTCCTTGTAACCTTAGTCAAATGAATTTAAAATAAATATATATGCATAGCAATGCTTAGACCATGAAATATTTGACTTTGGGAGAATTTAGCCAAAATTTCATAAATTGATAAAAGACTATGACATTGCCTTGTCATGGTGGACTTTTGCAAATGTCTTTGAAAATTTAAAATAAAAGAAAATGGTTTGTACTTGGGCAAACATGGATCGTTGGTGGTGCAGTTTATGCACGGCCGTCTGTTAGGATCGAGACCTGTGGTTTTTATTGAAAGTTGCCCAAGTAGATTAAGGACCGGCCTTTGAGCCGCATCTTGCAAAAGCTCCACCGACTACCACATGTTCAGTATGGGCGTAACTGTGCTTAATAATTTGTATTACCTCGGATTGTTTATGCCATTTTGTTGTGTGGGTGTCGGCTAGACTTTATTCCCACTTGGCGCAAGAGGGGTTTCCAGCAGTGGTTAGCCTAATGGAAGTGAAACCTTAGCGGGCATATTGGTATTGAGGTAGTACATTGAAACGCCTTGTGATAATTGCCTAGTCACACACCTAAGGAAGTGTGTATTGGCCGACATAACTGCAAATTATCTCGTGTGGGTAAAGTTGTACAACCTCCGCAGAGTGTAAATCTATTCAATAGCCGTGTCCACTGTTATGGACATGCCGAGCAAAGCCACTCTAAGTTAGATTTGTTTTTGGTTTTAAAATAACTTTGGACATGATTTGAGGATGGTTAATCCTTGTGGTAAATTATGGGTAGCCTTGTGATAGGAGGGTATCCATCACCATGTTTCATATGGAGGTTATCCACTATAAAATGATCAATTTTAAATCTGATTTTAGTTATGTAATAAAATGTGCCTTGAAACTTAGTATAACTATTTAAACCAAAAGGTGATTTATGCAAATAAACCCTACAACCTTCCTTTGAATAACTTATGCATGCATTCTAAATTCAGATTGGTGTAATTTATGCGAGCACAATTGTAGTGCTCACTCTTCTCAATATTATTATTCAGAGAAGACTGCTATCCGTAAGGTGAGGAGCAGACGATTAGGTCACGATCTCCGCATTTATTGCTCGTGGCGATCGTGTGGCTACCATTATATTTTGCTTCCGCTAATGTTTTATTTGGCCTCCTACCCCAGCTTGTAATAAACTCTATGCTTATTAATACACGCTGGATATGTTTGTGATAACATTTTGTGATCGTGTACACCGGAAATCTGGACTAGTGTATGAACACAGAGAATTCGGATCCTTCGCTCCGGGTTCGACAAAAGTGGTATCGAGCCATATCGATCGTAGGTCGTGACCTAGAAGGAAATCAAACCCTTAAGGACTTATTTTGAAAATTAAAAATACCTTGGTCTTCAGAGTCATTCCTCAACTTTTCTCTTGAAAATTATTTACTAACTCATCTCCTGCTCAAAAATTGTAGATGGTCAAGTTCACCGCCATTTCCCATGGAGTCTTTTTGGTCATTGGGCCGCCATTCTCTCGAAGATGATGCAAGATTTGGACTTTGAAGAAAGACCGACATATCAAGGATACAAGTATAAGGTGGGAAATCAGAACGGTGGAGAGTAGAGGTGATCCTTTACTCCAATCTATCGCCAACACGACTTCCACGCCTTCGATGCCCCAATGCGACGAGACACCTTCGCCGAAGGCATCCAGGATGCACCAGGAAGCAACCCGCAGACTTCGCTACATCTACGATCATCGCCTCAACGGCACTGGGTTCCACTATTACCCAATGCACATTCCAACCCGCATGACAAAGTGCTTTCCGCTCAACTAGAGATGAAGATCGTCCCGATCTCACTCATCGTGGATCTCGCCGAGCCATGGATTATGCCTACGGAATACACTAGATGAGCCGCCTCTTCGCAAGTGAAGTTACAAGATGCAGAAGAAAAGTTGAAGAGTGCAGAAAAAGAACTGGTCTCTTACAAGGAAGGCGAGGCTAGTTCTAGTGAGCCAGATTATACCCCAATAACACCATAGATTTGACCTTAAATTTTTCCTTTAGTTGCGAATTATGAGCTACCAAACCTTTGTAGTAGCCATAATGAATTAATAAAATAAAAATAAATTATTTTGCTGAAATGTTCTTGTCTTGTGTTTGTTGAATTTGGGCTATTTTAGATCTATACTCTTATAATTCCTATCTCTCTTATCTAATCTGTGAAAAGTTCATCAGATGGTGACCACCCGCACCGAAATGTCGCTGCTAGAGGGCAAGGAAATGAGAATGCCGAATATCAAGAAAATCCAGCCAACAACCACCACCTCCTCCAATCAAGCTCCCGATCGGCGCCAAATGATGGCCAATCGACTCATCCGATTGAGTTGCTAGCCCACCCCTTCACAAAGAATCGTAATACCCAAGCGCCAAGAACCTATCATGCTCCTCCACCTCCCGCAAGAGTAACTTTGTCTGAGTTCATGAGGATGCGTCCGCCAACATTTTCTAGTAGCACGGAACCCATGGACGCAGATGATTGGCTCAGGGCCATTGGAAAGAAACCGGATATTGCTCAAGGTACGTATCGTGAGAGAGTTTTGTTTGCCTCTCATCAATTGATTGGTCCCGCATCGAATGGTGGATAATTTCAAAGATGTCCCATGCTAATGCCCAAGAAATCACTTGGGATGAGTTCATGCAAGCTTTCCGCCGATCTCACATTCCATCCGCATGATTACTTTGAAAAGAAGGAGTTTCGCCGCTCCGCCAAGGAAACCGCTCAGTTGGCGAGTATCCGCATAAGTTTAACCAACTTGCTCGCTATGCCCCGAGGATGTAGCCGAGACGAAGACAGCAAGAGCGATTTCGAAGGGTTAAACGACGAACTCTCTGCTCGCTTGATTTCTCGTGATTTTACCGACTTTCAGCAGCTTGGTAATAAGGCCATACGCCAGAAGGCAAACATCCGAAATGGAGAATCGCAAGCGGAGGATGGCACTGAAGTTTAACTCGAGGATCGCCAAGCCTCGCTTTCTCTCGGCCTCACCACCTCAATGGGGAGATTCTGCACTACTACACCAAGAGTTCCACCCAGCCTTCGCCCAAATACTTCGGATTCCGTAGTAGTTCATCCGAGGATGGCCAGCAGGCTGCTATTTCCACAAAGAGAATCACTTGCTTTCACCGCAACGAGTTGGGTCATTATGCCAATAAGTGTCCCAAGAAGCGCAGATGCCACCCCGCAAAGCCAACTCCCGAGTTTCAGCCTCCCGGTCCTCAAGACCAAAGGGTCAATTCATGAAGGGACGTGTGAATCACGCCACCGCAGAGGAAGCCTATGCAAGACCAGATGTTGTTCTTGGTACGCTTCCTTGTCAACTCAAGCATCAAAGATCGCTTTATTTGATTCCGAGCTTCGATTCTTTTGTGTCAAATAAGTTTGTGGAAAATATGGGTTATCTACCTCCCCTTAGTTAAGCCCATGTTAATCCATTCCCTGCTCGTAAATGAGGGCTAGTTTATTCGGTCCAAATCTTACCTTTGAAATCTCTCGAGTAACTTTCTCGCCAACTTAATAGTCCTATGCTCGCAAGGATTGGACGTAATTTTGGAATGGACCGCTTGCCAAAAATCGTAGGTGATAGATTGTGCTAGTAGATCTATCAACCTCACCAATGAACAAGGGATTTCAAGAGAGTTTCAACCCAAGACTTCTACGAAAGAAGTCCTATCTTGACCAGCTTTAAAGGAAGTGAAATCGAAGATATACCCGTGGTACAAGAATATCCGGATGTTTTTCCGAGGACTTACCGTATGCCACCGACCGACATAATGTTCTTAATTGACTTAGTCCTGTGGATCGCTCCAATTTCAAGCGACCCTACGCATCCGCAAACGATCTAGCAGAGTTGAAGAAGCGATCAAGAACTACAGAGTAAAGGTTACATTCAACCGAGTTCATCGCCTTGGGAGCTCCAGTACTATTTGTCAAAAAGAAAGACAATAGTATGAGAATGTGTGTGGACTATAGATCACTCAATGAGGTAACAATCAAAAACAAGTACCCGTTACCTAGGATAGATGATCTGCTTGATCAACTTAAAGGAGCCGTTGTTTTCTCCAAGATTGATTTGAGATCGCTACCATCGCTAAAAATCGACCTAAGATATTCAAGACACCTTCACCACCGTGATATGGATCAGACGAGTTCACAAAGTGATGTCATTTGGACTAACAAATGCCCTCGCTTATTTCATGAATATGATGAACAAAGTGTTCATGGAATTCTTGGATAAGTTTGTGGTGGTATTCATAGATGATATTCTCATCTATTCAAGAGATTTGGAAGAGCATGAAAACATCTCGTAATTATTTTGGGCAAACTTCGAGAACACCAACTTTATGCCAAACTCAAAGAAAAGTGAATTTTGGCTCACCAAGTGGCATTTCTTGGACACATTGTGTCGCAGGAGGAGTTGCAGAGACCCTCAAAGGTTGAAGTCAGAATGGATTGAAGCAACCCAAGTCTCACTGAATGAGAAGTTTTCTGATTAGCTGGGTACTACCGCAGATTCATTGAAAATTTCTCCAAGATCGCCAAACCCATGACTCAACTTCTGAAGAAGGAAAAGAAATTTGAATGGACAAGTGCATGTGAACAAAGTTTCCAAGAGCTGAAGAAAAGATTAGTCTCTGCACCAGTGCTAGTTTTACCAGATATACGTAAGGATTTTGAAGTTTTCAGGACGATCCAGGGGCTAGGATGTGTTCGATGCAGAAGGAAAGGTCGTGGCTTATGCATCTCGCCGCTTAAGGCCACATGAAGGAAATTATC
Source organism: Hsuehochloa calcarea (assembly GCA_036346395.1). Classification (NCBI taxonomy): domain Eukaryota; kingdom Viridiplantae; phylum Streptophyta; class Magnoliopsida; order Poales; family Poaceae; genus Hsuehochloa; species Hsuehochloa calcarea. The sequence continues at coordinate 34,828,132 of CM070611.1, forward strand.
CAACTCATGATTTAGAGTTAGCAAGAATTGTGCATGCTTTGAAAATCAAGCGGCATTACCTCATTGGTAACACGTGAGATTTTCACAGATCATAAGAGTTTGAAATATATATTCACCCAATGATCTTAATCTCGTGCAAAGAAGATGGTTAGAGCTGATAAAGGATTATGACCTTGGAATTCATTATCACCCGGGTAAAGCCAACGTGGTAGCAGATGCTCTGAGTAGGAAAGCATACTGCAACACGGTGTTAGTTCAAGAAAATCAACCAGAGTTGTATGAAGAACTAAAGCATCCGAACTGAAATTGTCACCAAGGTCAGATCAACACAAAGGGAAGTCCAACCAACCATACAAAATCGATCGTAGAAAAACAAATAGAAGACGAAGATATCAAAGAAATCATGAAGAACATGAGAAGAGGCAAAGCCCGTGATTTTCTCAAGATTTAGCAGGCACAGTGATGGTTTGGCAACCGTGATCTCGTACCTAAACATCATGAAACCGCATAACCGATTCTCGAAGAAGCTCATGAATCACCTTACTCTATCCATCCCGGAGTACCAAGATGTACCAGATCCAAGGAAAAGTATTGGTGGGTTAGTATGAAGCGAGAGATCGCGAGTTTGTTGCACGCCAGTGATGTATGTCGTGTTAAGGCAGAGCATCGAGACTCCGCTGGATTGTTACAACCATTACCAATTCCCGAGTGGAAATGGGAGGAGATTGGTATGGATTTTATCACCGACTACCTAGGACCCAATCAGTTGTGATTCCATTTGGGTAATAATTGACCGATTAACAAAAGTGGCTCATTTTATTCCACCAAGACAACTTACGTAGCAATAAGTTAGCGAATTGTACATGGCTAGGATCGTCTGCCTACATGGTATACCCAAGAAAATTGTGTCCGAGAGAGGTTCAGCTCACTTCAAAATTTTGGCAGAGTCTACATGAAGCTTTGGGAACCAGACTAACTTCAAAGACAAAGATATCATCCCCAAACAGATGGCCGATCAACGTGTAAATCAGTCCTAGAAGACATGCTTCGAGCTTGTGCTATAGATTATGGAAGAAGTCGATAAGAATTTGCCCTATGCAGAATTTTCCTACAACAACAACTTTCAAGCCACCTGCAGATGTCGCCATTCAAGCATTGTATGGTAGAAAGTGTAGAACCCTCTCCTTTGGGATCAAGTAGGAGAACACCAATTCTTCTGACTGCAATTGATAAAAGAAGTCAAAGTAAGGTAAAAGCAATAAGAGAACGTCAAAGTAGCTCAAACCCGACAAAAGAGTTATGCCGATAATCGCTTGAGAGAACTATCCTTTGAGATGGGAGATTTTGTCTATCTCGGTAACTCCACTCGAGGAGTGAAGAGATTTCAGACTAAAGGAAAACTCGCACCTGCATTTGTTGGACCCTATAAGATTTTGGCAAAAGAGGTGAAGTTGCTTATCGCTTGAACTACCAAAGATCTTTGTCACTGCTCACAATGTCTTCCATGTATCCCGCTTAAAGAAATGTCTCAGAGTACCAACAAGAAAAACACTGCCGAGAGCATCGATCTTCGTGAAGATCTCACCTATGTGGAACAACCAATCAAGATTCTCGATGTGGCGTAACGCGTCACCGTAAGCAAAGTCATTCGCTCTTGTAAGGTTCAAGGAGCAATCATTCGTAAGAAGAAGCTACCGGGAGCGAGAAGAAGTTTTGAGAGCCGAGTATCCCTACCTTTTGTCGACTAAATCAATCTCTGGTCGAGATTCCCTTTAAGGGGGTAGGTTTGTAACAGCCCAAAATTTCAATTTCATTTAAAAATAAGATTTATTAATTTTTGTGGATTTTCCGAATTTTTAAAGCTTTTCAATAAAGTATATTAAGGCTAAAAGAATTTATGTGCAAAACTATTACCAACTAAAAGTTGGAATTATTTTATTTAAGTCCGTAATGCCTCATAGAATTTATGTGAATTTTCTCAAAATTTTGGACTTCATTTACTATTTTCTAAAGCCTATTTGAATTTCTCGAATTAAATCAATTGAAAAAGGTTTAAAATCTTCACATAAAGATCGGGCCAAGCTCAAAGATCTTTGGCGATCTCGCCCGACTTCTTTCCTCGCTGAATAACGCGGGCCGTCTGATCAAATCGGACGGCCGACATTTAATCCGCCCGCGCTCTCTCTCTCTCTCTCTGCCTCATTGCCGGTGGGGCCCACCGCAATGATGTCGCCTCCTCCTCCCTTTCTTCCCAGCGTGCCGCGCCTCTCGCCGCCATTGCCGCCGCCTCGAGCTCGCACTCCCGCGATTCCTCCTCTCTTCACTCGCCATCACGCGCATTAACTCCCCCTCACTCCGCTGCTCATTCCCGCCATTACCCCCCCTCTTAACCCCGTGCGCCCCGCGCCGCCCGCCGCCATTAACGCCGACACGATCTCCCGCTCCCGCCTCCTCGCCTATAAAGCACCCCGAGCCGCGCTCTCTCCTCATTCTATTCCCCACCTCCTGCCCCTCGACGCTCTCAATCGCCTCAGATTTGCAATTCCACGCCGGCGCCGGCTCGTTCTTCTCCGATTCCGGCGCCACCAAGCTTCCCTGGCCACCACGATCGCACCTTCGCAGATCGCGATCCTCCGCGATCCTCTGGCGCACCTTGGCTTCGCCTGAAGACCCCCGGAGCACCTTCGCCGCCAACAACCGAACCACACCGCGCCTCTCTCCGTCGCCGACGACCTTCCGGCCACTCTCCGCCGCCAGTAGCGACTCGCCTCAGCATCCTCGAACCTTTTGCATCTCGCCAGAGCTCGCAGACCGCTGCTCACGGTGCCCTCGGTTCCGTGCTCCTCCTCCCTCCGGGCCGACGTGGATGCCACCTCAGCCACCTCACGCTTCGCGTGGCAGGCGCCAATCAGCATTGCAGGTCGCCAACAGAAGCCATACAAGGCCAAAGACAACCGCTTCCTTCACATCAGGCTTTGTGAGCCGAGTCCACTGTGGACTTGAAAACGCCGTGGACTCACCCATGACTGTTTGGGCCCACATGTCGGTCTCTCAGAACAAGATCTGCTGACGTCACCAAGGCAATAAATAGAATTTCCTTTAGAAAATTAATTGGAAATTTCAAATTTGATTTTTGATTTAAATTTAGATTTAAACTTCCAGAGCTCGTATTTCTTCATACAAACTCCGATTTAGGTGATTCAAATTTCTAAATTTGTATAAAATCAAGATCTAGCTAACTAAACCAAAATTATTTAATTTGGAGTTAATTTGAATTTTCATTTGAATTTATTTGTGTTCATTTGAATTCGCTTGAATTTGGAATATTTTCACAGATAGATTTTGACGACTCTGAGAGCTTGACCCTATTGAAGAAGTAGAATACTGAATTTGAGCAAGGCAAGTTACACCATTGACCATTTTGCCCCCAATATTTAAAATTATTTAATTCTGCTTTAAATTATTATTGCATGCATAATTGTATTTAATTATTTTAAATTCTGCTTTAAATATTTAATTATTCCAATTCCTTTGTATAGCCAAATTTGATTGTTGTATTACCAATTCCTTGTAACCTTAGTCAAATGAATTTAAAATAAATATATATGCATAGCAATGCTTAGACCATGAAATATTTGACTTTGGGAGAATTTAGCCAAAATTTCATAAATTGATAAAAGCCTATGACATTGCCTTGTCATGGTGGACTTTTGCAAATGTCTTTGAAAATCTAAAATAAAAGAAAATGGTTTGTACTTGGGCAAACATGGACCGCTGGTGGGTGCAAGTTTATGCACGGCCTGTCTGGTTAGGATCGAGACCTGTGGTTATTATTGAAAGTTGCCCAAGTAGATTAAGGACCGCCTTTGAGCCGCATCTTGCAAAAGCTCCACCAGACTACCACATGTTCTCAGTATGGGCGTAACCAGCTTAATAATTTGTATTACCTCGGTATTGTTTATGCCATTTTTGTTGTGTGGGTGTCGGTAGACTTTATTCCCACTTGGCGCAAGAGGGGTTTCCAGCAGTGGTTAGCCTAATGGAAGTGAAACCTTAGCGCATATTGGTATTGAGGTAGTGCATTGGAAACGCCTTGTGATAATTGCCTAGTCACACACCTAAGGAAGTGTGTATTGGCCGACATAACTGCAAATTATCTCGTGTGGGTAAAGTTGTACAACCTCTGCAGAGTGTAAATCTATTCAATAGCCGTGTCCACGGCCATGGACATGCCGAGCAAAGCCACTCTAAGTTAGATTTGTTTTTGGTTTTAAAATAACTTTGGACATGATTTGAGGATGGTTAATCCTTGTGGTAAATTTGGCGTAGCCTTGTGATAGGAGGGTATCCTTCACTATGTTTCATATGGAGGTTATCCACTATAAAATGATCAATTTTAAATCTGATTTTAGTTATGTAATGAAAATGTGCCTTGAAACTTAGTATAACTATTTAAAACAAAAGGTGATTTATGCAAATAAACCCTACAACCTTCCTTTGAATAACTTATGCATGCATTCTAAATTCTTTATTGGTGTAATTTATGCGAGCACAGCTTGTAGTGCTCACTCTTCTTGAATATTATTATTCGAGAAGACTGCTATCCGTAAGGTGAGGAGCAGACGATTAGGTCACGATCTCCATCGATTTCCTCGTGGCGATCGTGTGGCTTACCATTATTATTTTGCTTCCGCTTAATGTTTTATTTGGCCTCCGCCCAGCTTGTAATAAACTCTATGCTTATTAATACACGCTGGATATGTTTGTGATAACATTTTTGTGATCGTACACTGGAAACCCTGGACTAGTGTATGAACACAGAGAATTCGGGATCCTTCGTACTCGGGTTCGACAAACTTGAAGACCAAGGAAGAATGTCAATTCTCCCATCATGCTCATCTCGAACTCCCTGCTCATAGAATCAGAAAATCTGGACACCAAAGTGATGAGGACATCCCTCCTTCGGATACACGCACGACACAAGACCCTCCAGATCCGGGTCTTTGAACTACACTGTCCCTATGACAAGAGATAGAGCATGTCACTTAATCGATCGTAAAGTCGTTTCTAGGGTCGAGTGTATTATTTGAGAACTCTATGATGCTGCCTAATGGAGATGATTTACTTGTACTCAGGAATCTAGGACTACGACCAGTTCAAGAAGGTCTACGACCACTGCAAGAAGATCTACGACCACTACAACAAGACCTACGACTAGTTGATTCGATTGGAGCAATCTACGACCAGAAAAGCGAGCACAGTACTCGTTGGACACAATCTACGACCAAAGATAGCATGGGCTCCTCAAGACCACCCTAGGACCAAATTCCTACGACCGGATCTTCGACGAAATACGCAACACAAGGTGTTGCGCCACCGCTTTGGAAACTAATAAGACTTTGTAAACGTAACGAGGTCGGAGTCCGTGTTGTGTACGCTTCATCCCACTACCAAGACAACCCTAGGTCGACCTCCTCGCGCTCTCCTATATATATCAAGAGTCGCCATAGTTTAGAGGCGGTTTTTCTTAGATTATTCGCCAATTATAGTTTCACGATTATCGGTTTGAGGAACCCCACTTGTAAACTTCATCCATATCCGCAATACAATTGATTGCATCTATCTTGTTCTTGTGAGTTGCTTCGATTGCTTGCGTGAACAATAACCTGCGTGGTAAGGTCGATCGCGTGCAAGCGTGGTCGATAACGACAAAGCGTCGGGTGTAGCGAATTGCGGGTGACGATCTGCTGGTCGAAGCCTCAAAGCGCCAACGCCCTCGTGATTTAACCAAATCGAACCTATCGGAAGATCGGGCCGTGACTCATCAAGTGGTATCGAGCAAAGGTTGCCCGTTAGGTAATTTCGCTTATCCCCTTTGTTAGTTGTGTTCCTCACCTAGAGTCCAAAAACGCCCTACAAAAAGTTTTAGATCGTAATTATTCCACCGTCCAAACCACTTTGTGCCTTTCGCAATTTTGTTTTCGCCGCATTGTTTAGTTCGAGTCCATCGTCGGTCTCTTTGTTGCTGGTTTAGAGTAGCATTCTTGGTCTCTAGTCAGCATCGTCGCCGCCGTGCCACCATCCATCCTGGACGCACGACCTCCTTTTTTCGAGCGACACCCATTCGACCACCCGCTCGGGATTTACCATCTGGTCGGAATCGAATATCTACTCGGATCCGACCACCTCTTCGAGCAACACCCATTCTACCATCCACTCAGGAACTACCACCTGGTCGGATTCGATCCCCTGGTCTGATTCCAGAATCGCAATGAACCAGCCCAAGTTCAGAGAGAGAGAGAGTATCTTTTAATTACCTATTTACCCCTGCTCTCCGGAAAAAGTTTGTGACCCAATCACCTCATCGGACCCAGAAAAGGTAACAGAAGAATTTTGGTCTTGGGTCACGTTTGCCAAAAAAAAAGTGCAAAAGAAAAGAAAAGAAGCAAAAAGTGCAAAAGAAAATAAAAGAAAAGAAAAGAAAAGAAGCAAAAAGTGCAAAAGAAAAGAAGAAGAAGCAATTCGACCACCCCTAGTTGGTCTACAACCGCCCACCTTTGCATCCTTTGGACTCCTTTGTATCGAGTCCTTGTTTCGATCAGTATTGTACTAGGGATAGGGGCACTTTTAGACCAGCAACGTGAACGAGTACTGTGGGCTTTGGTTCATCTTTGCTAATCTGATTTCATTATTGCTATTCCTTGCTACTAAACATTGCCTGTTCGAGCTCCACATACTTTCGACCCTCAGATTGGATCCTCGCATTCGCCTCCGCCGTGATCGTACATCACACCTTCGCCGATTAGACCACCGCCGTAATTTGGTAAGAAACTCATAAGAGCTTGGTAAGACGCTTGAGAGTGTGTGATTCCACACTCACCACCTAATAGTGATAGGGATAATACCTTTGTGTTGTCTTTTGTCTCCTACTAACCATGTCGTGAAGGATTGATGCGCAGGAGTGTGTTTTGAGGAAGAGCTCATGACGCTATTGGATGAACAACGCACTACCGTTAATGAGGACATCGACAGAAGCTTCAAGCTACCACGATCACATTACAACGCCAATCAACGATAGTATTGCGCGCCACTACACGCCTCGAAAGAATAGTGAACCGACCACCAAACGTTGGTCGTGTGGAACCTCGGTGCAACCCATGACCATGAGTTTGATAATGATAATGAGATGCACGACCACGACGCCTTCGATGCACGATAACGGAACCGACCGAACTTCAACCGTCAAGGTATGAGAGGTAATAATGTTCAAAGAACATAATGCACGTGTTAATGATGATCCATATGCTAAAGTTAAGTTCTCTATACCATCTTTTGCGGGTGCTTATGATCTTTGAATATATCTAGATTGGGAGATGACGGTGAAACAGAAATGGAATGCTCACTTAGTTCCCGGCGCATAGAGTTAGGCAAGCCACAAGTGAATTTAAAAACTTTGCCATCATTTGGTGGAATAGGGTATGCACCAAGGATTAGCGCCTACTACGTGGGATGGTTTAAAGGTTGCTATGCGTAATGATTTGTCCCACCTTCTTTTAGACGTGATTTGCGTAATAAATTGCAGCGCTTAAACCAAGGTAATAGATCCGTAGAAGAATATTATCGAGCTACAAATTAGCATGTTGCGTTGTGATATTATTGAGGATGAAGAAGCTGCAATGGCACGCTTTTATGGAGGATTAAGACGTGAAATTCGTGACATAGTGGATTACAAAGAATACGATAGCGCCCTAGATTGTTCCAACTTGCATGTTTGGCGAAAAAGGAATTGCGTGGACGACAACAGAGGCCAAGGAACAACTTTGGGAGCATGTCTACACCACGACCAAAGGCCGGCAAGCCAAAACAGCCCCACCTTCACTACACGTCTGCTGCCCCCTCCACGAGTAGGGCGCTTCAAGAAGACCACCGACCACATCACATGCACCCGAGGTAAGTAGTTACTAGTGTGCGTGCACCACCAAGAGTTCTTCGTCGGTTGCTTCTACCGGTCGTCGCACTTCGGAATTGTGTGCCACCGTTGCAAGGGAATGGGGCACGCCATGAGGGATCGCCTTGATCAATGAGCATACCTTGCCACCAAAGACGGTGGTTATGTAAGTACTAGTGATATTGAGGACGAATATGTACTTGCAAAATAACATTGCGTGGAGGAGATGAGATGACAAAGGATGCCGATGATGTAGAGGAACAAGTAGGCTGCTGACACCGAGTATCATGTGAGCCTTGTTAAGCAACGAGTCTTTGGCGCACAAGTGGAGAGAGCGGAGCAAAATCAACGGCACAACTTGTTTCACCAGATTTCGTGAAGGACAGAGCCCGCAGAGTCATCATTGATGGAGGAGCCGCAACAACCTTGCAAGCTCCGAGATGGTCAAGAAGCTTGGCTTGACCACACAACCACACCTACGTCCCTACTACATCCAATGGTTCAATTCGTGTGGTAAATTAAAGGTACACAAAGTTGTGGAAGTGCAATTTTTAGCAGGTAATTACAAATATAGTTCTGACTTTGATATCGTGCCTATGCAAGCATGCTCTTTGTTGCTCGGTAGACCTTGGATATATGACAATGATGTTTTGCACCATGGTAGAGCTAATACCTACTCATTTTCACATAAGGGTAAGAAGATTAAGTTGTTGCCTTTGACACCAGCTGAGATTCTGAAAGATGAAGAAGAGCGTGCTAAAAATGAAAGAAACGCCGATAAGCATGATTCTGAAAATCAGCAAGTAGCAAAACGTATTTTCCCACCCAAAAGGGAGAAAGTGGCGTCTAGTCCTAAGTCCGAGGGAATTAAATTGAAGGGATGTGTTATGATTGCCACTAAATCTGAACTTGCTGAAATCTGTAATAATGAGCTGCCATGCTATGCTTTGATATGCAAAAATGCCTTATATTCGCTTGAGGCATAGCTAGCTCTTTGCCTCCTGCTGTTGCTAACCTTTTGCAGGAGTATGTGGATGTATTTCCAACTGAGGTACCCCCGGGATTACCACCTATTCGAGGAATTGAGCATCAAATTGATTTGATCCCAGGAGCGACTTTGCCAAACCGTGCTGCATATAGGACCAATCCAGAGGAGACTAAAGAAATTCAGCAACAAGTCCAAGATCTTTTGGACCGTGGGTACGTAAGAGAAAGCCTTAGTCCTTGTGTTGTTCCAGTTCTTTTGGTTCCTAAGAAAGACGGTAGTTGGCGTATGTGTGTTGATTGCAGAGCCATTAATAACATTACTATAAGGTATCGCCATCCTATCCCAAGGCTAGACGACATGCTAGATGAATTGAGTGGTTCTATTATTTTCACAAAGATTGACTTGCGGAGTGGTTACCACCAGATTAGAATGAAATTAGGAGATGAATGGAAAACTGCTTTTAAAACTAAGTTCGGATTATATGAGTGGTTAGTGATGCCTTTCGGTCTAACTAATGCACCTAGTACTTTTATGCGTTTGATGAACGAGGTTTTACGTCCTTTCATTGGAAAATTTGTGGTGGTTTACTTTGATGATATCTTGATTTATAGCAAGTCACATGAGCAACACTTACATCATATACGTGTTGTTTTTAATGCTTTGAGAGACGCATATTTGTTTGGTAACCTCGAGAAGTGCACCTTTTGCAGCGATCGAGTTGCATTTCTTGGTTATGTTGTGACACCACAGGGCATTGAGGTGGATGAGACAAAGATTGTAGCCATCCAAAGCTAGCCGAGGCCTACTACTGTGTCACAAGTGCGGAGCTTCCATGGCCTTGCTGGATTCTACCGGCGCTTTGTGCGGGATTTCAACACCATTGCCGCACCGTTGAATGAATTGACAAAGAAAGGAGTGCCTTTCCAATGGTGACCTGCACAAGAGAAGGCATTCAACTTTTTGAAAGAGAAGCTCACCCAAGCACTCCTACTCCAACTCCCTGATTTTGGTAAGACTTTTGAAATTGAATGTGATGCCAGTGGGATTGGGATAGGTGGTGTATTGATTGAAGAAGGTAGACCAGTTGCATATTTCAGCGAAAAACTAAATGGGCCTAGTTTGAATTATTCCACCTATGATAAGGAATTGTATGCTTTAGTTCGAGTGCTTCAAACTTGGCAGCATTATCTATGGCCCAAAGAATTTGTTATACATTCGGATCATGAATCGCTAAAACATATTAGAAGTCAAGCTAAACTGAATAAACGACATGCTAACTGGGTAGAATTTATTGAGTCATTCCCATATGTTATAAAGCATAAGAAAGGTAAGGATAATGTGATTGCTGATGCGCTCTCTAGACGTTATACCATGTTATCTCAACTTGACCATAAGATTTTTGGTTTGGAGGCCATTAAGAGTTTATATGTCACTGATTTGGACTTTAAGGAAGTGCTTGAACATTGTAAAGGAGGGAAGACATGGAAAAACTATGTGTTTGAATGATGGTTTGGTCTATCGTGCTAACAAGCTATGCGTTCCAGCTAGCTCTGTTCGTCTTTTGTTTTTATAGGAGGCACATGGAGGAGGTTTGATGGCGATTTTGGAGCAAAGAAGATGTAAGATGTGCTGACCACCCACTTCTTTTGGCCAAAGATGAGGCGTGATGTCGAAGCCACGTAGCTCGCCGCACTACATGCAACAAAGCTAAGTCCGCCTCCTTCCACATGGATTTTATATGCCTCTTCCTATTCCTAGCGCCCTTGGGAGGATATTTCTATGGATTTTGTTTTAGGATTGCCTAGGACAAAGAGGGGGAGAGATAGTATATTTGTAGTAGTGGATCGATTTTCTAAAATAGCACATTTTATATCTTGTCACAAGAGCGATGATGCTACAAACATAGCTGATTTGTTTTTCAGGGAAATCATTCGTTTACATGGAGTGCCCAATACTATTGTCTCGGATGGTGATGCGAAGTTTTTGAGTCACTTTTGGAGATCACTTTGGAATAAATTGGGGACAAAGTCGCTGTTTTCACTACATGCCATCCCCAAACCGATGGACAAACGGAGGTTGTCAACCGACGTTATCCACCATGTTGCGATCGTTTTAAAGAAAACTTAAAGATGTGGGAAGAGTGTTTACCGCATGTTGAGTTTGCTTACAATAGGTCAGTACACTCCACCACTAAGGTAAGTCCATTTCAGGTAGTGTATGGTTTTAACCCCCGTGCTCCTATTGACTTACTACCTTTACCGACCTCTGAAAAAATTAATCTAGATGCTAAGAAGCGTCTTGCATTTATTCTCAAGTTGCATGAAACCACTAAAAGAATATAGAGCATATGACCTGAAAGGTATAAGGTTGCTGGAAGTAAAGGTAGGAAAGTTGTCAAATTTGAACCAGGTGATTTAGTTTGGATTCATTTGAGAAAGGATAGGTTTCCGGAATTAAGAAAATCAAAGTTGATGCCTAGAGCGGAAGGACCGTTTAAGATAATTAAGAAGATAAATGATAATGCATATCAATTAGAATTACCTGCAGATTTTGGGGTTAGCCCCACATTTAACATTTCAGATTTGAAACCATACGTGGGAGAAGAAGATGAGCTTGAGTCGAGGACGACTCCAATTCAAGAGGGGAGTATGATGAGGACATCCCTCCTTCGGATACACGCACGACACAAGACCCTCCAGATCTGGGTGTTGAACTACACGGTCCTATGACAAGAGCTAGAGCACGTCACTTAATCGATCAGGTAAAGTCGTTTCTAGGGCTGAGTGTATTATTTGAGAACTCTATGATGCTGCCTAATGGAGATGATTTACTTGTACTCAGGAATCTAGGACTACGACCAGTTCAAGAAGGTCTATGACCACTGCAAGAAGATCTACGACCACTACAACAAGACCTACGACTAGTTGATTCGATTGGAGCAATCTACGACCAGAAAAGCGAGCACAGCACTCGTTGGACACAATCTACGACCAAAGATAGCATGGGCTCCTCAAGACCACCCTAGGACCACCCTACGACCGGATCTTCGACTGTAAATACGCAACACAAGGTGTCACACACCGCTTTGGAAACTAATAAGACTTTGTAAATGTAACGAGGTCGGAGTCCAGGTTGTGTACGCTTCATCCCACGGCCGCACAACCCTAGGTCGACCTCCTCGCGTTCCCCTATATATATATATACAGTAGCCGCCATAGTTTAGAGGCGGGTTTTTCTTAGATTATTCTGCCAATTGCAGTTTTACCGATTATCGGTTTGAGGAACCCCACTTGTAAACTTCATCCATATCCGTAATACAATTCAGATTGCATCTATCTTGTTCTTGTGAGTTGCTTCGATTGCTTGCAGGAACAATAACCTTCGTGGTAAGGTCGATCGTGTGCAAGCGTGGTCGATAACGACAGGCGTGCGGGTGTAGCGAATTGCGAGGTGACGATCCGCTGGTCTAAGCCTCAAAGCGCCAACGCCCTCACGATTTAACCAAATCGAACCTATCGGAAGATCGGGCCGCCGTGACTCATCACAAAGCATGAGAGGAACCACCGAATATGATATCATCCACATAAATCTGAACCAATGAGAAATCACTACCATGCTTGAGAGTGAAAAAATTTTTATCAACCATTCCCATTTTGAAATCATTTTCAATTAAGAAACTCTTAAGCCTATCATACCAAGCTCTAGGAGTTTGCTTCAATCCATACAGGGATTTGGAGAGTTTAAAAACATGGTTTAGGAACTTATGATTTTCAAAAGCAGGTGGTTGCTTGACAAAGACCTCTTCTTCTATGAAACTATTTAAGAAAGCACTTTTAACATCCATTTGAAAAAGGTTGAAACCCTTAGATGTAGAAAATGCTAGTAAAATACGAATGACTTCTAATCTAGCTACAGGAGCAAAGGTCTCTTCAAAGTCTAAGCCTTCTACCTGGGAATACCCTTGAGCTACAAGTCTAGCCTTATTGCGAACAACCAACCCATCCTCACTTTGCTTATTTTAAAAAATCTATTTTGTCCCAATAACATGAGAATCGGAAGGAGGCTCAACTGAGGTCCAAACATTGTTTCTTTCAAAATTTTCAAGCTCTTCATGCATGGCATTGACCCAAGACTCGAGTAGTAGAGCGTGCTCTCCAACCATCCCGTAAGTGACCGAGGATGGATCGGGTCCTCATCTTCGAGTCATCGCCGACAAAGATGTTTTCTCGAATATCAGGAACCTGTGTACCTATAGCATCGGGTCTAGTACCAGGACTAGCCTCATCAAAAGTGACTTCGTAAGTCTCTACAATTTTGTTAGTGTCAAAATTAAATACACGATAGCCACGAGAATGAGCAAGATATCCAAGAAATACGCCATCAGAACATCTGGATTCAAACTTATCAAGGTTGCCATGTTTAAGAATGAAGCACTTGCAACAAAAAATCTTGAAATGAGAGACCTTGGACTTATGATCAAATCTAAGCTGAAAAGAAGTCTTGCCAATCACAGATCTCAAGAAAACCCTATTAGAGATATAACAAGCAGTAGAGATCGCCTCAGCCCAAAACCTTCTAGGTGTGGAATGCTCATCTAACATGGTCCGAGCCATCTCAACAAGGGTCCTGTTCTTCCTCTCTACAACACCATTCTGTTGGGGAACTCTAGGAGATGAAAACTGGTGCTCAATTCTCCTATCAGTGCAGAAGGTAGAAAAGGAAGAATTCTTGAATTCTGTCACATTTTCACTCCTAATGGCTCTCAAGGCTCCAGGAAGATCAACAGCAAGTCTAAGGACCAATTCTCTAAAGAAGACAAATGCCTCGTCCTTAGAAGCCAGAAAATAAACCCATGAATACTTGGAGTAATCATCCACAATCACCAGCACATACCATTTCCCACCGGCTGACTGAACTCTAGAAGGACCAACAGTGTCTAAGTGCAGAAGCTGTCCTGGTCCATCAGTCATCACTGAGGTAAGAGGTAGATGAGAAGCGGAAACCATCTTACCATGTCTACAGAGTGAGCACACAAGATCTCTAATAGCCTTTAGCCTAGGCAACCCTCTAATCAACTCCTTGCAACTGACTCTAGTCAAGTGGTCAAAGCCTATATGCCTAAGTCTACGATGCCACAAGACAAGATCAAGAGAATCAGAAGCTACAAGACATTTAGGACTAGAAGCAGAGGAGATACTGAAATTAGCACAAAAGATCTTCTCAAACCTAGAGATCTCAAAAACAAGCTCACCCGAGGAATCTAGAACTCTACACTCACCACTTTTAAACCTTACTTGTAGACCCTCATCAAGCAGTTGAGATACAGATAGCAGATTATACCTCAGCTTACTTACCAAAGCGATGTCCTTAAGCATAAACTTGTTGTTGACGCAAGACAGCGTGCCCTTGGTCATCATGGTCCCAGAGAAGCATCCCCAAAGGTAATCAATTCATTACGGATGCACGTGTGAGGAGGAGAACCATCTAGAATCTCCAACATGTGTCGAGAACACCCGAGTCAACAAGCCATATGTCCTCTTTCCTCGCATACGATGGACCTAAAAGCACAAGCAGAAAATATATGTGCCTCAAGATCAAGGGTTAGTGATAAAAGATCTAGGAATCCAGTACTGAGACGCACGATGTCTAGGAACAACAGTAGGAGAAGCAGAAAAATGACCAGGAATACAATCATAAGAATACACACGAGAACCACCTAGACCTCTCCGAAACGACCTACCAAAAGATCGATACTCCCCCTGTCTAGATGCTACCTGTGGTTTCTCCTCACGATATCCTAAACCAGAATGCTGCCTAGACCCACCAAAAGAGTCAACAAATTTCTCTATGAACCTAGGCCTATGTGTAGTACGAAAGACAGGCTGCCTGGCTCTAGAGACTACAGCAGGTGAAGGGACTCCTCTAATGGTTCTCAAAGCGCTCATTCTCTCTTTCTCTCAATCTTGGCTCTACGAAAGTAGGACTCAACAATGTGGCTATCTTTCTTGCTGAAGGTGCAATGGTACTTGACCTTTTGAGGGTCCTTCGATGAAGCGTAAGCACTGCCTTGTCGAAAGAGTTTGAGCAAAACCTACAGATCTAAAGGCAACCTTAGATGGCTTAGGGGTTCTACCTCAAACAGGCCACTCTTAACAACTCTTGCAATCTTAGGTGGATGGTTCTTGGAATGCTCTAGGGAATTAAAACCAAGGCCACTATTTTTCATACTCACTTTAGATTGGTCAAGAATCATGTTAAGGTTCTTCTTCCCACTAGAAAACCTCTCAAGAGTCACTTTGAGGTAATCATTCTCTTTGGCTAAATCCTCATATCTAGTGCACTTTCTTGACTTGATTGCCTCATTATGCTTACTCTTAAGAAGAGCCACTTCAACTTTCAAAGCCTCACAAGACACACAATAGGAATCCTTAATCCTATTCAACTGCTCCTTAAATTTAACTCTAAAAGCCTCTTGTATCTTACCAACAATTATTTCAACTTCATCATGCAAGACACAAGAGGTAGAGTCAACAACTTTCTTAGAAGCAGTAATAGACATGGATTTTTCAATTTTAGCTTTTTCTTCTAGAGTCTTCTTTAGAGCTTCAATTTCAGTTGTGAGCTTAGGACAATTTTCACATGATGCAGATCTAGAGTACATAACTATTTATGTCATCTCTTTCATTTTAATCCTATTATTCTTACAATGAGAGCAAGTATGATTAGCATCAAATTTCTGCAAATCTTTCATAGCGCTATCCAATTTTAATTCAAGCAAGACACAGTTAGAGTAAGATAAAGGGATAGTATCTAAAGCAGTCTAATCAAGAGAAATAGCATTCATGCAGACAGAACTAGACTTGAGAGATTAT
The DNA here is from genome assembly GCA_036346395.1 of Hsuehochloa calcarea. Classification (NCBI taxonomy): domain Eukaryota; kingdom Viridiplantae; phylum Streptophyta; class Magnoliopsida; order Poales; family Poaceae; genus Hsuehochloa; species Hsuehochloa calcarea. The sequence continues at coordinate 34,843,940 of CM070611.1, forward strand.
ACTTCATCCAAAGCATCTTTCAATTGATTCACAACAGAGGAATGAGCAGATTTTAAGCTTGTCAATTCATTAAGCAAGCTAGAGCAGGAATCACACACATCATCAAGATTAATTGATTTGAGCCTAACAACTTCTAGGTTCAAGTTATCAATCATAATGTCCTGCTTCTTAATCGGTTTAGCTTGCTTATGCGCTTTTGTTCAAGAAGAACCAAAGCACGTTTCATATCGACAAGCGAAGGGCATACCTCATCTGGATCGCTGAAGGGATCATCGTCATTGGAGGAGTCGATATCGTGGCTGTCCTTGGCCATGAAACACATACCGGTGAAGTCCTGAGCCTTCTTCTTGCTACGGGAGTCATCCTCGTCGTCCTCCGTCTCCGAGTCCACATCGCTCATATTAACATTCTCAAGAGCGGCAAGGACTCAGCTGACAAACTTGTGATAGTTTGTCTTCTTGGGTTTAGCATCCCTCGCTTGAGGATGCCTCCGAGAGTCCTTCTCCTCCTTGCCCTTCAGCTTAGGGCACCTGGAGCGAATGTGGTTTGGCCTACCACACTCAAAGCATGTGACAGGGCCACCTCTCCTTCTCTTCCTCACCTTGTTGTATGCTCTCGTGAATTTGGTGGAAAGGAGGGCTAAATCATTATCAGGTAGTTTCTCCAGTTGCTCATCACTCAAAGAATGCAATGCTGATAGAGAAAAAAATAGATAAGCTTAAATCTAAAGAATCAGATGAACTACCCTTAGATGAGTCGACCACTAAAGCCATCGACTGCCTTGGGAGACACGAGATGAAATCAATCTCATGCGTCTTCAACCTCGAGTATAGCTTATCCATGGTAAACTCACTCATGACAGTGTTGTAATTGATGGATGTGATCTTCATTCTCCATACCTTCACATCAAGAGCACCCAAAAGCTGGCGTGCATTCTCAGACTCAGAGAAAATAAGGTCAACAGCTTGAAGATCATGAAGAATCTTAGAGAACCTACCCCACAGCTCATCTAAAGACTCACCAGACCTTTACTCGATCTTAGAGTATATTTTCTTGAGCTGGTTCTGTCTCACTTCCTTGATCGCAGTGGAGCCCTCGTGGTAATCACAGAGAGTCCGCCAGATCTCATGAGCAGACCTCAAATGAGCAACACGCTCAAACTCAGATCGGCTAAGACCTTGGATCAAAAAAATTTCGAGTCTTGCTATTAGCCTCCACATCTGAGGTGATCACAACGTCATTGGCTGGCACGTCATAAGAAATTTTTACCTTAACCCAAATTGCGTGCCCTTGAGCTTCGATGTAGGCCTGCATGCGGGCCTTCCAGTAAGCAAAAATTGACTCTATCAAAAATATGTGGTTTGGTCGAATACTTGTCAGTCGCCATGGCTCTAAAGACCGCTTAAGATCTATGAGAAGAGCTAACCGGGCTCTGATACCACTTGTAGGACCGGAAAGGCGACTAGAGGGAGGTGAATAGACGCTTTCTTAAATTTTGACTTTAATCAAATTCAACACGCACTTTTCTTCAATAGCTATGAAAGCTAAGAAGATCAGTAAATGCACAGAGGAAGCCTTGTGTCAACTGACACCCCTTAAACACAAGATTCAAGAATGGAGAATTGATCTCACTGGATTGGTCTGACCGACGGCCAATTGGCGGTTTGAATAAATGTGATGCCCGCCTGACGACCAATCAAGCGGTCAATAGTCGCGGTCTCGACCACTGCTAGAAATCGGTCGGACCGATTTAGTCCAGAGCCACTGCAGACCACACGAAACCAAAATGAAAATTGGTCCAACTTTTTATTCAACCGAGGAAACTTGACCAAATTTGGAACACACCTCCCTAAGGATATCTGGAACCTATTCCTAGCGACAATCGTCCAAATCCACGTCAAATATTTGATCTTTTTAGGTGTTACCAAAGGAGTGTCCAAAACCTAGCTAAATGAAAAACTTGATCCAAATCTTGCTCGTGGGGGATTGATGATTTAGATGGTCCTAGGAGTATTCCCACATATCAAAACAAGGTAAAAGAGGTCAAGAGACCAATCAAAAGCAAACGGATCAAGGAAGCACCAAAAATATCAAAAGAGAGAGGAAAACACATGAGACCTCATCTTCGAACAAACATCCACTGATTGATTCAGGATGTTGCTTATAGAGCCACTCCCTCAAGGAGGACAAAAGCTCAATCCAAGAGCACGCACACAAATTTCCTCTCTAGAATCTAGTCTCTCATCTCTTCTCCAAACCCTAACCCTAACTAGGGTTTTTCCAAATGAAGTGCTTGGGGGGTTTTCCAACTCCCCCTTTCTATTTATAGTGTGGCCTAGGGTTTAGAGAGAGTTCACTTAATGGGCTCCCGTTAAGGCTCAAAATACACGGGACACAAACACACACATTACAGTCGAAGCAATCGCACGCCACCACTGTGAGTTGATCGTGCTCTCATCATGTCGGCAAGTCTCTCCGCTCGAATCCCATTGAAACCTCCAAGGCACTTCCACCGACCCCGCGTCGCTGATCCAACCAAATACAACGAACTACCCATTCAACCATCTTGTACATTCTGCGCCATGCTTGAGTCACACGACCTCACTGGCGCATCCATGATCGTTCTGGACCTCAGCTCTCCAAGCTTAGTCCCGATCCTCCTCACCGTTGACTGTCGTTGACCTACAAGCCACCTGCACAGCAATCAATAGACAAAGAAATCGTCTCTGGGAACAAGTTCTTCACAACTTGACCCACGTTAGCTCAACCATGCAATATGCAACAGTAAAGCATTGAATCTCATGCACTAGACACAATCGAAACACAACGCCGCCAAGAAGGTCGACGAACAAGTGGAATCGGTCCGACCACCGCACTGCGGTCCGACCAATTTCCAACCGATCTGACCGATTTTATAACGCAGGTCAGACCGCCCAAAATGACTTAGCTAAAATTCCATCGTGAAAATCCGAAACTCTCTGGAATTTTCAATTGAATAGAACTTTTGACTGGAAGCTCCAAAAATATGAGACCAAGTGCAGGAGACTTCCTCTCTTGCCTACACACTCTATTTTTGGCCTAGCCCCAAACTCCACCAGAGGTTCTGGCCGGTTGGACCACCGCACACAGCCGGTCGAACTGCCACACGGCCACTCGGACCGGTAGTGCTACGGTCGGGTCGATTCACGCGCGATCGATCGCCAATGTCTTTGGTTCGATCGCTTAAGGTCTCGAGCAAAGACAGAGCATTTCAAAATGCGAGATTGTTAAACTAACAACGCTATTGCCAATTGACTCATCATCCTAAGATCGCACATATGTGGATATCGTGAGGATATGTGCACGATCTCGTGATGATGAGTCAATTGGCAATGGCGTTGTTGGTTTGCAAAATCTCGTGTTTTCGGGTTTGCTCCAGTTTGTCAGACCACAGCGGTCGATCAGCCCAGGAGGTCCGACCGCCATGTTGGCCGGTCCGACCGTAAATTGAAAAGTGGTTTTGAGCCGAGCCAAAAATAGGTTGTGCAGCAAGTGAGGGAGTCTCCGGATGTGGTCACATCATTTTGGAGCTCCCATCAAAAGTTCTATTGAGTTGAAAATTCCGTAAGGTTTCGATTTTCACGCTGAAATTTGGCTAAGTCCTTCGGCGTCCGACCGCCGTTAGGATCGGTCCGACCAACTCAAATCGGCCGGACCGGCCTTGTGGGGCGGTCGGACCACGATGACTTGGAGGTTAGCCAAGTTTGCATTGAGTTGTATTGAGTGTGTTTTGTGTATGGAGTTCAATGCTTTATTATTGCATATTGCATTATGGAGCTAACGTGGGTCAAGTTGTGAAGAACTTGTTCCTAAACGGTTTGTTTGTCTATTGTCGCAGTGTGGTTTGCGTGTCAACGACGCCAATCTGAAGGTGGATCGGGACTACGCTGGAGAGCCGAGGTCCGTAACGATCATGGATACCGTGAGGTCGTGTGACTCGAGCATGGTGCGTATGGGCAAGATGGATCGAACGGTAGTTCTTGCATACCGGTTGGATCAGTGGTGCGGATATCGGTCGAGTCTCGGGAGGTTCCGATGGGATTCGACAAGAAAGGCTTGGCGACGTGATGAGAACCGTGATCAACCTACACGTGTGAAGCAGCGATTGCTTCAATAGTTATGTGTGTGGGTCCCATGTGTATTTGGGTCCCAAAAGTGAAACCCTAGGTCTCTAGTATAAATAGAAAGGGGGAGATGGAAAACCCCTTAAGCATTCATTTGGCCCCTTCTTCCTTTTTCTAGGGTTTGGAGGAGAGGAGAGGAGAATCTAGGGTTTGGAGAAATTGTGAGTGTGCTCCTTATGTGAGCTCTTGTCCTCCTGTGTGGAGAGGCTTTGTAAGCATCTAGTGTGATCAAACAATCTTGTGATGCTTAATTGAAAGATCAATTGTCCCTTTTGTGTTCTTCTCTCTTTTGGATGATTTTAGTGCTTCCTTGATTCAAAGGTTTATGCTTGGTCTCTTGGCCTACTTTATCTTGCTTTAATGTGTGGGAATACTCCTAGAGTCATCTAGATCATCAACCCCCACAAGCAAGTCTTGAATCAAGATTTTCATATTTCTAGGGTTTGTGCACTTCTTTGGTAAAATCTTGAGAGATCGATTCAGTGAAGTGGATCTGACGGATCGTCACTAGAAATAGGTCTCTAATATCATTAGGAGGTGTGCTCAAATTTGGTCAAGTTTCATTGGTTGAATCAAAAGTTGGATCAAATTTCGCTTTGGGATTTGGATTGAGTTTTGAAGATCGATCAACCGGTCGACCGGTTTGGCAACGCGTCCGACCGCCGCTTTGGCATCGCTAGTACTACCGGGTCGAACCGATATCCACCGGTCCGACCGCCAGCTAGTTGCCGGTCCGACCGTTGGTTGATCGTCGGTCGACCGCCGTGGTAGCCGGCCGATCGCCAGATCTGCCCGTAATAGCAGTGAGTTCTTTTCTCCATTTGTGTCGTGTGGTTGAGGGTTTATCAAATCCAACACAAGGCTTCCACCGTGCGCCTTCGATCTTCTTAGCTTTCATAGCTAAAGGAGTAAAGTTCGTGTTGTATTTGATTTAGGCGAGAAAGTTTAGAAAGTGCCTATTCACCCCCCCTAGTCGCCTTTACGGTCCTACAAGTGGTATCAGAGCCGGTTAGCTCTTCTCGTAGATCTTAACCGGTCTTTGGAGCCATGGCGACTGACAAGTACTCAACCAAGCCACATATTTTTGATGGAGTTGACTTTGCATATTGGAAGGCTCGATGCAAGCATATATCGAGGCTCAAGGGCACGCTATTTGGCTTAAGGTGAAAAACCCTTATGTCGTGCACCGATGACGATATGATCACTCGGATGTGGAGGCCAACAAAGAAGGCTCGAATTATTTGATCCAAGGCCTTAGTCGATCGAGTTTGAGCGTGTTGCTCACTTGCGGTGCGCTTCATGAGATCCGCGAACTCTTTGTGACTATCACGAAGGGTCCATCGCAATCAAGGAAGTGAGATGAACCGACCAAGAAAGTATACTCTAAGATCGAGCAAAGGCCTGGAGAATCTTTGGATGAGCTGTGGGGAAGATTTTCTAAGATTCTTCATGATCTCCGCGCTGTTGACTTAGTGTTTTCTGAGTCTGAAAATGCACGCCAACTGTTGGGTACTCTTGATGTGAAGGTCTGGGGAATGAAGATCACTTCCATCAATGACAACACTGTCATGAGTGAGCTTACTATGGATAAGCTTTACTCGAGGTTGAAGACGCATGAGATTGATTTTATCTCGCGTCTCCCCAAGACAGAGTCGATGGCATTAGTGGTCGACAAATCCAAGGGTTGTTCTTCTGAGTCACTTGATTGTAGCTCATCTGGTTTTTCATTATCTGCTTTACATTCGTTAAGCGATGAGCAACTTGAGAAACTGCCCGAGGATGACTTGGCCCTCCTATCCACCAAATTCACAAAAGCGTATAACAAGGTGAGGAATAGGAGGAGAAGTGGACCTATCACGTGCTTCGAATGTGGTGAGCCAAACCACATTCGTTCGAGATGCCCCAAGCTAAAGGGCAAGGAGGAGAAGGAGACACGAAGACATCCCGGAGAGGGATGCAAAGCCAAGAAGACAAACTATCGAAGTTTGTCACCGGGTTCTTGCCGCCTAGAAAATGTAAACATGAGCGATGTGGACTCGGAAACGGAGGACGACGAGAGTGACTCTCGTGGTAAGAAGAAGGCTCATGACTTCACTGGCATGTGCTTCATGGCCAAGAACAGCCACGACAACGACTCCTCCAACGATGAGGATCCTTTTAGTGATCCTGATGAGGTATGCCCTTCTATTGCTGACATGAAAAGGGCTTTGGTGCTTGCGAATGTAAATTGCATAAGCAAGTAAAATGATTAAGAAGGTGACATTATGATTGATAATTTGAACCTAGAAGTTGTTAGGCTTAAATCTATTAATCCTGATGATATTTGTGATTCCTGCACTAGCTTGCTTAAAGATTTGACAAGCTTGAAATCTGCTCATTCCTCTGTTACTAATCAACTAAAAGATGCTCTCGATGAACTAGAATCTCTTAAGTCTAGTTCTGCTTGCTTAGATGCCATTTCACTTGATGTGACTGCCATGGAAGCTATTCCTTTAACTTGCTCAAAGTGTGCTTTGCTAGAATTAAAACTGGATAGCTCTTTAAAAGAATTGCAAAAATTTGATGCTAGTCACACATGCTCTCATTGTAAGAATAATAGGATTAAGATGCAAGAGATGACAGAAATGCTGGTTTACTCTAGAGTTGCATCCTGTGAAAATTGTCCCAAGCTTACAATTGAGATTGAACCCTTAAACAAGACTCTTGAAGAAAAGGGTAAAATTGAAAGATCCATGTCTTTTACTGCTTCTAAGAAAGTTATTGATTCTAACTCTTGTGTTTTGAATGCTGAAGTTGAAACCATGATTAATCAGATTCAAGAGGCATTTAGAGTCAAATTTAAGGAGCAGTTGAATAGGATTAAGGAATCCTATTGTGTGTCTTGTGAGGCCTTCAAAGTGGAAGTGGCCCTTCTTAAGATTAAGCGTAATGAGGTAATCAAGTCTAGCAAGTGCACTAGATGTGAAGGTTTAATTAAAGAGAATGATTACCTCAAGGTGACTCTTGAGAAGTTTTCAAGTGGGAAAAAGAAACTCAACATGATTCTTGATCAATCCAATGTGAGCGTGAAAAATAGTGGTCTAGGTTTCAATCCCCTAGAGCATTCCAAGAAAAACCCACCTAGGATTGCTAGAGTTGTGAAGAATGGTCTGTTTGAGCTAGAACCTCCTAAGCCATCCGGGGTTGTTTTCAAATCCGCTGGTTTTGCTCAAACTCTTTCTGGCAAGAAAGGTGCTTTCACTCATTCTGCATGCACTCTCAAAAGGTCCATACCATTGCACCTTCGCAAGAAAGAAGGCCATCTTGTTGAGTTCTCCTCCGAGAGCAAAACTTGAGAGAAAAGAGAGGATGAGCGTCCTGAGATCCATTAGAGGAGTCCCTTCTCCAGCTGTAGGATCTAGAGCTAGGCAGTCTGTTTATCGCAACACATATAGGCCTAGATTTGTAGAGAACATTGTAGACTCTTTTGGTGGGTCTAGGCAAGATGTTGGATTAGGACATCGTGAGGAGAGACCACTGGTAGCACCTAGACAGGGGAGTATCGATCTTTGGTAGATCGTTTGGAGAGGTCTAGGTGGTTCTCATGTGCATCCTTATGATTTTATTCCCGATCATGTTTCGCTTGCTTCTCTTCTGCTCCTTCGGACATCGTGCTTCTCAAGATCGGATTCCTCGATCATTTATCACTAACCCCAAGATCGAGGCACGGATGTTTTCTCGATTGTGCTTTTAGGTCCGTCGTGCGAGGAAGGAGGACATATGGCTTGTTGACTCGGGTGTTCTCGACATATGACCGAGATTCTAGATGGTTCTCCTCCTCACACGTGCATCCGCAACGAATTGATTACCTTTGGGGATGTTTCTACCGGACCGTGGATCGCAAAGGGCACTTTGTCGCGCCAACGACAAGTTCATGCTTAAAGACGCCGCTTTGGTAAGTAAGTGAGGTATAATCTTCTATCTGCTTTCTCACCGCTTGATGAGGGTCTAGAAGTGAGGTTTAAAAGTGGAGAGTGTAGTGTTCTAGATTCCTCGGGTGAGCTTGTTTTTAAGATCTCCAGTTTGAGAAGATCTTTTGTGCTAATTTCAAGATTCTCTCTTGCTTCCAAATCCTAGGTGTCTTGTAGCCTTTGATTCTCATGACCTTGTTTTGTGGCATCGTAGACTTGGGCATATAGGTTTTGATCATTTGTCTAGAGTCGCTTGCAAGGACTTGATTAGAGGTTTGCCCAGTGAAGGTCATTAGAGATCTTGTGTGCTCACCTCAGACATGGTAAGATGGTGTCCGCTTCCCACCCACCTCTTACTTTGGTAATGACTGATGGACTGTGATGACTTCTTCACTTAGATACTGCTTGGTCCTTCTAGAGTTCACCACCGGTGGGAAATGGTATGTCTTGGTGGTTGTGGATGATTACTCCTGTATTCATGGGTTTATTTTCTCGCTTCTAAGGACGAAGCATTTGGATTCTTTAGAGATTTGGTCCTTAGAATTCTTTGTTGATATACCCGAGCTTTAAAAGCCATTAGGAGTGACAATGGGACAGAGTTCAAGAATTCTTCTTTTTCTACCTTCTGCACTGATAAGGGAATTGAGCATCAGTTTTCTTCTCCTAGAGTTCCCCAGCAGAATGGTGTTGTAGAAAGGAAGAACATAACCCTTGTAGAGATGGCTCTGACCATGTTAGATGAGCATTCTACTCCTAGGAGATTTTGGGGTGAGGCGATCTCTCCGCTTGTTATATCTCCAATAGGGTTTTCTTGAGATATGTGGTTGGGAAGACCTCTTATGAGCTTAGATTTGGTCATTCTCCCAAAGTCTCTCATTTCAAGATTTTTGGTTGCAAGTGCTTCATTCTTAAACATGGCAACCTTGATAAATTTGAGTCTAGATGTTTTGATGGCATATTTCTTGGATATCCTGCTCATTCTCGTGGCTATCGTGTTTTTAATGTTGATACTAACAAAATTGTTGAGACTTGCGGTCACTTTTGATGAGGCTAGTCCCAGTACTAGACCCGATGCTTGGTACACAGTTCCGAAATTCAAGGAAGCATCTTCGTCGATGATGACTCGAGGATGAAGAACCAAACCATCCTCCGCCTACCTCGAGAGGGTGGAGAGCCCGCTACTACTACTACTTCGGCCACCGAGCAAACCTCCTCCTATCCCCACCGACGATCCGAGTGGCTCTGCTCCTACCTCCACAAGTCATGAGGTAGAGGCCATTTCGCACCAGAGCACCTCTTCGCATTCAAATGACAACATCCACCGAAAGCGGATGATGGGGATCTTCAAGAGCGAGTCACTCGCTCGTGTTTATTTCTCCTGATTCTCATGCACATTCTGCGTTTGTCGCTTCTTTTGAACCCCGAGATATCACCCATGCTTTATCTGATGCCTCTTGGGTCAATGACATGCATGAAGAGCTTGAGAATTTTGAAAGAAACAAAGTTTGGACTTTAGTTGAGCGGCCTTCTGATTCTCATGTTATTGGAACAAAATGGATTTTTAAAAATAAACAAAGTGAGGATGGGTTGGTTGTTCGCAATAAGGCTAGACTAGTAGCTCAAGGTTATTCTCAGGTAGAGGGCTTAGACTTTGAAGAGACCTTTGCTCCAGTAGCTAGATTGGAAGCCATTCGCATTCTTTTAGCATTTGCAACATCCAAGAGTTTCAAGCTTTTTCAAATGGATGTTAAAGTGCTTTCTTGAATGGTTTCATAGAAGAAGAGGTCTTTGTCAAGCAACCTCCTGGTTTTGAAAATCAAAAATTCCCAAACCATGTGTTTAAACTCTCTAAAGCCCTCAGATGGATTGAAACAAGCTCCTAGAGCTTGGTATGACAGCTTAAGAGTTTCTTGCTTGAAAATGATTTCAAAATGGGAATGGTTGATAAAACCTTGTTCACTCTCAGGCATGGCAGTGATTTCTTGTTGGTTCAGATTTATGTGGATGATATTATATTCGGTGGTTCTTCTCATGCTTTGGTGTCCAGATTTTCAGATTTTATGAGCAGTGAGTTCGAGATGAGCATGATGGGAGAGCTGATATTCTTCCTTGGTCTTCAAATCAAGCAACTGAAAGAAGGCACCTTCGTTCACCAGAGTAAGTATACAAAGGACCTTCTTCGGCGCTTCAATATGGGAAGCGGTGAGGCCAATGTCTACTCCCATTGCTACAACCACCGTCTTTGGACCACGATGAGGATGGAGAGTCCGTGGATCGGAAGGAGTACCCAGATGATTGGCTCCTCCTCTATCTTACAAATACGAGGCCGGACATACACCCGCGCCGATGTCCGCGTGCGCTCGCTTTCGAGCTTCCTCGTGCTTCTCATCGTCAAGCGATGACGTCGCATATTCAGTACGTTCAAGATACGCTTGACTTTGGACTCGTATTATTCTTCTTCTTACGCTCTTTCAATTCGAGCATTTTCTGATGCTGATTTTGCCGGGTGTAGAGTGGATAGGAAGAGTACTTCTGGCACTTGTCATTTCTTGGGCACATCTCTTGTTTCTTGATCTTCTAGAAAATCTTGGTTGCACCTGATCCACACCGAGGCCGAGTATGTAGTCAGCCGCATGGTTGCTCTCGTGTTCTCTGGATTTTATCCACGCTGCGAGACTATGGGTTATCTTTGAGAAGTGTTCCTCTTTTCTGTGACAACACTTCTGCAATTAATATTGCCAAAAACCCAGTGCAACATTCTAGGACTAAACATATTGATATTCGATTTCATTTTCTTAGAGACCATGTTGAGAAAGGTGATGTTGTGCTTCACTTTGTAGAGTCGAGCAACGACTTGCGATATTTTCACTAAAGCTCTTGATTCTTCTCGCTTTCTTTGCTTATGGGAGAGTTAGGGTTGTTAGTCCTATTGGGCTGTTTTGAGGGGAAGTTGCTCTTTTGCATTCATTGTATCATAGTGCATGTTTTATTTCAATTATCTTGCATTGTGTAATAAAATTAGTGGAGCTTTGATCATTATCCTTGTATGACTTGATTTCATATTCTATACCTTGTCATATCAAGTGATAGTCTGCTAGACTTCTTTTATGGCTCTTCTTGTTCAACAGCTTTTGCCTTGCTAGCTTTGTATCTGTGAGCAATTGAATCAAATCATGTCTTGTTGGATCTTGTGACTAGTTTGCTCTAGTGATCCTCTTATGATTCTTGCCATGTCAAATAGGTTGAATTGAGTCTTGAACTTATTTTGAGATGAAAAATGAGCTTTTTATCTTCTTAAGTCAAGCAAATAAAAAATAAGATTTTATGTGCGAAAAAACTGATCTCACCAATCCTTTCTCATGAGACGGCTTGCCATTGCACTAGGCATGAACTCAGGGGGAGTTTTGGATGACCTAGATCATTCTTTTAAGCTTATCGCTTGAGATGGTCGCGGCAAGGCTTGAGATCTAGCACAGTAAAGAAAATCCTTTTTAGGAAAATGCTCAAAAAGGGCTAAGTGCTTGAGTTTTGCTTCAAAAGTGTACTCTTATTGCTCAAAATACCTCAGTTCTTGTTTTGAGACTCTTTTTACTTATAGACATGGCTTGACTCATTTGTGGTTGCTGTTAGTGAAACTATGATATTGAGCAACCTTTCTTGGTTTTAATTCTATTAATCTCAGATAACTGTTATCTTGTTTTTAGCTTTGCAGTACATGTTTTGCCATGATTGAATATAGCGTCTACTCTTTTTATAGCTTGGTATAATACTTGTACTGTCTACATGTATAATGGTTATGGCTCCTTTTTACTAAAGTTCAAAAATAAAGTCATTCCTTCATGCTCTTTCTTTTCCCATGCATCTTGATGAATTCATTGTCAAAGGGGGAGAAAGATTGTGAAGAAAATGCTGTTTGGAGCTTTTGGTTTCATACTTAAGGTTTAATATAAAAGAACTTCATAAAATAAAAAATTGAACCTTTTGAAAATTTGTGATCATAGTGAGTTAAGTCTTTTGGTTCTATTGCCTTTTCCTGATTTCATTTGCAATTGAAGAAGACTCACAATGATCAAAGGTCAAATAGAACAATTGTCTTTCATTTGGACCTAAGTGAGATTTTTGGCTACTTTCTGGAAATTGAATCCTTTGGTGCTTCCATGCTTTATCTCACTTGCTTATACTATTCTGAAGCCAGCTTGGTCGGTTCCTAGGCTTTTTCTTGCTTATGGACCAAGTTGTGCCTTTATCGCAAAAACGAAGTTTTTACTTTTCATTTCGAAAAACCACATTTTCTTGAAAATTGCCAATGTGTTCATCAAGGGGGAGATTGTGGATATCGTGAGGATATGTGCACGATCTCAGGATGATGAGTCAATTGGCAATGGCGTTGTTGGTTTGCAAAATCTCGCGTTTTCGGGTTTGCTCCAAGGCTGTCAGACCACATGCGGTCTGATCGGTTGTGTCGGTGGTCGATCGCCGTGGAGGTCCGACCGGCCATGCCGGCGGTCCAACCGATAAATTGAAAAGTGGTTTTGAGCCGAGCCAAAAATAGGTTGTGCAGTGCGTGAGAGTCTCTGGATGTGGTCACATCATTTTGGAGCTCCAACAAAAGTTCTATTGAGTTGAAAATTCCGAAGGTTTGGATTTTCACGCTGAAATTTGGCTAAGTCCTTTGGTGCGTCCGACCGCCGTTGTGGATCGGTCCGACCGGCTGAAAATCGGTCGGACCGGCCTTGTGGGGCGGTCAGACCGCCGATGACTTGGAGGTTAGCCAAGTTTGCATTGAGTTGTATTGATTGTGTTTTGTGTATGGAGTTCAATGCTTTATTGTTGCATATTGCATTGCGGAGCTAACGTGGGTCAAGTTGTGAAGAACTTGTTCCCGGAAACAGTTTGTTTGTCTATTCTTTGTGCGGTGGCTTGCGTGTCAATGGCGTCAACGGTGAGGTGGATCGGGACTACGCTTCGAGAGCTGAGGTCCAGAACGATCATGGATACCGGGTGAGGTCGTGTGACTCGAGCATGGTGCAGAATGGGCAAGATGGATCGAACGGGTAGTTCGGTACAGCTGGTTGGATCAGGTGGTGCGGATATCGGTGCGAGTCTCTGGGAGGTTCGATGGGATTCGGACAAGAAAGGCTTGGCGACGAGATGAGAACCGCTGATCAACCTACACGTGGTGAAGCAGGCGATTGCTTCAATAGTTATGTGTGTGTGGGTCCCATGTGTATTTGGGTCCCAAAAGTGAAACCCTAGGTCTCTAGTATAAATAGAAAGGGGGGAGATGGAAAACCCTCTTAAGCATTCATTTTGGCCCCTTCTTCCTTTTTCTAGGGTTTGGAGGAGAGGAGAGGAGAATCTAGGGTTTGGAGAAATTGTGAGTGTGCTCCTTGTGTGAGCTCTTGTCCTCCTGTGTGGAGAGGCTTTGTAAGCATCTAATGTGATCAAACAATCTTGTGATGCTTAATTGAAAGATCAATTGTCCCCTTTGTGTTCTTCTCTCTTTTGGATGATTTTGGTGCTTCCTTGATTCAAAGGTTTATGCTTGGTCTCTTGGCCTACTTTATCTTGCTTTGATGTGTGGGAATACTCCTAGAGTCATCTAGATCATCAACCCCCCACAAGCAAGTCTTGAATCAAGATTTTCATATTTCTAGGGTTTGTGCACTTCTTTGGTAAAATCTTGAGAGATCGATTCAGCGAAGTGGATCTGACGGATCGTCGCTAGAAATAGGTCTCTAATATCATTAGGGAGGTGTGCTCAAATTTGGTCAAGTTTCATTGGTTGAATCAAAAGTTGGATCAAATTTCGTTTTGGGATTTGGATTGAGTTTTGATCTTGGGTGACCGGTCGAGACCGGTTTGGCAATGGCGGTCCGACCGCCCGCTTTTTCGAACCGCTAATCTCACGGTCGAACCGATATCCACCGGTCCGACCGCCACTAGTTGCTTGGTCCGATCATTGGTTGACCGTCGGTCGACCGCCGTGGTAGCCGGTCGGATCGCGATGCCGATTCGAAGACTGTGAGTTCTTTTCTCCATTTGTGTCGTGTGGTTGAGGGGTTTATCAAATCCAACACAAGGCTTCCATTTGTCGCTTCTCGATCTTCTTAGCTTTCATAGCTAAAGGAGTAAAGTTCGTGTTGTATTTGATTTAGGCGAGAAAGTTTAGAAAGCGCCTATTCAACCCCCCCCCTAGTCGCCTTTATGGTCCTACAACATATCCCCACGATATCCACATGGAGACATCCCTATGACTAGTCTTCCACTCTAAGTGTGCATGAGGCTGTTCATGAAGCACCAAAGGGTCCAATTACTCGAGAAAGAGCCAAGCTTATAAACCAACATGTGCTTTTGTTTCTTAAAGAAATTCCTATTGACTTTCATTCGAAGGGGATACTACCTCCTGTAAATACATTGTGTATTCTAAGGTTTGAATATTGTGAAGCCTTTGGAACTGAGAGAGGGGAGGGAGGTCGGAGCCAAAGGAATGGAGGAGAACCATGTAAGATCAAGGCATGTCCACCACTAGGTTTGTTGTCGCAACCAAGTCCACGACTAGGTCCGTTTTCACTACCAGGTCCACGACCAGGTCTTGACCGAAGGTTGTAGTCGTGCAGGGCAGGGAACGTTGGTCGAAGTCTACGATTAGATGCTGCCATGCAGCGCTAAAGGAGAAGGTCCAAGCAGCCTAAGACTTAGAGAAAGAAACCAAACCGCGTGGAGGCCCAATGTGTGAACAGTACTTAGTGTGAACAGTACATGCTATGAATAGTAAATTCAAACACTATGTTTAGATTAGGAGTTGGATTCGGAATCCTTTGACCGAATCAATTATGAGCCGGTCCGAGGCCTTGGTGCATGAGTTAGGGGAGACACCATAAATACCACCGTGATCTTCCCTGTATCCCGTAGACCACGTTTAATCTATTATTTACCGAACAACATATGCTTGTTTCTCCTGTTGTGCTCATTGCTAAAATAGCGAGAATTGGGGGTCAGAATCGGGGGTTGTGCTTGCTTTTTCCGTTGGGAATTGAGGGTTCAGCGATCTTTGCTTTGTGGTCAGCGAGGATCCAATCAAGTGTCTGTTTGGATGAATTTTGCAAAGAGCTGCAAGTCTGTGAATTGGTGTGAGGGATCAACTAGTGGTTTGTCAGGATACACAAATTATCAAGAGGTTTTACATCGAGAAGATCGGGCACCCCTCATCAGATGGTTTTCGGCGAACGATAGTGGCTTGGCGGCGGCGAAGGGTACCGGTGGCTAGAGAACGCTATTGCGAACTCAATGAGCTTCTCACTGGTGGATGGAGGTGATGGTGGCGGTCGGTGGCAAGGTATTCTTTGAAGAAGCGTTGGCTATTGTCGGCGACGAGCTCTAGTGATGCTCTGACGGCGCGAAGGGGTGCTGGAGGTAGAGCTCACGACAGTGGACCCAGCAGTCCAGTCAACGTCGACGGGGCGTTGACGATGGCGGTGCAATTTGAAATCAAAGAGCTCCGATGATAAAACCTTAAAAGTTCGATTTCGGCGGTGCTATAGGGTTTCAAAGGTGGAGAGGGTTGGGGTTTTGGGATGCGAACGAAAAGGCGAACCTCGGGGTCCCTTTTATAGGGCCTGAGTGCGTCGGGTTGGCAAGATTCCAATTCGCGTTTGAAACAAACACAGTGCAATCTTGGAGATAGGGAGAGATATGGGATAAGATTTTGTTAGTTTTGGATGTAGAGAGATAAATGATTTGAAAACCATATCGCTATGGGATTGTTTCCATTGGAAATGTTGTTGTCATACAAAGCTCTGTTGGACCGTAAAGGCGACTAGAGGGGGGGGGTGAATAGGAGCACGCTCACTTTTTCACAAATTATGAACTCAATACAATTTCACTCCAGTAGCTATTAGAAAGCTATGAAGATCAATATACCAAGACAAATGAAGACTAGTATTGAATCCAATTAAACCCTAAGCAATGCTACAAAATCAACTAAGATTGCAAAGATTCACAAGACGGCGCGGTCGATCATTGGACCCAATCGGTCGGACCGATTGCGGGCGGTCGACCGGCGTTATCTCAAGGCGGTCGGACCGCTCAAAATCGGTCCGACCGGTGATGACGGCGGTCCGACCGTACCGACTCGAAACCGATCCGCAACAAAGAAAATCACCGATGACGAAGTTGCAATTAGGTGAAACTTTTGATTCTCAACTCTAATCTTTATGAAACTTTGCACACACCTTCTATATGCTATTGAGGACCTATTCCAATCGAATATTATGATAATTCTTGGAACGATCTTGAGCAATTGCCAATTGATTAACGAAGGTCTAAAACCGCAAGAACGAAAACTTGATCCTAAAGCTTGTTCGTGAGAGATTGATGATCAAGATGATGCTAGATAGATTCACACAAATCACAGCAAGCTAATTCACGGAAAGAATCAATCACAAACTCGCGGATCAAAGAAAGCCCTAAAAACACGAAATTGAAAGCAAGAACGAAAAGAGACTTATCTCAAGCAAACCTTGCATAGATTGATTTCGTGATTGTGGTCGGATTACATCCACACCATCATGGATCGCTGGACAATCAAAGATCACGAAATTTACCACAAACCATCAAGAGCCCTAGCCTCCACCTCAACTCCCTAAAGACAATTAGGGTTTTGAAACATAAAAAGGCGAGAGAAAAAGAGCTCGATGGTGCAACCACCACCTCCCCTATTTATAGTGGAGGCCTAGACTCCTAGGGTTTGACTCCATTGGGCTCCGTTAAGGCCCACTAACAAGCGGGTCACACACGCACGCTTCGCAAAGCGCCGTCTTTAACCTTTGACCTAAACCGCTTCACCATGCGCCATGGATTCGCCAATAGGTCACCCTTGTCCATCTTGTGTCACGCTTGAGTCGTTGACCTCACCCGCATCGCCGATCGCTCGACCTCAACTCTCCAAGTCTAGTCCCGATCCTCCTCGCCGCTGACCGTCGTTGACCACCAAGCAACCTGCACAACCACGCATAAGCAAACACGAATTCGGGAACAAGTTCTTCACAACTTGACCCATGTTAGTCAAAACATGCATCATGCAAACCATATGCCACGATACCAATGACTTTGACCTAACCAATCAACATTGCCACGGTTGGCCGACGTTCAAGTCAATACGGTCCCGACCGCTCCATGTGAGCGGTCGACCGCCTCTTGGCCGGACCGCTCCTCGTGAGCGGTCGGACCGCCCCTAGGACTTAGCCAAATTCAAACTCCCAAAACCAAACCTTCGAAACTTAAATCCAATAGAACTTCTTCTTGAGACTCCAAAATCATGAGACCAAGTGCATTGGGATCCCTCACTTGCCTACAACACCTATTTTTGGCCCAACTTGTTTTGACCACTTTGGTCACCGCCGGTCCGATCAGCCCACATGGCCGGCCCGACCGATTTGGGACCGGTCGGACCGCCAGATAAGGACCGGTCGGACCGCCTCGTCCGAATACTCGTAGCTTTGTCGAAAACACGTGAAACTACAAACCGTAAACGCCATTGCAAATTGTCACATCATCCTAAGATCCGGAGCATATCCCCATGAAATCCACAATCTCCCTTGATGAACACATTGGCAATTATCCGTAAAATGTAAGTAAGAGGTTTGAAAACGAGTTTACTCGCAGCTAGCACAAAGGCACAACTTGGTCCATAAGCAAGAAAAAGCAATGAAAATGACCAAGCTGGCATCAGAATAGTATAGGCATGTGAGACAAGGCAAAAGAAAGCATAAAAACTTAGATTTCCAGAAAGGGTCAAAGATCTCACATGAGGTCCATATGAAAGAACAATTGTTCAATTGACCTATGATCATTGTGAGGATAAAAGAATGCAATTCAAGTTCAGAATATTCAATAAAACAATAAGAATGCAACTCAATAACTCCCCTCACTATGATCCTCAAATTTCAAATTTTCGCCCTCCCTTTGTACAAACTTCTCCTCAACAACTTCTCCCCCAGCAAAGAAATATATTCTCATTAACACATCTTCTCCAAATAAAAATAGCAAAGAGATATAACACATCTTCTCCCAAAGAAATATCTTCTCATTAATTAACACATCTTCTCCCCCTTTGACAATGGATTCATCAAGGAATCACGCCTTCCTCTCATCCAGAGATAACCAATAGATGATAAAGAAAGAAGCAGAAATAAAAGAAGCATAAACAGGAGTATGCATGAAGTGCAATGGAGTGGCTTCAATTTTTTATTTTTCAATTTTTGATTACAAGAAGCTTTGGAGATTACCCAAAAGAACACGATAGTATCTCTAATATTGCACAAACAGCATATCAAGCCCGACAAATACTAGCAAGATCATGGTAAGACATATATATCAAAGCTAAACACAAAGGCTCAAAAGTAAAGCAAGAGATTTGATCAATTTAAGCAACGCTTCAAATTCAAAGAAGTTCATCAACAGGGATCCTAAAGTGAAATTGGCCATGTCAAAATGTCAAAGTGAGATCGAAAATCTAACAAAGACCACATTAAGAGTCAATCAAGTCCCGTATTGAATCATTTTGCTCAATATTTTGTAAACGCCCATTTGTCAACATTTTTCTCATTTGCATTGAATATTGAAGTTGACTAATGATCTAACTTAGTGACAAGATCCTGGACTAGGAGCCATCCACAAACTCATCCTAAGCTTCGACCAAAAGTTGATTAAAGGTATATCTTAGTAAAGAAGATCCTGGACTAGGAGCCATCCACAAACTCTTTCTAAGCTTCTACCGGGGCGACAAATCTTGAGGTTCATGTCATTTCTGATAAGCAGTCCCCATGAGATCGTCTGGTTCATCAAACTATCTCCAAGTTCATGTCATTTGACAAGCAGTCTCGTAAGAATAGTTTGGCACAATTTAAGCATAAGACAATCTTGATTTTCATTTTTCACATGAGCGGTTTAGAATCTCAAGAACACAAAAGCTCAAGTAATGGTCAATTTTAGATCAAAGAGCTAACAAAGCAATTCTGACAGGGCCAATGTCACAAGAGGAGCACTAATTGCGCAACTCGCTAAAACATCCACAAATTTCAATTTCTTAGTTTGAGTTGTTTAAAAGGTTCTAGCTCATATAGCAAAGACTTAGCTACACATGTAAAAGGATGATAATTCTAGCAAGTCAAAGAACTAGACATGACATTGAGCAAGAATTGAAATACAAAAGCTCCAAAGGGTAATAGGCAAAGCTTCATCAATTTTAAAAGATAAGCAGAAAGACGTATATTACAATGCATCTTTTTGGATTTTTCATACCACTTGTTGTTACCACTTGTTGGATTTTTCATATGAATGCAATATGACACAATGAGATGCAATTAAAAGCCTAAAACCTAAAGAGCTCAAAAGATCACTAAGTTCGGAAAAAGAACAATAAAAGATCAAAAGAACAAGGAAAGATCGAAAGATCAAACTCCCCTCAAACCAACCCAAAGAGATAAATAACCCCTAACTCGCTTCTCAAGGTGGCAAACCTAGTTGGGTCTAAAGATTTGGTGAGGATAAAACAAGATACAAGAGAAGAATCTAGTGGGTGACAAGCGCTGAGGTACTCTTCCTATCTAGCCGACACCCGCACAATTAGGATAAGAAAAACCCCGAATGGACAAGGATAAAGAACAGAATATCAAATGCCATACAAAGAGAGTAGAGTGTAAGTACTGAATAAGAGCTTAACGGCTGGCGATGGGAAGTTCTCGGAGATGCTTGAAACCCGTCGATCACGTGAAGGAGGTGAACCATCTTGAGTCTCCTAATATGATGTGAACAATGAGTCGACAAAACACGTGCCCTTCCTCTTTCGCGGCAATCCCGAAAAATCAAGGCACGGAAGAACGATGTGTCTCGACATCAAGGTTAGTTAAACAAGACTTGGGAACCCGATCTTGAGACACACGTCTGCGAGTAGTATGCAAAGCGTATGTTATCCTTGATTTCATCTAAAATTCGTTATGAGCATTGTTTAAGTTAACATGGGAATTAAATCGTCTGTCGGCGATCGGACCGGCGTTGTCTTGTGGTCGGGCCGGTGACCAAATCGGTCGGACCGGTGACCACCAAATGGACCGACCGGATCAAGAACATGAGAATTAGGATATGTAGAAGCATGATGATTAGCATGTGTGAAAATCCTAATCCGTGTTTATTCCTTTCGGTGTTACCATGTCTCATAAAAGCTCTAGGTTGCCCGAATGAAATTCTATCAAGATTTTTCCTATCATTTTTCAACCTCGCCAACAGAAATTCAATCAAATGCCCACCTTTCTTGCAATAAGTGCAATGGTACTTGGTACCACTAGAAGAAGCACCATTCGAATTAATACAAGTTTGGGCAAAACCTGCAGATTTAAAAGATATTTTTGCAGGTTGGGTTTTGAATTCAATTAAACCTTTTTCCAAGACTTGAATGACTTTTGGGTTTGAATTGTCTTGAAAAGAATTGAATCCTAAACCTTGCTTCTTATAAGGAGTTTTAGACTTGTCAAGAATCATGTTTAATTGTTTCTTACCTTTAGAAAATTTCTCTAATGTATCATGAAGGTAAGCATTTTCTTTTCTCAAGTTAACACAAGCATCACAAGTTTTATCCATTGATTTCTCCTTATACAAAGCAATTTCAAGCTTAAGAGCGGAACATGAAGCACAAGTAGTATTTTCAATATTGTCCTTAAGCTTAGCATATTTGACTCTAGCGACTTCTAAGATATCTTTGATTTCACGTTCTTTTCTAAGCATGAAGTGCAAGGGCTAGAATCAATCACATCAGAAGCAATCAACTTGCTAGACTCTAAGCATTTTTCACAAGGAACAGATTTAATTTCAATTAGCTCGGTTCTAGCATTTTCAAGTTGTTGTAAAGCAATATTATGAGCAGATTGTAAATTGGTAATTTCTGAATGCATAGCATGACAAGATAAACATTCATCAGGTTCAAGAGTCTTAACATTTGCAAGTTCTAGTTTCAGTTTACCAATTTTTTACTCTAGTTTCTTATTTTTAGTCATGACGAATTCTAGCGCTTCATCTTGACTAAGCACTTGCTCAACTATAGAATCATATTTAGCAGAAAGCTCATCATAAGAAAAAGATACCTCATCATTATCAATGTTGTCGATGTCACCATGAAGCACATGCCTGAAGTCCTTGGCCTTCCTTTCTTATCCTCTTCGCTCCCGAGTCCACATCGCTAACGGATTGCTCTCCAAAAGCGGCAAGGACCCGGTGAGCGGCCTTTATGAGCTTGACAAAGATCATACTCGAGTTGTTCTCATGAGGCTTCTTCCAAGTCGTCTTCTCCTCCTGTGCTTACCCTTACCTTTTAGCTTGGGGCAATTGGCGGATGTGGTAAAGCTCTCCACACTCATAGCAAGTAACAGACCACCTCTCTTTTATTTCTCACATTGTTGTAAGCCCGTGTGAATTTTTTAGCTAAAAGGGCTAACTCTGTCTCAGAATATTTTCAAGCTCCTCCTCGTAAATCGCAGATAAGCAAGCAAATGAAAATCCGTAAGAAGATTCAAAAGAGTCATCAAAAGCCTTTTGTGAGGATCTCACAAAGCTAAATTATCTTTCTTGGGATGATCAACTCTTTTAATTTCATGAGTCTTGAGTTTACTATAAAGCAATTCTAAAGTAAGACTCGAAAGATCAACATTCTCTTCTATAGTAGTAGCCTTCATCTCCCACTCCTTGGTGTTGATTGCAGCCAAGAGGTGGGTGGCATTTTCAGATTGAGAATATTCAATATCAACAGCTTTCATTTGATTAATCACTCTATTGAAACGACTGAAAATGTCATCAATGCTCTCTCTAGGACGCATCTCAAATTTGTTATAATCACGCTTATAGATTGTTTGGCGCACTTTCTTAATTTGGGACGAACCCTCATGATATGTTTCGAGAGTGTTCCAAATCTCGTGCGCAGTCGCAAAATTGCAAATCCTATCATATTCTTGTCTACCAAGCGCACCATATAAAAGATTCTTGGCCTTGTTGTTGTTAGCCAAAAGAACCACGAAGCAGGAGTTTCAACCTCGGGAATAATGAGCGGGATCGAACAACGTCCCATATAGCTTGTCCTCGCTCTCAAGGAATACTCATATCGATTCTTCCAATATGCATAGTCTTGTCCATTGAACATATGCGGTTTTGTAGAGAATCTATCCATCGCCAAAGTTCAGTGACCGGTTAAGATCAAGATTGAACTAACCTGGCTCTGATACCACTTGTTGGACCGTAAAAGCGACTAGAGGGGGTGAATAGGAGCACGCTCACTTTTTCACAAATTATGAACTCAATACAATTTCACTCCGAGAGCTATTAGAAAGCTATGAAGATCAATATACCATCAAATGGAAGACTAATATTGAATCCAATTAAACCCTAAGCAATGCTACAAAATCAACTAAGATTGCAAAGATTCACAAAGACGCGGCGGTCGATCACCGGACCCAATCGGTCGGACCGATTGCGGGCGGTCCGACCGGCGTTATCTTCAAGCGGTCGGACCGCTCCAAAATCGGTCGGACCGGTGATGACGGGCGGTCCGACCGCCGACTCGAACCGATCGCAACAATAAATCACCGATGACGGTTGCAATTAGGTGAAACTTTTGATTCTCAACTCTAATCTTTATGAAACTTTGCACACACCTTCTATATGCTATTGAGGACCTATTCCAATCGAATATTATGATAATTCTTGGAACGATCTTGAGCAATTGCCAATTGATTAACAGAAGGTCTAAAACCGGGCAAGAACGAAAACTTGATCCTAAAGCTTGTTCGTGAGAGATTGATGATCAAGATGATGCTAGATAGATTCACACATATCACAGCAAGCTAATTCACATGAAAGAATCAATCACAAACTCGCGGATCAAAGAAAGCCCTAAAAACACGAAATTGAAAGCAAGAACGAAAAGAGACTTATCTCAAGCAAACCTTGCATAGATTGATTTCGTGATTGTTGCTGGATTACATCCACACCATCATGGATCAGTGGACAATCAAAGATCACGAAATTTACCACAAACCATCAAGGGCCCTAGCCTCCACCTCAACTCCCCTAAAGACAATTAGGGTTTTGAAACATAAAAAGGCGAGAGAGAAAAGAGCTCGATGGTGCAGCCACCACCTCCCCCTATTTATAGTGGAGGCCTAGACTCCTAGGGTTTGACTCCATTGGGCTCCGTTAAGGCCCACTAACAAGCGGGTCACACACGCACGCTTCGCAGCGCCGTCTTTAACCTTTGACCTAAACCGCTTCACCATGCGCCATGGATTCGCCAATAGGTCACCCTTGTCCATCTTGTGTCACGCTTGAGTCGTTGATCTCACCCGACATCGTCGATCGTTCTGGACCTCAACTCTCCAAGTCTAGTCCCGATCCTCCTCGCCGCTGACCGTCGTTGACCACCAAGCAATCTGCACAACCACGCATAAGCAAACACGAATTCGAAACAAGTTCTTCACAACTTGACCCATGTTAGTCAAAACATGCATCATGCAAACCATATGCCACGATACCAATGACTTTGACCTAACCAATCAACATCGCCACGGTTGGCCGACGTTCAAGTCAATACGGCCCGACCGCTCCATGTGAGCGGTCGGACCGATCTTGGCTTGGCCGGCCGCTCCCTCGTGAGCGGTCGGACCGCCTAGGACTTAGCCGAAATTCAAACTCCCATAAACCGAAACCTTCTGGAAACTTAAATCCAATAGAACTTCTTACTGGAGACTCCAAAAATCATGAGACCAAGTGCATTGGGATCCCCTCACTTGCCTACAACACCTATTTTTGGCCCAACTTGTTTTGACCACTTTGGTCACCGCCGTCCGATCAGCCCCACATGGCCGGTCCGACCGATTTGGGACCGGTCGGATCACCGACAAGGACCGGTCGGACCGCCCGCCCGTAATACACAGTAGCTTTGTCGAAAACACGTGAAACTACAAACCGTAAACGCTATTGCCAATTGTCACATCATCCTAAGATCTGGAGCATATCCCCATGAAATCCACAAGCTCAAAGAGACATCAATGGCAGCAGCAGTTGAGGCTCACGCGGAGAAGATGACGACCGCGGCGGGCCCACCATCGAGAGGAAGCGGAGGCGAAGCGACGCGGTGGTAGTCACAAGACGCGAAAGGCCGAAAGCGGTCAAGGGGTTGCAAATGAAAGGATTGGGTCGGGTGAATAGGGTTTCGGCCCAAAGCATTTTCGAGAATTTAAATTACTTTTTCTTTTAGAAATTATAGAAAATGCAAATGGCAAATAGAAAATAACAAATGAACTCGAAAAATTCTCAGTAAAAATCTAGAAAATATATCCAAGCGCATAGAATCCAAATAAAATAGTTTTGACAATTATTGATGTTGACATTAATCATATTAAATTGTTTTTGATACTGAAAGTCCATATTAAGCTTTATTAAAATGGAAATAAAATCTCTTGGGTGATTTTTCATAAGGCTAAACTACTGAAAAGATTTTTAAAGCTTAGAAAATTGGGATGTTACACGCTCCCCCTCCGGTGACGGTCACGAGCAACCGAGTTAGGGTTAGTTTTATTGGTTTATCAAGCCCTGCGACAATAGGGGCGGCGAGAGTGCCATTCGGCGACGGAGAGGTGGCGGTGCAATGGCAGCGTGCATCCAACGATGAGGACATCGATTAAATTAGGTTTTGGTAGCGGTGGTGGCAAAGGGGCAAAGGCGCCGTTGTAGAGGTAGGTAGCCCAAGCTGTGGGAGTAGCAAGGCATCATCAACGTTTTCCACATGTTACGATTTAAGATATTCAAGGAGGTGGGGTTTGCTGGGAGCCGGCAAAGGTTGGAGGCAACAACAGGGAAATCGAAGGTGGTGGTGGGAGTACCCACTCACAGACACGGTAAAGGCGGTGATACTACTACCGAGACAACGGTGGGTCCGAGGTAGTTGGTGGTGACGGTTAAAGATGAGGTAGGGGTGTGGCAAGGAAATGGAGCAATAGTTTGGTGCCAGCGATGATAAAGCAGAGGCATTACATATCTTAACTCCCAGTGGGTTTGGCCTCCTCTTGGCCTGGCCACGTCATCCAGACGATCTCGGCGGAGCGCCTCATGCGAGCGGATGCCGCGAGCGCGTCTACACGGTCGGTGGGCCCTACAGCCTCACGATTAGGCGGAACGACGCAAAGCGTGTCGCGTGCTCATGCCCTCCGCGAGACACGCGTCCATGTGGGGCCCGGTTCCGCACGTACCTCTCCACACCCTTGGCAGAGCCGCGCGTACGTGCCCGCGCCGGATGGCGTGGGTGGTCTTCTAGTTGCGTATTGAGGGTGGTGGGTGGCGACATGTGCTCTGTAGTTATTACAAAGTTCATTGTGCACAACTTCCTTGAAGCTCTCATGTTCTTCTTCCCTGTAAGGGCAAATTCTCTTTATACACAAAAAGGCTTCACCTCTGATGAAGACACACCTAGATCTCACAAGTAACATACTTTTCTTTTCTTCGCCTCTACCCACGCTTTAGCTGCCTCCTCTTACGACCACGCGCTTAGGACAAACACGCTGATGATCTGGACCCAAATGCCCTCACTCTCTCGTCCCCGCGTGTCAACCACTCAAGCGATAAACGCAGCAGTGAAAATCCCACCCGCTGGTCTACGCACCAGCAGCGCAGTACGGTATTCTTAACCTCCAAGACACGCCAACGTTTACCTGACATGCTGGCCCCACCAGTCATCAACCCCTTACCTTAGCCGCCTCAAACTCCGCCGGTACGGATAGCAGCAGCGACGCACGTCCAGAACAATCGTGCCGGGAACCCAAACCCGAACCCGTCACGCAACATTCCACTCTCACGTCACCGACAGGTGGGCCAAAATAATCATTGACCCCAGATGTCAGTGTTATAAAGCGGCCTACCTGCAGGCGCGGGGCTTTCCAGGTCCAGCTCGTCGCCTGTTATTACAGCCCGTAAATTATAATTCCACATTATTTTTTCTCCATTTGTAGTTCTTTCTTTCTATCTTTCTTCTTCTTTCCCTCGCCTCGCTTCGCCTCTCCAAATAAAAACGCCCGAGCTTACCAAACCAAACCCTAGGTTTCGATCCGATTCGATTCAACCCGGCGTGTTGCTTCGATTGCGATTGCACGCGGGATTGGATCGGAGGTTGCCGCGGCGGGATGACGATACCGAGCGCGGAGGGGTTCCTCCCGACGGCGAGCTGCCTCCCCTGCACGGCTGAGGAGGAGCGGGAGGCCGTAGCCGCCCTGACACGGGAGGCCGAGGCGAATGTCAAGGACGGAGATCTCCGTTACCTCGTCTCCCAGAGGTCGGTCCGGCCCCCCTTCTGGCTTGTTCCTGTGATTTTTTTTCTGAGCATTTATGCTTGCGCGTGGAATCGGTTCGTTTTTCCGGGCGTTAGGTGTGGAGGTGGTGCGGATCTTGCGCGGGGGAGTAATCTAGGGTTTGAATTGGGGCTGGGGGATCGGACGCTCAGCATTTGGCGCGTGATGTGGACTCGCGATCGATCTAGGAGTGTTTGGGGCTGGTTGTCGTAGGGGCAGTAGAAGTATTGATCTAATCCTGATGCACTCGTCGATATTCTTTGTAGCATTTGAGGAATCGGGGGTTCGGAAGGGTGGTGGATGGTGATTTCAGGCAGTTTTTTTTTGGTGTTGGGAGCTGCTGATTTAGGAGGGGCCTGGACTCAGTTCTGCATGACCTGATTCGCCACGCGGGTTGTAGTGGCGCTATACGATGGCTCGTTACTGTGAGGGCAGTCTGTTTGGTTATTTCCTTCTCCTTTTGAGCTCAGCTCATGTGTATTGGTGTCTGATGATGCATTGTGTAATAGGTGATAGGTGAGGGATTGTAATTACGATAATGTAGAATGCAAGTCATCCATTTACCTGTTGGCTGAATAGGCATTCTGTCTGGCCCTGCAATTATGGTTGAGGTGAATGTAAATGGGCTATTCATTTCCTCCTGGACTTCTGCGATCGGTCATGCATTGTGATGTTTGGTTGCCAATCATCGGATCTGGTATAAAGCTGAGGAATGCTAAATCAAAGGAAATCAATTTGCATGCACTTTGCAGAACTATTAACAGCCACCCCTACCCCTACACATATTTCAACCTAGGGTGTTAATTCATGGAAAACCTGGAATAAACTGCGGAAATTAAAGACTCTATTTATATTCCCAAGTGGCCCCTTGTTCCCTTTCCCATCTGCTAAACTTCGAAAGTTTTGATTCTGACCACTCTGCTCACTTGCACTGTTGATTCCCAGTACTGTAATGCCCCCTAACTGGAATGCATGTAGTGAATATAACATATGCCTTCAGTCACCTTTTGAAATTCGCATCTACACACCCGAATACTTCTGTGATCGCAAAATATACATACATTTATGTGGGTGTGTACAGTTGTTTACATGTTTGATTTGCTCATCAATTAGACCAAGTAAATGAGCTATGATGAGATCTATGTCTTTCAATATTACTGTGTGAATTTTACATACAGTGACATCCAACAGATTGGTGTAGGAATTCGCTACTGCTGTTAAAAATTACGCAAACTAATGTGTATCACAATATATATATCTGTATTGTCCAAAACAATCCAATCTGCAATGTCATATCTGCATTGCACTTATTGTAACTGTAAATATCATATCTGCATTGCTCTTAGGAGTTGGCATTTCCTGTTTGAAGTTGAAATATTTAAGCCATCTGCTTTTCATTTCAAATGGTAGTTTTGCACATTTTTAAGCCCGTGATGTGGTTATTCAATTACACTGTGTAAATATCGCAGCTGGTGGAGCAACTGGCAACGGTACGTGGGCTTAATCAGTTTTGAGGAGAATGACACTGACATGCTTCCTCAAGCTACAAGTAGACCTGGAGAGATTGACAACTCGAAGCTTGTTTTGGAGGAAACAAGCAGTGGCAGTGAAGAGCCTGAGCTTCAAAGAACCTTGACAGATGGTGAGGACTACACTTTGGTGCCCCAAGAAGTTTGGAGGAAGCTATATGAATGGTATGCAATGTTACATAAATTATGCATTGCTTTTTTTGGTAGTTCCATGTAACTCTACTTAGTAGCAGAAAATTCGTAGACCACCTCTGTTATCCTGTTGACCCTTTTTGTTGGCAATTAGTTGTTGCCCTGTTATTCTTCTTTTGCTTGTTGTTACTAGTTTAGAACCATGATTTGCTAACTATGCTACAACATGAGTTAAAAGTTAGGATGGCTTTTTATTAGATTATATGTAAGATCTTCATTGATTTATGTGGCATAGTTATGTCTTTCCTGGAGTAACATGGACTTGACCTTAATGTCCACTGTATTTTAGAATATTTTTCTTCAATCACATTGGCTAGTAGCCTAGTCATACAATGAGACCTCACAAGGCATGCAGCGTTCTTTTTGGCAAAGTCTTACTTTTCCCTCTTTTTTGGTGATGTGTGAAAGTTTTTGGGGGTGGGGGGTTGAAGGAGTTGTATATAGTATTTCTTGCAGCTGATTTATGGATTTTCATCTATTATAGCACTTGGCCTTATGAGATATAGTTTCGATTTGATAGTTTACATTATGTATGTAGTATTGCTTGCAGCTGATTTGTGGATTGTCATCTATTGTAGCTGTTTCCCATGTGATAGATAGTTTCTACTTGATAGTTTACATTATGTTGTCTTTGGCATCGTCTGTTATTCATTGGGCATATGACTACTTTCAGGTATAAAGGTGGACCGGAAATCTCTAGAAAAGTAATTTGTGATAACCCAACTTCCAAGAGTTACATAGTGGATGTCTATCCCCTCCATCTAAAACTAACTGATGAAAGAGACAGCTCAGAGAGGATTATCAGAATAAGTAGAAAGGTAAAGTGACATTAATTTATTGCTTTTGATATAGTGCTCCGTGTGTAAATATCCATCGGCAGTGCAAATGAAGCTTCTTCTGATATGTTTTTGATGTGCGATAGATGATTAGTTTGAACAGACCAGTAGGTTACAGTAAATTACTAGTTGGGCAGTCACATGAAACAGAAAATCAGTTATTTATTGTATTCCTTGAGGGTATGAAATAAGACAAAACCAGAATCTCTTCTTTGTGATAGTGCCACACAAAAAAATCTCAATACGGCTCATCTTTCTTTCCCTTATCATTGGTATCTCCTGATTTTGTCTGCTTGAACACTAGTTGGGAATTGTCCAATTGGGATGTTGATACTTTTGACTAGCCATTGGTGAAAGAAAAAAAACACTGGCCGAAGGTGAAAGAAAAAAAGAAAAGCTTTGTTACAAGCTGGATGTGAAATGGCAACTGCTGTGGGTGTTGGTTTTATTAAATAGTGCATGCAATCATTTTTTTTCTATGAGCTACTTTTCTTAGTACTGCTGTTCAGAATTCAGCGAGAGTCAGAAGAATTTCCTGGTTAACAATTATATTCTTTGTGCAATTGATTTATTTTGTTGATATCCATATTTTGATGCTTTCAGGCCAAAGTTCATGAGCTTTACAGAATGGTTTGTTTACTTATCTCTGTAGAGCAGTCTAAGGTATAGGCATTATCATTTATTGTATGTGATATATTGATGCCTTTTATCCGTAGTGGAGCCCCAACACTAGTATGCTAATGTTTTCCATTCTTTGCTCCGTTTTGCTTTAATGGTTCAGATCCACATCTGGGATTATTACCAAAAGACAAAGAACAAGAAGTTGACCAATCTCAATGAGACTCTAGAAGAAGCTCAACTTATGATGGATCAAGAGGTATTATGTTCATTCACATTTTTTTTGGTTGAAACCTGTGAAGCTTTCCTTTATGTTCATCAATGAGATCGTTGCGCTCTTATGCTGTGTTTCCTTGCATCTCTTTCTCCTATGGTCTCTTGTTGCATGTCACCTCTTTGTGCATGAATATTGGATCTGCAATTTAAGTAGTAATAAAACCCTCAAATCTTGCTTCTTTTGTTATGCTACTTTACATTTGCATTTGGTTAGCTATCTTATGGTTGACACTAGAATTGTTTTGAATGAATGAAGTTGGCTCTTTAGTCTTTATTAGAAAACTCCGCTTTTTAGCTCTGTGTTGTGAACTTGGGATATGGGTATCTAGTGTAAATTTTTTTATGCTGGGCTTGAATGAACTTGTCTGGTAGGGCTGATGCTCGCTATCTGTTCTATTCATGGTACCACTGCTTGTGGCTTTATGAAATTGTCCCGAGGCATGATATACCCTTCGTTTGATGGCAAGCCTGTAACATCTTTGCTATTTTTTTGGCTGAAAGTTGTTCCATGTGTTATGCTTGCAGATTCTCTTGGAAATGAAGGCAGATAATACCTGGAATTCGGATCTCTCTCGAGTTCCACAAATAATGAGTTAGCATTAGTTCCATTGAACCCTCCACATCATCATTTTCAATTGCTGGAGGCCCCACCTTTTCAAATGGTTATTCATCTGGAATTGGTTCTAGTTTTTCACAAGATAATAGCTTTAATCCTTTACCAAGGGACACAGAAGATGGGTATACTAGTTTCAGCAATGGAACAAAAGATGACATCCATGGATTGAGCGGGTTACATAACTTGGGTAATACATGCTTCATGAGTAGCGCCATACAAGCCTTGGTTCATACACCTCCATTGGTAGAGTACTTTTTGAAGGATTACAGCCAAGAAATAAACACGGAAAATCCACTTGGGCTACAGGTACGAGCTCTTATTCCGAACTTATTAAAGATTAATAACTTACATGATGATGCTGTTGATGATATTTGAGGATTTTTTTTTATTGTGCAGGGTGAACTTGTAATAGCATTTGGAGAATTGCTGAGAAAACTTTGGTCGGCTGGTCGAACTTCTATTGCTCCACGTGCATTTAAGTCGAAACTTTCTCGTTTTGCTCCACAGTTCAGTGGATATAATCAGCATGATTCTCAGGTTGGTGTTCTGAACGTTAATGAATCTCCAAATGTTTAGTCAATTTTTAGCTTGGTATTGGTTTTGTTTATTCTAATCGTGATAATGCCAGAATTATAGTTGTGCTTCTCCAGTGCATATTTCTTTGCAGCTTGTTATCCTGCAGTGTGTCATGTTGTATATATTAGGAATCCTCTTCTATTTTACCTCCCATAGATAAATCCCAAATCACGATGTCCTATCTTCTGAACAAAATATGCCCGCTTTTCAACATGGTCTGTGTGCTTTCATCAAGCATGCATCCTTTTGGTCATCAATACCAGATTGCTTTTTTGTTTACTTCGCATCATTTGCGACCCTGTCTTTCTGAAGCATGTATCCAACTCCATTACAGCCTGTTTTATTTGTAGGCCCTTTACAGTAATTACCTTATCTTTTACAATCATTATCATCTCCTTTACAGTCAGGTGACATTTCTTGAATGTATACATCTCATCTTTTTCACTTAAGCACCCCTGTTGTAGCAGGGTAACCATTTCTTGCTTTTCTAATTCTGTTAAATCTGCTTCCCTGCTTCACTGCCTTCAAGAATTTGATACTTAGCTCCATATAAGTCTGTTGATAGTGTTATAACATGTTTTCTTATGAAGCTGTGCATCGCAAGTTTGCAGCTACCCAATGCTTTTTAGGTGTCATGTATCATGCTTTTCAACTTGTTAGTGCCTTGTCTCATACAGCTATTACTGTACCTCAATGTGTTTGCATATGTTCTCTTTTATTTACGTGAATTTTTATAGTTTTTGTTTGGTCACACTTTGTTAAAGGTGTTAGTCCTCTTCTTATGTTGGTGTTACCCCTTTCCTACAGGAGTTGCTTGCATTTTTGTTGGATGGTATGCATGAAGATCTTAACCGCGTGAAAAGAAACCATATATTGAAGCAAAGGATGCGGATGGTCGTCCTGATGAAGAATTTGCTGAAGAATGCTGGAATTACCATAAAGCTCGAAATGACTCCATAATTGTAGATAAGTTCCAGGTCAGTAATCTTTCAAAATTGCACAGTTGATTATGCATGTGTACATGTGGAGGAAATAATGTGAATCTGAATTCATTTTTTAGTGTTTCCTTTTAAAATGGTTCCCTACCCTTGGTTGCTGTTTAGGCATATGATAATAAAAGGAAAATGAGCTCAGTAACACCAAAATGATGCGTAATGACAGAACACACGAAAGTTGGTCACTGCTAGATGTCACTAGAAAACTTGTTTGTGTAGCACTATTGGCTGTTATTTTTCCAAACTTGAACAAAAAGCGTTACTTCAATGGTTCAATCTACTATTCGTATTGGTTACTGCTTTTGCAATTTATATCTTTTAAATCTAGTTGCAGAAGGTTATGAAATTTCATCCTTTTCTTTTAACAAGACAGTACATCAAGATTCAAGATTTATCCGGGAATTTGGTCGACATATTACTGGCTACTTACAGTAGACTGTAGATAGTTTTCCTTGGTTGAATGTTTGTCAATTTATTATTAGTTGTCAAAAAGATTATCTAGTTGCCAGCGTGGTATTAAGCTATGCCCTGAAGGCCTGAATTAATTTGTCTAGGATCGTGAGCTTGATTATGGATTATTACTCGGTAGATTGCATGAACATAGAAAGACCTCTGAAACATTGGTGAGTATATGGTCAGTAATAATGGAAAATGCTGCATGCAAACAAATTAATACCCATTAATGAGTTCAAGATTGGTGGGTGCCTTCTGGTGGTGCTGAGCAAGGTTGGTGTTTTCAAAACTATATCAGGGAACGGGATAAAGGAAGTGATAAAGAGTAAAACATACACTTTCAGTTATCCTGCACTCTGCTTGAATTCTAGAATGTTGTACATATTACTTTGCATTCCTTTTTTTGTTCTTGTTTGTCAACATGATATTTGCACTATTTTTATGCGTTCTCTGCTGTAACCATCAATTGTTTGTTTGATGTTTCAGGGACAATACAAATCCACCTTAGTCTGTCCAGCTTGTAACAAAATATCTGTTACCTTTGACCCATTCATGTATTTGTCACTACCACTGCCCTCAACAGCTACTCGAATGATGACTATAACTGTATTTAGTGGTAATGGTGATGCTCTCCCCATGCCTTATACTGTGACGGTACAAAAAAACGGAGTTTGCAGAGACCTTAGTAAAGCCCTAAGTGATGCATGCTGCCTAAAAAGTTCTGAGACATTGTTAATTGCAGAGGTAAAATTCACGCCTGCCTTTTTGCATCTTAAAAGCGTAGGCTTTTTCAGCAAATAAATAACTAAAGTTGTGCTTATATTCTTCAGGTATATGATCATCGGATTTACCGTTGCTTGGTGAATCCGTTGGAGCAACTTTTTGGTATAAAAGATGAAGATCAGCTTGTTGCCTATAAGCTTCCTGTTGGCCATGAAAAACTTTTGAGGATAGAGATCCTGCATAGGAAGGTGGATAGGTGAGCTCGTAATAGTGCATCTGGATGACTGCATATGCTGAAAATTAATTATGATGTTAGCAAGGACCACGCAAATGTTGTTATTTAATTTTAGTGTACAATATTTTCCTCTTATGATTTACAATCTGTCATTACTATGGGTGATGATTTCTTCTTGGAGTTATGCATTACAGTCCTGCACATGATGGATTTTATGTTCTGTTAGTACAATTTTTTGTGCTGATTGAGTAATAATTTAGTTGCAGCCGACATTATAAACTCATGGACAATTTGCGATTTCGCACCTCATATTTTGTGTCATCTTCTTTGATGGTTGTATTTGTTCTTTATACTGGTAATGTTCTTGTCAGAATTACTTGTACCTGAAAGCACTCATATTTTATGTCTTGTATTTGCACTTTCTTACCTCATATTTTTTGTCTTGTATTTGTTCTCCAAATATATGCTTAAATGTTGATATGTGTTTGTTCATCAACACAGAAATAATCCTGAGCCCCAGTTTAATGTTACTCGGAAGCTCATTGGAAGCCCTCTTGTGACTTGTATTCCTAGTGACTCCACAAGAAAGGCTGATATTTATGCGGCTGTCTCTGCGGTTCTGTCTCCATTTGTACGAGCAAAAGTACATATTTCAGATGAGAGTGCAGTCAAGTTGAATGGCAACGGGCCAAGTCTGGATGCTATTGTACTGACGGATAATGGCGCCTCCAGTGAGAAGGATCTTTCTACATCAAATGCGGATGAAGAAGCAGCTGATGATGAGCTTTTGCCGTTTCAGCTTTCCTTGACTGATGAAAAAGGTCTTATGAGAAATCCTATAGATGCAGATTCTAATCGTGTTTTGGGGATAGCCATGAGGTTACTGATGGACTGGTCTGATAGAGAACATGAAATATATAACTTTAAGTACATGGATGATCTTCCTGATGTCTTCAAGGCTGGATTTATGTCAAAAAAAATCAGGCAAGAAGCAGTCAGCTTATTTTCATGCTTGGATGCTTTTCTGAAGGATGAACCTCTAGGCCCTGATGACATGTGGTTAGTATTATTTTCCTGTTCTTTGTTGACTGATATTGGCAAATTGCCCTGTTTTCCCACAAAGGAAACAACCTTTCTTAATGTTTGATGGCTTGCACTGCTGCCTTGCCTATCTGAGCAGGTACTGTCCTGGCTGCAAGGAGCACAGACAAGC
The DNA here is from genome assembly GCA_036346395.1 of Hsuehochloa calcarea. NCBI lineage: Eukaryota > Viridiplantae > Streptophyta > Magnoliopsida > Poales > Poaceae > Hsuehochloa > Hsuehochloa calcarea. The sequence goes on from CM070611.1 coordinate 34,878,698, forward strand.
CAGCAAGAAACTTGACTTGTGGAGGTTGCCTGAGATATTGGTAGTTCATTTGAAAAGGTTCTCGTACAGTCGGTATATGAAGAACAAGCTGGATACCTTTGTGAACTTTCCAATCCACGATCTCGATATGAGCAAGTACGTGAAGCACACATCAATAGACCAGTCCCCCATGTATGAACTCTATGCAGTGATCAATCATTACGGTGGTATGGGTGGTGGTCACTACTCTGCGTATGCAAAGGTACTTGGACCTACAGTGTGATATATGTTTTCCATCGCTACTTGGACCAACATTGTGCTATATGCTTTCCATCGCTACTTGGACCTACATTGTGCTATATGTTTTCCATTGCTGTTTGTCTTGCATATATTTTTACCTTTTTGGATGTTCACTTGAAGGCTTTCTGAAATTCCTTCGCTGTCCATTTTGCGCTTGCAGCTAGTAGAAGAGGACGGTTGGTATCATTTTGATGACAGTCATGTTTCCTCTGTTAATGAAGAGGAGACCAGGACATCTGCGGCTTATCTGCTTTTCTATCGACGCGTTGATGGCAATTCATGTACAGTGTCTAAAGATGTTCCAGTGGACACTGATATGGTTGATTCACTGGAGACATAGATTCCCAGATCAAACATCGGTGTAGGTACGATTATGTGGCTAATACATCTGGTGCTCAGAAGATATGATTTTGTGGCTAAGACTCCGCGATTTGCTGGTTTTAGAGTAGTATCTATTGGTTGGTAGGTCCATTGAGCCATGGAGATTTTGAGGGTGCACGTACAGATGCAACATCTAGTTAGCATGAACATGAATCTTCCATATGTTACAGCCCTTATATAACAGATTAGGGTTTCCAATACGTCCTGTCATGCCCCTTTTGAGTAGAATTCACCTTGACAGGTAAATTGAGAAATGTTGCCGGCTACAGATTGTCAAATTCCCTTTTTGTGCCTGCAGCCCTGTTAATGTTCGTGCTATACTGCTATTATTGTTGGTGTGGATGGGTGGTAAGGTGGTAATGTAACCAAAGGAATCAGTGTATCGTACTAGTTTCATAATCAGTGGTTAGTACACAAATTCACAACGATGACATATATATCTATGTATACATTCATTCCAAATGAAATAAATGTGGTATATAACTTAGCGATTACAAGTTTTACATTACAAGGGTTGACCGTTAAATAAAAGCTCAAGTGTTAGAATTGAGAAATGAAACAATGGAGGCATAATATGTAATAAGTTGAAAAGTTCAATGGTTTGTTCATTCAAACCCTCGTGCAATTGACAACAAACAAGTTTTAGAAAGACCTATCATTAAACCCTTTGGTATATACAAAGAACACGTTGTATGGTATGGGTTTATCCTCTAAGACTAAACAACAATTTAACAAGATTGAGTATACTGCATACTCAGCAAGATTTGTAGTGTATCGTAAAATTTATATAAATGCATGACTAATCAAGAGATGAGGTTGGATGTTACAAGTTATTTTGCATTAAGCAAATTTTATTTGCAATATCATTACATGTTACTTTGCAACGAAATTTTTAAGAGAGGTTAAATATATATTGAACAACAAGTACTTAATAAATAACAAATCGCGATCCTTTTAGCCACGATCATCTTATTTTCAGCCATAGATATGACACTCAACTCAAATATCAATAACAAAACCATTCTCATTTTCCCAACAAAAATCATTTTGTGCAAAAGCCAAGATTGTATCTGATGGACCATACCAAGCATGCTCATGACTACGAGCACAACTGTTTAAATAGATTTACATTCTGCAGAGGAGTACAACTTTGCTCACACCACATGAATTCTCTAGATTGTTGAGCATCCGTTAATATCACTACTCACTAACCTTTGGTAAGCAGTTCAGCATCCGTCGATATCACTACTCACTAACCTTTGGAAAGCAGTATAAAGCACACATTGAAGCCTTTATTACAGTCTTAACCTTGCACTAGCCCGGCGAATAAGCACTCACTTCACTAGGTACACCCCATCTCAGTGAGTCATTCACCGTTGTATCGACAAGTTTTGTGCTCGATACCATGGTGAAGAACCCCTTCGAACATGCCTACAAGGGTCATACTCGCACTAGTATAGCCTAATAATGTGCAAGGCTAGTTTTCAATGACTTAATTAGTTATGGCCGTCCGTACCGGCATGTGTCATTGTACGCTTAGACTTTAGATTGGAAGCATCGGCGTTCGATCTTTAATTGACCTGGGCGAGGATCTCACCTTATCTATTTGTGAGATATACCTCACAGTCAAATTACAATATAACCCACTCGCGTCACAAACTATGTTTTTGTATTTTTATTTTTATAGAAAATATCAGAGGCAAACCCATCTGGACCACCATTTCAAAATCTCTCAAACTCATATTCAATATGTCATCCAATTTTTCAATTTTAGTAAAGACTATAGTCCGGCTAAGCATTTATGCGATATTCGCATTCGGAAAACCCAATTCAACATCATTCATTGTCTAAACAATACCCTAATGGCTACAACAATAAAGATATTAATATTTCAAGGAGGATCATGCATCGAATAGTACTATAACTACTGTTATTCCTAAATATAGCAATTTTAAGCAAATATACATGCATGAATGATTTTGCAAAAAGAAGTACAATAATTAACATAGTAGGATCAACATGGTCAAAGGAGGTGCTTGCTTTGCTTTGGTTGCTCTGAATACGAGGATGGAAGACCAACTTGACGGAATTATCTCAGCCACCGTACGACCACTTTCCTATGCAAGCACATGGTATAGAAGTGGATACTTTTGTCAGGATCCAGTACGGGGAAGATCCCCAAGTAAGGCAACTGGTGAGGTCGGTTCACATCATGGACCAAGTTCACCGTTGCACCATTCGTGAGCTATGGGAGACCCGACGTCGTCTCATAGCGACCCAAGGGAACCTGCAGCACCTGTGCAACATGGGGCTCGTGGACTGAAACGTGCTTTATGGGGAGAATGAAGTCTCTCCATATGCTTTTGCACCACCAGAGTACCGCCTTCCCAAAGTAGGAGATCGAGTACCCAATTATGGACCAAGCCATCAAGCCCACATGTCAGTGGGTTTCTCTCGTGCTCAAAGGTCGGAACTCGTGGGAGGCCATATTATCGGCATAGGATCACCCTTGTGCCTCACTAATCCAGAGGGCCCCTACGACATAGGATCCCCTGGATATTATCTTCTGGACGAGTTCCCGGTGAACTTTGATTGGGAAAATAGATAGAGTGATAAGAGTAGTAAGCTCGATGTCCGGACATGTGTCCAGCTAGCATGTATCTTTAAATTCATGTAATAGGTTAGTAGTTGTTGAACTCTTGATGTTTCTTTGCAAAAAAATTTGTTTCAGTGATTACCATTCGCCTCGGGCCTATATGGATGTAATTGTACGAAAAACTATGATTTGAGTTAATGGATCTTGTATCGCCCTATTGCCTTTGTACCCCATTTGGTATTAAGTTTTGCGTATTTTATACCATTATGCATGAGTAATTAACTAGGATATGCCCATTGTCAGATTTTGTCCACACTCATAAGAGCATGTCCTTGGTATTTTCTAACCATCCATGTCATAACAAAGATGGCGGGGGCCTAATACTCGCTCGAGGGCTCAACAACTAGAGGAAGGATCACCACCCTCCTATGCTCGCTCGCTACTATTGATGAGCTTTACGCACGGGAAGAGGGTGATGAGCCTTCCCACCATCAAAATCTGCAAGGCGGTCCATCGGAAGAAGTGCTCCCACCACCGCCCAAAATGGCGGAGGTGTTGGCCCACATTGAAAGAAACCGCATGGATCAAACACGGATTCTCAAGGCCATTACTGCAACACCTCCCGACTCCCGCACGGTACCAAGGAGCAAACACTCATCGTGCACACGGATGACTCGCTGATTTCTAGCAAACAAATCCCCTGATTTTCTCCAGCTCTAAAGATCCAATGGAGGCCGAAGACTGGCTCAGGGCCATTGAGAATAAACTAGCTATCGCTGAATGCACTGGTGTTGAGAAGGTTCTTTTTGCAAGCTATCAACTGAAGGGGCAACGAGTGCTTGGTGGGACAACTTCTATGCCATGCAACATGAGGGACACGTTCCGACTTGGAACGAGTTCCGAGTGGCTTTCCGCGAGGCTCATATCCCAGATTGAGTGATGGTCATCAAGCAACAACAGTTCCTTGCTCTAAAGCAGTGGAAGAAGCGTGTCATAGAGTATTTACACGAGTTCAACTTCTTAGCTCGTTATGCTTCCGATGACGTCTCCACCGATGCCCGCCGTCAGAGCCATTTCATGAATGGTTTGACGGAGGAGATGCAACTAGCTCTTGCCGCCCACGACTTCTGAAAATTCCAGCATATGGTCAACAAGGCTATAGTAGTGGAGAACAAGAGTAAAGCTTTGGAGGAGTCAAGAAAGGGAAGAGGGCCGCGCTAATTTCAGTAAGTGGCAATTTTTCGAGATCGCGCACCGGGCAACCCCAACCGCCTTGGTTTCAACCATCGGCGCCACCGAGACCACCCACCTTTGTACCAAGACCGTCTATCCTAAATGTGCACCAAGAGGTGGGGAAACCAGCCCAAACAAGTGGCTACATCAAGCCAAGTGTTACTTGTTTCCACTATGGTCGCCCGGGGCACTACGTGCATTAATGCTTAGCGAAAGCGTGTGGGATGCCCCGAGTCTTCAACGCCCCTACCACAGCTCCAGTGAGGCCTTCACCACCCCCGAGGGCAGCATCTACACCTCCCTAAGTCCCAGCACGTGGCCGAGTCAACCACGTCACTACTGCAGAGGCAACGGATGCACCGGACGTTGTTTTGGGTACTCTCTTTGTCGATTACAGTCCGGCTACTGTCTTATTTGATTCTAGAGCATCTCATTTATTTATCAAGAAGTGTTTTTCTGCACAACATCATTTTGAAATACATATACTTTAGCCACCTTATCACATTCAGTCTCCAGGATCAGTCCTGCAAACCGATCAAATCTGCTGGGACGTAAAGGTGAAGATTCAAGGGGTAGAGTTCTTTGCAAACCTGATAGTAATAGATACAGTGGGAATTGATGTTATTTTAGAGATGGATTGGTTGTCCAAGAATCAAGGACAAATCAATTGTGCTCAGCGGTCAGTTTCTGTCACAAGTAAAGACGGCGGTCAAGTCATTTTTGCTCCAAACATTGTCAGTTCTCATCTTTATGCTATGGAAGTGAGTACCACTCTTGAATTAGAAAGGGTACCAGTGGTATGTGAATACTCGGATGTCTTTCCTGAAGAACTTCTGGGCATGCCTCCTGATCGCGAAGTGGAGTTCGTAATCGAGATTGCACACGATTCTGTGCCCATTTCAAAACGGCTATACCGAATGCCCCCAACGAATTGGTAGAATTAAAGAAGCAACTCAAGGAACTTCAAGATAAGGGATTCATTAGGCCGAGCTCCTCACCCTGCGGATGTCCGGCAATCTTCGTTAAGAAGGACTAGAGTTTGCAGATGTGTGTACTTCAAGATAAGGGATTCATTAGGCCGAGCTCCTCACCATGCGGATGTCCGGCAATCTTCGTTAAGAAGAAAGACCAGAGTTTGCAGATGTGTGTTGACTACCGTCCGTTAAACGAGGTCACTGTCAAGAACAAGTATCCGCTTTCTCGGATTGATGACTTGTTTGACCAACTAAGTAGAGCTCAAGTGTTCTCTAAGATCGACTTGAGGCTCGGCTACCATCAGATCAAAGTGAGAACTGAAGACATGCTGAAAACAACATTCTCTACTGAAGACTAATGCACCAACATACTTCATGAACCTCATGAATTCGGATTTCATAGAGTATTTGGATCAGTTCATCATCGTGTTTACTTGGATCAGTTCATCATCGTGTTTATTGATGACATCCTCATCTACTCCAAGTCTGATGAAGAACACGAGCGTCACTTGAGGCTTGTGTTGGAAAAGCTTCGTTAACATCAACTCTATGCAAAATTTAGCAAATGCAAGTTTTGGCTTCGTGAAGTTAGTTTCTTGGGTCATGTACTATCCAACGGCGGTGTCGCTGTTGATCCTAGCAAAGTACAAGATGTACTGAATTGGAGACAACCCAAGACTGTCATCGATATCCACAATTTTCTTGGACTCGCGGGATACTACCGTAGGTTCATCAAGAATTTCTCCAAAATTGCGGGGCCAATGACCCAGCTTCTAAAGAAGGATTAGAGGTTTGAATAGTCAGCGGAGTGCGAGAAAATCTTTTAGATCTTAAAAGAATGTCTGACCAAAGCTCCGATACTCATCCTACCTGATATTCATAAGAGCTTCGACATATATTGTGATGCATCTCGCCACGGGCTCGGTTTTGTGCTTATGCAAGAGGGCCAAGTTGTGGCATATGAATCGAGGCAATTGAGACCACATAAAGCAAATTATCCCACACATGACTTGGAGCTAGCAGCTATAGTCCATGTTCTGAAGATTTGGCGATATTACCTCATTAGTAATCGTTGCGAGATCTACATTGATCACAAGAGCCTTAAATATATTTTTACTCAAGACAATCTAAACTTAAGGCAAAGAAGATGGCTTGAGTTGATCAAAGACTATGATATGGGACTTCATTACCACCCAGGAAATGCCAACGCAGTGGCTGACGCATTGAGTCGAAAGTCTCAATGTAACTGTTTGTCGATAACACCCACTGCGGTAGGACTTTGCGTCGAATTTCAGCGCCTAAGTCTTGAGATGATTGAAGAAGGTTCCCTTGCCTCCCTTAGTGTGACATCACTTGAGGACCAGATTAAAGAAGCCTAGAAGACCGCATGGAAGTAGCTCAAATCCGGGAGAAATTGAAGCAAGGCAAGATCAAAGGCTTCACTGAAGATGCACAAGGTACCCTATGGTTCATAATCGTATGGTGGTGCCATTTGACCACAACTTGAGAGAGTTAATTATCAATGAAGCTCACGACTCCCAGTTCTCTAAACATCCCGGGAGTACCAAGATGTATCAAGACCTGAAAAAGAGGTTACAGTTGAGCCAAATGAAGCGACAAATCGTGCAGTATGTTGCCAAGTGCGATATTTATCAAAGAGTCAAGGCCTAGCATTTGAAGCCAGTGGGTACACTTCAACCCCTACCTATTCCCAAGTGGAAATGGGAAGAAGTTGGTATGCACTTCATCACCGGTTTACCAAAGACGCAAACTAGGTCTGATTCTATATGGGTAATCGTTGACCGTCTGACAAAGGTTGCCTATTTCATTCCTGTCAAGACCACCTACACCGGAGCCAAGTTAACAAAGCTTTACATTTCAAGGATTGTGTGTCTCCACGGTATACCAAAGGTGATTGTTTCCGACCGAGGTACACAATTTACATCCTACTTTTGGAAGTGTCTCCATCAAGCAATGGGGACCAATATCTCTTTTAGCACTGCATACCACCCGCAAACGGGCGGACAAACGGAGAGGGTGAATCATATATTGGAAGATCTTCTCCGGGCATGTGTTTTGTCCTACAACAAGAATTGGAAAAATACTTACCGTATGCAGAGTTCTCCTACAACAATTGCTACCAATCAAGCATACAAATGTCACCATTCGAGGCATTTTTTGGGAGGGCTTGTAGGACACCGTTGAATTGGTCCGAGACCGGGGAGAGGCCATTCGATGGATTGACCTTGGTGGGGGACGCAGAAGAACAAGTTCGCGTGATCCGTGAGCGACTTCGGACGGCTCAATCTCGTTAGAAGTCTTATGACGACCATTGTCGTCGTGAGTTGAGCTTTGAAGTGAATGATCATGTTTATCAAGGTCACTCCGATGAAAGGAACACATCGTTTCCATGTCAAGGGCAAATTAACACCTCGCTATATCGGACCATTCCGAATTCTGGATAAGCTAGGATCTATGGCTTATCAATTGAAGCTTCCACCATCACAATCGGACGTGCATAATGTCTGACATGTATCACAATTGAAGAAATGCCTCTGATTTCCATCCGATGCAACCGAGTTAGATGACCTCGACTTGCAACCCGATCTTTCTTATCGGGAGCACCCGATTCATATTCTTGAAGAAACGGAGCGCAAGATGAGGAATCGCAATATCAAGTTCTTGAAGGTTCAATGGTGTAACCATACTGAAGATGATGCAACTTGGGAACGTGAAGACCAAATGCGAACCAGATATCCCGATCTTTTCCTTCTGCTTGAAGTGCTTTTAATCAAGAATCAAGAAAGGAAAGGTTAAACAAAGTAGTGGAAAGGAAAAATATAATAGCCACTCTTTGTAACCTTGTTAGGATATCTTAGCACTATCTTTGAAGAAAATCAAGACAACAGATGTTGTATATTCTTTTAGAGCCTTTCTGTCCAAACTTCTGACCTACCCAGATCTCAGGGACGAGATCTTTTGTAGGGGGCGGGGGCGGGTTTATCACATCCCCAAATTATTTAATGAGAATTAGTATGTATCTCATCAGCATGCATCATGTTATGGAGCATTTCATAAGTTATTGCACGTGGAAAATCTTATGCAAAGGTTAAACATACACTTCAAATTTGAACTCCCAAATGAAAGCAGGAACAAAAAATTATGATCATCATCTGGAAATAATTTATTCAAATACTATCATAATTATCTTGAATAAATATACTTTTTTCCAAGTTTATGGGACTAGTTTCAGCCCTCAGAAAATTCAAACACAATTCAATGACCTATTCTAGATTTGAATATAAACTATACAAATTAAATCATGAACAATAAGTTTTAAGAATTCTAATAAGCGCTAGACCTTCCCAGGAACCCGTCTGATTTATTTCACATTTTTAGGATTTTATTTGCTATTTTTAGTGGCCCGGTCAAAGTAGGCTTTTAATTTTAATTCCCAGTCAAACCCTAGACTCAACCCAAGCACTATTGGACTCGGGTGCGACCGACCGAGCCACTTTCATTTGGTTGAACCCAACATGCTCGGACCGTCCGATTTGATTTCAACCGTCAGATTCGAGCGGAGCCGTTCGGACTGTCCGAATGCGCAACACATCTGGGCCGTTAGATCCCAATCGGACAGTCCAAATGCATGGTGCGAACATTTCGACCGCGCCACTTGGCTCAGCCCAACCGCCTAACCGACCGGCTAAGCCAGATGTTGGAGCACGCGTGTGTGTGACTGACGCGCTGGGCCCATGCGTTAGATCCATCCTCTACCTCTCGCTGACGAGGGCCAGCGCGTGAGCCACACGCGGCCGCGATGCCCTAAGCGGCTGCAGTCCACGCCGTGAGCCATTGCCCACGCTAACCTATCCCTGAGCTTCCTCAGCTAGCGCCGCCTCCATCTCCGTCTTCTCCCCGCGTTAAAGCCCTCTCCTTGCACTTAGTTCAGCTCATTCCTTCTCTCGGGACTGAGAAGGAAGAAACTCGTTTGAGCACCACGCTCGGGTAAGCTTCAATCCAATGGTTCCTCCCTTCTCTATGTTCCTAACCGTATCCATTTTTACTAATGTGCGGGCTTGATTTGGCTTGTCGCTTCAAGTCCATCTTCGTGCTCTCGGTAGTTTCTAGAGCTTGCTCCGAGGGACACCACCATGTCATCATCAACTCTGGTAGGTCTTAACCTTGATCTTGTGCGTCACCATGCGTGCCTTAGCCTACTAAGCAGAACCCCTCAATCAATTTCACCAGTGCACGATAGGTTTTCGTGGATTTGAAGCTAGTTCATTTTTTGGCCGAAGAACAACTCTTCGCCTCCCACCTCGTTCTGTTAATACATTATTTAATTCCTCACTGCTATAGCATCCTCTAATGATCCTTAAGCTATTCCAACCATTCTCCATCTTTGGTGTTCACCAGAATGTCCTCTCCACGTGGAGCCGTGCTGGCACCGTCACCCTCTTCTACGCCGACGTTGCTCCGAACTCCTCCGACCCTCTACAACGCTCAGGTAGCTTTAGTAGATCCCCTAGATCCCTAGATGCTCAGGAATTCGCTTGAATGGACATTGCAGAGCTCATTTGTCGCATTCACTTTCTACAAACTTAGCGACGCCTCTCCAGGCTAGTCGCCAGAGCAGCCACCTCACCGCCCGTCACCACCACCTTAAGGTGCGCAAGACTATTAGGCGCTATCCCGGACTTAATTCACACCACCGTGGTAGGAATCGCGGCGTGAGCTCAGATTGAGCTCGGGTTGGTTTTCAGACGACAACAACCAGAGTGTAGTGTATGTTCCAAAATTTCAATTTCATTAAAAATGAGACTTTATTAATTTTTGTGGATTTTCCGAATTTTTAAAAGCTTTTCAATAAAGTATATTAAGGCTAAAAGAATTTATGTGCAAAATCTATTACCAACTAAAAATTGGAATTATTTTATTTAAGTCCGTAATGACTCATAGAATTTTGTGAATTTTCTCAAAATTTTTGGACTTCATTTACTATTTTCTAAAGCCTATTTGAATTTCTCGAATTAAATCAATTGAAAAAGAATTTTAAAATCTCTTGCTCTGATCGGGCGAAGCCCAAAGATGCACTTCTCGACCCACGCTCTCTCCTCACGATTAACGCGACCGTCCGATCAAAATCGGACGGCCAACGCTAATCCGCCCGCGCCTCTCCCACTCTGCTCTCATTGATGGTGGGCCCGGCCGTGCTTCTTCTTCCGCCCCTTTCTTCTCCGCAAAGACGCTCTCCTGCCGCCATTGATGCGCCGCGAGCTTCGCCTCCTCCGTGATTCCTCCGCCTTAACCCCGCATTTACGCCGCGATTAGCATCGCCGCTAACGCCGCTCACCCCGACATTACCCCTTCTTAAACCCCTGCGCGCCGCGCCTCGCCTCCGCCATTACCGCCGCACACGATCTCCACCTCCCGACCTCCCCCTCGCCTATAAAAGCCGCCCCCGGCTGCGCATTCTCTCCCACACTCCATTCCACCTACTCCCGAAGCTTTGCTCGCTCTCAATCGCCGGCATTTGAAGTTTCCCCGTTAGCGGCCGAAGCTCCATCTTCTTCGATTCCGGCGACAGCAAGCATTCTCCGGCCACCGCGACCGCACCATCAGCTTCAGCATACTCCGGCGATCCTGGTGCGCGCCTCGTCCTCGCCTGGAGATCCCCGGAGCACCTTCGCCGCCAACAACCGAACCGCACCGCCGCTTCTCGCCGTCGCCGACCAACTTCCGGCCACACTCGCCGCGCCCGGTAGCGCGCTCGACTCGATGTATCCCCTGAACGCTTTGCGCGCCTCACCGAGCTCGCCGCCCGCCGTTCGCTGCGCCATCGGTTCCGGCGCCTCCTCTCTCCGCCGACGTGGTTAGCCACATCGGCGCCACATCGGCGCCACCTCACCCCTACGCGTGCGTGGCGTACGTGGATGCCAACCAATACAAGGCCAAAGACATGTGCTCCTTCACATGCGGTCTTGAGCCGAGTCCACCGTGGACTTGGAAAACACCGTGGACTCACTCCATGACTGTTTGGGCCCACATGTCAGTCTCAGTGCACAGTATTGCTGACGTCACCTGGCGCAATAAATAGAATTTCCTTTAGAAATTTAATTCGGAAATTTCAAATTCGATTTTGATTTAAATTTAGATTTAAACTTCCAGAGCTCGTATTTCTTCATACAAACTCCGATTTAGGTGATTCAAATTTCTAAATTTGTATAAAATCAAGATCTAGCTAACTAAACCAAAATTATTTAATTTGGAGTTAATTTGAATTTTCATTTGAATTTATTTGTGTTCATTTGAATTCTGCTTTGAATTTGTAATATTTTCACAGTATAGATTTTGACGACTCAGAGCTTGACCCTATTGAAGAAGTAGAATACCAGGAATTTGAGCAAGGCAAGTTACACCATTGACCATTTTGCCCCAATATTTAAAATTATTAAATTCTGTTTTAAATTATTATTGCATGCATAATTGTATTTAATTATTTTAAATTCCTGTTTTAAATAATTAATTATTCCAATTCCTTTGTATAGCCAAATTTGATTGTTGTATTATCAATTCCTTGTAACCTTAGTCAAATGAATTTAAAAATAATTATATGCATAGCAAATGCTTAAACCATGAAATATTTGACTTTGGGAGAATTTAGCCAAAATTTCTTAAATTGATAAAAGACTATGACATTGCCTTGTCATGGTGGACTTTTGCAAATGTCTTTGAAAATTTAAAATAAAAGAAAATGGTTTGTACTTGGGCAAACATGGACCGTTGGTGGGTGCAAGTTTATGCACCGGCTGTCTCGTTAGGATCGAGACCTGTGGTTTTATTGAAAGTTGCCCAAGTAGATTAAGGACCGGCCTTTGAGCCGCATCTTGCAAAAGCTCCACCGTACTACCACATGTTCTGTATGGGCAGAACCAGGCTTAATAATTTGTAATACCTCAGTATTGTTTATGCCATTTTTGTTGTGTGGGTGTCGGTTAGACTTTATTCCCACTTGGCGCAAGAGGGGGTTTCCAGCAGGTGGTTAGCCTAATGGAAATGAAACCTTAGCGGGCATACTGGTATTGAGGTAAAGCATTGAAACGCCTTGTGATAATTGCCTAGTCACACACCTAAGGAAGTGTGTATTGGCCACATAACTGCAAATTATCTCTTGTGGGTAAAGTTGTACAACCTCTGCAGAGTGTAAATCTATTCGAATAGCCGTGTCCACGGTCATGGACATGCTGAGCAAAGCCACTCTAAGTTAGATTTGTTTTTGGTTTTAAAATAACTTTGGACATGATTTGAGGATGATTAATCCTTGTGGTAAATTTGGGCGGGTAGCCCTGTGATAGGAGGGTATCCATCACCATGTTTCATATGGAGGTTATCCACTATAAAATGATCAATTTTAAATCTGATTTTAGTTATGTAATGAAAATGTGCCTTGAAACTTAGTATAACTATTTAAACCAAAAAGGCTGATTTATGCAAATAAACCCTACAACCTTCCTTTGAATAACTTATGCATGCATTCTAAATTCTGTATTGGGTGTAATTTGCGAGCACAGTTGTAGTGCTCACTCTTGCTGAATATTATTATTCAGGAGAGGACTGCTATCCAGAAGGTGAGGAGCAGGACGATTAGGCCGCGATCTCCAGACGATTGCCTGTGGCGCATCGTGTGGCTTACCATTATTATTTTGCTTCCGCTTAATGTTTTATTTGGCCTCAGGCCCCAGTTGTAATAAACTCTATGATTATTAATATACACGCTGGATATGTTTGTGATAACATTTTTGTGACTGTGTACACTGGAAATCCTGGACTAGTGTATGAACACAGAGAATTCGGGATCCTTCGTTCCCGGGTTCGACAAAAGTGGTATCAGAGCCATATCGACTGTAGGTCGTGACCTAGAAGGAAATCAAACCCTTAAGGACTTATTTTGAAAATTTAAAAATACCTTGGTCTTCTTGAGTCATTCCTCAACTTTTCTCTTGAAAAATTATTTACTAACTCATCTCCTGTTCAAAAATTGTAGATGGCTGAAGTTCCGACTGCCATTTCCCATGGAGTCTTTGCTGGTCATTGGGCCGCCATTCTCTGGAAGATGATGCAGCACTTAGACTTTGAAGAAAGACCGACGTATCAAGGATACAAGTATAAAGTGGGAAATCAGGAACGATGGAGAGTAGAGGTGATCCTTTACTCCAATCTATCGCCGAACACGGACTTCCACGTCTTCGATGCCCCAATGCGACGAGACACCTTCGCCGAAGGCATCCAGGATGCAGCTAGGGAAGCAACCCGCAGACTTCGCTACATCTACGATCATCGCCTCAACGGCACTGGGTTCCACTATTACCCAATGCATATTCCAACCCGGCATGACAGTGCTTTCCGCTCAACTAGAGATGAAGACTGTCCCGATCTCACTCATCAGGTGGATCTGGCCAGAGCTATGGACTATGCCTATGGGAATACACTAGATGAGCTGTCTCTTCTGCAAGTGAAGTTACAAGATGCAGAAGAAAAGTTGAAGAGTGCAGAAAAAGAACTGGCCTCTTACAAGGAAGGCGAGGCTAGTTCTAGTGAGCCAGATTATACCCCCATAACACCATAGATTTGACCTTAAATTTTTCCTTTAGTTGCGAATTATGAGCTACCAAACCTTTGTAGTAGCCATAATGAATTAATAAAATAAAAATAAATTATTTTGCTGAAATGTTCTTGTCTTGTGTTTGTTGAATTTGGGCTATTTTAAATCTATACTCTTATAATTCCTATCTCTCTTGTCTAATCTGTGAAAGTTCATCGATGGTGACCACCCGCACCGAAATGTCGGTGCTAGAGGGCAAGGAAATGAGAATGCCGAATATCAAGAAAATTCAGTTCAACGACCACCACCTCCTCCAATCAAGCCTCGATCGGCGCTAAATGATGGCCAATCGACTCATCGATTGAGTTGCTAGCCCATCCCTTCACAAAGAATCGAAATACCCAAGCGCCGTGACCTATCATGCTCCTCCACCTCCCGCAAGAGTAACTTTGTCGAGTTCATGAGGATGCGTCCGCCAACATTTTCTAGTAGCACGTAACCCATGGACGCAGATGATTGGCTCGGGGCCATTGGAAAGAAACCGGATATTGCTCGATTACGATCGTGAGAGAGTTTTGTTTGCCTCTCATCAATTGGTTGGTCCCGCATCGAATGGTGGATAATTTCAGATGTCCCATGCTAATACCCAAGAAATCACTTGGGATGAGTTCATGCAAGCTTTCCGCCGATCTCACATTCCATCCGCATGATTACCTTGAAAAGAAGGAGTTTCGCCGCCCGCCAAGGAAACCGCTCAGTTGGCGAGTATCTCGCATAAGTTTAACCAACTGCTCGCTATGCCCCGAGGATGTAGCCGAGACGAAGACAGCAAGAGCGGTTTCGGAAGGGTTGAACGACGAACTCTCTGCTCGCTTGATTTCTCGTGATTTTACCGACTTTCAGCTTGGTAAATAAGGCCATACGCCAGAAGGCAAACATCGAAATGGAGAATCGCAAGCGGAGGATGGCGGCTCGAAATTTAACTCAGAGGATCCCAAGCCTCGCTTTCTCTCGATCTCACCACCTCGGCGTGGGAGATTCCAGACTACTACACCAAGAGTTCCAGCTCAGCCTCGCCCAAATACTTCCTGATTCGTAGTAGTTCATCCGAGGAGGGCGATTCAGAAGCGCTTATTTCCAGCGGGAATCACATGCTTTCACTGCAACGAGTTGGGTCATTATGCCAATAAGTGTCCCAAGAAGCAGCAGACTGTCACCCCCGTCAAGCCAACTCCCGGAGTTTCAGTCTCCGGCGGTCCCTCAAGACCAGCTGGTCAGTTCATGAAGGGACGTGTGAATCACGTCACCGCAGAGGAAGCCCATGCAAGACGGATGTTGTTCTTGGTACGTTCCTTGTCAACTCAAGACAAAGATCGCTTTATTTGATTCCGGAGCTTCGCATTCTTTTGTTTCAAATAAGTTTGTGGAAAAGTATGGGTTATATACCTCCCCCTTAGTTAAGCCCATGTTAATCCATTCCCTGCTCGTAAATGAGGGCTAGTTTATTCATCCAAATCTTACCTTTGAAATCTCTGGAGTAATTTTCTCGGCCAATTTAATAGTCCTGCGTTCGCAAGGATTGGACGTAATTCTTGGAATGGACTGGCTTGCCAAAAATCAGGGCAGAATAGATTGTGCTAGTAGATCTATCAACCTCACCAATGAACAAGGGATTTCAGTAGAGTTCCAACCCAAGACTTCTACGGAAAGAAGTCCTATCTTGACCAGTTTAAAGGAAGTGAAACTGGAAGATATACCCGTGGTACAAGAATATCCAGATGTTTTTCCGGAGGACTTACAGTATGCCACCGACCGGGACATAATGTTCTTAATTGACTTAGTCCTGTGGATCGCTCCAATTCGGCGACCCTACAGAATGCCGGCAAACGATCTAGCAGAGTTGAAGAAGCAGATCGAAGAACTACAGAGTAAAGGTTACATTCAACCGAGTTCATCACCTTGGGGAGCTCCAGTACTATTTGTCAAAAAGAAAGACAATAGTATGAGAATGTGTGTGGACTATAGATCACTCAACGAGGTAACAATCAAAAACAAGTACCCGTTACCTAGGATAGATGATCTGTTTGATCAACTTAAAGGAGCCAGTGTTTTCTCCAAGATTGATTTGAGGTCGCTACCATCGCTAAAAATCGACCTAAGATATTCCAAGACACCTTCACCACCGTGATATGGATCAGATGAGTTCACAAAGTGATGTCATTTGGTCTAACAAATGCCCCGCTTATTTCATGAATATGATGAACAAAGTGTTCATGGAATTCTTGGATAAGTTTGTGGTGGTATTCATAGATGATATTCTCATCTATTCAAGAGATATGGAAGAGCATGAAAAACATCTCGTAATTATTTTGGGCAAACTTGAGAACACCAACTTTATGCCAAACTCAAAGAAAAGTGAATTTTGGCTCACCAAGTGGCATTTCTTGGACACATTGTGTCGCAGGAGGAGTTGCAGAGATCCTCAAAGGTTGAAGTCAGAATGGATTGGAAGCAACCCAAGTCTGTCATGTATGAGAAGTTTTCTGATTAGCCGGGTACTACCGCAGATTCATTGAAAGTTTCTCCAAGATCGCCAAACCCATGACTCAACTTTTGAAGAAGGAAAAGAAATTTGAATGGACAAGTGCTTGTGAACATAGTTTTCAAGAATCAAGAAAAGACTAGTCTCTGCACGATGCTAGTTTTACGGATATACGTAAGGATTTTGAAGTTTTCAGGACGCATCCGCCAGAGGGCTAGGATGTGTCTTGATGCAGAAGGAAAAGTTGTGGCTTATGCATCTCGTCGCTTAAGACCACATGAAGGAAATTATCCAACTCATGATTTGGAGTTAGCAAGAATTGTGCATGCTTTGAAAATCAAGCGGCATTACCTCATTGGTAAATCACTGTGAAATTTTCACAGATCATAAGAGTTTGAAATATATCTTCACCCAATCGATCTTAATCTCGAGCAAAGAAGATGGTTGAGCCGATAAAGATTATGACCTTGGAATTCACTATCACCCGGGTAAAGCCAACGTGGTAGCAGATGCTCTGAGTAGGAAGGCATACTGCAACACGGTGTTAGTTCAAGAAAATCAACCAGAGTTGTATGAAGAACTAAAGCATCTGAATCTGGAAATTGTCAGTCAAGGCTGTATCAACACGGTGGAAGTCCAACCAACCATGCAAAGTCGATCAGAGAAAAACAGCTAGAAGACGAAGACATCAAAGAAATCATGAAGAACATGAGAAGAGGCAAAGCCCCAGGATTTTCTGAAGACGAGCAGGGCACAATATGGTTTGGCAACCGCATCTGTGTACCTAAACATTATGAAACCAGACAACTGATTCTGAAAGAAGCTCATGAATCACCTTACTCTATTCATCCCGGGAGTACAAAGATGTACCAGATCCAAGGAAAAGTATTGGTGGGTTAGTATGAAGCGAGAGATCGCTGAGTTTGTTGCACGTTGTGATGTATGTCAGCGTGTTAAGGCAGAACATTAGAGACCTGCCGGATTGTTACAACCATTACCAATTCCCGAGTGGAAATGGGAGGAGATTGGTATGGATTTCATCACCGGACTTCCTAGGACCCAATCAGTTGTGATTCCATTTGGGTAATAATTGATCGATTAACAAAAGTGGCTCATTTTATTCCATCAAGACCACTTACGAAGCAATAAGTTAGCGGAATTGTACATGGCGAGGATCGTCTGCCTACATGGTATACCCAAGAAAATTGTGTCCGATAGAGGTTCGCAGCTCACTTCAAAATTTTGGCGAGTCTACATGAAGCTTTGGGAACCAGACTCAACTTCAAAGACAAACATATCATCCCCAAACAGATGGCGGACCGAACGTGTAAATCAGTCCTAGAAGACATGCTTGAGCTTGTGCTATAGATTATGGAAGAAGTCGATAAGAATTTGCCCTATGCGAATTTTCCTACAACAACGACTTTCAAGCCACCGCAGATGTCGCCATTCAAGCATTGTATGGTAGAAAGTGTAGAACCCTCTCCTTTGGGATCAAGTAGGAGAACACCAATTCTTGGACTGAATTGATAAAAGAAGTGAAAGTAAGGTAAAAGCAATAAGAGAACGTTTGAAAGTAGCCCAAACCCGACAAAAGAGTTATGCCGATAATCGTCGGAGAGAACTATCCTTCGAGATGGGAGATTTTGTCTATCTCAGGGTAACTCCACTCAGGAGTGAAGAGATTTCGACTAAAGGAAAACTCGCACCTGATTTGTCGGACCCTATAAGATTTTGGCAAAAGAGGTGAAGTTGCTTATCGCTTGAACTACCAAGATCTCTGTCATTTGCTCACAATGTCTTCCATGTATCCCGATTAAAGAAATGTCTCAGTACCAACGGAAGAAACACTGCTGAGAGTATCGATCTTCGGAAGATCTCACCTATGTGGAACAACCAATCAAGATTCTCGATGTGGCAGAACGCGTCACCAGAAGCAAAGTCATTCGTTCTTGTAAGGTTCAATGGAGCAATCATTCAGAAGAAGAAGCTACCTGGGAGCGAGAAGAAGTTTTGAGAGCCGAGTACCCCTACCTTTTGTCGACCAAATCAATCTCGGTCGAGATTCCCTTTAAGAAGTAGGTTTGTAATGAGCCAAAATTTCAATTTCGCTTAAAAATGAGACTTTATTAATTTTTGTGGATTTTCCGAATTTTTAAAAGCTTTTCAATAAAGTATATTAAGGCTAAAAGAATTTATGTGCAAAATCTATTACCAACTAAAATTGGAATTATTTTATTTAAGTCCGTAATGACTCATAGAATTTTTGTGAATTTTCTCAAAATTTTTGGACTTCATTTACTATTTTCTAAAGCCTATTTGAATTTCTCGAATTAAATCAATTGAAAAGAATTTTAAAATCTGTTTGCTAAAGATCGGGCGAAGCCCAAAGATCATGCACTTCTCGCCCACGCTCTCCTCAGCGATTAACGCGACCGTCCGATCAAAATCGGACGGCCAACGCTAATCCGCCGCGCCTCTCTCCCACTCTGCCTCACGATCGTGGGCCGGCCACTGCGGCTTCTTCCCGCCCCTTTCTTCTCCGCAGCATCGCTCTCCTGCCGCCATTGATGCCGCACGCGGAGCTTCGTCTCCTCCGTGATTCCCTCCGCCTTAACCCCGCATTTACGCGCATTAGCATCGCCGATTAACGCCGCTTCACCCCGACATTACCCCTTCTAAACCCCTAGCGCCCGCGCCTCTCGCCTCCGCCATTACCGCCGCACACGATCTCCACCTCCCGACCTCCCCCTCGCCTATAAAAGCCGCCCCCTGCTGCGCATTCTCTCCCACACTCCATTCCACCTACTCCCGAAGCTTTGCTCGCTCTCAATCGCCGGCATTTGAAGTTTCCCGTTAGCGGCAAGCTCCATCTTCTTCGATTCCGCGACAAGAAGCATTCTCCGCCACCGCGACCGCACCATCGGCTCCGGATACTCGGCGATCTGAGTGCGCGCCTCGTCCTCGCTCGAGATCCCGAGCACCTTCGCCGCCAACAACCGAACCGCCGCCGCTTCTCGCTGTCGCCGACCAACTTCCGGCCACACTCTCGCCGCCAGTAGCGCGCTCGACTCGAGTATCCTCAACGCGTTTTGCGCACCTCACCGAGCTCGCCGCCGCCGCTCGCTCTGCGCCATCGGTTCCGAGCGCCTCCCTCTCCGGCGCCGACGTGGTTAGCTACATCGGCGCCACATCGGCGCCACCTCACCCCTACGCGTGCGTGGCGTACGTGGATGCCAACAGCGGCGTACAAGGCCAAAGACACCGCTCCTTCACATCAGGTCTTTGAGCCGAGTCCACCGTGGACTTGAAAACACCGTGGACTCACCCATGACTGCTTGGGCCCACATGTCGCCTCTCGGTGCACAATTCTTGACGCCACCGGCGCAATAAATAGAATTTCCTTTAGAAATTTAATTGGAAATTCAAATTTCGATTTTGATTTAAATTTAGATTTAAACTTCCAGAGCTCGTATTTCTTCATACAAACTCCGATTTAGGTGATTCAAATTTCTAAATTTGTATAAAATCAAGATCTAGCTAACTAAACCAAAATTATTTAATTTGGAGTTAATTTGAATTTTCATTTGAATTTATTTGTGTTCATTTGAATTCTGCTTGAATTTGTAATATTTTCACAGATAGATTTTGACGACTCAGGAGAGCTTGACCCTATTGAAGAAGTAGAATACCAGAATTTGAGCAAGGCAAGTTACACCATTGACCATTTTGCCCCCAATATTTAAAATTATTAAATTCCTGTTTTAAATTATTATTGCATGCATAATTGTATTTAATTATTTTAAATTCCTGTTTTAAATAATTAATTATTCCAATTCCTTTGTATAGCCAAATTTGATTGTTGTATTATCAATTCCTTGTAACCTTAGTCAAATGAATTTAAAAATAATTATATGCATAGCAAATGCTTAAACCATGAAATATTTGACTTTGGGAGAATTTAGCCAAAATTTCTTAAATTGATAAAAAGACTATGACATTGCCTTGTCATGGTGGACTTTTGCAAATGTCTTTGAAAATTTAAAATAAAAGAAAATGGTTTGTACTTGGGCAAACATGGACCGTTGGTGGGTGCAAGTTTATGCACGGGCCTGTCTGTTAGGGGCTGAGACCTGTGGTTTTTATTGAAAGTTGCCCAAGTAGATTAAGGACCGCCTTTGAGCCGCATCTTGCAAAAGCTCCACCGTACTACCACATGTTCGTATGGGCGTAACCGGCTTAATAATTTGTAATACCTCGGTATTGTTTATGCCATTTTGTTGTGTGGGTGTCGGTTAGACTTTATTCCCACTTGGCGCAAGAGGGGTTTCAGCAGTGGTTAGCCTAATGGAAATGAAACCTTAGCGCATATTGGTATTGAGGTAAAGCATTGAAACGCCTTGTGATAATTGCCTAGTCACACACCTAAGGAAGTGTGTATTGGCCACATAACTGCAAATTATCTCTTGTGGGTAAAGTTGTACAACCTCTGCAGAGTGTAAATCTATTCAATAGCCGTGTCCACGGTCATGGACATGCTGAGCAAAGCCACTCTAAGTTAGATTTGTTTTTGGTTTTAAAATAACTTTGGACATGATTTGAGGATGATTAATCCTTGTGGTAAATTTGGGCGGGTAGCCCTGTGATAGGAGGGTATCCATCACCATGTTTCATATGGAGGTTATCCACTATAAAATGATCAATTTTAAATCTGATTTTAGTTATGTAATGAAAATGTGCCTTGAAACTTAGTATAACTATTTAAACCAAAAGGTGATTTATGCAAATAAACCCTACAACCTTCCTTTGAATAACTTATGCATGCATTCTAAATTACAGATTGGGTGTAATTTGCGAGCACAGTTGTAGTGCTCACTCTTGCTGAATATTATTATTCAGGAGAGGACTGCTATCCAGAAGGTGAGGAGCAGGACGATTAGGCCGCGATCTCCAAACGATTGCCTGTGGCGCATCGTGTGGCTTACCATTATTATTTTGCTTCCGCTTAATGTTTTATTTGGCCTCAGGCCCCAGTTGTAATAAACTCTATGATTATTAATATACACGCTGGATATGTTTGTGATAACATTTTTGTGACTGTGTACACTGGAAATCCTGGACTAGTGTATGAACACAGAGAATTCGGGATCCTTCGTTCCCGGGTTCGACATGTAGCAACTCTGTTACGGCAAATGACATCATTAACTACTAATGAGTGGCTTAGCTTTAAATGGATGTCTTAGACTTGTTAACGAGTCACTTACATGTGGGCCATGCGAGCGGAAATCGAGGGAATTGAGAGTGATGTTTACAAGACTGACATGTGGGTGTAGCTATTTAAGCGCCGTGCGTTGTGCACGCGCCGTGCGTTGTGCACGTGCACCAGTGAACTAAGTACATGGACTTGAGTCTATGAGAACCGGGTCCCACAAGTTAGTACGTTTTAAATCCAAAATTTAAAAGAAAAACAAATTATTCATAGGACCCCACTGGTCAGTGTCTGTGGCTAGCGCAACGAGCGGTAAGAAAAGTATGAAATGCTTTAGAAAATTTGGAATCTATTTATTTGCACACTAAAATTCATTTAAACTTTGAAAAATCCAAAACTAATTCATCTTAACTCCAAAATGGTTGAAACCAGTTTTGATAATTTTAATTTTTAATGAAAATTATTTCAAAATAGGTTTCAAACTTGTCACTATCACAAAAAATATAGTTTTTGGAAAGTGATCTAAAGTTAATTTATTTTTGAACTAGAAAATGCTATTAACTTTTAAAATTCATAACTAACTCATAAAAACTCCAAATGGGATGAATAAAATTATTTTGGTCTTATAATTTTATTCTCTATTTACCTATGTAATCCCTTGCCTTCCCACTGTTATGCAAAATTTCACCAAATAATTAAGTTCGGTGAACAATAATAGATCCTAATTTAGTTGGATTTTGTAGCAATCTGAGATTCAAACCACCATAACTTTCACATACTAACTACAAATGGAATAATTATTTCACCTAAATTCATCTCAAATAATATAATAACCACTGTAGAAATTTCATGTATTTTTGAGCACTTTTAATTTTGTGGTATTTCTAGGTGTTTGTCGATATCTTTATTCTATAGAGCCCGAAGCGATCGACGTAGACTCATTTGCCACCGAGAGAGAAATTTGACTTCCAGCAAGGCAAGCATCATTTGAACTTTCTTTCTGCATGATATTGATCCCAGATTTAATACAATAGTGTTTGAAATGCAATGATATTGCTTGCATGTTATTTTTCATGTATCGATATGTTGTGAATAGTTAGCTATGTCCTATACTTGCTGGTTATTCTTGATAATTCCCTTATAATTATTCTTAAGATAGATTCTTGTGATGGTATGAATGTATGTGTTGAATGCTTAACCATTGCGGGTCTAGAAAACACATTAGATCAATTGATGTGATTAACTCGTCAATTGTGGGAGGCACATAACTTTTCTTATATTTGCTTTTATCCAGATCATTGTATCTGGTTGTTGAGTCAAACTTTTTTGTTGTTAAATGGTTTTGGGTCTGGACAAGTTGTTGTACTGTGGGTGCTATTATGCACGAGACTCGGGTTTGTGGTTGTCTTGTTCGGACCATTAAGGACCACGCCATGGGCTGTCATTCCATGTAACGATCGTGCTATCACACGCGAGATATGGGTACCATGCGGTTAAGTAAGGAGAAGGTTTTATTCATTAAGCCCGGTGGTGTAAGGACACTTGTGTTGATCAATTATCCGTAGGAGTTGATGTAATTTTCTATAGTGTGCATGGGAGTGCCATTTTTGTTTATTTACATTGCATCGATATATCAAATACTACTTGTGAGCCCGCTTAGCAAGCGCTATCCATAGCTTGTACTAAGTATGGGAACACCTCGCAAGGAGACTTATCTCAATAGGACTTTCTTACTAAAACAACCAGTATCTCGATTCTCCCGTCCCCGCATACCTAAGGAAGTGTGTCATTCTCCGGAGGCATCTGGAGGTTTACGGGCTAGTCGAGTTGTGTGGGTAAAGTAGTACACCTTTGCGAGTTTAATTTGTTCGAGTAGCGTGTCCACGGTTATGGACAACACTTGGTTTGGGATGTGTCATCGTTAGACTTGAAACTAAAAGTTGACATGGTTATAACTTGGTTCGGCATGAATGGGTTGTTCGTGCATCTTAGTTTATCAAAGTGGACAACCACTTTGATATTGATTGATCTATACATTTGTCTATGTCTTGTGAAACCTTCTTTAGAAATGGTTTACAAATGAGCTTTTGAAAACTAGATGGTCCAGGAATGTAAATTGTTGCGTTTTCTGCAAAACTAAACCACTAAATGCCATCCTTTGTTATCCTCTAGCATAAATATTTTTAATTTGTGTAAGACTTGCGAGTAGATTTGTGCTTAGCCCGGTTGCTGCAAATTCAGGTGAAGACTTCGAGCCCAATGAGCTCGTTAGCGCCGATTTAGGCGACGCTGACGAGTAGTACTACTATTTAACTCCCAGTCATTTGCCATGGGTTATGGGGAATACTATTGCTGTACTTTTGGTTTATTTATATCGTTTCCGCTGCTACTTATTGTTCTTATTTGAATTTGGCCGGTCAGCTATTATGTAATAGTTGTAGACTTAACTATTATGATGTATGTCTTTTGAATTATCAATGTATGAATGTTGTATGACTTTGAGTGATGTTGAATGAGTGCATGAGCGTGTTGGTCGCTGATCTTGGGAGCCAACACAGTCTCAAGCTCGCTGTTGATGAATTCCCTTTTAACTCACTAAGTGTGGACTTTGATTGTTTAGAGAACCGATGTAGTACTTGTAGAGGAACAGTACACCTGATCACCGATGCTCTAGTTTCATCAAGTCTTCCCACTTAGATAGAGTGAACTTAGAATTCATTTACTTGAGGCCCAGAGTTATCTCCATAAGTCCGGGAAGGTCTCGATCTTATGGGAATAACCCCGGGGGTCCTCACAAAAGCATACTTTCTGAGGTTTACGCTTTCCAACAGAAAAATGTATTTTGCTCTGAGCTTTACTAGGGTTTACGCTTTCCAATAGAGAAAATGTATTTTCTTCTGATCTGAAAGCAAGTTTATCATTTTTTATTAAGTCATATGTGGCACCTACTTGTTAGTGACTCGTAGTTTTATTCTCTAGATTTTTATTCATAGACTAATTATTCATTAACTAAATAGTTAAACCTATTTTGATTTTAATTATCTCACGACTAGAGCCCACATGTTAGTCTCTCGGCTTTAAAATATGTTCTAAAACCGGGAACAGTGTGTGGTCCCACATGTCACACACATTTACTAATAGTTTAAAATTAGATTTATGTTAATATTTTTTGCTGGTCCCACCTATCATTAGACTTTTTACCCTTAATCTATCATTAGTGCTAACCAAATCCTAAATTCGAGTGGGTCCAACTGGTCAAAGAGAGAGAGAGATAGATAGAGAGAGAGAGAGAGTGCATGAGCAGAGCCGCGCGTATGGCCGAGCGCCATGGAGACCTTGCCGTAGGCGAACGGTGGGATGAGCGGCTGAAGAATCTAGACCCGCCATTATGTGTTAATGGAGTATTTTGGTGATTAATGACAAATCTAAATATGAGACTAACACCTTTCATTGATTAATGAAAAATCTAAATACGAGACTAAAGGAGATCATCATGTGTTGATGATTATCAAGTCAATGACCCGACTCGAAGTGAAGATGTGGGTCATCAAGCTTCAAGAAGATGTTCAAGGCAAATGTATGACTAGCTAGGGATAAGGATGTGTTCCTAGTATTTTACCCACCTTGGTCGTCCTTGGGTGAGGTCGCTTGTTGCTGGTGCCATTACACATTTCCTTGGACAAGGAGTAAGCCCTCTCATATCTTATGTGCATGTGTTGCACTTAGTGAGTTTGGAGAGCAAACCCTAAGTGCATGTGTTGTCTTAGGTAGGATTGTGTATCTATTTGGCTTAGACACTTGATTAGTTGAAGTGAGAGTTGAGACTTGTTACTCTTGGTGTTTACCGACACCTAGACGGCGTGCAGGTGTCGTGGACCAGTGATCTTGTTAAGAAGCTTGTGAGAAGGCCCGGCGTGGTTGTGAGTGGTTTGGTGCTCGTCATCTCCGGAGTGGAGGAAGAGCAACCCCGAGTGGATCGAGGTGTTGGTTCATGTTGTAAGAACCGGTCCAAGTGGTTGGACTTATGTCAGAGGTGTTGGCTCAATTGAGGAGCCGGTCCAACGCGGTTGGGCTTACCTCAACGTAGATTAGGGGAGACAGGCAAGTCTCCGAACACCACGATAAATCACCATCGTGTCTATTGTGGGTTGTTCATCTTTGTGCAATTTACATTACTTGCATTAATTGCTCATATATCGGTGTATGCTTGCTAGTCTTCCTTTGTTGTTTATTGTTGGTGCACTTAGTAAAGTCTAGTTGATTTAGGTTTTAATTGTGCAAAACCGATTTGTTATTAGCTTCCGCATTAAAAATAGGTTTTAGCCAAAGAGATTTTTAAAACCACCTATTCACCCCCCTCTAGTCGGCCTCCTCGATCTTACAAGTGGTATCAGAGCTTGGTCTCTCATTTATTAGGCTTCACCGCCTAGAAAGTAAAGGATGACTAGCGAGGGTTCTCCATTGCCAAGGCACCTCAATTTGATGGCACAAATTATGCTTATTGAAAAATTAAAATGGCCATCTATGTTAGGGCCATGGGCACCTATGGAGAATTGTTGATGCATGTTTTGCTACTCCAATTGATCCACAAAAGCTTACTCAAAGAGAAGAGCAAAACTTGCAACTCGATGCTCAAGCTTTAAATGCTCTATATAGCGCTTTGAATGTGGAGGAGTTCAATAGAGTGAGCAATCTTAAGAATGTTCACAATGTTTGGACAACTCTCATGGAAATTCATGAGTGAACCTCCACGATCAAGGATGTTAAATTGCATAGGTTGAAGCTCAAATATGAGTCATTTACTATGTTGCCTCATGAGAGTATCAATAAAATGTATTCTAGAATGAACAACATAGTAAATGATCTCAAAGGTCTATCTTTTGATTTAATCGATCTTGATATTGTGCACATGATGCTTAGGGCTCTACCGGACAAATATGAGACCTTGGTGACATTATTCCTCAATTCACCCGAATTGTCAAGCATGACTCCTACCGCTCTGTTGGGCAATCTTATCACAAATGAGATGTACGAGAAAGACAAGGATGAGCTCAAGGAGAGAGCCTCAACTTCAAGCAAAAGAATTCATACTTTCAAAGCCAAATATGATTCAAGCGAAGATGAGGACCACAATAAGGAAGATGATGACACTGAAGAAGAAATTGTCACTCTCATTAATAAATTGGAAGATCTCATGAGGAGACGGAATTCACATAAAGATTCAAGCACATCTTCAAATGCAAAGCACCACAAGACTATAAGGTGCTATAATTGTCAAAGAAAGGGACACATTACCTCAAAGTTTCCTTATGGGAAGGAAGATGAGGAAGAGCCCAAATTGTCATCAAGGAAGAAGAATGATGGCAAAAGAAGACAATTCATGGGCTAGCCATCAATGATGATCCATCAAACCTCTCAAATGCAAGTGAGGCTCCATCATTAGTTTATTTGATATGTCTACATGCTTCATGCCAAAAGGTAATAACGAGGTACATGATGATGATGAACCTTCATATGATGAGTTGATAGACATGTTAGAGGATTTGAATGAATACCTTGGCAAGGAGAAGTCAAAATTCAAAGTCTTGAAGAAAGAATATCTTTCTCTCAAGGATTCTTCTGAGGAGCTAGAAGAAGCTAATGCGACTCTCCTTCTGAAGTATCTTAATAAGTCCAAGGTGGGTATAGGCATTGCATGCAATTTACTAGATGATATGCCATGTATAGCTCCTAGCCCTTGCATTTCATCTAAGGTTAGCATATCCACTTCATGTGATGATTTACTTGATATGCCTTGTTACTAAAAAATAGATGCTCCTATTTCCTCTATGTCTTGTGATACTAACCTTGTAGAGGAAAATAAATAGCTCAAGTCCCAAGTCATAAAATTAAAAGTTGACTTAGAAAGAAGCTACAAATGGAAGGCCATTCTCGATGATATATTAAGCAAGCAAAAACGTTTGCAAGATAAGAGTAGTATTGGCTACACCCCATGAAAAGTGAGAATAACAAGACAAGATACAATGCAAGACACACAAAGAACAATGTCAAGTGCCATGGATGCAATGGGAAGGGCCGCTATGCCTCGGTGTGCCCTAATCAAATAGATGTCAAGACAAGATATTTAAAAATGAGGCAAGCAGGCAATGAGTAAGAAAAGAAGACAAGTAAGGGAAGTAAAAACCCAACTTTCTACAATTGCTGGGAAAAAGGGCACATTAGTAAACAATGTCCCAAAGGTATGTCTCCTCAGCCAATTATCTATAATGATCATTATTTGCTTAGGAAAGATAAATATGGCAATGTATTTTCTAGAATGGTTAGTTCACCAAAGTTTATTACTAGGGCCATTTGGGTGCCGAAATCTATTGTGACTAACATTCGTGGACCCAACCAAGTATTGGGTACCAAAATACGCTTAAATGCTTAATAGGTACTTGGAGAGGCACTGGAGGTTTGGCTCACATGAAGAGATAGATTCCATCATATGCAAAATTGAAGCCAAGCTTGAGGATGATCATGTCATATCTTAAGCAAATGCCATTTTGGTAACAAGTATTTACATTAAACCATCTAGCCCTTATGCCTTATGTAGGTTACATTCCATGAAAAACATATAAAAAGGGGTGTTCTTACTCTTATTCATAATCTTCTTATTAAAATCTTGAGCAAGATGGTGGTGGCACACTAAGGGGGAGCGCTAAGTCATATACATATATATCACATCCCTAAGTGTGCCCAAATTGACTAAGTGCTAGTAATGTTTTTCAAAATTAAGTCATTTTAGCCAAAAGTCAAAAATTTCTTAAATATTAGTAATTCTTTGAAAAACTAGTTGCAAAATGTATACAAATGCTTTTCAAAGGTTTTCGAAAGGTTTTGGTTCAAGAAAAATCTATTTCAAGTGAAAATGAGTTTCTAGCCAAAATTCTAGATCATAGTATCTTGTTTTTGACCTAAACTAGATTTTTGTGTAAAATCTTTTCTAAAAGGAATTTGAAAAATCTTTCCAAAAGGAAAATCCTATAGTTTACTATTCTAAAAATTTTTGGTATTCAAAAGATTTTCAAAATACCAACCTAGCAAAAGTTATTTGATTTTGAAACTCGTCCAAAATACTATTTTCACCTAAGTGGTCACTTTCTAGCACTTAAGTGAGTTTTGTCATCTGAGCCAAAATTATTCATATGAATAGGTCTATAGTGGTATTAATGACTCATACATGCAATTGGATGCTTTAAATACAACCAAATGCTCATTTTGGTTTGTTTGGAGAAATTTCATAAAAATAAGTTTCATTTATGTAAAACCAAAGCTTAATTTATAAAAAATATTTAAGATTTGGATTTTCAAGGGCTATATAAGTTGGAAATACTCCAAATATGTTTATTTGGTTGATTGTGTAAAAGTTTGGAGTAAAATACAACAATTCCCTTTTTTCTCCAAAATTCAGAACTGAAATCTACTGACAATTTGAGTCTCAGCCGGTCTGGTCGGCGACCCCAATCCGGTCTGACCGTAAGCCCCTGGTCTAACTGTATTCTTGCCGCCAGACTGACCAGATCTAGAGAGACTGGCCTGCTTTTGTCAAATTTGT
Organism: Hsuehochloa calcarea; assembly: GCA_036346395.1. Taxonomy (NCBI): domain Eukaryota; kingdom Viridiplantae; phylum Streptophyta; class Magnoliopsida; order Poales; family Poaceae; genus Hsuehochloa; species Hsuehochloa calcarea. Next base: position 34,908,114 of record CM070611.1, read on the forward strand.
TGATTTCAAATTTCCTTAGGCATTCTCTTTGCTCCCCAAAGCCAAGATGATCCTTGCTATCCTTGCAAGCTACCCTATAATATTTTTTTCTTAATTACAAATGCAATTGTGTCATTCAAGTGATTATTTCAAATGGTAGTGTAATACCCCGAAATTTATTCGGGCGAATAAGAGAGTATTCGAGGGAAAGAGTTAAAGAGGGATTACAATTTTCATGATCTCAAGGGGTTTCATGAATTCCGACAACACAGGTATTGGGCCACGGCTCATGTGGCCCAAGAGGGGGCTAGCCAAAGGGGGATGACCTTCCCCACAAAACCCTAAACCCCCTTCCCCCTTTCCTCCACTTGGAGCCGCCACCCTCCTCCCTACCGTGCACCACCTTCTCCTTCCCCCTGCGCCAGATTTGTTCGTCAGATTTGGGTAAGTTCCGTACGTTTTCTGATCTGTCAACCTCTTAGAAAGTTGTAGCTCTTGGTCTTAGATTTATTTAGGCACCGAGATCATTTGATTTGGAGTTACGGTTTAGGCGATATGGCTATTTTCGTGCGACTGTTAAGGAGAGCTGACGGGATTTGGCAGTTTGCTTGTCTGGTCATTATGAATTATTAATAGGCCGAATCAGAAAGGCTACCCCAAATGAATATTGTAGATAATTCAGTAAGATTTTCAAGTTGATAAAGAACATAATTTTTAGAGTTGGCAATCAAAAGTTATGGAATTTTAACCGCGCTATTCTGTCTGCCTGAGATCTGGGACTGTCGATTTGTTCCTCGGTTTTGATGTAGTTAGAGTCAGATTCAGAACTTGCACCCAACTAGGTTATTGTAGCCCTTTAAATAATGTTTCTAAGTTGATAAAGATCACCTCCATTGGATCAGTAGAATGAAAGTTACATCATTTTCTTTACTGATATTCTGAATTATGAACAGATGTCTGTCAGTTGTTTTCAACTGCGGTTTAGCCAACTATTTTGGCCGAATCAAAGAACCCCGTCAACTAGAGTTTTCTAGAGTTATGCGTTAATTTTCATTGGGCACTAGTTCCAGGTCGTTTTGAGTCGCACATAATTATTTATGATTTTATTTGTACTGCTGTCCAGTTGGTTAGGCAGATGGCTGAAATGAGTATTGTCCGTTTATATTCGTGGTTTGTGTTGGTTAGTGGGAGGGATAGTGTGAGTCTCCCGTACCTAAATCATGCCACGTTATTCTTATTTCGGGATCATACTTGTGTAGGCGGCGAGGCATCGCGTGTGGGAACACCTTCGTTGCTTGCTAACGCGTCGCAACGCGAGAGGCAAGTACATTGAAATTCTTTACATTGATGAATGATGTGTGTTTGTGTTCATGCTAATATTTCTATGATCCATGTTTTCAATCAAAGATGTTAATCAATATTCATATTCCATTACATGAAATTCCAATGTGTTAAGATATATTGATTTCTGTGGAACGCTCGCTGTTGGTTGTTGTGCCGATGAGTTGATGATCCATGTTCATATTCTATGATGTACATTCCGTTCCTATTTCATAATCCATGAGGAAGAAAGTGATAAAATTTATTGCATATGTTCATTCAATTCATGTGTTGTTCATATGCATTCCACGGGAGTGGATTTGTAAAGACCCATCAATTCCAGTATGGGCATGTAAGACCCACCATTCCAATTTGGGCGATTTGAACACCGTATGAAACGTTCTTCATCTGATAATTTGGTCCCGGACTTTGTTAAGTACGGGCTTAAGTGAACACCGACGGGTGTCTCACTCGCTATACCGGTATGAGCATGTGTTAGTCCATTCCTTTCAATGCATCCATTCATTCCATTCATATACATAAGTTTTCAGAGATTAATTCTTATTTCGTAATGTGACTGACTTGTTCATAACCTAGTATGTTCAATTGTTTATTGTTCTTGCTGAGTTTGGACCCACCCTTGTTTTTTTCTGTGTTTATTTAGGTGAACCTTGTTGATGATAATATTAATGGGAGGGAGTAGACCAGCACGTTCCACACAGTTCATTACATTATATTTTCATTAATGGATTCAACTATGTTAATGTTTGATGAGAGATGAACTGTAATAAGTAATGTTTAGACTTTATGTCATATTGTTCCATGACTAGTTCCTTGATTATTCACCTTTGATGAATTGGTTATTTTCACCTCGTTACCATGGTATTGTTGTCTGATTAGAGGCATATTGAACCTTATTCCGTAATTTGATGGTATGTTGTATCTTTAGGTAGCATCTTGGCTTTCGAATAGCCAGGGTGTTACAGGTAGCTTCTCTTAATCATCTTGACCTCGGCATGAGATTCATCTTTACTCGTGATACCATCTTATTTCTTCAAAGTGATATCTAATTTCATTCCTTGCTGATCATACTTCCCCTTACCAAGCTCAAGTAATCTTCGTATACAAGTGGATTCTCTCTTTCCCCCGTCTCTTTGGATGCTTTCTTTGAAGATCTTTACGAGAGAAGTTCAAGCACTTTGCAATCTCAAGTCTTGTCGACACGTGGTATCTACAAGTGATGTTTAAGGACTATCTTTCAAGTGTGATCCACATATAGACATTCTTGGTGTCAAATATCAAAGAAGGAGAATTTGGTTGCAAATAATGGTCAAAGGAGATAGTTTGAAATCATCATGGGTGTTGCATGGATATATTTCAAAGAGATAACGAAGATTTTGGTTGAAGGAGAAAGCCTTTGTGTAAGGGAGAGTTTTTTATAAAAGGAGTTTTTCTTAGCAAAAATGAAAAATGTTTAGGGCTGTCTTTAAAATGGGTAAACTATTATATGGGAGAACTAATTTGCAAAGACTCCTTGTGTGTTTTTGGTGTTTAATACCAAAAGGGGGAGAATGTTTATATCAATATTCTTCCATTTGGATGTTTGATATGTTTAATATGCCAAGGGGGAGAATGTATTGAATGTATAAGAATATCATTCTCACATGCATAATGATTGAAGCTTTAAATTTCATTTTATGACATGCATAGACATAGTTCAATAGCTTAAAATTCTTATCTTATGTCTATTTATATCCAAATGTTGTTATTGATAAAGAATTTATCATCAATCACCAAAAAGGGGGAGATTGAAGAATCTAGACCCGCCATTATGTGTTAATGAAGTATTTTGGTGATTAATGATAAATCTAAATATGAGACTAACACCTTTCATTGATTAATGATAAATGTAAATATGATTCTAACTCTCTTATCTAGTATGATTTTGTGTAGTCTCGTTTGGATATAAAAAGGTGAAAACCATGGAGGTATGTGTTAGACTTTATACTCTTATATATTGTTGCATTCCTCGAATCCAAAATATAGGCTGAACTCCACCAAAAGTTTAACTTGAATATGCGCATCTGTATTTATTATACGTTTGTGTATGCACACATTTAGAGGGAGTTCACTCTATATTTTGTGGTTTCATTAGTATTGATCCATATTCCGTTCTCTACACATACTTGGGATCTCTACTTTGAAACATATCCTTGGAGTATATATAACTTGTGTAGTTCTTGTATATTCATGTTGCTCTATGTTTATTTATCTACATTCAATTTATGTGCAATTGAAGTGGATTTCATCAATTACCAAAAAGGAAAAGATTGAGGCATCTTGTCTGTCGGGACCCAAATATGCAAATCTGGACCCTCTGTGTATTCTGCACTAGTCCAGGATCACGCTAGTGCTCACAGTGTCAACATCGATGAAAGATCACATCCATACAACGAATATAAGAATAACGAGTACTTTGAATAACAAATAACTGTTGGGACCTTATGGTCGAGTTTTACATTTATTAAGCCATGCAAGGCTGACAATAAATAAATAAACTGCAGCGGAAACGAAATAAACTCCGGTGGCTCCCATCAATTTACCACAGGCAACTGACTGGGATCAAGACCCTAACGCTCAACCTTCGTAGAATTCCTCTTCAAAAGCAGGCGACGACTCCTCCATACATTGATTTGTTTAGCAAGAGTGAGTACACACCGTACTCGCAAGTCATACCACAGAATGCATTTATACATGATGGCTTATTCCAAAGAAATGGCTTCTGTGGTTATTTTGCAGAAATGCAACATTTGCAATTGAATACAAATAATAGATTGAAAGCATTATTCAAAACAAATAGACAATAATAAGTTAACAATTGATTTCACAAAGGACACACAGTCTAATCAAGTTCTTTCACACAACTGAACAAGTTATCTCACACAGCTGACCCTTCCCAATTGTTTTATGAAAAACTACCCGCGTGTGAAATTCGAGCATGTCCATAACAGAGGACGCGACTATTCGAATAGATTGGTTTAAACACTCTGCAGAGGTTGTACACTTTACCCACACGATGAAATCAACCGGATCAGAGTTGATCACAACAAAACCTTTCAGAGACTTCATCTCAAACAATGACACTCCTGGTGTGCTTTCTCTGTCAGTCAATTTGTACACACACCCTTGGAGCGACACACACCATTGGACGAGGATGCAAATGAATCTCGCGATGTGACATATCACACCTCCACCCATCACATAGCTTAAATACAACTGAGTTGTCAATGTCAAGACTCCATAACTTACTAAGTCGGGCCCACATACTAGGCATGTGGTCGCATGCAGTAAGGCCCATTCAATGGCGCACAAAGTTAAGTCCTTAATTGACTAAGGCAAGACTTCCAGTTTTTCCCAAATCACAAAGTTTATATCACACAGATCCACCGTTCACACAGAATCCACCACTTGCCTCAGTCTAAATCTTTTCCCACCCTGTTGATTAAGTGCAACACATGCCATCAACGAGTAATAGCACCACACACACAGATTCATCGCAGTTCCATAATCACTTAGTCAAGTTTATAATTGCAACTCTCACATGAAATGATGACTCGTGGCATGGCTAAGCAGTCTAATCGTATCTAACCAACCCACGTTGGTGCTACAATAATACCAACTAATAATTAATCAACCTAGGGTGACAAAAGATCATGGCATACAATAGACAAGGTGGCATAACAATTTGGATTAATAACTACACCCAAAAGCATTTAAATAAATACTTGAATTAGAATGCAATACATTGAAACAAAGTATTTTGAAAACTGAGTTCAAAATGATCAAAGGTATAACTTGCCTTGGAATAGATCTAGATATTGGTCTTGGTCTTGAGGTGCTCCTTCTTCGCAAAATTCCCAAGTATCGGCGTCTACTCATGAAACGAGACAAAAGAAATAAAACAAATAAATAACAGAGGCAAAACAAACTCCAAAAATTAAATAAAATTCACCATTAAATAGATCTTAATTTTATATGAATTTACAAATTTGAATGGGCTCAATTGGACTTGGATGCAAAAGATATGGGCTTTGGAAGATTGAAAAATCAATTAAACCCTAATTTGGATTTTCTCGAATTTCCAATTATTTTATAAAGGAAAATCGAATTATTGCGCAATGCTTGCGTCGTAGAATTTCGGAAAAAATTAAATTTAAAATAAAATCGGCAGTGGGACCCATCGCCGTCGGCACGGCTCATGGTGGACTAAGCTCACCGAGCCACGGGATCTGAGCCGGTGGGTGAGCCACGTCTTGCGTGTCTTTGTGCTGACACTTCGACACGAGGCGACACTGCGAGCACAAAAAGGCGACGCGCGGTTGCGATAAGCGCCCGACGCGGCTCTGGCGGCGCGTGGCGCTTCGGGAACCAATGGCAGCGCGCGAGCAGCGGCTCTTGGCCGTGGTGAGTGGTACCAATGTGTAGAGGAGGTTAATGCGCACACATGGGCACCGGTTTGAGCACACAGGGTTGACGGAGATGGCCGTGGCGAGGAAGAAGTGGCGGAGAAACCTTTGGTTTTGTCGGACGGGCGCTCGCGATGCTCGGCGACGAGGAGGCGCGCGCGAGGTAGCTCGAGACTTCTTGATCACAATGGTGCGATCGGTGGAGCAAGAGGCGACGGCAGGCGGCGCAATCCACCGGAGAAGAAGCTCGGCGAAAACCTAAAACTCGAAATCGGCGGCGCTAGAGCGATCGGGGCGGCGAGTGGTCGCTTAGGGTTGCGGAGGTCGAGCGGTGCTAGGAGGGGTATTTATAGGCTCGAGGAACGCCGAATTTGGAAATCCCAAATCGGGTCAAAGCGGTGGATTTTGAAATCCTCGATTCTCGGAGATTGAATCCGATTTGGAAGTTTAAAATAACAGGAGCAGTGCGGGAGAGATAAGGCTTTGAAGGCGTTGTCAGTGCACAAAATCGGGGCCGTTCTGCGCAATTGTCGGACGAAGCTCAGAGTCCGAAAATGGCGGACCTTGCGCGGCCGGGAGAAGAAGGCAGCGCGAGACGACGACTTCGTCGCGGTCCCACTGGCAGCGTGGCGGCCTTGCGGTGTGAGCGGCGTGCGATGGCGATCAACGGCAGCGCGGCGCGGCGCAGCGAGCGGCGAGATCAACGGGCGAAGCCACGCGGCGACAATCCAGCGGGGCAAGGCGAGGCGGCAGCGGCGGCGGCGGGCGATGGCGATCAACGGTGAGATTGGCGGTGGAATAGTGTTGAGCTTGCCAAAGACCATTCGAAGATTTAAAATAGATTTTCTTTTAAATAAATCCAGAAAATACAATTAGCAATTAGAAAATAGCAAATGATTTTGGAAAAATTCCAGAAAATTCTATAAAATATAACCAAGCATATAGAATCTAAATAAAATAGTTTTGACAATTGTTGATGTTGGGATTAAACACATTAAATCAATTTGTCCTTAAAGTCCATATTAAGCTTTTAAATAAATATTCAAATAAATCCAAATGGTGAATTTTCTCACTACCACTATTTAAAAGATTTTTAAAGCTCTGAAATTTGGGATGTTACAAACCTCCCCCCCTTAAACGAATCTCGTCCCCGAGATTCAAAGCTAGCTAGAAAAGGCTAGGGAACTCGGCTTTCAGCTCATCTTCACGTTCCCACGTTGCTTCTCCTTCAGTGGTTACTCCACTTTGGATTTTGCGCAAACGAACGGTCTTGCTTACAGTGCGGCGCTCTGCGACATCAAAATTCGGCGAGGTTGTTCTTTGTCGTGAGATCCTCCTTTAGTTCAATGGACTCCAGCGAAGTGCACTCTTCGGCACACGAAGACACTTCTTGGTGAGAGACATGAAAGACATCATGCACTCCACCTTCTAACGCATTGCGGTAGCTCAATCGATACGCAACTTCTCCAGTTCCAAAACCTTGAATGGACCCACATACCTTGGAGCAAGCTTCCCTTTGGTGTGGAATCTCTTAACACCTCTGGCGGAGTAACTCGAAGATACACAAAATCCTCAGGTTCAAAGCGAGGTCACGGCGACGATTATCGGCATAACTCTTTTGCCTAGGCGGGCTATCTTTAACCTCTCTCGATCATAGCAACTTGTTCTTGACTTCTGAATAATATCGGCCCGAATACTACGTTCAATTTGTCTCGACCAATTCAACGAGTTCTGCGAGCACGGCCGTCTGAGCTTCAAATGGTGACATTTGCAAAGCGGCTTGATAAGCTTTGTTGTCGACGAGAGTTACATACGGCAAATGTAACATCCCAAATTGGGTTTGTGTTTCAAATGTAATAAAGATGAGGATAAATTAAAACTTTTGTTGCCTCATGTGTTATTCTGATGTTTGAAACCTCTTTCCTTTAATTGGTGGAAATTAAAACTCAAAATTTCCCCAATTAAATTCAGTCATAAATCTCCTCAATAAAAATCGGTGCCCAACCCTCCAAATAATTTTCATTGGACCTAGGAGTGATGTTTAACCCCTCGAAATTATTTCATAATTTTGAGAAATTATTTGATAATTTTGAGACAAGTCAAACATTAGTCAAACTCCTAAAATAGCCTTACGGAATTTTTAGAGAAACATGCGATGCATAACAGTCTCTGAAAATTTTATATAAGGTTCCTCTGCTTTATCGACAATCTCGATTAAAATTTCATGAATTTTGGAGCTTGTTTGCTATTCCAAATAATTCTCTAAAGTCGGCTCGACCAATTAAGTCAAAAATCGGTTTCACATTTGCTCGGGTCGGTCCGACAACGGTTCGAGCTCAAGGGTGCAACGGATCAACTAATAGCACCTTAGGGCGGTCTCTCGGTAGCGCGATCCGTAGCCGTTTGATCTCAATCCGGTGATCGGCCGGCGGGTGAGCGTTCGGACCGAGCGAACTCACTTAAGCGTGTTAGTCGTTTGATCTTCGATCAGCGGCGCGATGGAAGGGATGTTCGGACCGTCCAGAAGTGCGGCTAGAACCGGCGTTGGATCTTGATCGTGCGGTCGACAAGCGATGGAGCGCTCGGGCCCGCCGGTGAATAAGCGCGCGATTGGAATCCTATGCGATCGAGCGGCCGTCCTCTTTTCGTCTTCCTCTCGCTCACGTCGTCGGCGAAGTCGGCGAGAAGCGTGCAGATACAACAACCACGGTGCATTGTCACCTCCATCGTTCGACCAGCGTCTTTGAGCATTAAATGCTAGTCTTTGCCGACTGTTGAGTCGTCTTCTACCTCTGTACTGCCCCATCCCTTGGCCGGTTTGGACGACAAGCTTTTGACCGAAAGTTGCATTGCTCCATCCTTTGCCCTCTCGGCCTATATAAGCTTCTTCATTGCTTCATTAGCATTCTTTGAACACCTTTGAGCTTGACATCACTTCTAGTGCAGAGTGAGCTCCTTGGTGATATATTGCTCTCGGCGCCATTGTTGAAGCTTCAAGTTCTTGGTGAAAGTGGTGTTCTTGGCCTCTCATCCGAACTGTTGCTTCCTCGGTTGCTTAGCCTCTCGAAGAGTATTAACCCTCTGTCGGTTTGCTTTTGGCGTGACGACTCAATTTGTTTTCCCCTTTCGGTATGCGAAGGTGATCTTCTTCTTTAGCTCTGGTAAGTGCACCATTTTCAATTTCCTTGCTCCTCAGCTTACTCTCATCTCATGCGCATTAGCCCTCAATCAATTTCACATTTGGCGCGAGAATCTTATCAATTTGGTTTTCCCCCTTTCGGCGAAAATTGGTTATTGTCATCTCGACTCGGTAAGTCCATATCTGTCCAATTCCTTGCTTGATGGGTACTCCATGCTATTGCGATCATCGTAGTAGCTTTAGATTTCGCTATTTTTGCTTGAGTCGCGGCGCATCGTCGGGCTTTGCCTCTGTTCTTTTGTCGATCTTCGTTGTCGGACGAAAAGCGAGCTTTCGACTTCGTTGAGTTTGGCCGTAGGATTTTAGATCAAGCGCTTCGGATTCTTGTGGCGTGATCGGACCTTGCGCGCTAGGTCATCGCGCGTGGCGTCCGATGTTCGATCAACGGTCGGATCTGGATGAGCGTTCGGACCGTCCGAGCGGTTCGATCGCGTGGGCCGTTGGATCCAAGATCAGCGGTTCACGTTCGTGTGAGCGTTCGGACCGCCGGACATCCTTGGCATCTGGTTCGTTCATCTTTCATCAGCGGTCGATGCTTAGGGTTGGCGCGTTAAGCTCTGTTGCTGCGGCGTGTGGGCTGTTGGATCGATGATCTTGACCCATAATCTTCCACGTCGTTTATCGGGTTATATTCCTCGGGTGGAGTTATTTATCAAGCTGAAAAATAGTTTTATCTTCCAAAATTCATAAGTATTTTACGTAGCTTCAAAAATGATAAAACCATTGCCATTATTTTTCATTCTTAGTAAACTTATTTCCAGTATAGGTTGCTCATTTATCGATGTGAGAAAAGATTTATTTTGAAAGTAAGCATTAAGCGATTATCTTTGCAATGAAAAAATAGTGAATCTTAGAAAACTCATAACTAATTATTGCAAGCTCCAAATGAGATGAATCCTGTGGGGCTGTTCATCTTATGAGTGCTTGTTTTATCATAAAAATTTCAGTAGCTGTATCATCCTAGAAAATTTCACTAAAATCATTGCTTAGGTGAATAGTGCTGTTTTTCCTTTTACGGCCGATTGAAAATGTTTTGGCCATAACTTTTGCATTGAGAATCCAAATCAATTGGTTCTTGTTGCTTTAGTTCATAAAAATTATGTTCTTTCTGCTGTAAAATTTGAGAACTTTTGCTGAGTTTTGCTGTTGCATCTTTTGATGTTTCTCGCCTTATTGGTTCTTGTTGGTTCTTTCGATAGGTTGCGACAATATTGTTAATATCGAGTGATCCTCTGCAGACAAAGCAATGAGCTTCAGCAAGGCAAGATATTTGATCATAAATGTCCCATTACCTTCAAAGTCTAATATCTTGTTTACAAATTATATGTATGCATTGCTTTTGTGTCCAAGTATTTTTGTCTGTTTAGAGGTAGCTATTCCTAATGCATTGTTGCCATTAAAATGTTATCCCTGCCACAACCATAAGCTATTATCATCATTTGGTGAATTAGAGCCGGTGATTTAATTATGCTCTTTTCTTGTCTTTGCGATGTCATGCTTAGAAATGCTTAGCTACAGGTAGAATTGGGCGGTTATCGACTTAGTCGATGACCTTGATCACCTAAATCATTTTGTTTATTTTGGTTCAGCACCTTATGCTTTTGTTTTGTAAAACCGAAAATGAAACAAAATGATTTGACTTAAACACAATGGCATGTTGGTGTGATTGTTGGGTGTGACAAGGAAAGGTGCCCAGTCCCTAAGGACCGAAAATGTTGCTTGCGCCAGCAGATCCAAGTACTTTGCGTACTAACCACATGAGGTTATATGGGACCCCTCTTGACCTAGTACTTTGGAGTGTGTTATCTCAGTCGCGGGAGGAGCGTTGTGTGTGTTGTGTGAAAAGGAATTGTGTTCTTGTGTTTGGGTGTGCGGTGGTGGAGTTTAGGGATGGACTCTCCACCTCGAGGCGTCATGATTGTCAGAGGCTTTACAGTGAGGAGTAGTTGTCAGTGGGCCACGACCCGACACAGCGTATGGGTTTCTATCCATACAGGCGACTCGAGTTAATACATAATATTGGAAAAGTCTCGTAGGACTTAGCCGTGTTGGCATACCTAAGGAAGTGTGCTTAATCATGTGGCAAAAGGCGATCGACATGTGGGTAAGTTGGTACACCTGCGGGGATAAATCTATTCGAATAGCCTCGTCCTAGGTTGTGGACACGCTTGGTGATTTCACGCAAGATCTAGACTTCAACAAGCTGTTTTTGTTTTAAAATTAAAACTTGACATGGTTGGCATGAGTGGGTAATTCATGCTATTGTGGTGGCTATTGGGTTAGCCACTTCGGAATTATTTCTTGTTGTTGATACTTGATTACTCTTGTTTTTATCAAATAAAATCAGATTGCAAAATTGCCTTCAATCTATTACATTATTGCAAATAAAACTTGCTTTATGCTTACAAACTTGAGTCCTATCTGCTCCACTTAAATAAGCTTGCATATAGTTATTGTATAGATCTGTTATCATTCTTATATATCTTGCGAGTACATTCAAAGTACTCACCCGACTTTCTTTGAAATTTGCTTTTGTTCTGAGAGGAAGGAGGTGAGCCCCAAGGGCTTCATACGTGAGATGTCTTTGCGGAGTTCGACGGCTAGGCTGCGGCACAGTCGGTTGCCTTGTGGGTAAAAGGCACACCGTTGGGCTCTTTGTTTATCGCCATCTTATGGCACTTTTGCTTCATTGATACGTAATATTTATCATTGGCGGTTGGCCTCTTTGTTATAATTACTCTTGAATATTATTATGTATGTCTTTATTTTGTTACGTGCTTTCGGTTCTATGTGATTGAATGGAATTGATGCATGAACTTTTGTGAGAGGGTGTATCTTGCACTCTGGGAAGTATACATTCCTCGGCGTCCTGAGTTATTATGCTTATGATGATAGGGTCAAGTGGTGACTAATCATTATAAGCTTAATAATCGAGGCGTCACAAGAGGTTGGTATCGAGCCATCTTGACCATAGAAGCCGCTAACAGTCGTCTTTAGGATATTTTGAAAAACTTATTTTCAAAGTGTCAAATGATTTTTGAAAGCTTAGGTATTCTCGGGTTTTACTCCTTACCTCTCTTAGCTTTCTCCTCTCATCTTACTCTAATTTGAGTTTTGAAAATTGTTTACCTCTCCTTCTTTCAAAGTTAGTTGTTATCGATTAAATGGGTTTGGGAACCAGAGTTTGGCAAATTGAAGTGCTTAGGGTTTTGAAGTTTACGGGTGGAGATTTGGCTAGAGGCTTGGATGCGGAATCTGGACCGCGCTTCAATTTCAGACAATGAGCTCAATGGTTTACGATAGGACCAGAGCTTGGCAAATTGAAGTGTGCAGTTTTGAAGTTTCTAGAATGGAAGACTTATTTGGAAGCTTGGATGCAAAATCGCTCTGACAACCTCAATTTCGGACAGACAAGCTCGATGGTTTCTAGTGGGGTAGAAAATGAGAGTTTAATCAACTAAAATTTGTGGGGCTAAAAGGGTAAGAAGTGATATCCTATATCTTGTGACTAATGCCTCTCTAAGTTGGTTTTACCCGAATTTTCCATGCAATAAGCTTTTGGTAGTGTTCTGAAATTTTCTTCTCAAAGCGACTACTTGTTCATTCAATACAAGTTAGTCGCATCGAGAGATTGGATCTTGTGTCTTATGAGTTTTGCATGGATCTTATGCCTCTTTGCAACTATTTGGAGTTCGTTTTATTGCGGGTTATGTGTTTCTGATAGGCTTAGGGTTGTAGGCACTAATCCTAGTGGATAGCTTATCTTTTGCTATCCCTTCGTTATAGCTCTCGGTTTATGTTTTCTAACTTCGCCTTGATGCGGCAGGATGGTGAGTCGTACTCGTAGCGGCCGAGGCGGCCAGAGGTCGGGATGAGGAACTTCCACCTCCTCAGACCATGGTGAGGTGCTCGCTTCGGTCGGCGGGCCGTATGGACGGACCACGGATCACGGAGGTGATTGCGGAACACCTCCAACATCTCGGTGCCTCGGATCGGGAGGAGGTGGCCACCGCGAGAGGAGGACTCTCGGAGTTCCTTCGCACTCGACCACCCACCTTCTCGGTCAGGGACCCACTCGGCGGATGGTGGCTGCGTCTCGTTGGCGAGCTCAACATCGCTCGATGCGAGGATCACGAGAAGGCCTTTGTTCGCCTCCCATCGGTGGAGGCGGCACTCTCATGGTGGGAGAACTTCCTCGCCATGCGGCTCGAGGCGGGCTATCACTTGGCGGAGTTCGCGTCGCTTTTGGCGGGCTCATGTCCCATTGGATTGATGAAGTTGAAGAAGAAGGAATTTACGGCGCTCAGCGGCGCAAATCGATTCTGAGTACCTCCATGAGTTCAACCATCTTTCTCGGTATGCTCCGAGGATGTGCCTACGGATGAGGCAAGCGGGAGAAGTTCATGGATGGCTTGTCAGGAGCTTGGGACAAGCTATCTATTGTTGACTTCCCGACTTCGGACCTTGGTCGACAAGGCCATCATCGCCGAGCATAAGGCGAGGGCATGGCGACTCGCATAGCGTAAGTGGGAGGCCCGAAGGCATCGGGGCCGTTGCTCCTCGTCCGTATGGCGGACCCGGCTCGGTCGTCCCTCCCGTGCGGCACCACCGAGGGCACGGCGTTCGTTCCACGCCCACTGCGGCCGTGCCCGATCCGTGCACTGCGGGACAGCGGAAGCATCCGCCACCCGCGCGGATGTCATATGTTTCTTACGCCACGACAAGGGCATTATGCTAATAATTGCCCTAAGAAGGCTGGGCGGTCCCTCGTCCTAATGGAGGGCGGGCAAGGGAGTGGTCGTGATCGAAGGCCCCAAATGTGGGAGGCGGCGAGTCAACCTTATCTCGGCCGAGGAAGCTCGAGATGCACCCGGCGTCGTGTTGGGTACACTTTTCGTTAACTCTCGGCCGACTCTGATTTTATTTGATTAGGGGCTTCTCACTCGTTTATATCGAGTCTTTTGCTGCACTTAGTGATCTTTGGTGATCCCTGCATGTTCCTTTGATTATTCATTCTCAGAATTCGGTAATGAGAAATGAAAATGAATCTTAGGGGTGTTTTGATTGAAATTGGAGGAGTGGGATTTTTGGCAAATCTTATTCTCCTCAATTCAGTCAAGTTGGATGTGATACTTGGCATGGATTGGTTGTCTCAACATAGGGGACAAATCGATTGCGCGGAAGGTTCATTTCCCTCACAAGCCGTCTGGCGGCCAAGTGGGAATTTTACGAAGCTGCAAGAACCACACCTTTATGCACTTGAAGCCAAGCTAACCCTGGAGATTCATGAAGTCCCCGTGGTGTGTGAGTTCAGCGATGTGTTTCCCGAAGATTTGCCCGGGATGCCTCCAGCAAGGGACATTGAATTTGTCATCGAGTTGCTTCCGGTACGCCCCTATTTCAAAGAGACCGTGTCGAATGCCTCCAAATGAATTGGAGGAGTGAAGAAGCGACTTAGCGAGCTTCAAGAGAAGGGTTTTATTCGCAGAGCTCATCACCGTGGGGTTGTCTGTTATCTTTGTGAAGAAGAAAGACAAGACTCTACGGATGTGTGTTGATTACCGTCCGTTGAATCTGTGGCGGTGAAGAACAAGTATCCCCCTCCTCGGATTGATGACCTCTTGATCAATTGACCGGTGCTCGGGTATTCTCAAGATTGATCGAGGTTGGGCTATCATCAAGTCGAATCGGATCGGAAGACATTCGAAGGCGGCTTTCTCTACTCGTTATGGATTATCACGAGTATACCGTTATATCCCGGTTTGACCAATGCTCTGCTCTTTTCATGAATCTTATGAACATGGTATTCATGGAGTATTTGGACAAGTTAGTGGTTGTCTTTATCGATGATATCCTCATCTATTCGAGGATCTTTGAGGAGCATCTTTGAACATCTGAAGCTAGTGTTGGGAAACTTGCGAGCATCAACTTTATCACGAAGTTCGACAAGTCGAGTTTTGGTTGAAGAAAGTGGCATTCTTGGGTCATGTTCTTTCGGCATCCGGTGTCATTGTTGATCCTAGCAAGGTTAATGATGTGCTATCATGGGTCGGTAGAAGTCGATCCTTTGAAGTGAGGAGTTTTCTCGGTTTAGCGGGATACTATCGTCGCTTTATTGAGAACTTCTCCAAAATTGCCAAGCCAATGACCGAGTTACTCGGAAGGGCGGGAAGTATGTGTGTGCGCGATTGCGAGAAGAGTTTTCAAGAACTCAAAACGAGGTTGACCACGGCTCGATTCTTGTTCTTCCGATGTCCACGAAGCTTGATATCTATTGCGGCGCTTCTGCGAGGCTCGGTTGTGTTCTTATGCAAGAGGGCGGTGGTGGCTTACGCATCGAGCGATTCGCGGCCTCATGAGCTGAATTATCAACCCATGACTTGGAGTTAGCTGCGATGGTCCATGCACTAAAGATTTGGCGGCATTACCTCATCGGTAATCATTGCGAAGTATATTCGGATCACAAGAGTTTGAAGTACTTGTTCACCCAACGGATCTGAACCTTAGGCAAAGAAGGTGGTTGGAATTGATCAAGGATTATGATATGGGTCTTCAATATCATCAGGGCAAAGCAAATGTTGTGGCGATGCTCTCGATCGCAAGGTTCATTGCAATTCCTTAATGGTCTTGGAAGCGGCGACCGACCCTTCATGAAGAATTTCAGCGGCTCAACTTGGGAGTGGTTGAGCGGGGTTCTCTCATTGCTTTGGTTGTGCAACCCACCTTGGAGGACCAAATCAAGGCTGCTGTGATCGGATGTCGGTGTGAGTCACATCAAGGAAAATATCGAGAGTGGCTCGCTAAGTGCTTTTACGAGGGCGACCATGGGGTCATTTGGTTCGGATCACGCTGGTTGTTCAGAAGATCGTGGAATGCGGAACTTGATTCTCATGAAGCTCATGACTCTCCGTTGTCTATTCATCACAGGGCCACGAAGATGTATCAAGATCTCGGCAAAGATTACGGTGGACCGAATGAAGCGGAAATCGCAAGGTTAAATCGCCGAGTCGGCGTATGTCGTCGCGTCAAAGCCGAGCATCGGCGTCAGCGGGGCTTGCCCGACCTTTGCCTATTCACGAATGGAAGTGGGATTCGATCGGGATGGATTTTATCACGATGCGCCTCGCACCTCAAGGGCAATGATGCCATCAGGGTTGTCATTGATCGGCTAACTAAAGTGGCGCACTTCCTTCCGGTCAAGGCGGATCTCCGTGTAGGCGGTTGGCGGATCTCTATATTGCGCATCATGAGCTTACATGGGGTACCCAAGACAATTGTCTCGGATCGTGGTTCTCTTTTCACCTCTCGCTTTTGGCATAGTTTGCAGAAGCTATGGGAACTCGCCTCTCTTCGGCCTGACTTATCATCCTCAAGCGATGGCGGTGAAAGAGTCAACCAAGTATTGGAAGACATGCTCCGTGCTTGTGTTCTCTCCTATGGAAAGCATTGGGAGAAATGTTTGCCATTCGCGAGTTCTCCTACAATAACGGTTTCAAGCTAGTCTTGGAATGGCACCTTCGAGGCTTTGTATGGAAGAAAATGCGAGAACTCCGTTGAATTGGTGAAGCGGTGAGCGACCATTCTTTGGCCGAACTCAATCAATGAAGCCGAGCGAGTTGATTGATTCGAGATCGGTTGCGCCTGGCTCGATCCGAGCAAAAGAGCTATCACGGATCGTCGTCGTCGTGAGTTGAGCTTTGGCCGGATGACTTTGTTTATCTCAAAGTCTCTCCTTTGAGGTCATCGGCGATTCGGCGTCAAGGGCAAGTTGGCTCCTCGATATGTCGGTCCATCAGAGTCATCGAGAAGAAGGGCCGTCGCCTACAAGTTGGAGTTACTGCTTGCACTTGAGGGTGCATGGCGTGTTCCATGTATCGGCTCAAGAAGTGCCTCAGCGTTCCAAGCGAGGAAGCTCCGTTGGAAACTCTTGATGTTCGGAAGACTTGACCTACAAGGAGCACCTGTTCGCATCCTTGAAGAGGTGAGCGAAGAGCGAGGAATCGTGCCATCAAGTTCCTTAAAGTTCGATGGTCAAATCATTACGAAGATGAAGCCACTTGGGAAAGGGAAGATCGTCTGCGTGCGACTACCCCTCTTTCTTTCTTGAGTGAGTCAAATCTCGGGCGAGATTTACGTAAGGGGAGGTTTTGTAACATCCCAAATTGGGTTTGTGTTTCAAATGTAATAAAGATGAGGATAAATTAAAACTTTTGTTGCCTCATGTGTTATTCTGATGTTTGAAACCTCTTTCCTTTAATTGGTGGAAATTAAAACTCAAAATTTCCCCAATTAAATTCAGTCATAAATCTCCTCAATAAAAATCGGTGCCCAACCCCTCCAAATAATTTTCATTGGACCTAGGAGTGATGTTTAACCCCTCGAATTATTTCATAATTTTGAAATTATTTGATAATTTTTGAGACAAGTCAAACATTAGTCAAACTCCTAAAATAGCCTTACGGAATTTTTAGAAACATGCGATGCATAACAGTCTCTGAAAATTTTATATAAGGTTCCTCTGCTTCGGCAATCTCGATTAAAATTTCATGAATTTTGGAGCTTGTTTGCTATTCCAAATAATTCTCTAAAGTCGGCTCGACCAATTAAGTCAAAAATCGGTTTCACTTTGTTGCTCGGGTCGAGTCAGACCTTTGGTTCGAGCTCAAGGGTGCAACGGATCAACTAATAGCACCTTAGGCGGTCTCTGGGCGCGCGATCCGTAGCCGTTTGATCTCAATCCGGTGATCGGCGCGGTGAGCGTTCGGACGAGCGAACTCACTTAAGCGTGTTAGTCGTTTGATCTTCGATCAGCGGCGCGATGGAAGGGATGTTCGGACCGTCAGAGAGTGCGGCTAAACCGGCGTTGGATCTTGATCGTGCGATCGACAAGCGATGGAGCGCTCGGACCCGCGGTGAATAAGCGCCGCGATTGGAATCCTATGCGATCGAGCGGCCGTCCTCTTTTCGTCTTCCTCTCGCTCCGTCGTCGGCGAAGTCGGCGAAGCGTGCGCGATACAACAACCACGGTGCATTGTCACCTCCATCGTTCGACCAGCGTCTTTGAGCATTAAATGCTAGTCTTTGCCGACTGTTGAGTCGTCTTCTACCTCTGTGCTGCCCCCATCCCTTGGCCGGTTTGGATGACAAGCTTTTGACCGAAAGTTGCATTGCTCCATCCTTTGCCCTCTCGGCCTATATAAGCTTCTTCATTGCTTCATTAGCATTCTTTGAACACCTTTGAGCTTGACATCACTTCTAGTGCCTTGGTGAGCTCCTTGGTGATATATTGCTCTCGGCGCCATTGTTGAAGCTTCAAGTTCTTGGTGAAAGTGGTGTTCTTGGCCTCTCATCCGAACACTGTTGCTTCCTCGGTTGCTTAGCCTCTCGAAGAGTATTAACCCTCTGTCGGTTTGCTTTTGGCGTGACGACTCAATTCTGTTTTCCCCTTTCGGTATGAAGGGTGATCTTCTTCTTTAGCTCTGGTAAGTGCACCATTTTCAATTTCCTTGCTCCCTCAAACTCTCTCATCTCATGCGCATTAGCCCTCAATCAATTTCACATTTGGCGCGAGAATCTTATCAATTTGGTTTTCCCCCTTTGGCGAAAATTGGTTATTGTCATCTCGACTCGGTAAGTCCATATCTGTCCAATTCCTTGCTTGATGGGTACTCCATGCTATTGCGATCATCGTAGTAGCTTTAGATTTAGCTATTTTTGCTTGAGTCGCGGCGCATCGTCGGGCTTTGCCTCTGTTCTTTTGTCGATCTTCGTTGTCGGACGAAAAGCGAGAGCTTTCGACTTCGTTGAGTTTGGTAGTAGGATTTTAGATCAAGCGCTCGGATTCTTGTGGCGTGATCGGACGCGTAGCGATAGGTCATCGCGCGTGGCGTCCGATGTTCGATCAACGGTCGGATCTGGATGAGCGTTCGGACCGTCCGAGCGGTTCGATCGCGTGGGCGTTGGATCCAAGATCAGCGGTTCACGTTAGTGTGAGCGTTCGGACCGCCGGACATCCTTGGCATCTGGTTCGTTCATCTTTCATCCAGCGATCGATGCTTAGGGTTGGCGCGTTAAGCTCTGTTGCTGCGCGTGTGGGCTGTTGGATCGATGATCTTGACCCATAATCTTCCACGTCGTTTATCGGGTTATATTCCTCGGGTGGAGTTATTTATCAAGCGAAAAATAGTTTTATCTTCCAAAATTCATAAGTATTTTTACGTAGCTTCAAAAATGATAAAACCGGTGCCATTATTTTTCATTCTTAGTAAACTTATTTCCAGTATAGGTTGCTCATTTATCGATGTGAGAAAAGATTTATTTTGAAAGTAAGCATTAAGCGATTATCTTTGCAGAGAAAAATAGTGAATCTTAGAAAACTCATAACTAATTATTGCAAGCTCCAAATGAGATGAATCCTGTGGGGCTGTTCATCTTATGAGGTGCTTGTTTTATCATAAAAATTTCAGTAGCTGTATCATCCTAGAAAATTTCACTAAAATCATTGCTTAGGTGAATAGTGCTGTTTTTCCTTTTACGGCCATTGAAAATGTTTTGGCCATAACTTTTGCATTGAGAATCCAAATCAATTGGTTCTTGTTGCTTTAGTTCATAAAAATTATGTTCTTTCTGCTGTAAAATTTGAGAACTTTTGCTGAGTTTTGCTGTTGCATCTTTTGATGTTTCGCCTTATTGGTTCTTGTTGGTTCTTTCGATGAGTTGCGACAATATTGTTAATATCGAGTGATCCTCTGCAGACAAAACAGCGAGCTTCACAAGGCAAGATATTTGATCATAAATGTCCCATTACCTTCAAAGTCTAATATCTTGTTTACAAATTATATGTATGCATTGCTTTTGTGTCCAAGTATTTTTGTCTGTTTAGAGGTAGCTATTCCTAATGCATTGTTGCCATTAAAATGTTATCCCCCCACAACCATAAGCTATTATCATCATTTGGTGAATTAGAGCCGGTGATTTAATTATGCTCTTTTCTTGTCTTTGCGATGTCATGCTTAGAAATGCTTAGCTACTAGGTAGAATTGGGCGGTTATCGACTTAGTCGATGACCTTGATCACCTAAATCATTTTGTTTATTTTGGTTCAGCACCTTATGCTTTTGTTTTGTAAAAACCGAAAATGAAACAAAATGATTTGACTTAAACACAATGGCATGTTGGTGTGATTGTTGGGTGTGACAAGGAAAGGTGCCCGAGTCCCTAAGGACCGAAAATGTTGCTTCGCCAGATCCAAGTACTTTTGCGTACTAACCACATGAGGTTATATGGGACCCCTCTTGACCTAGTACTTTGGAGTGTGTTATCTCAGTCGCGGGAGGAGCGTTGTGTGTGTTGTGTGAAAAAGGAATTGTGTTCTTGTGTTTGGGTGTGCGGTGGTGGAGTTTAGGGATGGACTCTCCACCTCGAGGCGTCATGATTGTCAGAGGCTTTACAGTGAGGGAGTAGTTGTCAGTGGGCCACGACCCGACACAGCGTATGGGTTTCTATCCATACAGGCGACTCGAGTTAATACATAATATTGGAAAAGTCTCGTAGGACTTAGCCGTGTTGAGCATACCTAAGGAAGTGTGCTTAATCATGTGGCAAAAGGCGATCGACATGTGGGTAAGTTGGTACACCTGCGGGGATAAATCTATTCGAATAGCCTCGTCCTAGGTTGTGGACACGCTTGGTGATTTCACGCAAGATCTAGACTTCAACAAGCTGTTTTTGTTTTAAAAATTAAAACTTGACATGGTTGGCATGAGTGGGTAATTCATGCTATTGTGGTGGCTATTGGGTTAGCCACTTCGGGATTATTTCTTGTTGTTGATACTTGATTACTCTTGTTTTTATCAAATAAAATCAGATTGCAAAATTGCCTTCAATCTATTACATTATTGCAAATAAAACTTGCTTTATGCTTACAAACTTGAGTCCTATCTGCTCCACTTAAATAAGCTTGCATATAGTTATTGTATAGATCATTATCATTCTTATATATCTTGCGAGTACATTCAAAGTACTCACCCGACTTTTCTTTGAAATTGCTTTTGTTCTGAGAGGAAGGAGGTGAGCCCCAAGGGCTTCATACGTGAGATGTCTTCTTGAGTTCGACGGCTAGGCTGCGGCACAGTCGGTTGCCTTGTGGGTAAAAGGCACACCGTTGGGCTCTTTGTTTATCGCCATCTTATGGCACTTTTGCTTCATTGTTTTGTAATATTTATCTGTTGGCGGTTGGCCTCTTTGTTATAATTACTCTTGAATATTATTATGTATGTCTTTATTTTGTTACGTGCTTTCGGTTCTATGTGATTGAATGGAATTGATGCATGAACTTTTGTGAAGGGTGTATCTTGCACTGGGAAGTATACATTCCTCGGCGTCCTGAGTTATTATGCTTATGATGATAGGGTCAAGTGGTGACTAATCATTATAAGCTTAATAATCCCAGGCGTAGCATTAGCTAAGTTCCATTACGGTATCTTGACGGTTGTAGCAATCCTGCTTTGGTCTCGATGTTCGGCCTTTACTTTCGACACACGTCGCATAAGGCAGCGAACTCTGCGACGTCTCGTTTAAGTTTGGCCACAAAACTTATTCTTAACATCTGATACATCTTAGTGCTTCGGGGTGAATTGAATACTTTGAGTCATGGGCTTCCTTGAATCAATTTGTCTTAATCCATCCATATCCGGTACAGAATCGTCCATTGATCCACGGTATATCACGATCATCTATGGTGAAGTCTTTAAATTTTCCTTCGACATCTTCTTCTTGAGATCGACAAACTCGGAATCATTAGGTTGAGCTTCACGAATCTGTTTCTCAGTAGTAGACTTGTACTTCAAATTGGCCACAAATCCTTAGAACAACTTCTAGTGTAGCTTCGGAATTCCTCTGAAGTTACGAACACAACTCTTTTGCTTCGAGCATTGCGGTAGCTCTTACGACTCGGTGCATCTGCAACTACATTGGCCTTACCGGGATGGTAATGGATTCCAAGATTATAATCCTTTATTAATTCCATCCATCTTCTCTGTCTCATGTTCAAATCGGTGAGTGAATATGTACTTTAGGCTCTTATGATGCGTGTAGACTTCACAAATGATTCTGATGAGATAATGGCGCCAAATCTTCAAGGCATGTACTCGGCGACTAGTTCCAAATCATGGGTAGGATAGTTCTCTTCATGAGGCCTTAATTGCCTTGGCGCATAGCGGCACTCTTCCTTCTTGCATAAGTACACATCCTAATCCTTGGCCTTGAAGCATCACGGTGAGATATCAAAATCCTTACTAATATCAAGCAAAACTAGCATCGGGTGAAGTCAAGCGTTTCTTCAATTCTTGAAAACTTTCTTCACAAGTGGGGTCCAAATAAACTTCTTCTCTTTCTTCAACAATTGCGTAAGAGGTTTAGCAATCATTGAGAACCCTTCAATGAAACGACGATAGTATCCTGCCATTCCCAAGAAACTACGAATTTGAGTAACCGTCTTGGGCCGCTCCCAATTCATTCTGACTTTAACCTTCCGGGTCAATTGCTACTCCTTGATTGTCATTACATGACCGAGAAAATCAACTTTCTTCTTCCAAAAGTCACACTTGCTAAACTTGGCATACAAGCGATGTCCTCTCGAGCTTCTCTAGGATTAATCTCAAATGTCTGTATGTTCTTCTTGACTTTGAGTATACCAAAATATCATCAATGAATACTACCACGAACTTATCCAAATATTCCATGAATACTTTGTTCATCATGTTCATGAAATAGGCGGGGCATTAGTCAATCCAAAAGACATGACTAGAAATTCATAATGTCCATCAGGGTTGAAAAGCGGTCTTTGGTACATCCTTAGGACAAATCTTTAGCGATGGTAACGATCGTAGATCGATCTTGGAGAATACTCCGCTCCTTTCATCAGGTCGAACAAATCATCTATTACGGGCAATGGGTACTTGTTCTTGATGGTGACTTCGTTGAGAGAGCGATAATCGATACACATTCTCATACTTCCATATTTCTTCTTGACGAACAAAGCAGGTGCTCCCCATGGCGGCGAACTAGGTCTTACAAAACCTTTCTCGGTGGTTCTTCTATCGCTTCTTCATTTCCACAAGTTCATCTCGGCATCCGATAGGGTCTCTTGGAAATTGGTCTTGTTCACGGCACTAGATCGATGACAAACTCAATGTCACGGTCGGTGGCATTCTGGTAATTCTTACGGAAATACATCGGGTAATCTCGACTACAGTCGTCTTCCAAAGCGTCTTGGTGTTGACTACCAAATGTCCATCACGTCTTGAGGTGGCTAGAAATTCTACTTTCTTTCTGTGGTATCCTCAATTGTCACGGCTCTTGACCACAATCTAGCTTGCTTTATGTTTGGATAACCAATCCATACCAAGGATGACATCTATGGTGCGAGTGTCTAGAACTATTAGGTTGGCTAGAAACTCAACTCCGACTATGAGTAGCCTAGCTCCTAAACATCCAACTTTAGAACTTAGCTCTGCTCGGTATTGGACTAACAGTATGCTTAAGATGTATAACTTCCAATTTGTTCTTAGTTGCAAAAATTCGAAAACAAGCGAATCGAAGCTCGAGATCAAAGCAGGCGATCACGGTACTAAATTTACTAGGAACTTACCGATTACAGCGTCGGTGCTTCTTGGGCTCCTTCTAGAGTGGCGTGGTTGACACGGCCTCGACCAGCGATGGCGGTGCTCCTCGGATTGACCGGTAGCTTGAGAAGTTCCTTGATGGTTGCCTTGTCTTGGTGTCTTGGTGGTGTGTTCCCAAGGTTGAAGCGTCTTTGGAGTGATAGTCCCATTCTGCGGACATCGGTTGGCGAAATGCCTGGGCGGACGCGGTAAAGCAAACTCGGTTGTATTGCGGGGTTGCTTCTTGGATTGGGGTTGGTAGTGCGGGGTTGCGAAAATTACGAGCAATCTGGGCGAGTCTTGAAGTTGGTGCGGGTGGTGCAGCGAGTGCGTGGTGGAAAGCGGCTAAGCTGCGGTGGAATCATTCTTGCCCTCTGTTGGGGTTGGTGACTTCCTTCTTTGAGCCATTCTGCGCTACGATGATCTTCCAATTCCTTGCGCTTATCCTCTAGAATCAAAGCCTTGTTGATTAACTCTTGAAAATCGGGAAAGGTGTGGGCGATCAAGTTGACTTGAAGTCGATGTTCAATCCCTTGACGACTACGACGAGCCTTGTCGATGGCGACATCTTCTGCGACATATCGAGCAAGTTGTGAGAACTTGTTGAGGTGTCGATCCTTGACATTCCTCCTTACTTGAAACACGGAATTCATCCTTCTTTAGATCCATGATTCCTTACGGTACATGATCTTGGCGGCGGTTGTGAACTCTTCCCAAGTAATGTCTTGCGGCGTTCCATGCGTTGCACAAAGTTTTCCCACCATTCGCGGCAATGCCTTCCATCCGTGAGAGGCGTCTGAGAACTTTTTCATGATCGCCGCATTGAGTGATCGCGGTTTCCTCTCAATAACACGAAGCCAATCATCGGCTTCTCTTGGTGAGACATGTCGAAAAGGTTGGTGGGCGGGTCCTCATAAACTCCGCCAACTTGGATGATCCATTGTGACCATGAGCAAGCTGGGCTCCATTGTGATCTTGATTGTTGTTGCTCGTTATTCATAGCTTGCATCGATTCATCATGGTGTACATCAATTTGTCCGAGTGCAGTGTCATGAATGCTCCAAGATTACGTAGATCGATTGAGGTGCTTGTG
Source organism: Hsuehochloa calcarea (assembly GCA_036346395.1). Classification (NCBI taxonomy): domain Eukaryota; kingdom Viridiplantae; phylum Streptophyta; class Magnoliopsida; order Poales; family Poaceae; genus Hsuehochloa; species Hsuehochloa calcarea. Next base: position 34,932,833 of record CM070611.1, read on the forward strand.
GTGGAACTGCCTGCGGGGATTTGCTCCGTCCTTCGACCTTTGGAGTATCGGAACCACTACAATGACTTGATGAGTCTGAACCATCTGGTGAATCTCCAGGGTTAGATAAGGTAGCAAGCACGAGATAAGTTGTAGAACTAAGCGGGGTAGGTAAAACCCAACATATTTTAAGAAAGCTCAATGAAACTCTTATATTGATTAAGATAATAGTATGGCTTGCAACAAATGCCTAAGGGCCTTTGCGGCTCATACTTGCACACAAAAATAAGGACGAACTTAAGCACACCAAACTACAGCCTAAAGGGCGACTCAAGACATAAAGCGGCTAAGCACAAAACAACGCGAGCAGACTACTCAATCAAATAGCCTCATGACCTTGGCGGTGCTCCCTTTCTTGTAGACACGAAAGTGGTGGCATCCTTGCAAACCGATCCGATGTCCGGGGATGGTGCAATAGGAGCAGTGTCCACAGTGCAGTCTTCTTTGGTTACAGCTCTGCTTGCCTCTGCTGGCTCTTACGTTCACCGGTCCATCGGCTTCTTACAGGTCTTCCTCTTGATATCTTCGTCGTGATCGTGTGCGTCCATAAAGAGTTTCTTCTAATATGGCGATCCTTTCTTGACTCTCGAAGAGTCTCATAGGTACCTCCACTCTGTGGCGGCTAACTCCAACGATTCCTCTGACGTGGCGGGGCGAGATGCACGACGGTGGCGTTGTCTTCTCCTCGTGAGCGGAAAACGTGCGGCAAGATCCACGTCGGAAGTGCGGGGGATGATAACGAAAAAGCGTGTCACGAAGCTCTCGAGTAGATGTTGCGAGATCCTCGGGATGGCAAGGCGTGAAGACTCTGGATTGCTTCAATCCAAATACTCCTTCGAGTGAGATGTTGATGGTTTGCTTGCCTTGGTGTTACGCTGGCGTGAGCGGTCAAATGGCGAGATCACTCCACGATCTCGGCGTTCACAATCCAAGCAACGCCACGGTACAATGGACGATCGAACCCTCAAGTACTTGTAGCAACTTCCAAAGCTTCGGCAAGTCCTCCATTGCGCTCTCCATAACTCAAGAAGGCGAGGCATCTGTCAAGATGGACAAGGATATGAAAACAACTTTAAAGCAGTGGGGAGAAAGAATTTCAGCAATAGTTGAGTCAAGAGAGACATGAGATGAGTTAAAGAGTTCAATTAATCTTGCAAGTTAATATTTTGCTTTAGAAAATAGTTTTGGACTCACTAAGAGCGGCCAATCTAGCTAAGGTCAAGACCTACGATCGGTATGGCTCGATACCACCTCTGTCGGGACCCAAATATGCAAATCTGGACCCTCGTGTATTACGCACTAGTCGAGGATCACGCTAGTGCTCACGGTGTCAACATCGATGAAAGATCACATCCATACAACGAATATAAGAATAACGAGTACTTTGAATAACAAATAAGCTGTTGGGACCTTATGGTGAGTTTTACATTTATTAATCCATGCAAAGTGACAATAAATAAATAAGCTGCGTGAAGCGAAATAAACTCGGTGGCTCCCATCAATTTACCACGAACAACCGGCGGGATCAAGACCCTAACGCTCAACCTTCGTAGAATTCCTCTTCAAAAGCGGTGACGACTCCTCCATACATTGATTTGTTTAGCAAGAGTGAGTACACACCGTACTTGCAAGTCATACCACGAATGCATTTATACATGATGGCTTATTCCAAAGAAATGGCTTGTGGTTATTTTGCGAAATGCAACATTTGCAATTGAATACAAATAATAGATTGAAAGCATTATTCAAAACAAATAGACAATAATAAGTTAACAATTGATTTCACAAAGGACACACAGTCTAATCAAGTTCTTTCACACAATGAACAAGTTATCTCACACAGTGACCCTTCCCAATTGTTTTATGAAAAACTACCCCTCGTGTGAAATTCAGAGCATGTCCATAACCAGGGCGCGCTATTGAATAGATTGGTTTAAACACTCTGCGAGAGGTTGTACACTTTACCCACGATGAAATCAACGGATCGAGTTGATCACAACAAAACCTTTCGAGACTTCATCTCAAACAATGACACTCTGGTGTGCTTTCTGCCGTCAATTTGTACACACCCTTGGAGCGACACACACCATTGGACGGGGATCGTGAACCGATCATGCGATGTGACATATCACACCTCTAGCCCATCACATAGCTTAAATACAACTTTGAGTTGTCAATGTCAAGACTCCATAACTTACTAAGTCAGGCCCGGCCCATACTAGGCATGTGGTAAATGCAGTAAGGCCAGTTCAATGGCGCACAAAGTTAAGTCCTTAATTGACTAAGGCAAGACTTCGATTTTTCCCAAATCACAAAGTTTATATCACACAGATCCACCGTTCACACAGAATCCACCACTTGCCTCAGTCTAAATCTTTTCCCACCCTGTTGATTAAGTGCAACACATGCCATCAACGAGTAATAGCACCACACACACAGATTCATCCCACGGTTCCATAATCACTTAGTCAAGTTTATAATTGCAACTCTCATGAAATGATGACTCGTGGCATGGCTAAGCGATCTAATCGTATCTAACCAACCCACGTTGGTGCTACAATAATACCAACTAATAATTAATCAACCTAGGGTGACAAAAGATCATGGCATACAATAGACAAGGTGGCATAACAATTTGGATTAATAACTACACCCAAAAGCATTTAAATAAATACTTGAATTAGAATGCAATACATTGAAACAAAGTATTTTGAAAACTGGGTTCAAAATGATCAAAGGTATAACTTGCCTTGGAATAGATCTAGATATTGGTCTTGGTCTTGAGGTGCTACTTCTTACGCAAAATTCCCGAAGTATCGGCGTCTACTACATAAGCGAGACAAAAGAAATAAAACAAATAAATAACAGAGGCAAAAAAACTCCAAAATTAAATAAAATTCACCATTAAATAGATCTTAATTTTATATGAATTTACAAATTTGAATGGGCTCAATTGGACTTGGATGCAAAAGATATGGGCTTTGGAAGATTGGAAAATCAATTAAACCCTAATTTGGATTTTCTCGAATTTCCCGAATTATTTTATAAAGGAAAATCGAATTATTGCGCAATGCTTGCGTCGGTAGAAATTTCGGAAAAAGAATTAAATTTAAAATAAAATCGACAGTGGGACCCAGCATCGGTGGCACGACTCACGGTGGACTAAGCTCACCGAGCCACGGGATCTGAGCCGGTGGTGAGCCACGTCTTGGCGTGTCTTTGTGGCCCGACACGGCGACACGAGGCGACACGAGCACAAAAGCCGACGCGGCGGTTGCGATGGCGCCAGCGGCTACTCTGACGAGCGGCGCTCGGGAACCAATAGCAGCGGCGACGGCGGCTCTTGGCCGTGGTGAGTGGTACCAATGTGTAGAGGAGGTTAATGCGCACACATGGGCACTAGTTTGAGCACACAGGTTGATTGGAGATGGCGGCGGCGAGGAAGAAGTGGCGGAGAAACCTTTGGTTTTGTCGGACGGGCGCTCGGCGATGCTCGGCGATGAGGAGGTGCGCACGAGGTAGCTGAGACTTGCGATCACAATGGTGCGGTCGGTGGAGTAAGAGCGGCGGCGGCGGCGGCGCAATCCACCGGAGAAGAAGCTCGGCGAAAACCCTAAAACTCGAAATGCGGCGCGCTAGAGCGTCCGAGGCGGCGAGTGGCGGCTTAGGGTTGCGGAGGTCGAGCGGTGCTAGGAGGGGTATTTATAGGCTCGGGAACGCGGTTGGAAATCCCAAATCGGGTCGAAGCGGCCGGATTTTGAAATCCTCGATTCTCGGAGATTGAATCCGATTTGGAAGTTTAAAATAACCGGAGCAGTGCGGGAGAGATAAGGCTTCGAGGCGTTGTCCGTGCACAAAATCGAGGGCGTTTACGCAATTGTCGGACGAAGCTCAGGGTCGAAAAATGGCGGGCGCGGCGCGGCCAGCGGAGAAGAAGGCAGCGCGAGACGATGACTTCGATCGCGGTCCCACTGGCGCGGCGGCGAGGCGCGGTGAGCGGCGTCGATGGCGATCCAACGGCGCGAGCGGCGCGCGGCGAGCGAGCGAGCGAGATCAGCGAGCGAAGCCACGCGGCGACAATCCAGCGGGCAAGCGCGGCAGCGCGGCGGCGGCAAATGGGCGATGGCGATCAACGGTGGGATTGGCGGTGGAATAGTGTTGGGCTTCGCCCGGCATCATTCGAAGGATTTAAAATAGATTTTTCTTTTAAATAAATCCAGAAAATACAATTAGCAATTAGAAAATAGCAAATGACTTTGGAAAAATTCCAGAAAATTCTATAAAATATAACCAAGCATATAGAATCTAAATAAAATAGTTTTGACAATTGTTGATGTTGGGATTAAGCACATTAAATCAATTTGTCCTTAAAGTCCATATTAAGCTTTTTAAATAAATATTCAAATAAATCCAAATGGTGAATTTTCTCACTACCACTATTTAAAAGATTTTTAAAGCTCTGAAATTTGGGATGTTACATTGTCCCACCATTATGAGTTAATGGTATGGTGTGGTAATTAATGATAATCATATTATAGAACTAACATTTTCCATGAGTTGGATAATTAGGTTATGTTCCAGGATGATGAAGACTTTGGATGACATCATGTGCTGATGATGTTCAAGACAAGGTCCCGAAGGGAAGAAGATCATCGTGTGTTGATGATATTGAAGTAAAGAGCTTGAAGTAAAGGAGATCATCATGTGTTGATGATTATCAAATCAATGACCTGGACTCGAAGTGAAGATTTGGGTCATCAAGCTTCAAGAAGGTGTTCAAGGAAAAGGTATGACTAGCTAGGGCTAAGGATGTGTTCCTAGTCTTTTACCGATTTTGGTGTTTGGTTGGTAGACCGGATTGCTAGTTGAGGATGTCGTACTATTGAGAGGGTTCTTGACCAGTAGCTTGAGACTTTCATGTGTTGATAGCTCATCGTGCTTGCTCTAGCTCTCGTTAGCATGTTGTCAATATTTGCAAATGTATTTTGCAAGTAGTTGAGGCTCATGCATAATCCTTGTAACATGTGACTTTAGTTTGCGATTGTGTTTTGCAAATGGCTTAAGTCCTTAAGTCCATGTACCTTATTCCTTGTAGCACAATTCTAAAAGTTGTCAAATGTGTTTTCGAACTTGTTTAGAATCTAGCCTTCAACCCTTGTTTGCATATTGCATCAATTGGCAAATGTGTTTTTCAAATTGAGTTGAAGCAATTGCAAAATCATTTTTTGTTTCCTGTATCAGACTGATCGCCATGTGTTGGCTGGTCTGACTAGGGTTCTGGTCAGGGTCGTGCGGTTAGCTTTTTCCAGAAGATGTGTTTTTCTGGATTTGTTGATTCCTCTGTGGAGCGGTCTGACCGCTGTTGTAAGTCCGAACTGATAGGACTCCGGGTCTTCGACCCGTCAGCTTTTTCCAGAGGGTGTCCTTCTCTGATTTTAGATGGAGCGGTCTGACCGGCATGTGTTGACCGGAATAACCAGTTGGTCCGGTCTGACTGCCATTGGTTGGCGGTTAGACCAGATGTGTTCAACGGCTAGTTTTATAGCCGTTGGAGGAAGCGCGGTCTGACCGGCTATATGCCTGCGGTCTGACCAGCCTTCGCTGTTTTTCAGCAGAATCTCTCCCTAACTGCTAGTTTTTGTGTGTGGGCTATAAATACCCACTTTGGTCGGCCTTGGGTGAGGTTGCTTGTTGCTGCTGCCATTGCACATTCCCTTGGACAAAGAGCAAGCCCTCTCATCTCTTATTTGTATGTGTTGCACTTAGTGAGCTTGGAGAGCAAACCCTAAGTGCATGTGTTGCCTTAGGTAGTATATTGTATCTATTTAGCTTAGACACTTGATTAGTTCAAGTGAGAGTTGAGACTTGTTACTCTTGGTGTTTGCCGACACCTAGATGGCGTGCAGGCGTCATGGATCGGTGATCTTCTCAAGAAGCTTGTGAGAAGGCCTAGCGTGGTTGTGAGTGGTTTGGTGCTCGCCATCTCCGGAGTTGCTCGCCATCTCCGGAGTGGAGGAAGAGCAACCCCGAGAGGATCGAGGTGTTGGTTCGTGTTGTGAGAACCGGTCCAAGTGGTTGGAATTATCTCGGAGGTGTTGGCTCAATTATGGAGCCGGTCCAACGTGGTTGGGCTTACCTCAACATGTATTAGGGGAGACCGGAAAGTCTCCAAACACCACGGTAGAACATCATCGTGTCTATTATGATTTGTTCATCTTTGTGTAATTTACATTACTTGCATTAATTGCTCATATATCGGTGTATGCTTGCTAGTCTTCATTTGTTGTTTATTGTTGGTACACTTAGTAAAGACTAGTTGATTTAGTTTTTAATTGTGCACAGCCAATTTGTTATTAGCTTCCGCATTAAAAATAGGTTTTAACCAAAGGGATTTTTTAAACCTCCTATTCACCCTCCTCTTGTCGGCCTCCTCGATCTTACAGCGGCGACGTTGAACGGTGGAATGGAAAGAGGAAAGTAAGGCGAAGTTTTGGGTGGTGGTGGAAGTGATGGAGATGGACGAAGGTGGTAATGCGTCGCGAGGAGCGGTTGAGCGCCGAGGTCCGTGATATACTTTGTATGGAAGGCATCCCTTAGGCTTAGTGAGTCCAAGAGATGCTAATGGACCGAGGACCTAGGGTTACTTGAGGCAAGTCAGTGGCATGCACCTACGGCGACGCCATGGGTGGCTAAGTGGAAAAGCGTACTAGGGACCCTCCCTTGGAGAATTGATGTGTGCATGAGGATTAGTGACTCACCACGACAACAAGGGTGAAGAAAATGAGGCTGAGGAAGGGTTGAGGCGGCTTGTCGATGACGAGCAGCGACGGTGTAGAGAAGGTTCACGATGACAGCTTACCACAACATTGTGGTGCTAAATATGGTGTCAGGATTGTCACATCAGCTCATTGAGGTGCTAAATATGGTGTAAGCGCAAGGAATCAGTCTGACGATCACGGGCTTTGAAGGAGAAAGAAAATGGTCTTTGGCGGTAGTGAGAGAGGAAGATGGCGAAATGCTCGGATTCTATCGAAAATCACCGCATTGAGTGAGAGAATAGCATCAATGGTATATGAAACATGTAGTGACACTCTTTGGTGGAGCTCAAACTTAGCGAAGCAATGGGAGCGTGGCGGCAAGATGCAGTGCGCCTTTGGAGTCGAGGACAAAGCGAACACGATCAAGCTACGGGACTTTCGTTGCATTTGAGTAGAGGAAGATGAGTGGCGAGAGGATCATAATGAAGCGAACATCGTGGGTGAGGAAGCTCACGGAGCGGCAATGGTGCGGAAGTGTACTCAACTGCGTCAAGAACAACATAGCGTTCCCACGAAACCATGGGCGATGAAGCTCAGGTTTGCATGAAATGGAACGTGGGTGAGTTGAGGATGACAATGCATGCTCTAGGGCTTAAGTAGCTAGGACAATTGCGCGAGAAGAGCGGCGAGATGCCGGCGGTCGTACGAGATACTCTCAGTGCTACTCTGGTCTCTCCATCCATACGAGAAAAGAGCGCCTTCATTGGGGTGGTTTGCATGGGCGAGCGAGCAAAGGTGCAGAGGCGGTGAATTTGCAAAGCGGTGGGCGGTTGAAACCAACGAGCGGCGGTGGAGCTCGCAAGGGCACTTTGGTGCATAAGCGCGCAGTGCGAGGTGGAAGACAACACCTAACGAGCGAGCCCGTTATGTCTGTGAGTCTTGGGGCCGCGGCTGGTGGGGTGGGCGATGTGTAGAAATGGGCTGTCTGGATTCTAGCGAAGGCGGGGAATTTCAAAAAGAATTTGGAATTTCTAGAAAAGTGTGAGGCTTTGCCAATTTTTAAACCTACAAATAGGCTCCCAAATTTATGAAATTTTTTGTGGAGACTCCTGACACAGAAACAGTGTGGTTACTCGTGTAAAGTTTTCAGGATTTTATATGCACTGTGATTTTCTCGAAAAGTCTTACAAGCTGTTATTTCCATATAAATGCATTGTTTCTTTTGATATTTTTTTTTGAAACAGGCTCAAATAATCTTTCTCATATGTAAACATGCCCAAAATTATTCTCTGACTTATTTTTACTATACTTTCCCAAAATTAGGATTTTTTGGATGTTACAGACCTACCCTCCTTACAAAGAATCTCCTCCCCGAGATTCGGTGGGCTCGGTAAAGAAATGAGCAAACTCGGCTCTAAGACATTCTACTCGTTCCCACGTGGCTTCATCTTCAGTGTGGTTGCTCCACTGGACTCTTAGCATCTTGATGGCGTGTCTATGAGTTTGTCATATGGCTTCGTGTAAAATTTGGATTTGATGCTCTTGGTACAAAAGATTCGGATAGAGATTGTCGAACCCGGAAATGAAGAATCCCGAGTTCACTGCGTTTACACACTAGTCTAGGATTTGTAGTGTACACAGTCTCAGAAACAATGTTATCTCAATTATATCAAGTGCTTTATTAATAAGGAACAGAGTTCATTACAAAATGGGTCTAAGGCCAAATAACAAAACATAGCGGAAGCAAATAGGTAGTAGGCCAAACGATGCACCACAAGCAATCGTCTAGAGGTGTCGCCTAAACATCTGGATCCTCACCGTCTAGATAGTAGTCTTCTCCTGAATAAAATTATTAAGCAAGGACGAACACAACTACTGTGCTCGCAAATTAAACCAAATACAGAATTTAGAATGCATGCATAAGTAAACAAAGGAAGGTTGTAAGGGTTTATTTGCATAATTCAATATTTTTAGTTTTAAATAATCATACTAAGTTTCAAGGCATATTTTTAATTCTTAACTTAAAATATGATTTTAAATTAACAATTTTATAGTGGATAACCTCCATATGAAACATGGTGATGGATATCCTCCTATGACATGGCTAACCGTCCAATTTTACCGCAAGGATCAACCATCCTAAAATCATGTACAAAATCATTTTAAAACAAAAAAAGTCTAACTTAGAGTGGCTTTGCTCAGCATGTCCATGACCGTGGACACGGCTATTCGAATAGAATTACACTCTGTAGAGGGGGTACAACTTTACACACACGAGATAATTTGCCCATTATGCCAGCCAATGCACGCTTCCTTAGGCGTGTGACTAGGCAATTATCACAAGGCGTTTCCAATGTTCTTCCTCACTACTAATATGCCTGCTAAGGTTTCACTTCCATTGGGCTAACCACCTGCTGGAAGCCCCCTCTTGCGCCAAGTGAGAATAACGTTTAACCAACACCCGCACAACAAAAATGGCACATACTATAGTGAGGTATGACAAGTTAATAAGCCTAGTTCCGCCTATACAAAACATGCGATAGTACGGTGGAGCTTTGCAAGATGCGGCTCAAAGGCCGGTTCTTAACTGACTTAGGCGACTTCCATTTATAAACCCCTGGGCCTCAATCCTGCCCAGATTGAGCCCGTGCATGAACCTGCACCCACCAGCTGTCCAACTCGCCTAGGTCTAAATCCATTTTTTCATTTTTATTTTTCAAAGTCATTTGCAAAAAAATCCCTATGACAACGCAATGCCATAGGCTTTTAAACAATAATTGCTATTTTGGCTAAAATTCCCCAAAAATAAACATTTTTGATCTAAGCAATAAATAAGCATATTTTTATTTTTAAATTCATATTTGACTAAGGTAACAAGGGAATGATGATTCAACACTCAAAATTGGCTATACAAAGGAATTGGATTAACTAAGAATTTAAAATAGGAATTTAAAATATCTAAATAAAATTATGCATGCAATATTAATTAAAAAATAGAATTAAATAAAATTTAAATACTAGGTTCAAAATTATCAATGGTGTAACTTTCCTTACTCAAACTCTTGGTATTCTACTTCTTCAACAGGGTCAAGCTCTCCGAAGTTGTCAAAATCTATACGCAAAAATAAGCCAAAAATAAATTCAAATGAAATAAAAATATATTCAAATGAATATTCAAATTAACTCCACATAAAATAATTTTGGTTTAGTTAGCTAGATCATGATTTTATACAAATTTAGAAATTTGATTCACCTAAATCGGAGTTCGTGTGAAGAAATACGAGCCCCTGGAAGTTTTAAATCTAAATTAAATCCTAAAAATCAGAAATTCTAAATTTCTCGAATTATTTTTCTAAAGGAAATTCAATTTAATACGTCAGCGTACGAAATTGTGTCACTGACATGTGGGCCCCACAGTCATGGTCTGGGTCGACAGGAAGGCACGAGTCCACGGCGGACTCGGCTCACAGCACTGTAAAAAGAGGGGGGGTGCTTGCGCAGCGGCTGACGTTGGCAGCCACGTGGGCAGCCACACACACCGATGTGCCGAGGTGGCGTCGACGTGGCTGAGCCACGTCGACCCGAGGCACGGTGGTGCTCTGGCGACGACGTCGCTGGCACTATGCAGCCTGGCGAGGCGTGCTAAGCTGCATAAAAGAAAGTGGGGGTGGCCATAAATCTAATGCGCTACCTTGCGATGGAGGGATGCGGCAAAATGGTCGTCGGTGACGGAGAGAAGCGGCGGCGAGATTCGGTCGACGGTGGCGACATAGCTCCGGCGGTCTCCTGGCGAAGTGAAGGGGTGTACGAGGATCACAGCGATGAGGTGATGCTGAGGGTGTGGTCGAGGTGGCCGGAGGAGGCTTGACGGCACCGGAATCGGAGAAGAACGAGGCTTCGGCCGGCGGCGAAAAAACTCAAATTGCAGGCGCACGAGAGCGATTGGGGTGAGGAGAGCTCAGGAGCTGGAGTGAGTGGAGAGAGGCGCTCTTGGTGCTCCCTTTTATAGGGCGAGGGGAGGCTGGAAGGCGGAGATTGTGCGTGGAATCACGGCGGCGGCGAACGTTCGGCGTTAATGCACGTGATCAAAGGATGAAATGGGTGGGGATGAGTGCAGAGGTTATTGCTGAATTGTATGCACATGATTGCGAGAAGAATTCGGGAAAGAAACAGAGAATTGATAAAGCTCTAATGCGCGTTAATGGCGGTCGGGTGCGGAGCTGGAGGAAGAAGGGGTTCGAAATGATGACACTGCAGACGGGCCCACTTGTCAGTGGAAGGAACTGGTTGGGCGGAGCGATGGCCGTCCAATTTAGATCGGATGGCCCGCAGCGATAGCGCGCGGGAGGAACTGGTCGGGCGGAGCGATGGTCGTCCGATTTAGATCAGATGTTCCACATTGGGAGCGCATGGGAGGAACTGGTTGGGCGGTCTAGAACAGCGCTGGGCCGGATGAATTTGGCCCAGACACTGTGCGGGGATTTCTAATTCATTTACTAATTAAATTAATTCTTGAAATTCAATTAAGCTATAAACACTAGCAAATAAAAATCCAAAAATTATGAGAAAATTATCAGAAATTCTCTAGGGCATTCTGGATTTAAACAAAATTATTCCAACTTATAATTGGTAATATATTTTATAAATAAATTAATTTAGCTTTTTTAAAATAATAAAGGAAAAGTTTTTAAAATATTAGAAAATCCACAAAATCAATTATATTTTTATTTTCAATAGGAATTAGAAATTTTAGGATGTTACAAACCTACCCCCCTTAAAGGGAATCTCGACCCCGAGATTCAGACTTGGTCAGCAAAAAGGTGGGGATACTCGGCTCTCAAAATTTTTTCTCTCTCCCAGGTGGCTACTTCTTCAGAGACGTTGTGAACGGCTAACAGAGACGCTGGTAATTCCAACTGGTAAGGAACTTCACCTCTTTTTGCCAGAATCTTATAAGGTCCAACAAATCTTGGTGCGAGTTTTCCTTTAGTCTAAAATCTTCTTACTCCTCGGAGTGGTGTCACTCTGAGATAGACGAAGTCTCCTATCTCGAAGGATAGTTCCCTCTGACGATTGTCAGCATAACTCTTTGTCGGGATTGAGCCACTTTCAGACGTTCTCTTATTGCTTTTACTTTACTTTTGGCTTCGTTTATCAATTCTGGTCCAAAGAACTGATGTTCGCCTACTTGATCCCAAAGGAGAGGGGTTCTACACTTTCTGCCATACAATGCTTCAAATGGTGACATCTGCAATCTGGCTTGAAAACTGCTGTTATAGGAGAATTCTGCATAGGGTAAATTCTTATCCCAGCTTCTTCCATGCTCTATAGCACAAGCTCGAAGAATATCTTGTAGAACCTGATTAACAAGTTCTGTCTGTCTATCTGTTTGGGGATGATATGTTGTACTGAAGTTAAGTCTGGTTCCCAAGGCTTCATATAGACTCTGCCAAAATCTTGATGTAAATTGTGAACATCTATCAAACACAATCTTCTTGGGTATCCCATGCTGAGAGACCATGTGAGTAGTGTCCCCATGCGAGTGATGAGTATTTGACGCTGTTGTCGAAAAGTTTGTGATTGGATTCATTGCCGTTGCACTGCTGCCGGTGTATTTCTGTACTGTGCGGAACTTCCGTTTATGGAATGCGGAAGTTCCGATTATCGGAACTTCCGCACTGCGAACGTGGAACTTCCGATTATCCTGACGATTGTGTTCTCTTGTGGTAATATGCGGAACTTTCGCACTGGGAACGCGGAACTTCCGATTATCCTGACAAGTGAGTTCTGTTTTGATCATAATAGGAACTTCCACCCTGGGAGTGCGGACGTTCCGATAATCGGAACTTCCGCCATGGTAAATGCGGAACTTTCGATTGTGCGCAGAACTGTGCAGAGAGGGTATAGTTTTGATTTTGTGGTGTGAATAGATTGGAGTTAAATGCAAATGATGATTCTATTATCTTGTGCAATGCTATGTGATATGTTTCTTTTCTGTGCTGGTTGCAGGGCATCGAGGTGGAGTCGTGGCGAGACACGTGTAGACCGGACTAGACGCGGGCGGCGTTGAGGTCAGAACGGTAAAGATGTGTCGAAGACGGCGTGTACTCGAGGCGGTCACTATGCCAATAAGTGTCCCAAGAAGCGTGATCGCCACCCCGTCAAGCCAACTCCGGAGCTTGGTCTTGGCGGTCCCTCAAAACCGTTGGGCGGTTCATGAAGGGACGTGTGAATCACGTCACTGCAGAGGAGGCTTTCGGCACAGATGTTGTTCTTGGTATGTTCCTTGTCAATTCAGTATCAGCATCAGTTTTATTTGATTCCGGAGCTTCGCATTCTTTTGTGTCAAATAAGTTTGTGGAAAAGTATGGGTTATCTACCTCCCCCTTAGTTAACCCCATGTTAATTCATTCCCCGGGCTCAGAAATGAGAGCTAGTTTCTTTTGCCCAAACCTTACCTTGGAAATCTCTGGAGTAACTTTCTCGGCAAATTTAATAGTCTTGCGTTCGCAAGGATTGGACGTAATCCTTGAAATGGACTGGCTTGCCAAAAATCAAGGTAGGATAGATTGTGCTTGTAGATCTATCAACCTCACCAATGAACAAGGGATTTCAGTAGAGTTCCGACCCAAGACTTCTACGGGAAGAAGTTCTATCTTGACCACCAAAGGAAGTAAAGCGGAAGATATACCCGTGGTCAAGAATATCGGATGTTTTCGGAGGAATTACAGTATGCCACGAGGCCAGGGACATAATATTCTTAATTGACTTAGTCCCAGGGACTGCTCCAATTTCGAAGCGACCTTATAGAATGCCAACCAACGATCTAGCAGAGTTGAAGAAGCAGATCGAAGAACTACAGAGTAAAGGTTACATTCAACCGAGTTCATCGCCTTGGGGGCTCGGTACTATTTGTCAAAAGAAAGATAATAGTATGAGAATCTGTGTGGACTATAGATCACTTAACGAGGTAACAATCAAAAACAAGTACAGTTACCTAGGATAGATGATCTGTTTGATCGACTTAAAGGAGCGATGTTTTCTCAAGATTGATTTGAGGTCGAGGTTACCATCGCTTAAAAATCATACAGGAAGATATTAGAAGACGACCTTCACCACGGATATGGGTATGCGAGTTTACGATTACTATCATTTGGACTAACAAATGCCTGCTTATTTCATGAATATGATGAACAAAGTATTCATGGAATTCTTGGATAAGTTTGTCGTAGTATTCATAGATGATATTCTCATCTACTCAAGAGATGTGGAAGAGCATGAAAAACATCTCAGAATTATTTTGGACAAACTTGAGAACATCAACTTTATGCCAAATTCAAAAAAAGTGAATTTTGGCTCAGTCAAGTGGCTTTTCTTGGACACATTGTGTCGTGAGGAGGAGTTGCGAGACCCCTCAAAGGTTGAAGTGTAATGGATTGGAAGCAACCCAAGTCTGTCATCACGAAGTGAGAAGTTTTCTCGGATTAGTTAGGTATTACATGATTCATTGAATGTTTCTCCAAGATCGCCAAACCCATGACTCAACTTCTGAAGAAGGAAAAGAAATTTGAATGGACAAGTGCATGTGAACATAGTTTTCAAGAGCTGAAGAAGAGACTAGTCTCTGCACTAGTGCTAGTCTTACGGATATCGTAAGGATTTTGAAGTTTTACGTGGCGCATCCCGCCAATGGCTAGGATGTGTCTTGATCACAGAAGGAAAGGTCGTGGCTTATGCATCTCGTCGATTAAGGCCACATGAAGGAAATTATCCAACTCATGATCTAGAGTTAGCGGCAATCATGCGCTTTGAAAATCTGGCGGCACTATCTCATTGGTAATCATTGTGAGATTTGCACGAGATCATAAAGTCAGAAATATATCTTCACCCGATCAGAACTTAATCTCGTGCAAAGAAGATGGTTAGAGCCGATAAAGGATTATGACCTTGGAATTCATTATCACGGGTAAAGCCAGCGTGGTAGCGGATGCTCGAGTAGAAAGACATCTTGCAACACGGTGTTAGTTCAAGAAAATGAACGAATTGTATGAAGAAGCTGAAGCATCCAACGAGAAATTGTCGGCCAAGGTGTATCAACCTGATGGAAGTCCAACCAACCATACAAGGTCAAATAAGAGAAAACAACTAGAAGGCGAAGACATCAAAGAAATCATGAAGAACATGAGAAGAGGCAAAGCCCGAGATTTTACGAGAGGACGAGCAAGGCCGCAGATGATTTGGCAACCACATACGTGTACCTAATCACCATGAAACAAGACAACTGATTCTGAAAGAAGCTCATGAATCACCTTACTCTATCCATCCCGGGAGTACCAGGATGTACCAGGATCTGAAGGAAAAGTATTGGTGGGTCGGTATGAGGCGAGAGATCGTTGAGATTGTTGCACGTTGTGATGTATGTCGTGTTAAGCGAGAACATCGAGACTGCGGATTATTACAACCATTACCAATTCCCGAGTGGAAATGGGAGGAGATTGGTATGGATTTTATCACCGGACTTCCTAGGACCCAAACAGGATGTGATTCCATTTGGGTGTTAATTGACCGATTAACCAAAGTGGCTCATTTTATTCCTGTCAAGACCACTTACAGAAGCAGTAAGTTAGCAGAATTGTACATGGCCAGGATCGTTTGTCTACATGGTATACCCAAGAAAATTGTATCAGCGAGAGGTTCGAGCTCACATCAAGATTTTGGCGAGTCTACATGAAGCTTTGGGAACAGGACTCAACTTGACCTGACATATCATCCCCAAGCGGATGGCGGACGAGCGTGTAAATCAGGTCTTAGAAGATATGCTTCGAGCTTGTGCTATAGATTACGGAAGAAGTTGGGATAAGAATTTGCCCTATGCAGAATTTTCCTATAATAACAGCTTTCAAGCTAGCCTACAGATGTCGCCATTTGAAGCATTGTATGGAAGAAAGTGTAGAACCCCTCTCCTTTGGGATCAAGTAGGAGAACACCAGTTCTTGGACGAAATTGATAAAAGAAGGTGAAAGTAAGGTAAAAGCAATAAGAGAGCGTCGAAGGTGGCTCAATCCCGACAAAAGAGTTATCATGACAATCGTTGGAAGAACTATCCTTGAGATGGGAGATTTTGTCTATCTCGAGGTAACTCCACTCAGGAGTGAGGAGATTCAGACTAAAGGAAAACTCGCACCCATTTGTCGGACCTTATAAGATTTTGGCAAAGAGAGGTGAAGTTGCTTATCGATTGGAACTACCAAATCTCTCATCATTTATTCACAATGTCTTCCATGTATCCCAGTTAAAGAAATGCCTCAGAGTACCAACAGAAGAAACACCACTCGAGAGCATCGATCTTGAGGAAGATCTCACCTATGTGGAGCAGCCAATCAAGATTTTCGATGTGGCGAGCAGCGTCACGAAGCAAAGTCATTTGTTCTTGTAAGGTTCGATGGAGCAATCATTGTAAGAAGAAGCTACCGGGAGCGAGAAGAAATTTTAAGAGCCGAGTACCCCACCTCTTTGCTAACCAGATGAATCTAAAGTCGAGATTCCCTCTAAGGGGTAGGTTTGTATGACCAAAATTTTAATTTCAGTTGAAAATAAGACTTTAATTATTTTTGTGGATTTTTTGGAAATTTTAAAAGCTTTTCCCTAATTATTTTAAAGCTAAAATAATTTATGTGCAAAATCTATTACCAACTAAAAGTTGGAATTATTTTATTTAAGTCGTAATGCTCTTGAGAATTTACGTGAATTTTCTCAAAATTTTGGACTTTATTTGATATTTTCTAAAGCTTATTTGAATTTCTAGGATTAAATAAATTGGAAAAGAATTTAAATCCTCTAAACAGCGATCTTGGGCGAAGCCCGACCTTGTCTTGCGCGCCGCCCAATTCCTCCCGTGCTGTTTAATGCGGGCGTCCGTCAAATCGGACGGCCGACATCAAACCTTCTCGCTCTATCGCCTCGGCCGTTCGATCAAAATCCAACGATCACCGCTTCGTCAGGCGGTTTGACGGCGTGTTACCACCTCAGGCCGTTCGATCAAAATCCAACGATCGTCACTACTCCCGACCAGTTCATCCGACCGCCATGTGGGCCCCACCGGCGTCTTCTTCCTCGCCCCTTCTTCTCCCTCTGCGTGCGAGACAACGCCGCCATTGCCGCGCCTCGAGCTCCGTCTCCTCGCGATTCCCTCCACCTTAACCCCGCATTTCGTGCATTAGCATCGCCAGGCTCCTCCGCATTCACCCGGCATTACCCCCTTCTTAACGCCGTAACGTCCGCGCCTCTCGCCTCCGCCATTACCGCCGCACCCAATCTCCCACTCCCGGCCTCCCCTCGACCTATAAAAAGCACCCCCAGCTGCGCCTCTTCTCCCGCATCTCATTCCCCCAACTCCTGTCCCCTCGATCGCCCTCAGTCGCCCGCATTTCGCAATTCCCCGCCGGAGGCCGAAGCTCGTTCTTCTCCGATTCCGGCGCCACCAGGCTTCCCCCGGCCACCTCGACTGCACCTTCGGCATCAGCGTCCTCCGGCGATCCTCTGGCGCACCTCGGCTTCGCCTGAAGACCCCCGGAGCTCCTTCGCCGCCAACAACCGAACCACACCGCCGCCTCTCTCCGCGCGACGACCTTGACCACTCCGCGCCACTGTGGCGCCCTCGCATCGGCATCGTCTCCTGAGCATTTTGCGCACCTCACCAGAGCTCGCCGCGCCGCCGATTGCCGGTACCTTTGGTACCCGAGCGCCGCCCCCTCCCGGCGCCGATGTGGCCGGCCGAGTCAGCGCCACCTGGGCGCCACATCGGCACTTTAGCCGACGTAGCGTACCAGCGTGGGCGCCAAACCACGGACGCCGCGCGCAAACAAGACGCTTTTTCCGCTCGCCTTTGTCTTTGTGGCCGAGTCCACCGTGGACTCGGAAGCGCCGTGGACTCGATCCATCTTGTGCGGGCCCACTTGTCGACCTCTGTGAGCGATCTGCGATGCATGCTTGCGCAATAAATGGAATTTCCTTTAGAAATTTAATTCAGGAAATTCGGAAATTCTGATTTTTAGGATTTAATTTAGGTTTCAAACTTCCAGGAGCTCGTATTTCTTCATATGAACTTCGATTTAGGCGATTCAAATTTCTAAATTTGTATAAAATCAAGATCTAGCTAACTAAACAAAAATTATTTAATTTGGAGTTAATTTGTATTTTCATTTGAATTTATTTGAGTTCATTTGAATTCTGTTTGAATTTGGATTATTCTCGCGTATAGATTTTGACGACTCTGAAGAGCTTGACCCTATTGAAGAAGTAGAATACCAAGATTTTGAGCAAGGCAAGTTACACCATTGACCATTTTGCCCCCAATATTTAAAATTATTTAATTTCTGTTTTAAATCATTATTGCATGCATAATTGTATTTAATTATTTTAAATTCCTGTTTTAAATACTTAATTATTCCAATTCCTTTGTATAGCCACATTTGTATGTTGTATTACCAATTCCTTGTCACCTTAGTCAAATGAATTTAAAAATAAACATATGCTTAGCAAATGCTTAGACCAGGAAATATTTGATTTTGGGAGAATTTAGCCAAAACTTCAAAATTTGATAAAAAGCCTATGACATTGTTATGTCATGGTGGACTTTTGCAAATATCTTTGAAAATTATAAAAAAATAAAAGAAAATAGTTTGTAATTGGGCAAAAATGGACCGTTGGTGGGTCTTTGGTTTATGCACTGGCTCGTCAGTTAGGATCGAGACCTGTGATTTTATTGAAAGTTGCCCAAGTAGGTTAAGGACCGGTCTTTGAGCCGCATCTTGCAAAGCTCCACCGTACTACCACATGTTCTGTATGGGCAGAACCAGGCTTAATAATTTGTCTTACCTCATTATTGTTTAGACCATTTTGTTGTGTGGGTGTCGGTTAGACTTTATTCCTACGTGGCGCAAGAGGGGGCTTCCGGCAGGTGGTTAGCTTAATGGAAGTGAAACCTTAGCGGGCATATTGGTAGTGAGGTAGTGCATTGGAAACGCCTTGTGATAATTGCCTAGTCACACGCCTAAGGAAGCGTGCATTGGCCGACATAACGGGCAAATTATCTCGTGTGGGTAAAGTTGTACCCCTCTGCAGAGATTTCTATTCGAATAGCCGTGTCCACGGTCATGGACATGCTAAGCAAAGCCACTCTAAGTTAGAATTTGTTTTTAGTTTTAAAATAACTCTGGACATGATTTGAGGATGGTTAATCCTTGTGATAAAATTGGGCGGGTAGCCTTGTGATAGGAGGGTATCCTTCACCATGTTTCATATGGAGGTTATCCACTATAAAATGATCAAATTTTAAAATCTGATTTTAGCTATGGAATAAAAATGTGCCTTGAAACTTAGTATAACTATTTAAAACCCAAAAATACTGAATTACGCAAATAAACCCTACAACCTTCCTTTGAATAACATATGCATGCATTATAAATTCTGTATTGGGTGTAATTTGCGAGCACAGTTGTAGTGCTCACTCTTGCTGAATATTATTATTCAGGAGAAGACTATCCGGAAGGTGAGGAGCAGGACGATTAGGCAGCGACCTCCAGACGATTTCCTGTGGCGTATCGTGTGGCTTACCATTATATTTTGCTTCCGCTTAATGTTTTATTTGGCCTCAGGCCCAAATTGTAATAAACTCTATGCTTATTAATAAACACGTTGGATATGTTTGTGATAACATTTTTGTGACTGTGTACGCTGGAAATCCTGGACTAGTGTATGAACACAGAGAATTCGGGATCCTTCGTTCCCGGGTTCGACACGGAACTTCCGCACTGGAAGAACGGAACTACCGCAGTGCGGAACTACCGCTAGGTAGAATCGAACTTCGATATCCGGCGAAACGGCCGCTTTTATTTAACTCTTTGGATTTGATTCACTTCACGTCTTTTGTTTATCAGAAGGTTTTGGATTGCTGTGTGGACACTTGATAAGGGAGGATCTTATTTTTTAAGGCAGCATTCACCCCCCCTCTGTTGCCATTTCGGTCCTTCAATTGGTATTAGAGCCGGTTAGCTCTTTTCGATAGATCTTTAACCGGTCTGTGAGCCATGGCAACGGACAAGTATTCCACCAAACCTCCCGTCTTTGATGGCCTGGATTACCCATTCTGGAAGAGCTGAATGGAAACATACATCGAGCTCGAGGGTATGCCATCCGCGGAAGGTGAAGGTCGATTCATTGCCTGCCGATGAAAACATCAATATGGGAAACATGCCCGTGTTGAGGCCAATGCAAAGGCAAGGAACATTATAATCCAAGGTTTAAGCCGAAGCGAGTTTGATCGCATCTCTCATCTGACGTCGGCTTTCGACATCTAGGTGACCCTCGACGCTTACCATGAGGGTACCACCCAGATCAAGACAGTTCGACAGGACCAGTTCAAGCGTGAGTACAACAAGTTTGAAATGCTCACCGGCGAGTCCCTTGATGAGTGCTGCGGCGTTTTCACAAGATCTTGAGTTACCTCCGAGCGGTCGGTCTTACATACCCGACTTCGGACAATGCTCGCCGGATGCTCGCAGCTCTTGATTTGCGCGTTTGGGAGATGAAGGTGACTACCATCCGAGATACCACGGACCTCTCGACTTTGACTCTTGGCGCACTTTACTCGCGCCTCAAGACTCACGAGATTGACATAGTCTCGAAGGTCGAAGTCACGATCGATGACCTTAGTCACCGATCCCACTTCGGATCTTCTTACGATTAAACTGCGGTTTCTCCTGCTGCTCTCTCGTGACATAGCGATGATCGCTTAGAGCGACTTCTTGATGAGCAACTAGCCCTCCTAGCTCGGAAGTTTTCCCATGCTTTCAAGAGAAGGAGGGATGGAAGAAGAGGAGGACCCGTGATTTGTTTGAGAGTGTGGTGGCCCCAACCACATCCGAGCAACCGCCTCAAGGCGGGGAAGGGCAAAGCGACTACGGCGGTTTGGGCAAGAACGACTACATCGACAAGAACCGCAACATGAAGCCCTCAGCACCTTCTTAAGAGAAGAAGAAGTTCCGCAACTTTGGGAAGGCCAAGAAGCTCTTTCATCGAGTCCTCACTGCCTTCGACGACCTCAACTTCAGCGATGTGGAGGGATGGAGCGACGACGAAGGCAAGGATGATCAAGATCCCAAGGACGGTGACGACTTCATCGATGTGCTTCCGTGGCCAACGGAACCGACACGTGACAATGAGCTCTCTGGCGACTCCGATGAGGTAGGTCCCTCCTACGACCAGCTCAATGATGCATTTCTTAAGCTAGGAAAGTTTTATGCTAGATCTAGAGCTAGGGTTGGTGATCTTGAGAAGGAAGTAGATAGATAATCACGGGAGCTTACTTCACTTAGATCTGCTTCCTCCCGTGATGATTGTGATACATGCTGTGTTTTGATTGGTGACATGGAGAAATTGAGGACCTCGCATGATAGTCTGACTTCTGAGCTTGATAAACTTAAGGTGGAGAATGCTAGTATTGTGGATTTCATGGGGATATGCTCCAGATCTTAGGATGATGTGACAATTGGCAATGGCGTTTACGGTTTGTCGTTTCACGTGTTTTTGACAAAGTTACAAGCTTCTTGGGCGGGCGGTCCGACCGGTCCTTACATCGGCGGTCCGACGGTCCCAAATCGGTCGGGCCGGCCATGTGGGCGGTCGGACCGTGGTGACCTAAAAGTTCTCAAATGAATGGGTGGGCCAAAAATAGGTGTTGTAGGCAAGTGAGGATCCCAATGCACTTGGTCTCATGATTTTGGAGTCTCGATAAAAAGTTCTATTGGTTTAAAGTTTCCGTAAGGTTTGGATTTTGGGGTTGAAATTGGCTAAGTCCTAAGGGTCGGTCCGGCCGCTCACGAGGAGCGGTCGACCGCCAGAGAAGCGATCCGACCGCTCACTGGGCGGTCGGACCGGTTTCTACTGAACGTCGGCCAACCGTGGCGATGTTGTTTTGTTAGGTCAAAGTCATTGGTATCGTGACATATGGTTTGCATGATGCATGTTTTGACTAACATGGGTCAAGTTGTGAAGAACTTGTTCCCAAAATCGTGTTTGCTTGTCTGTGGTTGTGCAGGTTGCTTGGTGGTCAACGACGGTCAACGGCGAGAAGGATCGGGACTAGACTTGGAGAGTTGAGGTCGAGCGATTGGCGATGCGGGTGAGGTCAACGACTCAAGCGTGACACAAGATGGACAAGGGTGACCTATTGGCAAATCCATGACGCATGGTGAAGCGGTTTAGGTCAAAAGGTTAAAGACGGCGCTTTGCGAAGCGTGCGTGTGTGACCCGTTTGTTAGTGGGCCTTAACGGGAGCCCAATTAAGTCAAACCCTAAGAGTTTTAGGCCTCCACTATAAATAGGAGGAGATGGTGGCTGCACCTCTCTCGCTCTCGCCTCTTTGTGTTTCAAACCCTAATTGTCTTTAGGGGAGTTGAGGTGGAGGCTAGGGCTCTTGATGGTTTGTGGAGAATTTCGTGATCTTTGATTGTCTACTGATCCATGATGGTGTGGATGTAATCCAGCATCAATCACGAAATCAATCTATGCAAGGTTTGCTTGAGATATGTCTCCTTTGGTTCTTGCTTTCAATTCCATGTTTTTAGGGCTTCCTTTGATCCGCGAGTTTGTGATTGATTCTTTCACGTGGATTAGCTTGTTGTGATATGTGTGAATCTATCTAGCATCATCTTGATCATCAATCTCTCACGAACAAGCATTAGGATCAAGTTTTCGTTCTTGCCCGTTTTAGACCTTCATTAATCAATTGGCAATTGCTTAAGATCGTTCCAAGAATTATCATAATATTCGATTGGAATAGGTCCTCAATAGCATATAGAAGGTGTGTGCAAAGTTTCAAAAGATTGGAGTTGAGAATCAAAGTTTCACCTAATTGCAACCGTCATCGGCCGATTTTATTGCGATCGGTTCGAGTCGGCCGGTCGGACCGCCCGTCATCACCGTCGGACCGATTTTGGAGCGGTCCGACCGCCAAAGACTAATGCCGGTCGACCCGCCGCAATCGGTCCGACCGGTTGGGTACAGCTGATCGACCGTCCGTCTTTGTGAGTCTTTGCAATCTTAGTTGATTTTGTTATTTTGCTTAGGAGATTTAATTGGATTCAATACTAGTCTTCCATTTGTCTTGGTATATTGATCTTCATAGCTTTCTAATAGCTCTGGAGTAAAATTGTATTGAGTTCATAATTTGTGAAAAAGTGAGCGTGCTCCTATTCACCCCCTCTAGTCGCCTTTACGGTCCAACAAGTGGTATCGAGCAGGTTAGTTCAATCTTGATCTTAACCGTTCACCGAACTTTGGCGATGGATAAGTTTTCTACTAAACCGCATATCTTGATGGGCACGACTATGCCTATTGGAAGAATCGTATGCACGTCTTTCTTGAGAGCGAGGACAAGCTATTTGGGATGTTGTTAGAGCCCATTGGTTATTCCCGAAATTGCTACACCCTTCGTAATTCTTTTGGCTAACAACAATAAGGCTAAGAATCTTTTATATGGTGCACTTGGTAGACAAGAATATGATCGAATTTGTAATCTTTCAATGCAAGATGAAATTTGGAACACTCTCGAAACATATCATGAGGGTTCGTCCCAAATCAAAAAGTGTGCCAAGCAGTTTACAAGCGTGAATACAATAAATTCGAGATGCGTCTGGAGAGAGCATCGATGACATTTTCAATCGCTTTAATAAAGTAATTAATCAAATGAAAGTCGTTGATATTGAATATTCTCAATCTGAAAATGCCACCCATCTCTTGGCCGCAATCAACACCAAGGAGTGGGAGATGAAGGCTACCGCTATAGAAGAAAATGTTGATCTTTCAAGTCTTACTTTAGAATTGCTTTATAGTAAACTCAAGACTCATGAAATTAAAAGAGTTGATCATCCCAAGAAAGATAATTTAGCTTTGGTAGCGATCCTCTCAAAAGTCTTTTGATGACTCTTTTGAATCTTCTTACGGATTTTCATTTGCTTGTTTATCTGCTATTCATGAAGAGGAGCTTGAAAGTATTCTGAAGCAGAGTTAGCTCTTCTAGCTAAAAAATTCACATGGGCCTACAATAATGTGAGAAACAAAAGAGAGGTGGTCCGGTGACATGCTATGAATGTGGTGAGCTCAATCATATCAGCAAATTGCCCCAAGTGAAAGGTAAGAGCAATCATAAGGAAGGAAAGCCGACTTGGAAGAAGCCTCCTTTCAACAAATCAAGGTATGAGGCTAATAAGCTTGTGAAGGTCGCTCACCGGTCCTTGCCGCTTTGAGGATCAATCCTTGAGCGATGTGGATCCGGGAGTGAGGAGGACAAGGAGGAGGAGATCCTCAAGGCAAAAAGAAAGGAAGGCCAAAGACTTCACCGGCATGTGCTTCATGGCTGACACGGATGACATTGATGATAATGAGGTATCTTTTTCTTATGATGAGCTTTCTGCTAAATATGATTCTATAGTTGAGCAATTTCTTAGTCAAGATGAAGCGCTAGAATTTGTTATGACAAAAAATAAGAAATTAGAGTCAAAGATTAGCAAACTGAAAGTAGAGCTTAAAATGCTAAGACTCTTGAACTGATGAATGTTTATCTTGTCATGCTATGCATTCAGAAATTACCAAGTTACAATCTGCTCATAATATTTCTGTACAACAACTTGAGAATGCTAGATCTGAACTAAATGAAATTAAAAGTGCTCCTTGTGAAAAATGTTTAGAATCTAGTAAATTGATTGCTTTTGATGTATTTGATTCTAGCCCTTGCACTTCATGTTTAGAAAAAGAACGTGAAATCAAAGATATCTTAGAAGTTGCTAGAGTCAAATATGCTAAGCTTAAGGACAATATTGAAAATACTACTTGTGCTTCTTGTTCCACTCTTAAGCTTGAAATTGCTTTGTATAAGGAAAAATCTATGAATAAAACTTGTGATGCTTGTGTTAACTTGAGAAAAGAAAATGCTTACCTTCATGATACATTAGAAAATTTTCTAAAGGTAAGAAACAATTAAACATGATTCTTGACAAGTCTAAAACTCCTTATAAGAAGCAAGGTTTAGGATTCAATTCTTTTCAAGACAATTCAAACCCAAAAGTCATTCAAGTCTTGGAAAAGGTTTAATTGAATTCAAAACCCAACTGCAAAAACATCTTTTAAATCTGCAGCTTTGCCCAACCTTGTATTAATTCAAATGGTGCTTCTTCTAGTGGTACCAAGTACCATTGCACTTATAGAAAAAAGGTGGACATTTGATTGAATTACATTGGCGTGAGGTTGAAAAATGATAGGAAAAATTTTGATAGAATTTCATTCATGCAACCTAGAGCTTCTATGAGACATGGTAACATTGAAAAGAATAAACACGGATTAGGATTTTCTCTCATGCAAATCATTATGTTTCTAAATATCCTAATTCTAATGTTTATCGATCAAGGTCGGTCACCGGTGGTCACCAGTCGACCGTTTTGGTCACGGTCGAGCGACGCCAAGACAACGCGGTCGACCGCCATGGACGATTTAAGTCTCATGTTAATTTAAACATTGCTCATAACCGAATGTTAGATGAAATCAAGGATAGTACTTCGGTTTGTATACTCCTTGCGGACGTGTGTCTCATCTTCGATTCCTAAATCTTGTTTATCTAACCCCAGATTTGAGACACATCGTTTTTTGTTCCTTGATTTTCGGGATTACCGCGGAAAGGGAAGAACACGTGGTTCGTTGACTCGGATGTTCACGCCACATGACCGAAACTCAAAATGGTTCACCTCTTTCACGCGAGCAACAGTGATGACTTCATCACCTTTGGAGATGATACACAAGGCGAATTGAAGGAACATGATCAATTAGGGTGAACAACAAATTCATTCTAAAGGATGTCGCTCTTGTGGACAAGCTTAGGTATAATCTCCTTCTGCTTCTCGACTTCTTGATGATGGCTATGAGACTGCTTTTAAGAAAAATGCTTGTCGTGTGCTTGATTCTCTTGGTGAGCTTGTGTTTGGAATCTCTAGAGTTGGTAGAATTTTTGGAGTTGATTTTTCGAATCTCTTCTTTGGATCTCTTAAATGTTTGCTTACATCTTCTTCATTTCGGCTTTGGCATCGACGTTTGGGGCACATTGGTTTTGATCATCGACACGAGTTAGCAACCTTGATCTCATGAGAGGTTTGCCCAAACTCAAAGTCGCAAGGATCTTGTATGTGCGCCTGTAGGCATGGCAAACAAGTTGCCGCCTCACACCCTTCTCAGTGACTATGGTTATGGTAGCGGACCGGGACGGTTGCTTCATATGGATCTTGTTGGTCCCGCTAGAGTCCGTCGATCGGTGAAAATGGTATATTCTTGTCATAGTCGATGATCTTTCTAGATATACTTGGGTGTTCTTTCTTACTTCAAAAGATGAAGCTTTTGGTTATTTTCATGACCTTGTTCTTCGTTTGGCTTCGAGCTTCTGGTGCTTTGAGAGCGATTCGCAGTGATAATGGCACGGAGTTCAAAATGCTTCTTTGCTTCTTTTTGTCTTTGCGTGGTATTGAGCATCGCTTCTCCTCTCCACACGTTCCCTCAACAAAATGGCGTGGTGGAAAGGAAGAATAGGACCTTGGTCGAAATGGCTAGGACGATGCTAGATGAGTATAGCACACCGAGGAGATTTTGGGCGAAGCTATTGCTCTTGCTTGCCATATTGCAAATCGTGTCTTTTGAGACCTTCTTTAGGCAAGACTCCTTATGAGCTTCGTTTTGGTAGAAAACCCTCTGCTTTCGCATTTTGAGTTTTTGGATCAAAATGTTTTATTCTTAAGACAGCAATTTAGATAAATTTGAATCAAGAACTTTTGATGGGTTATTTACGGGTTATCCCGCTCATTTGAGGGGTTTTCGGGTTTTAATATCGAGACTAACATTATTCAGAGACTTGTAATGTCACTTTTGATGAGACTAGCCACGAGCTAGATCTATTGCTCTGAGATGATTTACAGTGTGAGATAGCATTTTTGTGGAGGAAGATGAGGACGGCTAATATCATTCCTTCATCTGCTTGCTCTTGAAGCGCCCATATTGATACAAGAACACGCTCGTCTACTTCACCTTGATTGAGGCTCTCGCTGCATCTTCATCATCGCAGTACTGAGGTCGAAGAAACGTTATCTCACCCGCGCCCGCCGCATTCAGAGACAAAGATCCTCCGAATGGATAATAGGTAATCTACATGAGCGAGTCACTCGCTCCAGGTATAATGATCCAAATCTCTACTCTCATTCGGCTTTTGTTGCTTCTTTTGAACCCCGCGATATATCACATGCTTTATCTGATTCTAGCTGGGTAAATGCCATGCATGAGGAGTTAGAAAATTTTGAAAGAAACAAAGTTTGGAATCTAGTAGAACCCCTAGTGGTCATAATGTTATAGGAACCCGTTGGGTGTTTAAGAATAAACAAGGTGAGGATGGTTGCGTGGTTAGAAACAAGGCCAGATTGGTAGCTCAGGGTTTCAGCCAAGTTGAGGGGTTAGATTTTGATGAGACATTTGCTCCTGTTGCTAGACTAGAAGCCATTCGCATTCTGCTTGCATTTGCTGCATCAAAAGGTTTTAAATTATATCAGATGGATGTTAAAAGTGCCTTTTAAATGGTTTCATAGATGAGGAAGTGTATGTTAAGCAACCCCGGTTTTGAGGATCCTAAATATCCAAATCGTGTTTTCAAGCTATCTAAAGCATTGTATGGTCTTAAACAAGCCCCTAGAGCACGGTATGATAGACTTAAGACCTTCTTGCTTAAAAATAATTTTGAAATGGGTAAAGTGGATAAAACTCTATTCATTCTTAGGCGTAACAATGACTTCTGCTTGCTCAAATTTATGTGGATGATATTATCTTTGGTGGTTCCTCTAATGCTCTTGTTTCCACTTTTACGACACTATGTCCAGGAATTTGAGATGAGTATGATGGGAGAGCTTAATTACTTTTGGGACTTCAAATCAAGCAATGCAAGGAAAGAACTTTCATCCATCGACGAAGTACACTAAAGATCTACTAAAACGCTTCAACATGGGTGATTGCAAGCCAATTTCCACTCCCATGGCAACCTCGATCGCTTTGGATCCAGATGAGGAAGGAGAAGTCGTGGATCAACGCGAGTACCGCAGACATGATCGGCTCTCTTCTGTTTTGACGGCCTCGAGACCGGACATTCACTTCACGGTATGCCTTTGTGCAAGATTTCAGCGCCTCCGAGAACTTCCCATCGCCAAGCCGTTAAGCGCATATTCGTGTATTTACACTCTACCCTCTTATATGGCATTTGGTATTCCCGCTCTTGACTTTGTCCATTAGAGGTTTTTCGATTCGATTTTGCGGTGTCGGTTAGATAGGAAGAGTACCTCGAGCACTGTCACTTCCTAGGCACTTCTCTTGTATCTTGGTCCTCTAGGAAGCGGTCTTACATTGCACAATCCATTGAAGCGAGTATGTAGTCATGCTAGTTCTTTGAGCTGATTTTGTGGATGACGTCCACTTTGAAAGATTATGGGTTAAACTTTGCTAGTGTTCCTCTTTTATGTGATAACACTTCTGCTATTAATATTGCTAAAAACCCAATGGCAACATTCTAGGACTAAGCACATAGACATTCGCTTTCACTTCCTTAAAGATCATGTTGAAAAAGGTGATATTGTGATGCACTTCGAGAGTCCAAGCTCAATTGGCGATATTCTTACCAAGCCTTTAGATCAAACAGATTTTCCTCCTTAAGAAGCGAGTTAGGGGTAATTTATCCTTATGGGTTGGTTTGAGGGGGAGTTTGATCTTTTTCTTATCTTTCCTTGTTCTTTTGATCTTTTATTGTTCTTTTTCTGAACTTAGTGATCTTTTCGAACTTTTTAGGTTTTTAGGCTTTTTAATTGCATCTCATTGTGTCATATTGCATTCATATGAAAACTTCAACAAGTGGTTACAACAAATGGTATGAAAAATCCAAAAGATGCATTGTAATATAAGGTTTTACGCTTATTTTTAAAAATTGATGAAGCTTTGCCTATTACCCTTTAGAGCTTTTGTATTTCAATTCTTGCTCAATGTCATGTCTAGTTCTTTGACTTGCTAGAATTATCATGCTTTTACATGTGTAGCTAAGTCTTTGCTATATGAGCTAGAATCTTTTAAACAACTCAAACTAAGAAATTGCAATTTGTGGATGTTTTAGCGAGTTGCGCAATTAGTGCTCCTCTTGTGACATTGGCCTGTCGTAATTGCTTTGTTAGCTCTTTGATCTAAAATTGACCATTACTTGAGCTTTTGTGTTCTTGAGATTCTAAAAATGCTCATGTGAAAAATGAAAATCAAGATTGTCTTATGCTTAAATTGTGCCAAACTATTCTTACGAGGCTTGTCAAATGACATGAACTTGGAGATAGTTTGATGAACTGAACGATCTCATGGGGACCGCTTGTCGAAATGACATGAACCCCAAGATTTGTCGCCCGGTAGAAGCTTAGAAAGAGTTTGTGGATGGCTCCTAGTCCGGATCTTCTTTACTAAGATATACCTTTAATCAACTTTTGGTCAAAGCTTAGGATGAGTTTGTGGATGGCTCCTAGTCCAGATCTTGTCACTAAGTTAGATCATTAGTCAACTTCAATATTCAATGCAAATGAGAAAAATGTTGACAAATGGGCGTTTACAAAATATTGAGCAAAATGATTCAATACGGGACTTGATTGACTCTTAATGTGGTCTTTGTTAGATTTTTGATCTCACTTTGACATTTTGACATGGCCAATTTCACTTTAGGATCCTGTTGATGAACTTGTTTGAATTTGAGCGTTGCTTAAATTGATCAAATCCATCGCTTTACTTTTGAGCCTTTGTGCTTAGCTTTGATATATATGTCTTACCATGATCTTGCTAGCGCTGTCGGGCTTGATATGTTTGTTTGTGCAATATTAGAGATACTAGCTTGTTCTTTTGGGTAATCTCCAAAGCTTCTTGTAATCAAAATTGAAAATACAAAAATTGAAGCCACTCCATTGCACTTCATGCATATTCCTCTTTATGCTTCTTTTGTTTATGCTTCTTTCTTTATTCTATATTTGTTATCTCTGGATGAGAGGAAGGCGTGATTCCTTGATGAATCCATTGTCAAAGGGGGAGAAGATGTGTTAAATGAGAAGAGAAGATGTGTTAATGAGAATTTATTTCTGTGTTGGGGGAGAAGTTTGTACAAAGGGGAGAAACTGAAAATTTGAAAAATTGAGGATCATAGTGAGGGGGAGTTCTTGAGTTGCATTCTTATTGTCTTATTGTATATTATGAACTTGAATTGCATTCTTTTATCCTCACAATGATCATAGGTCAATTGAACAATTGTTCGTTCATATGGACCTTATGTGAGAATTTTGACCCTTTTCTGGAAATCAAAGTTTTTATGCTTGGTTTTGCCTTGTCTCACATGCCTATACTATTCTGATGCCAGCTTGGTCATTTTCATTGCTTTTTCTTGCTTATGGACCAAGTTGTGTCTTTGTGCGAAACCATGAGTAAACTCGTTTTCAAACCTCTTACTTACATTTTCTGGATAATTGCCAATGTGTTCATCAAGGGGGAGATTGTGGATTTCATGGGGATATGCTCCAGATCTTAGGATGATGTGACAATTGGCAATGGCGTTTACGGTTTGTCGTTTCACGTGTTTTCGACAAAGTTACTGAGCTTCTTTGGGCGGCGGTCCGACCGGTCCTTGCATCGGCGGTCCGATCGTCCCAAATCGGTCGGACCGGCCATGTGGGGCGGTCGGACCGGCGGTGACCTAAAAGTTCTCAGAATGGGCTGGGCCAAAAATAGGTGTTGTAGGCAAGTGAGGGGTTCCCAATGCACTTGGTCTCATGATTTTTGGAGTCTCGAAGAAAGTTCTATTGGTTTAAAGTTTCCGAAGGTTTGGATTTTCAGGTTGAAATTCGGCTAAGTCCTATATGCGGTCCGACCGCTCACGTGGAGCGGTCCGACCGCCATGCGGTCCGACCGCTCACTGGAGCGGTCGGACCGTTTCTACTGAACGTCGACCAACCGTGGCGATGTTGTTTTGTTAGGTCAAAGTCATTGGTATCGTGACATATGGTTTGCATGATGCATGTTTTGACTAACATGGGTCAAGTTGTGAAGAACTTGTTCCCAAAATCGTGTTTGCTTGTCTGTGGTTGTGCAGGTTGCTTGGTGGTCAACGACGGTCAACGGCGAGAAGGATCGGGACTAGACTTGGAGAGTTGAGGTCCAGAACGATTGACGATGCCGGGTGAGGTCAACGACTCAAGCGTGACACAAGATGGACAAGGGTGACCTATTGGCAAATCCATGACGCATGGTGAAGCGGTTTAGGTCAAAAGGTTAAAGACGGCGCTTTGCGAAGCGTGCGTGTGTGACCCGTTTGTTAGTGGGCCTTAACGGGAGCCCAATTAAGTCAAACCCTAAGAGTTTTAGGCCTCCACTATAAATAGGAGGAGATGGTGGCTGCACCTCTCTCGCTCTCGCCTCTTTGTGTTTCAAACCATTATTGTCTTTAGGGGAGTTGAGGTGGAGGCTAGGGCTCTTGATGGTTTGTGGAGAATTTCGTGATCTTTGATTGTCTACTGATCCATGATGGTGTGGATGTAATCCAGCATCAATCACGAAATCAATCTATGCAAGGTTTGCTTGAGATAAGTCTCCTTTGGTTCTTGCTTTCAATTTCATGTTTTTAGGGCTTCCTTTGATCCGCGAGTTTGTGATTGATTCTTTCACGTGGATTAGCTTGCTGTGATATGTGTGAATCTATCTAGCATCATCTTGATCATCAATCTCTCACGAACAAGCATTAGGATCAAGTTTTCGTTCTTGCCCGGTTTTAGACCTTCTGTTAATCAATTGGCAATTGCTTAAGATCGTTCCAAGAATTATCATAATATTCGATTGGAATAGGTTCTCAATAGCATATAGAAGGTGTGTGCAAAGTTTCAGAAAGATTGGAGTTGAGAATCAAAAGTTTCACCTAATTGCAACTTCGTCATCGGTGATTTTCTTTATTGCAGATCGGTTCTGGAGTCGGCCGGTCAGACCGCCCGTCATCACCGGTCAGACCGATTTTGGAGCGGTCCGACCGCCAGCACAACGCCGGTCAGACCGCCCGGCAATCGGTCCGACCGGTTGGGTACAGCGGTCAGACCGCCCGTGCTGTGAGTCTTTGCAATCTTAGTTGATTTTGTTATTTTGCTTAGGGATTTAATTGGATTCAATACTAGTCTTCCATTTGATCTTGGTATATTGATCTTCATAGCTTTCTAATAGCTCTTGGAGTAAAATTGTATTGAGTTCATAATTTGTGAAAAAGTGAGCGTGCTCCTATTCACCCCCCCCCCTCTAGTCGCCTTTACGGTCTAACAAGTATGCTTACTGAACTAGAAATGAGTAGGGTAGCACCTAGTTCATCGACTAGCATAGAAACTACTTCTTGCACCTCATGTGAGGATAAGGACAATGCTTTTAAAGGTCTTTATACCATGTTGCTTGATCTGCCCGATATTTGTGAAAGCTGTAATAATCTGAAGATGAATCTAAAACGGGCCGACCATAAAATCACTAAACTACAAGCTTTCCTTCTTGAGCCTATTGCTTCATGTGTGAACTGTCCCAAACTTACTGCTGAACTTGAATCTGTCTCCAAACAGTTTTAAGAATTAGTTGATGACAATAACAAATTAGCCAAATTTGCTTCTAAGGACCCTGTTAGCTCACCATGCAGTAACTGTGAAAAACTCAAATATGAATTGATTGTTCTCGATGAAAAATGTGTGAAGCTAACTAAGGACCTTCTAGAGAAGCAACCATCTGCTTGTAATGTGTGTGCTGGGAAGAAGTATGAGGGTTTGGTAGAGACGCCTAGCGATGTAAACCAACTGGCTAGTAGTAGGACTGTTCCCCCAGAGTCGGCTGTGCATGCACAAGCCAATCTTTCCTCTGCTGTTGGTTCTTCTTCTGCTCTCTTATCCTCTGCTGTTCTTTCTTCCCCCTGCTCTTCTTGCACCTCTCTCTTTTGGGAGTGTCAGTATCTTATGAACACTCTCGAGAGGTTTGTAGGAGGCAAGAAGAAGCTCAACCTCATTCTAGACCAATCTAAGATTTGCAGATTTAATCAGGGTCTAGGATATGATTTCCATGAGGACATGAGGAAGCATCCACCTATCGTGCTCAGAACCATAGCACCAGGTGTGATCAAAACTAAGCCCAGGACTGAGAAAGTCAATTTTAAATCAGCGGGTTTTGTTCAAAGGATCTCGGCATGCGGGTGATTCCACCGCACTTCGCCTCTCGTAAGGCGGTATCATTGCACCTTCATCGCCGAAGGATGGACACTTGTTTGATCATTGCTTCAGGCGTGCCAAGATTGCGCGTAGAGATCGTGTTGAGTCTTTTAGGCGCATTCAGGGTCAGCCCCAGACCATGAGTGCACCTAAGACTAACATGAGGTCTAGGTTTACTACAGCTGATGATTTAGGGCAGCATCGAGGACTTGGTTTTTCTGAGTTTTCTAATTTTCGTCCTCATGCTCCCTTTGGTCGTGACTTCCGTCGTGTTGAGGGTAGATCTCGGTTTCCCTTTCGAGATGGCTACCCGCGGCGAGATCAACATGTTGCCAGAATTCCGACTCGCTCTTCCATAGCAGTCGGATTTAGCAACAGCTTCAGGTCTACACACAGCCTTCTGGCTCGTTGAGTGACAGAGAGCGTAGGGTAGATAGAGGTCAGTCTTATTTGACTACTTTATCTGTTCGACGTGTTACTCAGTATTGGGTGCCAAAATCACTGTTGATTCACCCCAGTACTGAGACTTTACTCTCTGTTTGACTCAGGTTCGCCGGGCAGGGAAGGGAAAGGTTTGGCTTGTAGACTCTGGTTGTTCTCGCCATATGACCGGAGATTCTCGTTGGTTTTCCTCCCTAGCCCGTGCTCCAGGTGATGAGACGATCACCTTTGGAGATGCTTCGTTTGGGCGCGTAATCGCTAAAGGTACTGTGCGCATTAATGATTCATTTATTCTGAAAGATGTTGCCTTAGTAAGTAAGCTGTAGTATAATCTGCTTTCGGTCTCTCAGCCCACCGATGACGATTTCGAGGTGAGTTTTAAGAAAAACAATTGCAAAATTTTTTATTCTTCGGGTAGTCTGGTTTGCGGGATTTCTCGCTATGGGAGGATCTTTCGTGCTGATTTTTCTGAGTCTTCTGGTGATCCTCTCCGGTGTTTAATTGCTTCTGAATCCCGTGATTTGACCTTCTGGCATAGGAGACTTGGTCATATAGGATTTGATCATTTGACCCGAGTTAGCGGTCACGATCTCATTCGTGGTTTGCCAAAACTCAAGATGGTCAAGGATCTAGTTTGCTCTCCATACCGGCACGGCAAGATTGTTGTCGCTTCTCACTCTCCAATCACAGTGACAATGACCGATGCACTGTGACACCGCTCCATATGGATCTGATTGGCCCGGCTGAGTCTGCACGTGGGAGGGAAGTGGTATGTTCTTGTTGTGGTCGATGACTTCTCGAGGTACTCTTTGGTGTTTTTCTTAGCCTCGAAGGATGAGACATTTGCACATTTTTGTGGTCTTTTTAGTAGGCTTTCTGTTGAGCTCCCACGTGCATTATGAGCAATTCGCAGTGATAATGGCACCGAGTTCAAGAATTCCTACTTTGAGAGTTTCTGTGGTGAAACAGGTGTAGAGCACCAGTTCTCATCTCCACACGTCCCTCAGCAAAATGGCGTTGTGGAGAGGAAGAACCGTACCTTGGTCGAGATGGCCAGGACGATGCTAAATGAATATTCTACACCTAGGAAGTTTTGGGCTGAGGCTATTGCCACTGCATGCCATGTTTCAAACAGAGTTTTTCTTAGGGCACTCTTGCATCGCACTTCGTATGAGTTGAGATATGGGCGAAAGCCCAGTGTCTCGCATTTTCGTGTGTTTGGTTGCAAGTGTTTTATTCTGAAGTCTGGGAACCTAGATAAGTTCGAGTCACGATCTTGTGATGGGATCTTTCTGGGTTACTCGACTTCTTCTCGTGCCTATAGAGTCTGGAACTGCGAGTCTAGCAAAATGGTAGAAACCTGTGAGGTGACTTTCGATGAGGCCAGTCCGGGGACTAGGCCTGATATCTCAGGTTCTCTAGAGCAGTCCGAGTCCATCTTTGTGGATGATGAGGAGGACGGAGATGAGGGGTGTCTACCCGATCCAGTTCTTTCTCCTACTCTTGAGATGCCTTCTTCCACCGCACCTCAAGGAGATCAGCCTTTGCCTTCTGCTTCTTCTGAAGCTAGTGGCTCTGTCCCTATCTCATCTGCTCATGAGATAGAGGCCACTTCTTCATCTCACCCTGGACCTCCTAGACACATTCAAAAGGACCATCCTTCAGAGCAGATCATTGGAGATCTTTTTGAGCGAGTCACTCGTTCAAAAACTGGCATGTCTCTCTTCTGTCTCTATTCTGCCTTTGTTGCCTCATTTGAGCCTAAAGACGTTTGTCATGCTCTTTCTGATGAGTCATGGATTAATGCCATGCATGAGGAATTGGAAAACTTTGAAAGAAACAAGGTCTGGACGCTTGTTGAGCCCCCTCGAGGTCACAATATCATTGGGACCAAGTGGGTATTCAAGAACAGGCAAAGCGAAGATGGGGTAGTCATTCGAAATAAGGCTAGGCGGTAGCTCGTGGTTACTCCTGTGTTGAGGGTCTCGATTTTGAGGAGACTTTTGCCCCTGTAGCCAGACTTGAAGCTATTAGAATCTTGCTTGCCTTTGCAGCTTCTAAGGGCTTGAAGCTTTACCAGATGGACGTCAAGAGTGCCTTTCTCGATGGACTTATTGAGGAAGAAGTCTATGTCAGACAGCCCCCAGGTTTTGAAAACCCCAAGTACCCTAATCATGTCTTCAAGCTTTCAAAAGCTTTGTATGGACTTAAGCAAGCTCCTAGAGCCTGGTATGAAAAGCTTAAGTCCTATCTGTTGAGTCATGATTTTGAGATGGGTAAAATTGACAAGACCTTGTTCATCCGCCGTCTTGGCACTGATCTTCTGCTCGTCCAAATTTATGTGGATGACATTATCTTTGGCGGCTCCTCGCATGCTCTTGTTTCTCAGTTTTCGGATGTCATGAGCTCAGAGTTTGAGATGAGCATGATGGGCGAGTTGAGCTTCTTCCTTGGTTTTCAAATCAAACAAACTCGGGAGGGTACTTTTCTGCACCAAGGCAAGTACACTCGTGATCTCCTGAGACGCTTTGACATGAGTGATGGCAAGCCAGTGTCAACTCCAATGGCTTCTACAGCCTCACTTGACCCAGATGAAGACGGCGAGCCAGTTGATCAAAAGGAGTTCAGAAGCATGATAGGCTCTCTCTT
The DNA here is from genome assembly GCA_036346395.1 of Hsuehochloa calcarea. Taxonomy (NCBI): domain Eukaryota; kingdom Viridiplantae; phylum Streptophyta; class Magnoliopsida; order Poales; family Poaceae; genus Hsuehochloa; species Hsuehochloa calcarea. The sequence goes on from CM070611.1 coordinate 34,969,080, forward strand.
GTACCTCACAGCCTCGAGACCAGACATACATTTCTCTGTGTGTCTTTGTGCTCGGTTTCAGGCTTCTCCTCGCGTATCTCACCGCCAGGCGGTGAAGCGCATCTTTCGGAACCTTCGAGCTACCATTGACTATGGTATCCGGTACTCTTCCTCCTCTTGTCTATCTCTTAGAGCCTTCTCCGATGCAGATTTCGCTGGCTGTAGGATAGATAGGAAGAGCACCTCTGGCACTTGCCAATTCATTGGAACTTCTCTTGTCTCCTGGTCGTCAAGGAAGCAGTCTGGTGTTGCACAGTCCACTGCAGAGGCCGAGTACGTTCTCGCAGCGACCGATTCTTTCAGAGCCAAGTGCTTTGGATGGTCTTGACCCTGCAGGACTTTGGGTTAGTAATAGACCGTGTTCCACTCTTTTGTGATAACACGTCTACGATTAGAATTGCCAAGAACCCAGTGCAACATTTTCGGACCAAGCATATTGATATCAGATATCACTTTCTTCGAGACCATGTAGAGAAGGGTGACATTGTGCTCCAGTTTGTGGAGAGTGAACACCAGTTGGCTGATATCTTCACCAAGCCTTTGGACAGCTCTCGATTTTCAGCTCTGCGGGGAGAGCTTGGGGTGGTTTGTCCTTATGGACTGTTGTGAGGGGGAGCTCGTGCTTTACTACTGTATATTATTTTAATTATGCTTTTACTCCTTTTTAGTTGCATTTCCTTTGGGTGCTTTGGGTCTAAGTTCTTCCAGCATAGGTTAGAGTGGTTCTCTTGCCAAGTTGCTTAAACTGCTGGTTCTTATCTTGTGCTTCTAGGATGATACTTATTAGCTGTTTCTCCTCTCACTAGGTTGAGCTTACTCACTTCTTATAGGTTCTAGCGAGGGTCGGGCCACCCTTGGGTAGACAGGGACAGTGTTTGCTCCTTAGTGTGTTGGTTGACAAGCTGATAGTCCTGGAATCATCTGGGGTAGATAAGAATCAGTCTGAGCTATAGTATTCTCTATATCTTATCTATGCTCTAAGGACTGCCTTTTCTGTTTCTTTTATCAGTTTCTCGTTTTTGTTCCTTTGGTTCAGGGGGAGTTCATCTTGGTTCTTCTAGTTCTTAAATTTGTCATAACTCAATCTGAATTAAAAAGTGCATCTCATTCTGAAGGGAATCTGACTTTTCCTATATTTCATCCTGCATTGTAATATAATTACATGGAGCCTTGTTTATTATCCCTTATGATCTGTTTTCACTGTTTTACATCTCGCCATGATTTATGCTAAACTGCTAGATTTATCATGACTTTTTATGTGTAGTTTAGTCTTTGCCATGATAAGGTGACTAAAATTGCTCAACTTGAACTAAAATCTTGTCATGATAGATCTTGAGACTAGTCTGTTGAAGTTATCCTTTTATGATTCTCGCCATGTCAAGTAGGCTGAGTTGAGTTCTGAATCTCTATTGGACTTTAGATTAAGCTATGTCAGTTCATTAAGAAACATGACTTATCTTTAATTCTTTGGTCTAAAACTGCAAAAGCAAAACTGATCTCTTTTGTGCGAAAAAACTGATCTCACCAACTCGTTCTCATGAGACTGCTTGCTATTGCACTAGGCATGAACTCAGGGGGAGTCTTGGATGACCTAAGATCACTTCCTTAAGTCTGTTGCTTGGAGTGGTCGCATAAGGCTTGGGATCTAGCACATAGTTAAGACTTGAAAAATGGTTGAAGCTTAGGAGGCAGTTGTGGATGGCACCTAGTCCAGGACTTGCTTTACTAAGATAAATCCATAAAGAATTTTCAGAAAAAGAAAAATGTGCTAAATTTGCTTATCTTCGAACAGACCAAGTACTTGTTCAATTGAGTCGTTCTTAAAACTGGTAGCACTCTGAACTGTTCAATATTATGCTTCTTGGCTCCACTTAGAGTATTTGACATGGCTTGGATCATCCTTGGATACCTTTAGCTAGACCATAATCTTGGTTTATTTGACATGCTAAGAAATTGAACCTTTTCTCAGATTATGACTTTCTTGTTTTAGCTATACTAAACATTAATTGTCATGATCTTGATAGCATTCTTATGTGTTATGGCTTGGTGTAATACTATAATAGTCAATTTTGATTATCTTCATGGCTCCTAATGCTTAAAATGAATATCATATAGTCATTTCCTCTCTTTAATTCTTCTTGATGTGTTTATTGCCAAAAGGGGGAGAAGTTAGTTTGAAGAAAAAAAGTCTTCTGGAGCTTTGCAGAAAAATTTGCTCTTTCATTTCAAGCTTCAATCGTTCTTCTTTGACAATCATGGTCTTGAGCTTTCTTGATTTCTAGATTAGATCGTGTTTGGTCATCATCACAAACTCCTCTTTATGCTTTTTCGTGTTTGTCAATATACTCATCAAGGGGGAGATTGAGAGACCATGTGAGTAGTGTCCCCATGCGAGTGATGAGTATTTGACGCTGTTGTCGAAAAGTTTGTGATTGGATTCATTCTTTGTTCGCTCCTGCACGGTGTATTTACATCTTGTGCGGAACTTCCGTTTCTGGAATACGGAAGTTCCAATAATCGGAACTTCAGCACTGGGAACGCGGAACTTCCGATTATCCTGACGATTGTGTTCTGTTGTGGTAATATGCGGAACTTCCGCACTGGGAACGCGGAACTTCCGATTATCCTGACAAGTGAGTTCTGTTTTGATTATAATCGGAACTTCCACCCTGGGAGTGCGGACGTTCCGATAATCGGAACTTCCGCCATGGTAAATGCGGAACTTCCGATTGTGCGCAAAACTGTGCAGAGAAGGTATAGTTTTGATTTTGTGGTGTGAATAGATTGGAGTTAAATGCAAATGATGATTCTATTATCTTGAGCAATGCTATGTGATATGTTTCTTGTCTATGCTGGTTGCAGGGCATCGAGGTGGAGTCGTGGCGAGACACGTGGAGACCAGACTAGACGCAGGCGGCGTTGAGGTCAAAACGGTAAAGATGTGTCGAAGACGGCATGTACTCGAGGTGGTTGCGAGTCGTGGACAACTGTCGGACCCCGGGTGTCACACAACCCCGAGACACTCTGTGCATACCAAGCTAGTCCCATGATCAGTAGCTAGCTTGCACAGTTGCAACAATGATGTAATCATAACCATTCAACAACGAACTAATGAAGCAGACAAAGTAATATTATTTAAAACAACAAAGACCTTATGGTCAAGTTCTTACAAAAGTCGCCTCCTGGGCTTAGCAACAACAGAGTATCCGCAAATAAAATCTCAAAATACGTGGAGCCCAATCGACATGCCCACAGCAATCGAGTGGAGGACGTGACCTAGTTCGCAAAGTCTTCAAAGTAGCCTTCTTCGTAGAACTCAACATTTCTGATTCTTCTGTGGACCGATCAACAAAGGGCATAAAGTCGTGAGTACATAAAGTACTCAAAGAAGTCGAGAGAAATGTATGCACATAGTATTCATGACAGCTTAAGCAAGGATGGCTTTATGGTTAATTTGCGTAAAGCAAGTTTAACAAGAAATACATTAATTAGATTGCAAAGGTGATTTTAAAAGAATAATACATAGATAACCAAGTTCTTTTGAATCAAACGGTGAACATCCGTTCACTTCCCAACCATTCCAACCAAACGTTTCTATCGAACCAAACCACATTTTTGAAAATACTACCCTTACGCGAAATCACTGTGCATGTCCGTAACTGGGACACGGCTATTCGAATAGATTTTAACACTCTGCAGAGGTTGTACAACTTTACCCACAAGAGATAAATCACTTGTAATGTCCGTCGACACACTTCCGAGGGTGTGCGACTAAGTGATCATCACAAAGCCTTTACAAAGTTCCATTTTGCCTTGGTTCTCGCCGCTAAGGTTTCGCCATCACACCCCTCTTGCGCCATTAAACCACCACAATGTAACCGACTCAAAACTTCCCTAATTAGTTGGCGGTCCGTCCCATACCGGACTTGTGGTTGCACGGGTAGCCTGGATCAATGACTTGCAAAGTTAAGTCCTTAGTTGGTCGCTCGCACAAGTCTACCACAACCCAATGTGCATCACACACCCACTCTAGCTTCCTACCTCAAGCCCGAGCATAAATCATTTTTGTTCATTCCCACCAAATGGCAATCCTCGCCATGGCACAACATCTTTTAATAAAAGTGGCCTCACACCACTGTTCCATAGTTCCATTAGTCAAATTTCATTCATCATTGAACATGTGATCGAAAGTCTCGCGGGTAACTAAAGCAAGACTAAGCAAATATGCGCACCCAAGTTGGTATTACAATTATGTCCAACTAGTATTAACCATCCTAAGGTGTCCAAGGATATATGTCATTCAAGGAGACATTTCATTTTCAATTCTTCAAGGAGGCATAATGGCAATTTGGTAATTATCTACTCCCAAAACCATTTTTAATAAAACTAGCCATGCATGATAATTTAATACAATATACATTTGTAAAATGGATTCAACATGGTCAAAGGCCTACGACTTGCCTTCGTTGACGAGGAGCGGGTCTTCGGCCGTCGGGTCGAAGAAATCTTCCAAGACGCCGGAATCTACACGCGCGAAAAGAGCCAAATAAATACAATAAATCCAATAAAATCCAAAATTACAAAATTACTAGCGAGCAATGAAGGGCTGAATTTAGATGAATAAAGAACCAAGAATCGACGGAATCGGATTCCGGATGAAGGAGAACGAATATCCGTAAGCTTCCTTCACATGAAATGATAGAAATCCTCATAGATGAATAGTATAGACTGGGTTAAAAGTGATGCCACCAGCGAGGGGAAGAGAGGGATGGCCGGCGAACTAGCAAAATGGAATCCCGGGAGCGAGGCGGACCCAAAGGTGGTGGTCGCGTCGCCGGCGGAAGTCTGGTGTGGCGGTGGCGTGCAAAACAATGCATAGGGAATAGTGGCGCCGATGACCCGATGATGTTTTGGAGCAAAAAAAAAAGGTAGCACAGCGTAGAGCATCGCGAGGCAAAGCTAACGGCAGTGACAACAACACCGGGGGATCAAAGACGGCACCGGAAACGACGATAGAAAGGCGGTTCGGCCGCCGGCGGAACATTTTGGGTCGCGGTAAAAAGAGACCGGCGAACTCTAGGGATTGGAAGAGGAGGCCGAGGAGCACGCGGCGATGTAGTTGGCTCGGGAAAAGGATGACCAGAGAGAAAGAATGGAGGGATGGAAGTTTTGCTGTTTCTCTTTTTTTTTCTACGTGCATGTGTACGCATGGTGCATGAGTGCATACTAGTAAAGACATCGGCTGGACTAGCTTCTACGAGTCTCATGCACATGCATTTCTAGACTCAAACAACCAAGTGCAAGCCAACGTCCACTAGTGCACGAAGAAGACAAGGTTTAGTCCAACTGCTTGGGGCTTCGGTTGGAGCTCGATGCAGCTTGATGCCAGTTTGGAGGAAGACAAAGAAGCTCACGGTTGGACTGGAGAACAGAAATGGATCTTGCTGCTGCTAATTTTGCAGAGGGGGAGGGAGCATGCAAGGGAGCTTCGGCAGGGCTACATGGGAGCTGCTGGGCTGAGGCGGCAAGGACAGGAGCAGCACAAGGGGAAGCTAAGGGAGCTGCTGGAGGGGACTTCGGTCTGGCTAGGAGCCTAGGAGGGGACAAGGGAGCTGGCTCTGCTGGCCGGCAAGGAGGGGGGAGCGCATGGGGGACGACCAGCGGCACGGTGCTGCATGGCCGATAGCAGGGGGCGACGGCGCCACGGCCCGGACGGGGCGGCGAGGAACCGCGCACGGATCGGTGGCTACCGGAGCGGAAAGAAGAAATGGACTGATCGGTAGTGCTCGGTTGCTGCTGAAGCTTGGGTGGAGAAGATAGAAAGGAGTGGAGGAAGGAGCACTAGGAGGGAGGGAGGAGCATGAGGGGAAACCGGTCTTGTTGCCGGCACCTTTGTAGGAGATGAAGGAGAGAGGTGGCCGAAGCACAGGAGTTCACGGGAGGACCAGGACAAGGGATGGGGGCTCGGGGCTCTAGGCAGCAGGCGCCAGGGCATGGGCGGCAGGTGCCAGGGCATGGGGCGGGGAGGCGCTGTAGAGGGACAGTGCAGCAGGCGGTCACGGGAAGAAAACAGTGGCTGGAGAGAGGAGGAGGAGGAGAGAGAGAGAGAAAAAGAAAAAGGAAAGAGAAAATCCAGGGAAAATTCAAAAATCCAAAAATTTTAGAAAATTTTAGAAAGTACCTTGGGACTTGAATAGACCAAATAAAATAGTTTTGCATTTTCTTGGAAATTATTTTAGCCAATTAAAATACTTTTCCTTCAAAAATTCAATTTAAGCTTTAAATTAAACCGAGAAAATACAAATAACAATTTTTATTTTCAAAGCCTCAAAATAGGCCACCAATTTAAATTACATACTTTAAATTAAATTTTATGCCAAATAAAATAATTTTTGGGTTGACCGAAAAGAAATAAAACAGACCGGGTTGCAAGAAACAATACCGACTTAAATAAAATCCAAAAATACAGAAAATCCAATAAACTCATTTTAGAATTTAATTAAAGTTTGATTTACTCATTTAAATACTTTTCACTTTGAAATTTCAATTTAAGCTTTACATTTGATCAAGGAAAAGAAAATGGTTTATTCTGTTTTTAACGCTTTTAAAATAACTATGAAATGCGAGCAAGTTGAAAAGAAATAAAGAGAACTCCACAGGAAAACAACCGGACGAAGGGAAAAAGGAAAATCAGATAAAATCATAAAATCAAATAAGACGATTTTTATTTAATCGAGGTTTGAGTAATTCAAATTGAAATGCTTTTGATTTTCTGAAAGCCCCATTTAAGCTTTTAGCGATAAAAGCAAATGGTTATTTTTATTTTTGAAAATTTTTCAAAAACGCTCAAAAATTGGGATGTTACAACCCTACCCCACTTAAACGGAATCTCGACCCTGAGATTCGGAGAGACTAGAAAGAAAGGTCGGGACACTCGGCTCTTGGCTTCAGGTCGCTTCCTTCTGTGTGTGATTGCTTTATTGCTCTTTGCAGGCGTTAGAGTGTTGCTCCTGGCATAGCGTTCAGATTCTTCGGGTTTTCTGCTTGGATACCCCTGGTTGGCGAGACACTTCCTTTATTCGGCTTTCTTCATATGTAACAGCTCTTCTGGTATCTCGAGGCAATCCTTCTATCGCGGCACAACGGATCGGGTTGCACTCCTCGAACAGCTGCAGTGGAAGCTTCATCTTGGTAAGCTGATGCTAATCTGCTGGTTCACAACCATGTTCTGGAGTGCCCACCAAGAGGCTATCAATTCGGCGTTGCAAATTGCTGGATCCAATTCTCACTATTATCGAAATCCACCATTCCAGCATAACATAAGGTCACCCAATTATAATCCAATCATTTAATCGATCTCACATTCTATCGATACACCAGCATGATTCAAAAATCCTTCTTCGGCATAAGTTTTAAATAATCCAATGGATTCACCACTTTGACTGCATGATTTCTTCCCTACACAAATCCACAAAATCCTCTAGCAATAAGCACATCTTCCGATCTGATAAACTTCAAGATCACGCTAAATTCTTTTCTATCCCTTTGGAACAAAATCCTCCAGAGATTATATTCACGCAATTGCTTTCTCCAAAATTCTTGACTAAATCCACAACATTATCCACTAAATTTTCTCAAGCAAATTTATCAATTGCAACCCTTAGAATTCCTTTATATAAATTCAATATATTTACTATAGATCCTTCCAAAATGACTACTTGTAATCCATAAATTCAAATTTAACCCACCAAATTATTTTATCACCATTTATCCAAAATTTATTCAGTCCAACTCCAATACCTGTAGATATTCATCAATCCAACAATTATTTTGGACCAACTCCGATATCAGTAATATATCCGTCAATCATAAATTCCAATATCCAACAATCATCTGTTTGCATAATCCAATCTCCACAAATGCGCAATTCTATAATCCGATCAAGACATATCTCTATAATCTAACAAAAATTTCTTTTCAAATCTCAATTTCTCTATTCAACCACATCCAATTGAATCCAATGCGACCAACAAAATCAATTAATTCCATTCTTCTTGATTCAACATAATCCACCACAATCATCGTCAAGAATTGGCGATCATATACTCCAAATCCTTAACAATCAGGTAATCCTTTAATCCAAATCCAATCATAATATATTATGTAATCCATCATCCAGCAAATCATATTTCTATAACCCAAATTCCACAACCATATTTCCATAATCCAATCAAGATCAATTTCTATAATTCATCCAAGATACTTTTCTATAATCCAATCTTCCATAATCTCATATCAATAATAATTTAATTCTACAATCTAGTAATCATGCATTTCTACAATCCCACCAAGATCCAACCAATTCTCCCAAAATTAACATCATCAATCGATATGAAAAATCCAATTCTCTTCGCATTCTACTCTGTGCCTTTTCTGCACAATTTCTCAATTCCAAATATCCAACCGACATTATAACCAGCTCAAGATTCAATTTAAATACAACTTCTCCTAATAATAAAATCAGCACTTCAGATTCTTTTATCCTTCAAGATTAATCAAGATTTTTTTTTCCCTGATCACTTTACTCCACGATTTATATAATCCACCAATATGCTACTCTTTAAACCATTTATAATCAAGGCATACCCATTATCATATTCTGGTATCCACAATAACTTCTTGCATAAACCCGGTTAAATCTCAAAATCGGTCTTATCAAAGATTCTCCAAAGCTACCTAAGTTGGCATCAAAACACGATGGTTATTTCCAAAGAAGAGTAGCTTCCAAGGACTTACTGGGTTTGATCTATTTTGCAAAAATTCTTCACGAGTGTTTCATAGATGAGAGGAGAAAGCACAATAGGTGAGAGGGAGAAGCATTTAGATGAGTAAGAAACAAGGAGATAGATGGATCACCTAATGCGGACAAAGTTGGTTTTACCCAACGAACGGATAACCTAAAAGCTATCAAGAAGCAAACAAGAAACAGACACTCAAGCACGAAAGCACTATTACGCAGACTAAACGACTCTAAAACTAGGGAGGGCAGCTATCCATCTAATCTTTATGGAGGGCCAACCTGGAACAAACGGCGGAACTTGAACTTCCAAAACTTCCATTGCTTGATCTTGAAGGGCTCGATCCTAGGGATAATCCAGATGAGGAGTCAAATTTAAATTTTGAAAACCAAGTTCCAGAAAAGATAAGATGAAAGAACTCAAGAATGATATAAGAGGGTAAGATGATAAGAAAAGAATAGAATAAGATAAGAAAGAACAGAATAAGATGAGAGAAGAATTTCTAGTCAAGTTAATTGCTTGGTTTGATTTAGAAAATATATTTTGAATTTTTGACTAAGACGACCAGTCTAACTGTGGTTACGTCCTACAGTCGATATGGCTCTGATACCATCTCTTGTCGGACCCCGGGTGTCACACAACCCTGAGACACTCTGTGCATACCAAGCTAGTCCCATGATCAGTAGCTAGCTTGCACAGTTGCAACAATGATGTAATCATAACCATTCAACAACGAACAAATGAAGCAGACAAAGTAATATTATTTAAAACAACAAAGACCTTATGGTCAAGTTCTTACAAAAGTCGCCTCCTAGGGCTTAGCAACAACAGAGTATCTGGCAGCGAAAATCTCAAAATACGTGGAGCCCAATCGACATGCCCACAGGCAATCGAGTGGAGGACGTGACCTAGTTCGCAAAGTCTTCAAAGTAGCCTTCTTCGTAGAACTCAACATTTCCTGATTCTTCTGCTGGGACTGATCAACAAAGGGCATAAAGCCGTGAGTACATAAAGTACTCAAGAAGTCGTAGAAATGTATGCACATAGTATTCATGACAGCTTAAGCAAGGATGGCTTTATGGTTAATTTGCGAAAAGCAAGTTTAACAAGAAATACATTAATTAGATTGCAAAGCGATTTTAAAAGAATAATACATAGATAACCAAGTTCTTTTGAATCAAGCAAAGAACATCCCGCTCACTTCCCAATCATTCCAACCAAACGTTTCTATCGAACCAAACCACATTTTTGAAAATACTACCCCTTGCGCGAAATCACCAGGCATGTCCGTAACCGGGGACACGGCTATTCGAATAGATTTTTAACACTCTGCAGAGGTTGTACAACTTTACCCACAAGAGATAAATCACTTGTAATGTCCGTCTGACACACTTCCGAGGGTGTGCGACTAAGTGACTATCACAAAGCCTTTACAAAGTTCCGTTTTGCCTCGGTTACGCGCTAAGGTTTCGCCATCACAATTTCTCTTGCGCCATTAAACCACCACAACAGAACCGACTCAAAACTTCCCTAATTAGTTGGCCAGGTCCGTCCCATACCGGACTTGTGGTTGCACGGGTTGGCCCAGATCAATGACTTGCAAAGTTAAGTCCTTAGTTGGCTGCTCAAACAAGTCTACCACAACCCAATGTGCATCACACACCCACTCTAGCTTCCTACCTCAAGCCCGAGCATAAATCATTTTTGTTCATTCCCGACCAAATGGCAATCCTCGCCATGGCACAACATCTTTTAATAAAAGTGGCCTCACACCACTGTTCCATAGTTCCATTAGTCAAATTTCATTCATCATTGAACATGTGATCGAAAGTCTCGCCGGTAACTAAAGCAAGACTAAGCAAATATGCGCACCCAAGTTGGTATTACAATTATGTCCAACTAGTATTAACCATCCTAAGGTGTCCAAGGATATATGTCATTCAAGGAGACATTTCATTTTCAATTCTTCAAGGAGGCATAATGGCAATTTGGTAATTATCTACTCCCAAAACCATTTTTAATAAAACTAGCCATGCATGATAATTTAATACAATATACATTTGTAAAATGGATTCAACATGGTCAAAGGCCTACGACTTGCCTTCGTTGACGAGGAGCGGGTCTTCGGCCGTCGGGTCGAAGAAATCTTCCAAGACGCCGGAATCTACACGCGCGAAAAGAGCCAAATAAATACAATAAATCCAATAAAATCCAAAAATTACAAAATTACTAGCGAAGAGAAGGGGCTGAATTTAGATGAATAAAGAACCAAGAATCGACGGAATCGGATTCCGGATGAAGGAGAACGAATATCCGGAAGCTTCCTTCACATGAAATGATAGAAATCCTCATAGATGAATAGTATAGACTGGGTTAAAAGTGATGCCACCAGCGAGGGGAAGAGAGGGATGGCCGGCGAACTAGCAAAATGGAATCCCGGGAGCGAGGCGGACCCAAAGGTGGTGGTCGCGTCGCCGGCGGAAGTCCGGTGTGGCGGTGGCGTGCAAAACAATGCATAGGGAATAGTGGCGCCGATGACCCGATGATGTTTTGGAGCAAAAAAAAAGGTAGCACAGCGTAGAGCATCGCGAGGCGAAGCTAACGGCAGTGACAACAACACCGGGGGATCAAAGACGGCACCGGAAACGACGATAGAAAGGCGGTTCGGCCGCCGGCGGAACATTTTGGGTCGCGGTAAAAAGAGACCGGCGAACTCTAGGGATTGGAAGAGGAGGCCGAGGAGCACGCGGCGATGTAGTTGGCTCGGGAAAAGGATGACTAGAGAGAAAGAATGGAGGGATGGAAGTTTTGCTGTTTCTCTTTTTTTTTCTACGTGCATGTGTACGCATGGTGCATGAGTGCATACTAGTAAAGACATCGGCTGGACTAGCTTCTACGAGTCTCATGCACATGCATTTCTAGACTCAAACAACCAAGTGCAAGCCAACGTCCACTAGTGCACGAAGAAGACAAGGTTTAGTCCAACTGCTTGGGGCTTCGGTTGGAGCTCGATGCAGCTTGATGCCAGTTTGGAGGAAGACAAAGAAGCTCACGGTTGGGTGGAGAATGTAATGGATCTTCTTCTTGCTAATTTTGCAGAGGGGAGGGAGCATGCAAGGGAGCTTGGCAGGGCTACATGGGAGCCAGCTGGCCGAGGCGGCAGGGCAGGAGCAAGACAAGGGAAGCTAAGGAGGCTGCTTGGAGGGACTTGATGCAGCTAGGAGCCTAGGAGGGGACAAGGGAGCTGGCTCTGCTGGCCGGCAAGGAGGGGGGAGCGCATGGGGGACGACCAGCGGCACGGTGCTGCATGGCCGATAGCAGGGGGCGACGGCGCCGGCGACTGGACGGGAGCAGCAGGGAACCGCGCACGGGATCGGTGGCCGGCTGGAGCGGAAAGAAGAAATGGACTGATCGGTAGTGCTCGGTTCTTCTTGAAGCTTGGGTGGAGAAGATAGAAAGGAGTGGAGGAAGGAGCACTAGGAGGGAGGGAGGAGCATGAGGGGAAACCGGTGCTGGCTGCTCAGCTTTGTAGGGAGATGAAGGAGAGAGGTGGCCGAAGCACAGGAGTTCACGGGAGGACCAGGACAAGGGATGGGGGCTCGGGGCTCTAGGCAGCAGGCGCCAGGGCATGGGCGGCAGTGCGGGGCATGGGCGGGAGGCCTTGTAGAGGGACAAAGGCAAAGAAAGGTCACGGAAGAAAACAGTGGCTGGAGAGAGGAGGAGGAGGAGAGAGAGAGAGAAAAAGAAAAAGGAAAGAGAAAATCCAGGGAAAATTCAAAAATCCAAAAATTTTAGAAAATTTTAGAAAGTACCTTGGGACTTGAATAGACCAAATAAAATAGTTTTGCATTTTCTTGGAAATTATTTTAGCCAATTAAAATACTTTTCCTTCAAAATTCAATTTAAGCTTTAAATTAAACCGAGAAAATACAAATAACAATTTTTATTTTCAAAGCCTCAAAATAGGCCACCAATTTAAATTACATACTTTAAATTAAATTTTATGCCAAATAAAATAATTTTTGGGTTGACCGAAAAGAAATAAAACAGACCGGGTTGCAAGAAACAATACCGACTTAAATAAAATCCAAAAATACAGAAAATCCAATAAACTCATTTTAGAATTTAATTAAAGTTTGATTTACTCATTTAAATACTTTTCACTTTGAAATTTCAATTTAAGCTTTACATTTGATCAAGGAAAAGAAAATGGTTTATTCTGTTTTTAACGCTTTTAAAATAACTATGAAATGCGAGCAAGTTGAAAAGAAATAAAAAGAACTCCACAGGAAAACAACCGGACGAAGGGAAAAAGGAAAATCAGATAAAATCATAAAATCAAATAAGACGATTTTTATTTAATCGAGGTTTGAGTAATTCAAATTGAAATGCTTTTGATTTTCTGAAAGCCCCATTTAAGCTTTTAGCGATAAAAGCAAATGGTTATTTTTATTTTTGAAAATTTTTCAAAAACGCTCAAAAATTGGGATGTTACAACAACAAGGAATGCGGGACCTTCCAGAAGGTGCACGAGGGGCGAAAGGGTAATTTCGCAAGGCGGCACAAGTGGAAGCGGGATCCGTTAGGGTTTAGCCGACGTAACGGGTTGGAGACCCGTTATCCAAGAGCTATAAACAGAGGTGAACCCCTGGTTGTTTTGGTGACTTTTTGAGAAAAAGAGATTAGGGTTAGCTTTACCTAAAGAGCTTTTGGAGAGGTTGTTTTGCTTTTTGTTTTTGGTTGTTGAGATGGAGAGGATGAACTGAAATTCGTGTAAGCATTCCTCTGTGTTTGCCTCTGTAATCTTTGATTCCTAGCAATGTAATCTTTGATTCGTGTTAGCTTTATGCCTCTTTTCTTCTCTCTGTTCCTACTTTGAATATCCAGGGTTTTGGTGAAACTTTTGATTCCTCTTATGGGATGGCATGAAACTTGATATCTAGAGTCGTATTGATATTGCTAACATATCCTCAAAGTTTCATGAGCCAAGAATCTAAGAATCAAGCGAATGGTGGTTTTTGGTCTTTCTTGCCAAATATTTAGGAAATCCGATTTTGCTTTGATTAATGAATCTTTGTTTGCGATTCTTCTCAATGAGGTCAAGATGTTGTTTAGGATGATATCCTGTGAGACTTGACCCGAGAAGAGTAGCAACTAGTTTGTATTTCGAATTTTTGGCAAAATCCCTTGCGTGCTCTTCTTCGGTCAGGACAATCAGAACTTCTGTTTTGTACAAGGCGGAACTACCGCGAGCGGAACTTACGCATAGGAAGAACGGAACTACCGCAGTGCGGAACTACCGCTAGGTAGAATCGGAACTTCCGATATCTGACAGAACAGCCCAGTTTTGTTTAACTCTTTGGATTTGATTCACTTCATGTCTTTTATTTATCAGAAGGTTTTGGATTGCTGTGTGGAGACTTGATAAGGGAGGATCTTATTTTTTTAAGGCACCATTCACCCCCCCCCTCTGTTGCCATTTCGGTGCTTCACATGCAAACAAACAATCCTTGCCATGTAAAGCTCTGCTAACTTGCTGCTTCTATAAGTGGTCTTGACTGGAATAAAGTGAGCCACTTTAGTGAATCGGTCAATTATCACCCAAATGGAATCACATCCTAATTGGGTCCTAGGTAGTCTGGTGATAAAATCTATGCCAATTCCATCTATTTTCATTCGGGAATTGGTAATGGTTATAATAGTTCGGCAGTTCTCTGATGCTCTGCCTTAGCACGCTGACATACATCACAGCGTGCAACGAACTCAGCGATCTCTCGCTTCATACTGACCCACCAATATTTTTTCTTCAGATCTTGGTACATCTTGGTACTTCCAGGATGAATGGAGTAAGGTGATTCATGCGCTTCTTTTAGAATCAGTTGTCTTATTTCCTGATGATTAGGTACACAAATGCGGTTGCCAAACCATACTGTACCTTGCTCATCCTCAGAAAATCCTGGAGCTTTGCCTCTTCTCATGCTCTTTTTGATTTCTTTGGTGTCTTCGTCTTCTAGTTGTTTCTCTCTGATTCGACTCTGTATGGTTGGTTCGACTTCTATTGAGTTGATATAGCCTTGACTGACAATTTCCAGATTCAGGTGCTTCAGTTCTTCATACAATTCTGGCTGATTTTCTTGAACTAACTCAATGTTAAAGTATGCCTTCCTACTTAGGGCATCTGCCATCACGTTTGCTTTGCCCGGGTGATAATGGATTCCAAGATCATAATCTTTTATCAGTTCTAGCTATCTTCTTTGCTGGAGATTAAGTTCTGACTGAGTGAAAATATATTTCGGACTCTTATGATCCGTGAAAATCTCATAGCAGTTACCATTGAGATAATGCCGCCATATTTTCAAAGCATGCACAATTGCTGCTAACTCTAAATCATGAGTTGGATAGTTTCCTTCATGTGGCCTCAACTGACAAGATGCATAAGCCACTATTTTTCCTTCTTGCATAAGTACCCATCCAAGTTCCTGGCGAGATGCTTCACAAGAAACTTCAAAATCCTTATGAATATCCAGTAATACAAGTACAGGTGCAGATACTAGCCTTTTCTTCAACTCTTTGAAACTTTGATCAGAGGCATCTGTCCATTCAAATATATTTTCCTTCTTTAGAAGTTGAGTCATGGGTTTGGCGATCTTGGAGAAACTTTTGATGAATCTGCGGTAGTACCCAACTAGACCGAGAAAACTTCTCACTTCCGTGACAGACTTGGCTCGCTTCCAATCCATTATAGCTTCAACCTTGGCGGGGTGTACTGCAACTCCTCCCACTGACAGAATATGTCCAAGGAAAGAAAGTCACTTCACTGAGCCAAAATTCGCTCTTACTGAACTTGGCATAAAGCTGATGTTCTCGAAGCTTTTCCAAAATAAACCTGAGATTCTTTTCATGCTCTTCTTGATCTTTTGAATAGATGAGAATATCATCGATGAAAACTACCACAAACTTATCCAGGAATTCCATAAACACTTTGTTCATCATATTCATAAAATAAGTAGTGGCATTTGTCAGTCCAATTGACATCACTGTAAACTTGTACAGTCCATATCTGGTTGTGAAGGTTGTTTTCAGGATATCTGCTGGTTTGATTTTTAGTTGATGATAGCCTGACCTTAAGTCAATCTTGGAGAAAACACTGGCTCCTTTTAGTTGATCTAACAAATCATCTATCCTGGGTAACGCGTACTTGTTTGTTATTGTTACTTCATTGAGTAATTTGTAGTCCATACACATTCTCATAGTATTGTCTTTCTTCTTGACAAATAGCACTGGAGCTTTGCAAGACGATAAACTTGGTTGAATGTAATCTTTTCTTTGTAGTTCATCGATCTACTTCTTCAACTCTGCTAGATCATTGGTCGGCATTCTATAGGGTCGCTTCAAAATTAGAGTAGTCCCTGGGACTAAGTCAATTTAGAATATTATGTCACTGTCCGGTGGCATGTCAGGTAATTCCTTAGGAAAAACATCCGAATATTCTTATACCATGGGTATGTCTTTAAGTTTTACTTCAAGCTGGTCAAGATAGAATTTTTTTCTGTAGAAGTCTTGGGTCTGAATTCTACTGAAATCCCTTGTTCATTGGTAAGGGTGATAGATCTATTGGCACAATCTATCCTTCCTTGATTCTTGGTAAGCCAGTCCATTCCAAGAATTACGTTCAAACCTTGTGAGCGCAAGACTATTAAGTCTGCTGAGAAAGTTACTCCATAGATTTCCAAGGTAAGATTTGGGCAAAAGAAACTAGCTCTCATTTCCGAGCCCGAGGAATGGATTAACATAGGGTTAGCTAAGGGGGAGACAGATGTAACACGCTGGCTATTCGGAAGCCAAGATGTCACGCAAAACTATCAAACTACTAAGAATAGCATTAAAGCTGGATTATACAGATTCAATCAACAATAATTTCTAAAGAATGACAATAAACGATCACCAGATTCATGGAAAAGAATGGATAAACAAATATAATACCACGAACAGTCAAACAATACCAAAGTTGGATTATTACAAATCTGGAAATTTATTTAACAAGTTGGCTTGACTGAAAGGTAATAATAATTATTCTGGTTGGATAAAAGTGAAGTGTAGTGTGCCGAACTACCCCACCAAATCATCTTGTCGTCCTCCTCAATTACCTAATTAAAACATACAAAGCAAGGGTGAGTCAAGACTCAAGCAAGTACTAAACAAGAATAATCAAGCATGGAGTGGACAACACAATTCGGTTGAATTACGAACAATTATTGGAACACATACATGTATGTATGGAATGAATACATGAATGGATGAAATGTAAGAATGCATTGAAGGTATGGACTTATCATTTGCATATCTGGGGTATAGCGAGTGATACACCGTCGGTGTTCACTTAAGCCCGTACTTCACAAAGTACGGACCCAATCACCGTATGAAGAACGTTTCATACGGGTGTCCAAGTTGCCACATTGGAATGGTGGTCAACACTACCCACATTGGAATGGTGGGTTTTCAAATGCCCATGCTGGAATTGATGGGTCTTTCAAATGCCCATACTGGAATTGATGGGACTTACCAAAAGAATCCACTTCCGTGGTCATAATGAATTTTATGAATGAACATGATGATTTCTCATGGTATGAATGAATATCACACATTAGTGGAAAAGACACATCTCATTCAACAACATGTGTAAACAAGTATGAGTATGCATTCCCACACAACATAATATATCAAGAATGCCACACAAGTTAGTTGCATGTAATGGAATGCAACAACTGAAATGAATGCTAATTCTTTAATCACAAGAATCATCTTCTTGAGATGAAATAAACATCAGGATGGATAGAAAAAGGCATTCACAATTTATCCCAACATCAAGCAAACAATTGGAAACATCACCAAACAGCATAGGGTACTTGCCTTCCGCGATGTGACGTAATAGGAGGACACGAAGATGCCCCTCCACTCACCGCCTCACCGCCTACACAAATGTATAATTAAAATAAGAATAACAAGGTATGACAATGCTACAAGAGCCCTTCCATCCCCTCTATCTCTCCCACACAAACAACGGGATCAATTTTACCAAGTTTACCCAACAGCCCGATTACCGCTAAACTGGCAGCGATACTAGAAAAATCACCATTAATTATCTGTAACTCCAAAAGACCTGAAACCAGTGCTCACTGAATCTTAACAGATCGGGCTACAAAACATTAGTTGGCGGAATCCCTTGATTCGGCCAAAACAGAGGGCTAATTAACAGCTAAACACAACCCATCTACGTCTGTTCAGAATACAGATCAGAGATAAAGAAAACGGCGTAACTTTCACCCTATTGATCCAATGAGAATGATTCTTATCAGCTTGGAAAGATAATTTTAAGAGCTAAAATAACTTAGTTGGGTGAAGGTTCTGATTCGGCCCCTAATTTGAACAAAACCGAGGGACCAACCTACTGACCTCAGTTTTCAGACAGACCGGACAGTTCGTAATCAAAAATTCATATCTCCCAAACTACAGATCGGATTTTCCTGATATTGGTGCCAAAAGAAAGCTAACGTTCCCAGGAATAAAACTCTAGAAGGGCAAAACCCCATATTCGGCATCTACAGTAGTCTAAACAATAGATGAAAACACTAATATTTATCTGCCCAGAATTCAGAACAGTGGTAAAGAAAATATCATAACTTTCATTATACAGATCCAATGGAGATGATCTTTATCAGCTTTGAAAGATAATTTAAAGGGCTACAATAACTTATTGGGGTGGAGGTTCTAGAAATGCCTCTAACTAAATCAAAACCTAGGATCAAGCCGACAGATCCTTCTCGTCAGACAGACAGAACAGCGCGCACTAAACAAATCATATCTCCTAAACCGTAAGGCGGAATCACGTGATCTCGGTGGCTATGGAAAGCTAAGAACAATACCTACAACTTTCTAAGAGATGGTCAGGACAGAAAATGTCGAACCCGGGAACGAAGGATCCCGAATTCTCTGTGTTCATACACTAGTCCAGGATTTCCAGTGTACACAGTCACAAAAATGTTATCACAAACATATCCAACGTGTATATTTAATAAGCATAGAGTTTATTACAACTGGGGCCGGAGGCCAAATAAAACATTAAGCGGAAGCAAATAATAATGGTAAGCCACACGATATGTAACACCCCAGCCCAACATTGAGCTTAGAATGCCACTAAACTACTATAACCATCTAATTTACATCAACTTACTATAAAATTTCAGCAAGCATAACAACATTAAAACCCATCCACGGGTCGCATTAACACAAGCATAACACTATGACAATCATAGATAAATTAGACCTAAGAGCATAGCAAAATAATAAACCAAGATTAAAATAAACCAAACATCTATGGTTATTCAATACCATCATGTCCTAGATATAAATATTCAGGTTATTCTAAAAGTTTCTCATGTCCAATGAATCAAATAATTGGGTGAAGTGCATGATTCCAAGTGCGCTAGCCCTTCCCGAGTAAAACGTCATCACTGGTCACCTAAAAACAACAATAGAGCAAGAATGAGTCCAAGACTCAGCAAATACATAATAAAGCCATAAACAATAGTTTATTAACCATAATCAAAGTTATCATCATCATCCATTTAGTTAATGCCATTGTCATTCTCAAACAACCAAGCCATATTCCATATAGGTAAAGTTGCACAATTTAACAATTTACTTAGATATGCGAATGCACTAACATGCTCATGCTCATATGCATCTCATCAGCTGATACCGGTATAGCGGAGTGTTCACCCGTCGATGACACACTCTATCCTTCACTCCCGTGAAGTCCCTACCGAAGTAGGATTTCATTATGAGCACTCCGGATTAGTCATGTATCTTTCTCACCGACCTCACCGGAATAGTTACATGACTTTCTCACCGACCTGGCTCGTGCAACTCCTGTCATGATGAATGTAAATGATGCAACATCTTTATTTATTCATCAACATAGTCCATCTCATTAACTCAATATCTCCTCCTCATTATCTCAATATCATAATCTCATTCACTCAAGGTCATCAATATCATGTATAAGAATAAGCTGAACGAAAGCATAATAAATAGCATGATAAGTAACAACAAGGATCATGGTGAACAACCCATTGTTCACCACTCTACCATGTACTTGCCTTCCGCGCTGTGACGAGTTAGGAGGCAACGACGGAATTTCTCCACTCCCTGCCCCACCGCCTACACAAATATTCATTCAAAATAAGAATAACAAAACAGGACGTGGCTACAAGCCTTTTACCATAACCCTCTATCTAATCAACAAAACCAAAAACTCAAAATGACGAATTAACTAATCAGCCAATATGAGCCCTTCTGAACAGCCGTACGAGAAAAATCGTTATTAAATATCTGTAACTCCGAATGACTTGAAACCAGTGCTCAAGTACTCTTAACGCATAACACTACGAAACTCTAGTTGACTGGATCTTTTGATTCGGCCAAAACAGTGGCCGAAACAACAGATGAAAACACAAACAGATAACTGTCCATATTACAGAACAGTAGCAAAGAAAATGATGTAACTTTCAATATACTGACCCAATTGAGGTGATCTTTATCAACTCGGAAAGATAATTTCAAGGGCTACAAAAACCTAGTTGGGTAGAAGTTCTGAATCGGATTCTAACTAGATCAAAACCGAGGGGCAAACTAACAGTTCCAAATTCTTAGGCAGACAGAACAGTGCGCGATTAAAAATTCATATCTCCTAAACCGTAAGGCGGAATCTAGTAATATCAGTGCCAAAAGAAAGATAAAGACATCAGGAACAAAACTTTAGAAGACTAAAATAACAGATTCGGCCTCTAACTAAATCATAATGGCCCGACAAGAAAATCTACCAAATCACGTCAGCTCTCCTGGACAGTCGCGGTAAAACTACCATATCTCCTAAACCGTAACTCCAAATCAGATGATCTCAGTGCCAAAAGAAAGCTAATACAAAGGGCTACAACTTTCTAAGAGGTGAGAAGATCAGAAAACGTACAGAACTTACCCAAAACTGATGATCAACAGTGGCGTAGGGAAGAGGTCGGGAGAGGCGGCGGCCACTAGGGGGACTAGGGGGAGGAGGGAAGGGGTTTTAGGGTTTTGGGAGGATCCCCTCATGGCCGGCCCCCTCTTGGGCTCCTCTTGGGCTGCAGCCCAGGCCCAGGTTGTCGAAATAATGTGAAAAACCCCTTCTTGTTTCAGAATTTGTACTCCTTTCTTTGCCCTTTCTTCTCCTACCGATAGTCTAATTACCCGATTCGATTCCGAGGTATTACATTCTACCTCTTAAATGTAATTCGACCCGAATTCTTTCTGTCGTTCTACTCGAAGGACATTTACAATTAGCACGCGGGATTCCAGCTCCCAAGTCGCTTTTTCGCTCGGTCTGATGCATCTACCGCACATTTACTAACTAATGTATTATGTTGTATTATTCATCCCGCTCTTTTCAGAGCCACTCCACAGGCAGGACTCGATAGCACAGTCTGACTCGTGGTTCGACGGCTCTAAAGAAACCTCACGCTCGGATGCCTCAAGTACTCCCTCGACACGGGTTGCACAAAACATTGTATACCACAGGCCAGACTCGAGACGGTCCTAGCGATTCTCCTCCTTCCAAAATCACTGCAGCTTCCAAAAACGAACCTTTGTACCTTAGGCCACTCTTCTCTTCGGTACCAAATAACACAACCAACACAAAACACCTGGAACTCTTGTTCCACGTCTCAATCAGTTCTTTCACCTTAATAAGGAGCACAACCGTAAACCAGGAACGTAAAACAGAACTCGTTTTTAAACAACTATTTTGCAAACAGATCCCAACTTGAAAATAAAAGATTCTCATTGTAACCATGCATTAACAACTCCTACCAATGTAATCAAATCCAAAGTTGAAGATTTATCTCAAGAACCTTTTCCATTTCCCAATGTAGACAATTTGCAAATAAACACCAAGTAAGCCAAGCGAAAATCACTCGAATGCTCAAATCAATCTCTTCCTTTATTCTTTATGAATCGGAAAGAACCACACATACCCGCATAAAGCCAAATCAAATTTGCAAATGACACCCGTCATGACACGTTGCTCGAACAAGAATTAAGAGAGCATTCTATTACCCAAGAAAACACTCGCTCCTCAATCCTTATTTTAGGAATAAACATTCATTTAGATTCTGGTATTCCCAATTAACACGCTGCTCCTTTCTCTTATCCAACAGCCTCAAAGCGTTGCTCAACCCGAAAGCAACAACCACACTCATGTAGAGAGACTCTACTAATCCACAAATACATGCTCTAGCCAACTCCTCTACCAAATGAATCACTTTGATAAATAATTTCCAACGTACCTCAATATAGATTGCACCCACGAGCACATCTTCTCAATCCTTTAAGAATAATCAACTTAAAATTCGCAAAGACATACACCCTCATTTACTACACCCAAAGGATGCTATCAATGATCATCGTGCTATTTAAAATCCACTTTGTTCCACTATTTCTACACAATCTCATTAGCCTCCAAGGTCCTAGCATAGAACACCAAATCAAAATTTTCAATCTCCAAGTCTCGTAAATGTATTTCGATGCAACTAATATGAAAACTCTCAAGTCCGATGACTAAGATTCTCACCATCTAAACATATTCATTCATTAACAACCACCTGGACAAATATATTCTCAACCAAATTATCTTTAGAGAGATTCTAACTCCTAGAGGGTTACTCACTTTGAAGCCAAGTCGCACTGTAATAATTCAACAATCCCTACTCTCCCATCAATTGACATTACAATCGATTTCTTCGCTAATCCTCGCTCTCATTAACTTATACCTTCATATATATATATATATATATATATATATATATATATGTATTTTTTGCCTATACAATCTGGCAGATTACTCAATTCATCTGTAATAGACTAACCAAGATTTTCATGCTTTCAACAATTCTAATGTTCCACTCAACATGAACAAATAATCTTTGACCGCAAACACTATAGGTTCTATTAGTTACAAATATTGCCATCGGTTTGGCCCCAAAGACCAAACTTTCTATTTAAGGTAAACCCTCTCCAAGGACTAGTCCAAGAAATCAACTTATCACTCAATGCATCTCAAACAAATTGACACCCAGAGTCTCACCCAAAATCATCTCCTTGCCCACCACTATCAAGTTGCCATTATACATCCTAAAAGATATTGCAACACGAATCGCTTAATCTTTTCTCAAAAGAAGCTATAGGTAGAAACACGCTTTAAAGACGTAAAAACATTTACCACTCGCATGAGACACAAAACCAATGGAGAGAGTCAAATAGCCAAGATCTCGGAAAATAGAGGACGAGACCACAATTGAGCTCACAAATTCCACTAGAAGCGAATTTTCAACCCTCAACAAACAAGAATAAAACATTGCCATTGAAACTCAAGAAACTCTTAAGCGACAACAACCAAAATGTTAAACACACTTTATTAAGTTTGCCAGCTGCAAAACTTAACTCCAAATACCTCTACCACACTCTTTTCCTTAACAACGAAAATAATTTTCTTTGTGTACCACATCACTTGCCACCTCTAACAAGAAGTGCCTTAAAACCAGAGCACACTAATCACTTTAGAACCCCGTAGAACATTCTCACACCTCGATTAATCTTTTTTTTTGCTCAACAGTTTAAATACTACAAGAATCATGATTTACCAAAAGTTCATGAATACAAAACTCTTAAACTTATCATTTATCCGATATTACACAAGGCGGTCAAATTACTTTCTTTCTGAAAGAATCATCACCGCTCCTGCAAGTCACAATCGATTGCAGACAATCTCACTAACATTTAGAATAACACACTCTTTAACATGGTTCCTTATCGTCAACTCTTCCATTGTAAAGCTCCAAAAGTTCACCGAATTGGTATATACCACTTTATCATCTCAACTTCAAATTGAGGGTATACTAAAATCATGCAACCTCACTACAACAACTACTTTATTTTAGAGGGAATCTACTACACAATTTAATAGGTTATACCAAAACCCTTTCATCAGAGGCATACTATTATCTGACAATTTCATCGTCATGCAAACACCTGTCTCCTATTCAATCATATCATAAACCCTTCTAAAAGAAACACAATAAACTATTTCATAATATTTCTGTTATTTCAATAATATTCTAACGGTCAACTTGTCATAGAGATTATCTGATACACAAACCACACTATCAAAGCAAACCTCTTTTAACAAGGCCATGCAGCCGCATGCCAACCTCATAAAACACACATGAATAAATTACTTTTAAATTTCAACCCTTTACCTCTTAACAATGCTCACACTAATCTAGTACACACTAATTCCAATCTGGAGGTTATCATAAACCATTGATGGTTATCCAATCATGGACGAATCTATAGTTCTTTCTCTATTTGTATTCCCTTGGGCATACACAAGATCATCAAGTAACCAATCAAAGAAAGTTCCATATCATTATGTACTGAGACAACAGTCGAACAAATCCTTATGTCTCTCATTCTACACCGTTAGATTAGCCTATCGAGACCAAATAATCCAACAAGTTTAGCAAACTACACAATTCTAATAATCACCATTTCATCAATGTTCCACACTTTTAATAACTCTATTGATTCCAACAAAGTATAGTCACCCTCATATTCACAGCTCATCAAGAACTACTAGAGGACAATATCGACTTACCCGATTTCACTTCGTGGGTACTCGTTAAAATTTATTATGCACCATGATCGCAAACCCAGTGATAGCCCATATCATACCCATTAATTTCTTTGATAGTAACCTCTCACTTAACCATGAGAATACATGGCTAAAAGGATTTAACATTTTCTTTCATAAAAGAGAACCATTCAACTTCAACGCTCGTAATACCCAAAAGAGTTACATTGAGTCAAACCTTCCACATACTAAAAGACTCGCAAAAGAAAACCTTCATTATCCAAATCATTAAGCGAAATACATGGGTCGTGTTTACCAATAAGAAAGACAAAACTCCAATTCAAAGGTCAACCTTGACAGCTAACCAAGCTCACCAAGAGCAAGAATAACTCAACAATTGGGAAAATAATAATTGCTTTAAGAGACAAGTTAAGCCAACGAAACACATTAATCTTTCTCAAGCAACCATCAACCACAATGAACTTCTCAAGGACCAAATAGAACTTTTCAACACGTCGCTTGTACCCACTAATCCATGAGAATTCATCAACCAACAATGGCTAATCGAATATCCCAATGGAAACTCAAGAAAACAACAAACTTCCCAAGGAGACCCATCCCCAACTTTCATAACAAAGTTTCTCGAGTAAACACTTCCCTTTTCCCTACCACCAACGGCAGACAACCTAACCATACCTATGGCCATAACCACAATCTCTACCTCTCAAAGATCTACTATCATCACATATAACAATCACGTAACCAAATCATAAGCATTCATAATCAATTCATATCGTGATAATCAATGCTACATAACGGAAACGTAAATGCAATGCTTTGCCCATTCCCATCCCATCGTGCACCAAAGTGTCAAGTTTTAAGTTAATTAACCATTAACATATTTTTTTGTACAAATCAAGTTACCTAAGTTGCTAACCTATTCACCACGGACCTAAAGCCGTGCTCGATACCAATCAGTAACACCCAAATTTCAACATTGAGCTTAGAATGCCACTAAACTACTATAACCATCTAATTTACATCAACTTACTATAAAATTTCAGCAAGCATAACAACATTAAAACCCATCCACGGGTCGCATTAACACAAGCATAACACTATGACAATCATAGATAAATTAGACCTAGGAGCATAGCAAAATAATAAACCAAGATTAAAATAAACCCAACATCTATGGTTATTCAATACCATCATGTCCTAGATATAAATATTCAGGTTATTCTAAAAGTTTCTCATGTCCAATGAATCAAATAATTGGGTGAAGTGCATGATTCCAAGTGCGCTAGCCCTTCCCGAGTAAAACGTCATCACTGGTCACCTAAAAACAACAATAGAGCAAGAATGAGTCCAAGACTCAAAGAAATACATAATAAAGCCATAAACAATAGTTTATTAACCATAATCAAAGTTATCATCATCATCCATTTAGTTAATGCCATTGTCATTCTCAAACAACCAAGCCATATTCCATATAGGTAAAGTTGCACAATTTAACAATTTACTTAGATATGCGAATGCACTAACATGCTCATGCTCATATGCATCTCATCAGCTGATACCGGTATAGCGGAGTGTTCACCCGTCGATGACACACTCTATCCTTCACTCCCGTGAAGTCCCTACCGAAGTAGGATTTCATTATGAGCACTCCGGATTAGTCATGTATCTTTCTCACCGACCTCACCGGAATAGTTACATGACTTTCTCACCGACTGCTCGTGCAACTCCTGTCATGATGAATGTAAATGATGCAACATCTTTATTTATTCATCAACATAGTCCATCTCATTAACTCAATATCTCCTCCTCATTATCTCAATATCATAATCTCATTCACTCAAGGTCATCAATATCATGTATAAGAATAAGCTGAACGAAAGCATAATAAATAGCATGATAAGTAACAACAAGGATCATGGTGAACAACCCATTGTTCACCACTCTACCATGTACTTACCTTCCGCTACCGTGACGAGTTAGGAGGCAACGACGAATTTCTCCACTCGCCCCACCGCCTACACAAATATTCATTCAAAATAAGAATAACAAGACAGGACGTGGCTACAAGCGTTTTACCATAACCCTCTATCTAATCAACAAAACCAAAAACTCAAAATGACGAATTAACTAATCAGCCAATATCAGCCCTTCTGAACAGCCGTACGAGAAAAATCGTAATTAAATATCTGTAACTCCGAATGACTTGAAACCAGTTCTCAAGTACTCTTAACGCATAACACTACGAAACTCTAGTTGACTGGATCTTTTGATTCGGCCAAAACAGTGGCCTAAACAACAGATGAAAACACAAACAGATAACTGTCCATATTACAGAACAGTAGCAAAGAAAATGATGTAACTTTCAATATACTGACCCAATTGAGGTGATCTTTATCAACTCGGAAAGATAATTTCAAGGGCTACAAAAACCTAGTTGGGTAGAAGTTCTGAATCGGATTCTAACTAGATCAAAACCGAGGGGCAAACTAACAGTTCCAAATTCTTAGGCAGACAGAACAGTGCGCGATTAAAAATTCATATCTCCTAAACCGTAAGGCGGAATCTAGTAATCTCAGTGCCAAAAGAAGACTAAAATAACAGATTCGGCCTCTAACTAAATCATAATGGCCCGACAAGAAAATCTACCAAATCACGTCAGCTCTCTTGGACAGTCGCGGTAAAACTACCATATCTCCTAAACCGTAACTCCAAATCAGATGATCTCGGTGCCAAAAGAAAGCTAAGACAAAGGGCTACAACTTTCTAAGAGGTGAGAAGATCAGAAAACGTACAGAACTTACCCAAAACTGATGATCAACAGTGGCGTAGGGAAGAGGTCGGGAGAGGCGGCGGCCACTAGGGGGAATAGGGGGAGGAGGGGAGGGGTTTTAGGGTTTTGGGGAGGGGGATCCCCCCTCATGGCTGGCCCCCTCTTGGGCTCCTCCTGGGCTGCAGCCCAGGCCCAGGTTGTCGAAATAATGTGAAAAACCCCTTCTTGTTTCAGAATTTGTACTCCTTTCTTTGCCCTTTCTTCTCCCGGCTGATAGTCTAATTACCCGATTCGATTCCGAGGTATTACACGATACGCCACAGGCAATCGTCTGGAGGTCGCTGCCTAATCGTCCTGCTCCTCACCTTCTGGATAGCAGTCTTCTCCTGAATAATAATATTCAGCAAGAATGAGCACTACAACTGTGCTCGCAAATTACACCCAATACAGAATTTAGAATGCATGTATAAGTTATTCAAAGGAAGGTTGTAGGGTTTATTTGCATAAATCAGCATTTTTGGTTTAAATAGTTATACTAAGTTTCAAGGCACATTTTCATTACATAGCTAAAATCAGATTTAAAATTGATCATTTTATAGTGGATAACCTCCATATGAAACATGGTGAAGGATACCCTCCTATCACAAGGCTACCCGCCCAAATTTACCACAAGGATTAACCATCCTCAAATCATGTCCAAAGTTATTTTAAAACCAAAATAAATCTAACTTAGAGTGGCTTTGCTCAGCATGTCCATGACCGTGGACACGGCTATTCGAATAGATTTACACTCTGCAGAGGTGGTACAACTTTACCCACACGAGATAATTTGCAGATTATGTCGGCCAATGCACACTTCCTTAGGTGTGTGACTAGGCAATTATCACAAGGCGTTTCAATGCATTACCTCAATACCAATATGCCCGCTAAGGTTTCACTTCCATTAGGCTAACCACCGCTGAAACCCCTCTTGCGCCAAGTGGGAATAAAGTCTAACCGACACCCACACAACAAAAATGGCATAAACAATACCGAGGTAATACAAATTATTAAGCCCGGTTCTCGCCCATACTGAACATGTGGTAGTACGGTGGAGCTTTTGCAAGATGCGCTCAAAGGCCTGGTCCTTAATCTACTTGGGCAACTTTCAATAAAAAACCACAGGTCTCGATCCCAACTGACAGTCCGTGCATAAACTTGCACCCACTAACGGTCCATGTTTGCCCAAGTACAAACCATTTTCTTTTATTTTTAATTTTCAAAGACAATTGCAAAGTCCACCATGACAAAGCAATGTCATAGGCTTTTATCAATTTATGAAATTTTGGCTAAATTCTCCCAAAGTCAAATATTTCATGGTCTAAGCATTTGCTATCCATATATTTATTTTTAAATTCATTTGACTAAGGTTACAAGGAATTGATAATACAACAATCAAATTTGGCTATACAAAGGAATTGGAATAATTAAATATTTAAAACAGGAATTTAAAATAATTAAATACAATTATGCATGCAATAATAATTTAAAACAGAAATTAAATAATTTTAAATATTGGGGCAAAATGGTCAATGGTGTAACTTGCCTTGCTCAAATTCCTGGTATTCTACTTCTTCAATAGGGTCAAGCTCTCCGGAGTCGTCAAAATCTATACGTGAGAATATTCCAAATTCAAACAGAATTCAAATGAACACAAATAAATTCAAATGAAAATTCAAATTAACTCCAAATTAAATAATTTTGGTTTAGTTAGCTAGATCTTGATTTTATACAAATTTAGAAATTTGAATCACCTAAATCGGAGTTTGTATGAAGAAATACGAGCTCCTGGAAGTTTAAATCTAAATTTAATTCCAAAATCAGGATTTTCCAATTTTCCCAAATTAAATTTCTAAAGGAAATTCTAATTATTATAAGCATGCGTCACGTGACACTGCTCACAGAGACCGACATGTGGGCCCGAATAGTCATGGATCGAGTCCACGCGCTTTCAAGTTCACGGTGGACTCGACTCACAAAGACAAATGTGAAGAAGCGGTATCTTTGGCCTTGTGGCTTCTTGGGCACCACGTGGCGCCGACTTGGCTGCCACGCACGCAAACGTGAGGTGGCGCCGAGGTTGCAGAGCCACGCCGGCGCCAGAGAGGGGCTCGCCGAACCGATGGTGCAGCGAACGGCGGCGCGGCGGCTCCGTGAGTGCGCAAAACACTCAGGAGACGATACTGATGCGAGGGCGCTACCTGGCGGCGCGAGGGCGTGGCGGAAGATGGTCGGCGACGGCGAGAGGCGGCGGTGAGGTTCGGTCGTTAGCGGGGAGGATGCTCCGGGGATCTCTAGGCGAAGACGAGGCGCGCACCAGGATCGCCGGAGAACGCTGAAGCTGATGGTGCGGTCGCGGTGGCCGGGGAGTGCTTGCTGTCGCCGGAATCGAAGGAGATGGAGCTTCGGCCGTTGACGAGGAAACTTCAAATGCCGGCGATTGAGAGCGAAGCTTACGGAGGCGGGGAATGAGTTGCGAAAGAATGCGCAATGGGGCGCTTTATAGGCGAGGGGAGGCCGGAGGCGAGGTTAGCGCGCGCGTTAATGGCGGTGGCAACGGCGCGGGCGCACGGGGTTAAGAGGGGGTAATGGCGGGAATGAACGCGGTGGAAGTCAAGCGCCGTTAACGCGCATGATGGCGAGAAATGGGGAGGGAATCACGGACTTGATGGCGGCAGTGAAGGGCGGTAATGGCGGCGTCGCGCGGGGAAGAAGGAGGCGAGGAAGACGACATCAGGCGTGCGGCCCCACCGACAAATGAGAGAGAGGAGAGAGAGCGTGGGCGGATTGATTGTCGGCCGTCCGATTTTGATCGGACGGCCCGCGCTACTCACGCGCGGGGAGATAGTGGGCCGAGAAGCGCACAGTGCTGGCAATTCGCCCAGATCTTAGAAAGTAGAATTTTAAACCTTTTCAATTGATTTAATTCGAAATTGAATAGGCTTTAGAAAATAGTAAATGAAGTCCAAAAATTTTGAGAAAATTCACAGAAATTCTATGAGGCATTCTGGACTTAAATAAAATAATTCCAACTTTTAGTTGGTAATAGATTTTGCACATAAATTCTTTTAGCCTTAATATACTTTAGTGAAAAGCTTTTAAAAATTCCAGAAAATCCACAAAATTTAATAAAGTCTTATTTTTAATCGAAATTGAAATTTTGGGTCATTCATTAAAAAACGAACGCAGCTTACCTAAAATCGACGTACAAGGCGGTGCACAAAGAAGGGAAGAGGGGCGGCTCCAAAGGGGAGGGGAGAGAAATGTGGAGTTTAGGGTTTGGGGGTGGAAACCCCCTCTTATGGCCGGCCACCACATGGGCCCTTCTGGGCCGTGGCCTGTGCCCGTGTTGCCGTGAAATCACGAAAACCCCCTGAAAAGATGATTCTGTTTTTCGATTAGCTCCTCTTCCGAAACTTCTTCTAATAAGCGAATCACCTTCGGTATTACATTCTACCCCTTAACGGAATTCGACCTCGAATTCTAACCGGCAACTAATACCAGAACGAATTTCCAAGGAGTTGAAATCAACAGATTTAACCTGTACGAGAAACAAACGGGTCTGGATACTGCTCGCGCATACGAGACTCTATCTCCCAAGTGGTCTCTCTCTCGGAATAGAGAAACCACAAAGCAAAGATTTGAAGCGACGTCTGACCTAACAATCAACTTGAACTTTCTAGGTACACTCATCAGAAGAGGATCGAAGGTAAGACCTTACTCGATGGTCAACGTGTTTAACTTAATCTCAAACTTTGAATGGTCCTGCTGCTCTCTTTTCAAGACCAAAGACGCACCTTACGCTATGTGCTTGGCGATGTACCGTGACGGTCAAAGCGATAAGCCGACTTCCTAATTTCTTCTCTGCGGAAATGAAGAGAATCCAACTGAAAAAAATAGAGAGTTCTCATCGCAACCACGCAATGTTAACTCTTCACCAAAAAAGGTTAAATCCCAAATGTGACAATTCATCAGTAACGCAATTCCACTTCCAATGAATCAATTTGCGAAAGAACACCACGAAAACCAAAAGAGAAATTTGCTTGAATACTCAAATCAAATATTTTTTTACTCCGATCGAATCGAAAGATTCACCATGCCAACACTGCCCCAACTCAAAGTGCGTAAAACACTTATCAACAAAGACAAAACCCAAACGAGAAGCAAGGAAACGCATCATTTTCCGAGGAAACATCCTTTCTTCCGCTTCTCTCTTCGAGGAGTAAAACTTCTCTCCAATATTGGAATTCGAATTCATCGCATACCTCAAGAGATTAAACTTCTTAATTGAACATTATCAAATTATGCTCAAACTGAAATACATCATCCACACCATGGTGGAGAGACTCCATTGATTTTTTTTTTCGATTGCTCTAGACATCTCGTTCTACTATTCAACCTTAATATGATTAAAGGCACCCAAAGCGCCACAGGATAGATACCACACAATTATATTACCTCAAATTTTCAAGAACAACTCAGAATCGTCAGTACACGTGCTAATGTACTACTTCAAAAGGGTCCTAGCATAAACATGCTCGGGAAACTCATTTATTCCACCCTCTATACACACAATCAGTAGTTGACCAAAGGTCTAGCATAAACGAATGCAAAGCCCATATTTAACTTCCAAAACCTCTACAACAGATTGCTCTTATAACTGATAGTTAAATCATCGAATTAAATCTCTAACATTCCCACAATTCTAACATATTCACTCATTGACATCATCAGAAATCACCCACACCATCTCGCAATACTATCCAATTCCGTTACTCTATAAATTCAATCAAGGTTTTATCCTGAATTGAAGTTCTGGAATTTCACTATACCAGGTGTTAATCAGCCGTAACACTTTTCAGACTTACTTCGAAATCAAACATCTCAGGTGAATCAATTTCCCTCCAAGGGATACAGATCAAAACCATTTCACATTCTACAACTCCTCCGATAACTTGTTAACAAAATATCATCACCACGATTACTCATCCACCACTACATAGTGGTCAAACTTACACTTTGCAACCACTTTGCAACACAGAACTGTGATCCTTTCTCAAAAGGAAGAGGTGAACAAAAACAAGTTCATTCATACAGGAAAGTGTTGCTCACCACGGCGGCCAAGAAACCAAAAGAAATATTCTGCTAAAGGTGATCTTGGAAAACGAAAACTAAGTTCGTGGTTGAGGGAACACATTCCTCAGAAGATAATAGCAAATAACAACCGATAAGAAAACGACATTACAATTGAAACTCGAAATCTTTTGAGTGAAAATGGCAGAAAATTTAGGCAATGAACTCATTGAACTTAGGTGGAGTCCACAATTGAAAACATGAGCCTCACAAGAAGAGAATGTCGGATCTTTACAGATAAGAACAACGAGCATTTAAGATCAAAATGCTCGCATCACTGAAGAACCATTATAACTCTGCAACAAATCGTTTTACGTGGCAAACTTCGTTTATCATAATTAACTGGGACCTCCAATAGGTCATGAACATAAAACTCAAAATTGAATCATTTTGGAAACATCAAGAAAGGTGGTCAAACTTCTTTCTCTATAAAAGAATCAACCTTACTCTCACATTACTGATCGTGTCAATAAACCTTCTAAAGGGAACATGACAAATCGGGCCATAAAATTTTTCAGCATCAAATGGAATTGTAATAACAACTTATTCTAGAAAAGAATTCTGGTACGAAAACCACAAAGTTGAACAAACTTCACACCCAGCACTACAAAACTCTAGAGAAAGGGGGTTTCGACACTTTTCTTTTCAAAGGGAGGTTCTAAACTCCAACACTCCAAATATTTCAAAGAAATGAACATAGTCGAAATTTTCTTCAATGAACTTTGTGAAAGGAAATTTTCATTCTCCAAACTGTCAAACGGATAACCGAGCTGCCCTTATCAACAAGAGAGATAGGGCTAACATAAAGAGAACGATCTTGTCAAGAATAACGTTCACAAAAAGCAATGAGAGCTCCGCAGCCAGAAAGGCAAGAAACTATTTTGAAAAACAAATAGGGTCTAATAGAAACCCGTAGCCCACAATCTTTGTTTGGGTGCAACCCCCGACTTAAGCATAACCAAGCACTCCAAAAGGGTTTTAACGCTTTTCTTCATAAAAGAGATGCATCAAATTTCAACAAGCAGAGGGTTCCAAAAGGAATACATTGAGCTAATGCTTTCTCGTGTTAACGATCTTGCAACAAGAATTCTCATTAGGCAAACCATCAAGCGAGTTAATGAGTCGCTCTTTTCCAATGAGAAAGAAAGAACAACCATGAAAATATCAATGTTGTCAATTTACAAAGATCATTTGTAAAAAAACAATTCGACAATCGAAAAACAATAATATTTTCGGAGTACCATTAAAGGCCTATTTAAACTCGTCTACCAAAATCATGAACCCAAGAGAAATTCATCAATCGCCACCGGACAAGAATTTGTCAAATTCGAAAATCAAGGAAGAGAACGACTTACTAAAGCAGCCCAAAAGAAATATGCAAGATCAATACACACTTGATAAAGAACTTGCAAAAGAAGTCTTCCAATACCGAGATTCCAAACGAACGAATGAGTTAAATTTTCCCAACAGCGGTAAAACAAGTCTTTTTTGAAAAGAGGAATCTTGCATTTGAACTATGCTCACGTAGAGCGGAAATATCACAATAGTCGAAAGGGCAATATTTGTTTCAAAGAACGAATCAGAGAACTGCTGGAGCTTGCCTTCTTCATTAAAACCCCAATTTCAAAAGAATTCACGAACCGCCAGAACCACAACCAGAAACCGGATATCGGTTCGAGAAAGGCAACAAGTTCATCAATGAGCTCATGCTCAATACAGAGCTTATGGAACAGAGGTAAGAAGTTCTCTAATATCATACTACAAACAGTGGTGTAGCCTGGCAAAACCCAGGACATCAACCACGAACTCAACTGATCAACGCCCACTAGCGAAACGCATAACTAATGCAATCAATTATGAATATATATATTTATGTCGGATCATCTCATGACAATCATAGAATAATTTCATAGATAAAGGTTATCACATCATATCATGGATTAACACATCATAGCACAACACAATTTAACAACGACTCAATACTCGAGTCACCACAATTGAAATGCGGAAGCAACAGTTTACCCAACCCCTCCTATGTGCACAGTGTGTCAATTTAATATGTTTGAATGAACCACGGATCTAAAGCCCGCTCTGATACCAACTGTAACACACTGGCTATTCGGAAGCCAAGATGTCACGCAAAACTATCAAACTACTAAGAATAGCATTAAAGTTTGGATTATCTGA
Source organism: Hsuehochloa calcarea (assembly GCA_036346395.1). NCBI lineage: Eukaryota > Viridiplantae > Streptophyta > Magnoliopsida > Poales > Poaceae > Hsuehochloa > Hsuehochloa calcarea. The sequence continues at coordinate 35,003,788 of CM070611.1, forward strand.
TTCAATCAACAATAATTTCTAAAGAATGACAATAAACGATCACCGATTCATGGAAAAGAATGGATAAACAAATATAATACCACGAACAAATCAAGCAATACCAAAGTTGGATTATTACAAATGAAATTTATTTAACAAGTTGGCTTGATGAAAGGTAATAATAATTATTCGTTGGATAAAAGTGAAGTGTAGTGTGTTGAACTACCCCACCAAATCATCTTGTCGTCCTCCTCAATTACCTAATTAAAACATACAAAGCAAGGGTGAGTCAAGACTCAGCAAGTACTAAACAAGAATAATCAAGCATGGAGTGGACAACACAATTCATTGAATTACGAACAATTATTGGAACACATACATGTATGTATGGAATGAATACATGAATGGATGAAATGTAAGAATGCATTGAAGGTATGGACTTATCATTTGCATATCCGGATAGCGAGTGATACACCCGTCGGTGTTCACTTCACTCGTACTTCACAAAGTACGGAACCAATCACCGTATGAAGAACGTTTCATACGGGTGTCCAAGTTGCCACATTGGAATGGTGGTCAACACTACCCACATTGGAATGGTGGGTTTTCAAATGCCCATGCCGGAATTGATGGGTCTTTCAAATGCCAATACTTTGGAATTGATGGGACTTACTAAAAGAATCCACTTAGTGGTCATAATGAATTTTATGAATGAACATGATGATTTCTCATGGTATGAATGAATATCACACATTAGTGGAAAAAACACATGTCATTCAACAACATGTGTAAACAAGTATGAGTATGCATTCCCACACAACATAATATATCAAGAATGCCACACAAGTTAGTTGCATGTAATGGAATGCAACAACTGAAATGAATGCTAATTCTTTAATCACAAGAATCATCTTCTTGAGATGAAATAAACATCAGGATGGATAGAAAAAGGCATTCACAATTTATCCCAACATCAAGCAAACAATTGGAAACATCACCAAACAGCATAGGGTACTTGCCTTCCGCGATGTGACGTAATAGGAGGACACGAAGATGCCCCTCCACTCACCGCCTACACAAATGTATAATCGAAATAAGAATAACAAGGTATGACAATGCTACAAGAGCCCTTCCATCCCCTCTATCTCTCCCACACAAACAACGTGATCAATTTTACCAAGTTTACCCAACAGCCCGATTACCGCTAAACTGGCAGCGATACTAGAAAAATCACCATTAATTATCTGTAACTCCAAAAGACCTGAAACCAGTGCTCACTGAATCTTAACAGATCGGGCTACAAAACATTAGTTGGCGGAATCCCCTGATTCGGCCAAAACAGAGGGCTAATTAACAGCTAAACACAACCCATCTACGTCTGTCCAGAATACAGATAAGAGATAAAGAAAACGACGTAACTTTCAACCTATTGATCCAATGAGAATGATTCTTATCAGCTTGGAAAGATAATTTTAAGGGCTAAAATAACTTATTTGGGTGAAGGTTCTGATTCGGCCCCTAATTTGAACAAAACCGAGGGACAAACCTACTGACCTCAGTTTTCGGACAGACCGGACAGTTCATAATCAAAAATTCATATCTCCCAAATTACAGATTGGATTTTCCTGATATCGGTGCCAAACGAAAGCTAACGTTCCCAGGAATAAAACTCTAGAAGGGCAAAACCCCAGATTCGGACTCTACAGTAGTCTAAACAATAGATGAAAACACTAATATTTATCTGCCCAGAATTCAGAACAGTGGTAAAGAAAATATCATAACTTTTATTATAAAGATCCAATGGAGATGATCTTTATCAGCTTGGAAAGATAATTTAAAGGGGTACAATAACTTATTTGGGTGGAGGTTCTAGAAATGCCTCTAACTAAATCAAAACCTAGGATCAAGCCGACAGATCCTTCTCGTCAGACAGACAGAACAACGCGCACTAAACAAATCATATCTCCTAAACCGTAAGGCGGATTCACGTGATCTCTGTGGCTATGGACAGCTAAGAACAATACCTACAACTTTCTAAGAGATGGTCTAGACAGAAAGAGAACGCATCTTACCCAAAATCGACGTACAAGGCGGTGCACAGCAAGGGGGAAGGGGGGGCGGCGGCTCCAAAGGGGGGAGGGGGAGAGAAATGTGGAGTTTAGGGTTTGGGGGTGGAACCCCCTCTTATGGCCGGCCACCACATGGGCCCCTCCTGGGCCGTGGCCCAGGCCCAGGTTGCCGTGAAATCACAGAAAACCCCCCGTTGAAAAGATGATTCTGGTTTTTCGATTAGCTCCCTCTTCCGAAACTTCTTCTAATAAGCCGAATCACCTTCGGGGTATTACAATAGATAAACCATACTTTTCCACAAGCCTCCTTTTGAAGTTACTGCGCTTCCTTCAAGCGACCTTTTATCGCGTCAGCGTACTCTTGTGTTTCTTGGATAACGACCTGATGAGGACATGACCCATATGGATACAACCACATTTGCTATGCTTGCTATTCCAATTACAAGAGCTCGTACGTGTCAACTTATTTATCAGGTAAATTCGTTTCGAGGGCTCAGTATATTATTTGAGAACTCTATTGATGAACCCCTAAGGTTTGATTTCTTAGCCCGATCTTTCAATGAGAACGATAAGTCCGGTAGGCATCGCTCAACTCTGACGATCTCGGCTACGAACACGCAAGGCTCGAAACCACGCAATCGCTGAACTGATTGACAAGTCGTTATCAACCGTGCACGAATACCCGGTTGGCCTGACCACGAAGGTCGATTCCTACATACACCGAAGAAGCACGCAAGAACAAGATAAAACAATCTAAAATTGCAAATAAAGATTGAAATATTGAAATTGGGATTTCAAAAGCGGTATTATGGTTGGTCTAGTCGACACAAGCCAATACACGACGTTGCAACAAGGCTAACTTTTAACTAAACAAAATCCCAGAAAACTAGAGGGGGTGTGAACTCCTTAAATAGGGAACAAGGAGCCACAAAACTAAATGAACCAGCGGGGTGGTACTAAAGGCCGTGGGGAACTGTTCACATGAACAGTAACCACACCCCCGGGTGGGCCGCAGGCAGATGAGCCAAGTTCAGTATGATTACAAAGCTCAAGTTGGCCCAAACAAGTGATATAATATCTTCTTTTGATGATTGTGATCAGTACAGAAGGAATTTAGAGGTGAGGCTGGATCCGTTGGAAAGCTCTTGGAATAAGCTTTCCATGAAGCCCAAGATCACCCAAATCGGATTTCGTTTGCAAATGTTACGGCTGTTTTATGTTGGTGCTATCAGGCTGATTCCGAACTGATCTGACCAAAATGTATCCAAATTTGAACTCCCGCTATACATGTAGTAGCACCATGGCATGTACACGTAGCACCATGGCATGTAGACATAGCTTGATCCAATTGGATAATATGGCATTGCATTAGCCAAAAGTCCAATTGGAGAAGATGTTGGTGAAGTAAAGGAAGTAGAGGATGCAGTGCAGTAGGTTGAAGCTGTGGTTGTATCCTTAGGGTCGATGTCCTCATCAACCTCTGTGGATACCGTGAGGAAATGTGCACGATCTCAGAATGATGAGTCAATTGGCAATGGCTTTGTTCGTTTGCAAAATCTCGCATTTTCGGTTTTGCTTCAAGCCTGTAAGACCACAGGCGGTCTGACCGGTGGCTCGGGCGGTCTGACCGCCCGTGGAGAGGTCCGACCGGCCGTGGTGGCCGGTCCGACCGATTTGTTTAAAAGTGGTTTTTGGAGCTGAGCCAAAAATAGGATGTGTAGGCCAGTGAGGGGAGTCTCCTGGATGTGGTCGCATCATTTTTGGAGCTCCCAGTCAAAAGTTCTATTCATTGGAAAATTCCAGAAGGTTTCGAATTTTCGAGTTGGAATTTTGGCTAAATCTTTTCGGGCGGTCTGACCGCCGTTATGGAATCGGTCGGACCGGCCTGAAATCGGTCGGACCGACCGTGTGGGGCGGTCAGACCGCCGATCACTTGAAGGTTAGCCACTTTGGCATTGATGTGTTTTAATTGTGGTTATTGTATGGATGTCAATGCTTTATTGTTGCATATTGCTTTGTGGAACTAACGTGGGTCAAGTTGTGAAGAACTTGTTCCCGGAGACGATTTGCTTGTCTATTGCTGTGCAGGTGGCTTGCAGGTCAACGACGTCAACGGTAAGGTGGATCGAGACTACGCTTGGAGAGCTGAGGTCCAGAACGATGATGGATGCCGGGTGAGGTCGTGTGACTCAAGCATGGTGCAGAATGGACAAGATGGATCGAACAGGTAGTTCGTTGCAGCTGGTTGGATCAGGCGGTGCGGAAGTCGGTGCAAGTCTCTAGGAGTTTCCGATGGGATTCGGACGGGAGAGTCTTGCCGACAGGATGAGAGCCGCTAATCAACCTACACGTGGTGAAGCAGGCGATTGCTTCAACAGATTTGTGTGTGTGGGTCCCATGTGTGTGTGGGTCCCAAAAGTGAAACACTAGGCCTCTCCTATAAATAGAAAGGGGGGAGATGTAAAACCCCCAAGCATTCATTTGGCCCCCTTCATCTTTTTCTAGGGTTTGGAGGAGAGGAGAGGAGAAGCTAGGGTTTGGAGAGATTGATGTGTGCTCTTTCTTGAGCTCTTGTCCTCCTTGTTGGAGTGGCTTTGTAAGCATCTTGTGAGATCAATCAATCTTGTGATGCTTGCTTGAAAGATCAATTGTCTCCTTTGTGTTCTTCTCTCTTTTGGATGATTTTGGTGCTTCCTTGATTCAAGGGTTTATGCTTGGTCTCTTGACCTATTTTATCTTGCTTTGATGTGTGGGAATACTCCTAGAGTCATCTAGACCTTCAACCCCCACAAGCAGGTCTTGAATCAAGATTTTCATATTTCTAGGTTTGTGCACTTCTTTGGTAAAATCGTCAGAGATCGATTCTGTGAAGTGGATCTGAAGGATCGTTGCTAGAAATAGGTCTCTAATATCCTTAGGGAGGTGTGCTCCAAATTTGGTCAAGTTTCATTGGTTGAATCAAAAGTTGGATCAAATTTCGTTTTGGATTTGGGCATTGTTTTCAGTACTGGACTAAATCGGTCGGACCGATTTCTATACGGCGGTCAGACCACCCGCTTTTCAGACCGCCCATTCAAGGCTGGTCGAACCGATTTCAAATCGGTCGATCACCGCTGGTAGCCGGCCGACCGCCAAAGGCCTGCACCGACCATTGAGATCCATTCTCCACGTGTGTCTTGTGGTTGAGGGGGTTATCGAATTCAGCACAAGGCTTCCTCTGTGCGCTTACTGATCTTCTTTGCTTTCATAGCTAAAGGAGTAAAGTTCGTGTTGAATTTGATTAAGGTGAGAAATTTGAGAAAGCGCCTATTCACCTCCCCCCCAGTCGCCTTTGCGGTCCTACATCCTCCCTTTCTTGAATTTGAGTCGTCCTCGACTCATTCGTTTTCCCCAAGTCATCACTTTCCTGCAAAAGATTAGTAGCAACAGGTAGCAAAGAAACATGCACTTCTTCGAATGGACACTGAGATTCTTTGCAAATCATAGTATGACATTCAGATTCATGTTTTTTTCATATCAATGCAATTAGATTTTGTAGCTAACATAACAGGAGCTTTCAATTTAATTTCACTTGGAGCTATAATCTTATGATCATCTTTTGTGTTCTCTGTACTTGTTCTCTCATATCTTTCTAATTCATCCTGTAATATGGCAGCAGGAGACATTGGAAGTAAAGTGATTTTTCTTTCTTTATATGTGAAAGTATAATGATTAGATCTACCATGATGTTCAGTATATCTATCATATTGCCAAGGTCTACCTAATAATAATGAGCATGCTTGCATAGGTACGACATCGCAATCAACATAGTCATGATATGATCTGATAGAAAAATGTACGCGCACAAGTTTAGTCACCTTCAACTTACCACAAGAATTCAGCCATTGAATGTAGTAAGGAGGAGGGTGTGGTGTTGTGGTCAAGCCAAGCTTCTCGACCATGTCTATGTGTAATACCCTGAAAATAATATTAATTTTAATAAAAACGTCTTAAGGGTCGGAGAGTAATTAATTAAATAGTAGCAATGATTAATTAATTAATAACCTCTTAAGGGCCTGTGTGCAATTAATTTAATTAGTATATAGAAAATAGTATTTTCAGAATTTCTCTTGAGCTATATAAATAGATTTTGGGGTTCTCTAGAAAACCCTAGTTTCTTCTTTGTTTTCTCCAGTTTTCCATCCGCCACTTCTTTGTTTTGTTTCGAGACTTGCCGCGGCGCCGCCGCTGCTTCTCTTTCGCTCGCGTCTCGCCTCGGCTGAGCCGCCGCCATTGGAAGTTCGCGCTAAGCCATAGCCGATCCGCTGCACTGCTGCGCTGCCTTGTTCCAGCCGAGCGGCCGACTGGCTTTGCTGCTCCTGCGGTGCTTTGCATGCCGCTTAGGCCACCGAAAATCTCTGCGTCTTTGCTTTCACCAAGCCGCCACCGTTTCGCTTCAGACCGCCGACCGAAGCCGGTGCGCCTGCGCTGCTTTCTTTGCCTGCGTGTGGAAGCCTCTGCTGCGCCGCATCTGCTGCGTGGAGAGCGCCTGCTTTTCTCTCGCGCGTCGCCGAGCCGAAGCCGCGTAGCCGAGCGCCAGTAGGTAACATTGTAGTTATGTTTGAATGCAATTAATTAGTACTAGTGATTAATCTGGTAATGCTACTTTACAGGGTACTGCTAGTGCTAGACATTATCAAGCAGTGCAAGAGTGTTTTACATGAATGTAGTCTAGAATGCTTTGTTGGATTAGTCAGGGAGATATCGATTGATAGGTTTGATTAGCCTACCGTTCCGTGGTACGATTTATTCGGGTATCATAATGGCAATTGTTGAAAATGTCATCTACTAGTTAATTGTAGATATTGTCGATAGCTTTCTTTAGCATATTGAATTATGTCAATCGGACTAGTAGATTTCGAGTTATGATTTTGAGAAAGCCGCTGTTTTTAGGGTTGTCGTCTTTAGGCGCTGTTTTGGTAGATCGGTTATTAAAAATAGTAAATCCACTAATTAGAGTTTTTGATCTACATGAAAGTTGTAGATAATCGTCCAATGATTCTGTAGGATCTGAGAATGCGCATTTTGGTTGAGTAAAACAAAAGTTATGAAATTTGGAAGACTGCTGTTCCGAAGCGGACAGATCGACCTTCCGGGTTAAATACGGAGGGTTAGATGAATTAATTAGAAGGCGGTGTAATCTAAGAAAATGTAGGTAATTTTATAAAGAATCCAGAATGGGGTGGTTTGTGGTGATCGGACTTTCGAGTCAAAAGTTATGCTCTGTTTAGTAACCGGACAGCAATGGGTAACTTTTCGGTACCGGTGTAACGTGGTATATTTGGAGACGTATAGGAGCGATGTATATTGATTGTTATTTGTATGATGCTGTAGCTTGTATTGAGATGTGTGTATTTAATGTAGGAGAAGCGTCGTACTTGTTGCCATCTTCGAGTCAAATTGTGCGTCGCAACTAGTAAAGGCAAGTGCATGGTAGACAGCGATCAATGATCGATCACTGTTTTCTTTATCTTCTATTACCATTATTGTTGTGCTTTTATTTGGTTTAATTGCAAACAATGAATTGGTATGTTTATATCTTTGTTGATGAGCATGATGAAAAGTTGGATATGATGTTTATGATGGAGTTTGCATGTTACACATTCATAAGCATCTTTGCATATGAGCAGGTGATCATGAATGATCACAACTCCACGGGAGTGGAGGAGGTCCCCGATCCTTATGGAGGAACGGGCTTGAGAGTGAATGTTGTCGCGAGCATTCACTCACGCTATACCGGTATACGCGAAAAGAAGTGCATGTGGACATATAGATTAGAGTTGCATTGATATTTGAGATTGATGAATGAGAATGTGAATGGAAGTGCATGTGATGATAATGAAGCTATTGAATGCTGTTGATATATTATTGTTCGTTGTATATGATGTGTTTGCTGAGTCATGGACTCACCCTTGCTCTATTGTTGTCTTTAGGTGATCATCGAGGAGGCCGTAGCTGAGAGCGATTAGAGCACATGGACAACACATGATCATTCGCCATGATAATCTTTTCATTCAATATTGGTTTACACTTGGACATGTTAGTTATTGAATAATGTTTAGGACATCATTTGGACTAGACTATTTGCTTTATTAGTTTGGATTCTTTGGTTGATGCTATTTTGGATTATATACCTGGTTAATCTTTTCCTTGCGTATTCATTATCGTTTGATCCATAGTTATGCATGTTCTTTTGTGATCCATTGATATGATTATTGTTGATTTCTTGATGTAATTTTATAGTGTGTCATTAATTATTAGTTTATAGTGTAGTGTGGTGGCATTCTAGGCTCAGTGTTGGGCTGGGGTGTTACAGTTGGTATCAGAGCGGGCTTTAGGTCCGTGGTGAATAGATTAACAACTTAGGCAAACTAAAACTGTTAAAATTTGTTTTAGTTTAGTAAGTCAACTAAAACTTGCTAATGGTTAACTAACCTAAAATTTGACACACTAGTGCACAATAGGTTAGAGAGAGGTACGAATATAGTTTTACGCCTGCTATGTTGTTTATTGATGAAGGAGTTTATTTTGAGCTTTGAACTCATTGTGTATTGTTGATTGTGGTTAATAGCTATGCCGAGGGGCAGAGGACGTGGTCGTGTTGGCCGCGGTCGTGGAGGTCGGGCCCGCGGGCGAGGTTCCGTGGAGCCACCTCCGTAGTGATTGAGTCGAGCCGAGGGGTTGCCGCTGACCCGCCCCGGCCAGGTCCAAGATGAGACCCCGCTTTCTTGAGAGAGTTGGTGGGAGATGTCCGTGCTTTCGTCAACAGCGCCGGCAGCCTCGCGCGCGGCATCTGTTGTTGCTCTGCCGCACATCCACCGGTTCTGGAGGCGCGATGTCACTTCGAGAGTGGATGGGGTTGAGGTTTGATTCGCTTGACGGTCTGGGCACACCGGTCCAAGCAATGGACCGGTTGCGCTACATGGAGAGGCGCTTGAGCTGGAGATGTCTTCACATCGAGGGTCCGCTTGTAGCCTTTCACCAAAGGGCAAGCCGATATTTGGTGGGAGGGCGTTGTCTTCGAGGACCGCCACTCAAGGGCCATCCACTTGGGAGGACTTTGTTGATCGCCAAGGGAAAGTTCTACCCCTATTCTTTGTTGAGAAGATGGAGGTTGCCTTGACGACCTTTGCTGTGGAAAGAGGTCTATTGCTGAGTATGAGGCCGAGTTCAACAACTTGGTTCGCTTTGTCCTTCAAAGAGCTTAACGACGATCTTCAAGGCCAAGAGGTTCCGCTGGGTCTCACCTGAAAACCGACATGTGTTGGGAGCTACTCCACTCGTGACTACAGCTGTTGGGAGCAAGCTAGGGGCATGGAGTTGGAGATGCACCACAAAGGCGCAAAGCCTCGTGGATCGTTGTTTCGTGGTGACCAAGAGGAGCTCTAGTGAGGGAAGTGGGTCCGTCACGACCGCCAAGAAATTCAAGGAGGACCGCAGCTTTCGTGTCTAAGCGATCGAGGCCGTTCTCTTCTTCGGCGCCTCGTCCTTCGCAGTACTCCAGCTCTTCGTCTGCTCTGTAAGGGGCATGCTTTGCTTTAAGTGCGGAGATGGACACCGCTGCCGAAAGTGCACTTGGACGGGTGATTGCCGCCGGTGTGGCCGGCAGGTCACAAGGAGCGGTGTGTCGCCGTAACCCCGCTTAGCGTGATCAAGTGGGAGCTCGTGCCATCGCTTCTTCTTCGATGGGTCCCGCCGAGGATCTTTCCAGATGATGATCGCGCCTCCAGCCGATGCCGCTTCCTTCACTTGGGCACCTCCGGTAGGGTACTATCGGCACCGCCACCTTCGCACCGCTTCAGTCAGACGACCAGCTCTACCGCACCGCCACAAAGAGATTGTTGGGGCTCGCCGCCCCGCCGTCTTCTTTTCGCCATGGCGCCACCTAGAGTGTACGCCATGCCTATCGCAGAGTCTGCGGTCGCCCCGACGTGGTGATGTACTTTGCTTGTGGATTCGCTTGATGCTTTAGTCCTTTTGATTCCGGCTACCTTTTCGCTTGTCTCGCGGCGCTTGCTAGAGAGCGAACTTGAGTATGCAATGGATTTCGCAATGGTGTTGGTTAGTTCTCCGGGGTATTATTGCTAGTTCTATCGCTTGTCCCGGTGTTCTATTATTATCGATGGAGAGAAGTTCACGCGAATTTGATAGTTATTCAAATGGAGCCGCTCGATGTTATCTTGGGTATGGATTGGTTGCACTCTTATCGAGCCGTGATATCTGTTTCAGAGAATACTCTCGCGCACTTCGCCCGGGAGACTTTGACTTTTCAGGAGTGCGCCCGCGCTCTCTTTCGATATTGGTTGGACTGCTCCTGTCGTCAGCGATGGAAAATCGGACTTCTTTTAGCTCTTGCCGAGAAACCGAGTGTGGCTTCGCAGATTGAGGAGATTCCAGTGGTTAGTGATTATCCGATGTGTTCCAACCGAACTTCGGGTTTGCCACCGTGCGAGACGTGGAGTTTCGTATTGATCTTGTTCCGGGTACTCGTCCCATCTCGATGTCTCCATATCGATTAGCACGTCCGTTTCAGGACGAGTTAAAGAAGCAATTGGATGAATTGTTGGCTAAAGGTTTGATCAGCGTAGTGTATCGCCGTGGGGAGCTCTGCTCGCTCACGAGAAGAAGGATGGGAGTTGGCGCATGTGTATTGATTATCGTGCGCTTAATGCACCACCATCAAGAACAAATATCCATTGCCCCGCATTGAGGACTTGTTTGATCGGTTGAATGGAGCTCAAGTGTTCTCCAAGATTGATCTCCGATCGGTATAATCAAATCCGTGTGCGTGAGCGAGATGTTGAGAAGACGCTTTCTCCACCAGGTATGGGCATTATGAGTATAAAGTTATGTCCTTTGGATTGACTAATGCACCTGCCATTTTTATGGAGACCATGAACAACATGTTACACGAGTATCTAGATGACTTCGTGGTGGTGTTCATTGATGATATTCTTATCTATTCCAAGACCAATGAGGATCATGAGCGACATTTGAGGCTGGTTTTAGATACTTTGAGAGAGCACAAGTTCTATGCTAAGTTGAAGAAGTGTGAGTTCTGGATTTCGGAAGTGGGTTTTCTGGGTCATGTGATTAACCCTCAGGGCATTGCTGTTGATCCTAGTAAGGTCTCCACAGTGGTGGATTGGGAAGAGGCCGACTAGTGTGAAGGAGGTGAGGAGTTTCTTGGGTTTGGCTGGTTATTATCGGCGTTTTGTGCAGGATTTCTCTATCATCGCCAAACCGATGTCTCACTTACTCGTAAAGGTGTGAGATTCCAGGTGGAATGATGAGTGTGAGCTAGCACGATTTTGAAGGACAGTTGGTGACCTCTCCTATTCTCACTCTTCCCGAGCCAGAAAGCGGTTCACGCCTTTTCAGATGCGTCTCGAGTGGGTCTTGGCTGTGTTCTCATGCAAGACGGTAAGGTGATTGCTTATGCGCCGAGGCGCTTAAAGAAGCACGAGCGTAATTATCCCACTCATGATTTGGAGTTGGTCGCGTTGTTTTTGCTCTCAAGATTTGGAGGCATTATCTATACGGTGAGCCTTGTGATATATTCACGATCACAAGAGTCTCAAGTATATCTTCACCGTAGGATCTGAATTTGAGGCAAAGGAGGTGGTTGGAGTTGATCAAGGACTATGATCTTACTATTCAAGATCATCCGTGCAAGGCCAATGTAGTTGTCGATGCTCTTAGTCGCAAGGCGACTCCCGCTACTCTAGATTGCCTTATTGCTGATTTTGATCGCATGGGAATATCTTATTGTTATGCGGGCACATCACATGTTGAGACACGCTTGATTCTTGAGTCATTTATTCCGCATCAAAAGGGAAGCACAACAGAGTGACCGGTTATTACAGGAGGTTAGGAAGCGTCTGGATGAGGGTAAAGAGTGTGATTTCAGTATGGACGATTCTGGTACTTTGAGGTTTAAAGGCCGTCTTTGTGTGCCACAAAAGGCAGAGGTCAAGGATGATATCTTGAGGGAGGCACATCGCACTGCATAATCGCTCATCCCGTGAGACTAAGATGTATCGAGATCTGAAACAGAATTTTTGGTGGAAAAGAATGAAGGTGGACATTGCTAATTATGTGGCTTCTTGTGGTGTTTGTCAGCAAGTGAAAGCTGAGCACAAGCGTCCTGCAGGGTTATTGCAGCCTTTGGAGGTACCCCAGTGGCCTTGGGACGATATCTCTATGGACTTTGTGGTGGCGTTGCCTCGTTCGCCGCGAGGGAAGGATGCAGTTTGGGTAGTGGTGGATCGATTCAAGAATCAAGACACTTCATTCCCATTCGCACGACAAATTCAGCGAGTGATCTAGCTCCTATTTATGTGCGTGAAATAGTAAGACTGCATGGCGTGCCCAAGACCATCATTTCTGACAGGGACGCGAAGTTTGTCTCCAAGTTCTGGGAGAGTCTGCAGAGTGCATTGGGCACACAGCTCCGCCTTAGTACAGCGTTTCACCCACAGACAGATGGGCAGTCAGAGCGTACTATTCAGACTTTGGAGGACATGTTGCGATCTTGTGTCTTGTCTTAGAAGGGTAGTTGGGAGGACCAGTTGCCACTTGCAGAGTTTGCTTATAATAATAGTTACCATTCCAGTATTAGAGCCGCGCCATTTGAGGTTCTCTATGGGCGGAAGTGCAGATCACCACTTTGTTGGGATGCAGTTGGAGAGAAGGCAGTGTTGGATCCGGATTGGATTCAGAAGACCGTTGAGCGTGTGGCCTTGGTGAGACGAGTAATCATTAGCGGCTCGAGTAGATGTAAAAGTTATGCTGATTTGAGGAGGCGTGACTTGGAGTTTGCGGTGGGTGACCAGGTGCTCTTGAGAGTGTCTCCCACTAAAGGCATTGTCCGATTCGGTACCAAAGGGAAGCTTAGCCCGAGGTACGTTGGACCGTTCCCGATTATTGCAAGAATTGGGAAGTTAGCCTACCGCTTGGATCTTCCTGAGTCCATGCGTGGAGTTCACAATGTGTTTCATGTCTCGATGCTGAGAAAGTTTTTGAGAGACCCAGAGCATAAGATTTCATTAGAGCCGCTGACTATTGAGCAAGACCTCACAGTTGAGTCGCGTCCGTGGCAAGATTCGAGAGAGGTCGGAGCGAGTCCGAGGCACAAGACGCTGGTATACGCCAAGGTGCCGTGGACGATCACCCGAGAGAGAGGCGACTTGGGAGTTGGAGTCTCGCATGCGCGAGCAATACCCGGAGTTGTTCACGTCGGGTACGTGTTATTTTGTTGTTTAATTTCAGCAGTGTTGTTTTTATTTGCGTAGAACGGCGAGTAGAATTCGGGGTCGAATTCCGTTAAGGGGGGTAGAATGTAATACCCTGAAAATAATATTAATTTTAATAAAAACGTCTTAAGGGTCGGAGAGTAATTAATTAAATAGTAGCAATGATTAATTAATTAATAACCTCTTAAGGGCCTGTGTGCAATTAATTTAATTAGTATATAGAAAATAGTATTTTCAGAATTTCTCTTGAGCTATATAAATAGATTTTGTGGTTCTCTAGAAAACCCTAGTTTCTTCTTTGTTTTCTCCAGTTTTCCATCCGCCGCCAGCTTCTTTGTTTTTGTTTCCCCTGGAGACTTGCCGCGCTTCTCCGCTGCTTCTCTTGGCTCGCACGTCTTGCCTCATTGAGCCGCCGCTTGTTGGGAAGTTCGCGCAAGCCATAGCCGATCCACGATCACCGCTTATTGCCTTGTTCCACCCGAGCGGCCGATCGCTTTGCTTGCCTCTGCGGTGCTTTGCATGCCGCACAAGCGCCATTGAAAAATCCCCTGCGTCTTTGCAGCTTCACCGGCCGCCACTGGTTCGCTTCGCTCGCCGCCGACCGGTCTGCCGCCGCCTCGCGCTGCTTTCTTTGCCTGCGCGTGGAAGCCTCTGCCGCCAGGTATTTGCCGCACCGCGTGGAGAGCCGCCTCTTTCTCTGCTGCGTTCGCCCGAGCCGAAGCCGCGTAGCCGAGCGCCAGTAGGTAACATTGTAGTTATGTTTGAATGCAATTAATTAGTACTAGTGATTAATCTGGTAATGCTACTTTACAGGGTACTGCTAGTGCTAGACATTATCAAGCAGTGCAAGAGTGTTTTACATGAATGTAGTCTAGAATGCTTTGTTGGATTAGTCAGGGAGATATCGATTGATAGGTTTGATTAGCTCGCCGTTCCGGTAATGCGATTTATTCGGGTATCATAATGGCAATTGTTGAAAATGTCATCTACTAGTTAATTGTAGATATTGTCGATAGCTTTCTTTAGCATATTGAATTATGTCAAACGGACTAGTAGATTTCGAGTTATGATTTTGAGAAAGCCGCTGTTTTTAGGGTTATCGCCTTTAGGCGCTGTTTTGGTAGATCGGTTATTAAAAATAGTAAATCCACTAATTAGAGTTTTTGATCTACATGAAAGTTGTAGATAATCGTCCAATGATTCTGTAGGATCTGAGAATGCGCATTTTGGTTGAGTAAAACAAAAGTTATGAAATTTGAAGACTGCTGTTCAAGCGGACAGATCGACCTTCCGGGTTAAATACGGAGGGTTAGATGAATTAATTAGAAGGCGGTGTAATCTAAGAAAATGTAGGTAATTTTATAAAGAATCCAGAATGGGGTGGTTTGTGGTGATCGGACTTTCGAGTCAAAAGTTATGCTCTGTTTAGTAACCGGACAGCAATGGGTAACTTTTCGGTACCGGTGTAACGTGGTATATTTGGAGACGTATAGGAGCGATGTATATTGATTGTTATTTGTATGATGCTGTAGCTTGTATTGAGATGTGTGTATTTAATGTAGGAGAAGCGTCGTACTTGTTGCCATCTTCGAGTCAAATTGTGCGTCGCAACTAGTAAAGGCAAGTGCATGGTAGACAAATGATCAATGATCGATCACTGCTTCTTTATCTTCTATTACCATTATTGTTGTGCTTTTATTTGGTTTAATTGCAAACAATGAATTGGTATGTTTATATCTTTGTTGATGAGCATGATGAAAAGTTGGATATGATGTTTATGATGGAGTTTGCATGTTACACATTCATAAGCATCTTTGCATATGAGCAGGTGATCATGAATGATCACAACTCCACGGGAGTGGAGGAGGTCCCCGATCCTTATGGAGGAACGGGCTTGAGAGTGAATGTTGTCGCGAGCATTCACTCACGCTATACCGGTATACGCGAAAAGAAGTGCATGTGGACATATAGATTAGAGTTGCATTGATATTTGAGATTGATGAATGAGAATGTGAATGGAAGTGCATGTGATGATAATGAAGCTATTGAATGCTGTTGATATATTATTGTTCGTTGTATATGATGTGTTTGCTGAGTCATGGACTCACCCTTGCTCTATTGTTGTCTTTAGGTGATCATCGAGGAGGCCGTAGCTGAGAGCGATTAGAGCACATGGACAACACATGATCATTCGCCATGATAATCTTTTCATTCAATATTGGTTTACACTTGGACATGTTAGTTATTGAATAATGTTTAGGACATCATTTGGACTAGACTATTTGCTTTATTAGTTTGGATTCTTTGGTTGATGCTATTTTGGATTATATACCTGGTTAATCTTTTCCTTGCGTATTCATTATCGTTTGATCCATAGTTATGCATGTTCTTTTGTGATCCATTGATATGATTATTGTTGATTTCTTGATGTAATTTTATAGTGTGTCATTAATTATTAGTTTATAGTGTAGTGTGGTGGCATTCTAGGCTCAGTGTTGGGCTGGGGTGTTACACTATGCTAGCAAGGTTGTTGCAACTTCTGCCATCAATGATGACTTTACATGAACGTTCCTTGATGACGAACTTGGATTGAAACAAAATATGACGTTGATTTTGTTCAGCAAGCTCCATTTGGGTACTTAGCACACGCTGGACAACTAAGCTTTGATACATGTCAGAGGCCTCATAGCTTATATGTTCTTTCTCAGTTTCATCACCTGCATTGTTAATTGCAACAAGAACTTGTTCTTCCTCAATATCGATAGGTAAAGTGTACTCACCATTGTCCTTAACAAGTAAAGCTCGCTGACTTGGGCAATCACACATCAAGTGCTAAAATCCTTTGCAACGGTGACATTGTACATCTCTAGATCGCCCTGTCGAAGCAACGGACGAAGCACTTTTTGTAGGGACTTGTACCTCTGTTGATTTGCTTGCATTAGGGACATGCACAGGAGTGGAAGGGGCAGAAGGGGGCACACGGCTTGAGGAGGGTGCCACGTGTTGTTGCTGACTTGGCCGACCTACAAAAGATTCTCCAAAATTGCCCCTAGGGCGAGACTGTCGACCCTGCACTTCTCTTTCAGCTTTGCAAGCAAGATCGAACAAACTAGTGATAGAATTGTATTCTTTATAATCAAGTATGTCCTGAATTTCTGGGTTTAAACCTCCTAAAAATCTAGCCATCTTAGCATCTTCAGTTTCATCTAAACCACAACGCAATAAACCAGTTTGCAATTCTTGATAATAATCCTCTACAGAACTACTTCCTTGTCTTAAACGTTGTAATTTATTCAGCATATCACGAGAATAATATGAAGGTACATGTAACAGCCCAAAATTTCAATTTCAGTTGAAAATAAGACTTTAATTATTTTTGTGAATTTTCTGGAAATTTTAAAAGCTTTTCCCTAAGTATTTTAAAGCTAAAATAATTTATGTGCAAAATCTATTACCAACTAAGAGTTGTAATTATTTTATTTAAGTCCAGAATGCCTCATAGAATTTCTGATGCGGACATCCTTAGCTACGTTGTTTCATATAATGTTTTCAATTCATTAAATACCTCAGAACAACATGAGCTTACTAAGAGAGTTGAAAAACAAGAGAAGCTTATCCAACAGTGAATCTGCTCACCGAATTTACTTTTAAATTAGTTGAGAATTTCATACTACCTAAAACTAGTGTTTTGCTTGTGCTCAGATTGGAAGATTCAATAATGAACGGAGATGAAGGATATGAGGTTGTTCTTGAAGAAAGGTCATCACAATGGAGGAGAAGCTCGTGGGAGACAAGCAAGGGAAGAGAAGTCCAAGAATCCAAGTCAAATTCAAAACTTCCACAAGCCCAACCAAATTCAAATTCGAATCAACTCATAATTCAATTCGGATTCGGAATCAGCCTCAAATTCGGATTCGGAATCAGCACGACAGTCCGGATTAAAACGGCCATAACTTTTACAAACGGAGTCCGATTCGAGTGTTCTTGGGCTTGTTGGAAAGCTAACTTCAAGCCCGATCCAACGGATCCTCCTCACTCTGAAATTCCTTCTGGATCAAAAGATATGATCGAATCAATGTAACGGTTGTAAAATCAGAGTTTCCTTTTCTGTTTTGGAATGTGTCGGAATTGCGAGAGGACTCCAAACCGAATTAGAATAGGAGTAGGGCCTCTTGGCCAGCCATGAGGAGGAGTAGGAGCACTATATATAGAGGGTAGACCCCATTGTAACCTCGCACCACGCTTAATATATTTTCAAAGCTTTTGCTTGATTCCCTGTTGCTTATAGCCAAAACAGAGGAATTGGGCATTGAGAACAAGGGGTCGTTCTTGCTTTTCCGCTGGAATTGAGGGTTCGACGATCTTCGCCAGGTCAGCGAGGATCCAATCAAGTGTGTGTTTGGGCGAATTTTCCATAGAGTTGCAAGTCCGCATTGGCGCTGGGATCACCGGTGGTTCGTCAGGATACACAAGTTATCGAGAGGTTCTACGTCGAGAAGATCGGGCACCCCGCATCAGGTGGTATCAGAGCTCCGTTGACTCGGTAGGATCTTTATCCAGTTATCTATTTTTTTCCTATACACGAAAAAGCCATACAAATTTTTTTTTCAGCCGTAGTATTGAATTTGTTATTCTAGTGAGTTTTGTTAAGTTTTTGTCCATTAGAATCAAGTTTAGTTTGCTGATCTTGAATTCTTTTGCGTTGCTTTTATTTGAGTTTAGTTTGATTTTTTTGTCGTGTTTATAAAAAAACACCAAAAAAAGTGAGTAACCAATTTATCCTTTGTGAACCTTTCAATCTTTTGCGAATACTTTGAACTATTGAAGACTAGCTAAATCGTTGCTTAGGGTGCATATTAATATTTGTGTTCTTGCAATTGTTCAAAGATCAAAAGGTGGAAAGAACTTTTGCTCATTTTTGTAGAACAAGAATTTTGGCAATAGTTCAAAAAAAAGAAGAAAAGAGAAAAAAAGAAGAAAAAAAAAGGAAGAGAAAAGAAAAGAGAAAAGAGAAAGGAAAAAGAAAGCGATAGCCGAACCATAAACTTGAGCAAAAATCCCCACTCATTCTTGATTCAATTGTTAGAATATCAATATTTTGTGCAATCTTGTGCCCTAGTTTCATTTTTGCAACTAGCTAGCGCCTTTCTATAACTTGTGCAATACGAGCTATTTTGTTCTTCACTTATATCTTACATAGCTCATTCCTTGATTGCACTAAGTTCCAATATCTTTATGTGTGAGTTGCTTTGATTTTCACTTATATCTTTGTGATCGCAACTAGGCATTGAATTCTAGTTTGATATTTACTTAGCATTACAATACCTTGAATTTTCAAATTAAGTAGGTATCCATACCAAGCTCCACAAAACACCCGTTGTCATGCTTTGACTTGCTCTAGAAATTCGCCACACATCACCTTGTGGTTCCTCACGCCTCAAGTGTAAATATTGTTGATCTTAATTCCTATCTGAACGGTAAAGAAACTTCACCTTGTTAGGATGGTGAGTTGTGTGACCTCTACATATACACATACACCTACATACATATTCTTTGCTTTGTCGCTAACAATGGCGATCGCGAGTATACATATCTTCCATTCTATGGTAGTAATGATCCGAGGAGTATCTTGAGTGGGTACAAAACATGGAGTTCGAGCTTGAATCCCATAAGTTCAATCGAAGCCAAGGAAGTGAGAGTGGCCACTTTGTTTTTACGGACTATGCCTTTAGTTGGTGGCAACAACTAGGTGGAAAACGATTTATTACATCTTGGTCCGTTTAAAAGCATCATGAGAAGAGAATTTGTTCCATCCTATTATGAGCGGAACTACTACGACACGTGGAGAGCATTAAACAAGGATGCAAAGTTGTCAAAGATTACTATATTGAGTTGAATAATGGAATGCGCCGTACAATATCACTAGTCCATATCAAGAAAAGACATACTTCAAAGCAGCTTGAATTATCGATCGTTGTCGCACTTCAAGATGAATATTTTCGTAGTCTGCAAGATCTTATGAAATTTGCTATGAAGGCAGAAAAGAGACTTAAACACATTCAAGCACATCAATTAAATCTGCGCCGGCTCTTTAGTTCTAATTCATCCACTGGTGTGTCACTTGAGAAGAAGATCGAGCATCGGAATTTTTCTTCGACCGAGGTGATGAGTAGTGCTACCCCGTCACAACCCGCAACACGTGAGGAGGTCGTGGTTGGTGGTAGTTGTGCCCTTGCCGCCTACGGTCTTACAAGGATGAGATGTATCAAAACCCATGTGAGAATGAGAGCCACATAGCCAAATTGAGTGAGAGTGATAAAAAGAGTGAGCTGTGTGAGTCCACCATACGCGAGGTTGAGAGCATCCCAATTGAGAGTGTGAGAGATACACCAAAAGAAAAGGGAGAGATAGATGATAGGATAAATAAGATTATTTTTGAACCTAACAACTTACCCTCTATTTCTAGTGTTGTATCCCACATTCTGCAGGTGGACCAAGCAAATAAGGAGTTGGAGATTCAAGAGCCCTCACCATTGGAAGAGAAAGATAAAGAGCTAACCATGGATGGAGAGGGAATACCTGAAGATCAAGGTAACACTATTTGTACTTGAATTGGTCGTTTATGAAAACAAGGTGCGAAATCGAGAACTCCATTATTCATTTGATGATTCCACGTTCTAAATTTGATATGCTTAATTTGCATAATGTGAAATTGATTACTCAAAAGAAGTTCTTAGTAGAATACACATTAATAATTCTTTGTGTTATATCATATTCGATAGTCCTAAACATGTATCTAGTGTGATTAAGAAGGTTCTTGAAATTTCACACTTAAGATCACTAGTAAATAGCTACATACACACATATAAATTCAATTTGATTGGTGATGTTGGTGTAGACAACATGTTTCAAGTTTATCAAATATAC
The DNA here is from genome assembly GCA_036346395.1 of Hsuehochloa calcarea. Classification (NCBI taxonomy): domain Eukaryota; kingdom Viridiplantae; phylum Streptophyta; class Magnoliopsida; order Poales; family Poaceae; genus Hsuehochloa; species Hsuehochloa calcarea. The sequence goes on from CM070611.1 coordinate 35,024,057, forward strand.
ATTACCTATGATAATCTTGTTGATTTACAATCACATGTTTTATGCAAATCATTTATTGAGCAATGTCATGATATCTTTAAGATGGGTTTAAAAACAAGTGTCTATTGTTTAGAATGCAACATGATGCCTACTTGTTTATCTCTTAAATGTATAACTAATCGAGTAACGCAGCTTAAATCATGGAATTGTATCAATTGGTTTTCACCGACTTTAGTTGATTTTGATGTTGTGAAGGTTAAATTTTATCATATTAGTCATTGGGCAATTTGAAATATGATTTTGAGCTATCGAATGTGCGTAACAACAAGAAGAATACAATAATTGATTCATACATATACCATGCATATACGTTGTTTTCTTCGTCTAGCACATTTTCAGTTATCAAAAGCCGAGGACGGCTTTTTTGAAGAAAGGGAGGATGATGCGGACATCCTTAGCTACGTTGTTTCATATAATGTTTTCAATTCATTAAATACCTCGTAACAACATGAGCTTACTAAGAGAGTTAAAAACAAGAGAAGCTTATCCAACAGTGAATCTGCTCACTTTGAATTTACTTTTAAATTAGTTGAGAATTTCATACTACCTAAAACTAGTGTTTTGCTTGTGCTCGATTGGAAGATTCAATAATGAACGGAGATGAAGGATATGAGGTTGTTCTTGAAGAAAGGTCATCACAATGGAGGAGAAGCTCGTGGAGACAAGCAAGGGAAGAAAAGTCCAAGAATCCAAGTCAAATTCGAAACTTCCACAAGCCCAACCAAATTCAAATTCGAATCAACTCATAATTCAATTCGGATTCGGAATCAGCCTCAAATTCGGATTCGGAATCAGCAGGACAGTCCGGATTAAACGGCCATAACTTTTACAAACGGAGTCCGATTCGAGTGTTCTTGGGCTTGTTGGAAAGCTAACTTCAAGCCCGATCCAACGGATCCTCCTCACTCCGAAATTCCTTCTGGATCAAAAGATATAATCGAATCAATGTGACGGTTGTAAAATCAGAGTTTCCTTTTCTGTTTTGGATTGTGTCGGAATTGGAGTAGGACTCCAAATCCGAATTAGAATAGGAGTAGGGCCTCTTGGCCAGCCATGAGGAGGAGTAGGAGCACTATATATAGAGGGGTAGACCCCATTGTAACCTCGCACCACGCTTAATATATTTTCAAAGCTTTTGCTTGATTCCCTGCAGCTTATAGCCAAAACAGAGGGAATTGGGCATTGAGAACAAGGGTCGTTCTTGCTTTTCCGCTGGGAATTGAGGGTTCGACGATCTTCGCCAGGTCACGAGGATCCAATCAAGTGTGTGTTTGGGCGAATTTTCCATAGAGTTGCAAGTCCGTGCATTGGCGCGGGGGATCAGCTGGTGGTTCGTCAGGATACACAAGTTATCGAGAGGTTCTACGTCGAGAAGATCGGGCACCCCGCATCAATTTCTGCGAATTTTCTCGAAAATTTTGGACTTTATTTGCTATTTTCTAATGCCTATTTGAATTTCTGGAATTAAATAAATTGAAAAAGATTTAAAAATTCCTCGGCAACCGTGATCGGGCCGAAGCCCAAAGATGTGCGTGTCTCGCCCAATTCTCCTCAAGTGATGCGGGTCCGTCCGACGGAGTCTGACGGCCGACATCAATCCACCTCGCACCCTCTCTCCTCTCTCTGTCTCGCCGACAGTGGGCCCGCCACACAGCCGCCTCCCTCCTCCCTTTCTTCCTCAAGCGAGGCCGACTTCGCGCCATTACCGCCTCGGGAGTTCTTCAATTCCGAGATTCACTCCCCCATTTCTCTCGCCATCACGGGCAATGAAAGTGGCCGTTTCCACCGCACTCATTCCTGATCTTTACCCCCTTCTTAAGGCCCGGTAACGCTCCGCGCCGTCGCCGCCGCCATTACTGCCGCCCACGACCTCCGCCTCCCGGCCTCGCCCTCGCCCTATAAAAGGGAGCACCGGGTGCGTCTCTCCTCCCTCAAGCTTTCGCCCCAGCTCCCCTCGCCTCCCTCGCTCCCAGTCGCCCGCATTTGGCTTTTCTCTCTCACGGCCGAGTGGTGCTCACGCTCTAGCGCCGCCACCGGTGGACCTCCGCCGCCGATCGAGCACCACCGGCCGCCTCGGCACCGCAGACTGTGCGCACCTCCACCCCTAACGCCACCGAGCACCCTCCCGCCGACAACCGAAACTCCTCGCCGCCTCACCGCCGCCGACCACTCTCCGCCACCCTTCGCCGCTAGGTAGCGATCGCACTCGTGAGCATTCCCGATTCTTTTGCGCCATCGCCGAGCCCTCGCCACACGCTGTCACGGCGTTCCCTCGGCCCCGTGCTCCTCCCTCCCCGGCGCCGACGTGGCTCGCCACCTCGCCGCCACACCGCCACCTCACCACCTCGCCGCGTGCGTGGCGATCCACGTGACGCCACCAAGACGCCAGCGCCAAAGATAGCCTCCTCAGACTGCAGGTCAGACACCAAGTCCACTGTGGACTTGTGCCTCACTGTGGACTCACCCATACTGTATGCGCCCACTTGCCGCCTCGGTGCACAGTCATCTGCGACGTCACCGGCGCAATAAAGATAATTTCCTTTAGAAATTTAATTGGAAATTCGAAATTTGATTTTAGGATTTAATTTAGGTTTTAAACTTTCAGGAGCTCGTATTTCTTCATACAAACTCCGATATAGGTGATTCAAATTTCTAAATTTGTATAAAATCAAGATCTAGCTAACTAAACCAAAATTATTTATTTTGGAGTTAAATTGTATTTTCATTTGAATTTATTTGTGTTCTTTTAAATTGCTTGAATTTGGATTATTCTCGTAGATAGATTTTGACGACTTCGAGAGCTTGATCCTATTGAAGAAGTAGAATACCAAGATTTTGAACAAGGCAAGTTACACCATTGACCATTTTGCCACCAATATTTAAAATTATTTAATTTATGTTTTAAATTATTATTACATGCATAATTGTATTTAATTATTTTAAATTCCTTTTTTAAATACTTAATTATTCCAATTCCTTTGTATAGCCACATTTGAATGTTGTATTACCAATTCCTTGTCACCTTAGTCAAATGAATTTAAAAATAAATATATGCTTAGCAAAAGTTTAGACCAGGAAATATTTGATTTTGGGAGAATTTAACCAAAACTTCAAAATTTGATAAAAAGCCTATGACATTGTTATGTCATGGTGGACTTTTGCAAATGTCTTTGAAAGTTATAAAAATAAAAGAAAATGGTTTGTACTTGGGCAAAAATGGACCGCTGGTGGTGCGAGTTTATGCACTGCTCGTCTGTTAGGATTGAGACCTGTGGTTTTTATTGAAAGTTGCCCAAGTAGGTTAAGGACCGGTCTTTGAGCCGCATCTTGCAAAGCTCCACCAGACTACCACATGTTCTCAGATGGGCGTAACTAGGCTTAATAATTTGTCTTACCTCATTGTTGTTTATGCCAATTTTGTTGTGTGGGTGTCGGTTAGACTTTATTCACACTTAGGCGCAAGAGGGGCTTCCTGAGGTGGTTAGCCTAATGGAAGTGAAACCTTAGCGCGTATTGATAGTGAGGTTGTGCATTGAAACGCCTTGTGATAATTGCCTAGTCACACGCCTAAGGAAGCGTGCATTGGCCGACATAACAGGCAAATTATCTCGTGTGGGTAAAGTTGTACCCCTCTGCAGAGTGTAAATCTATTCGAATAGCCGTGTCCACGGTTATTGAAGGACCAAATGGCAACAGAGGGGGTGAATGGTGCCTAAAAATTAATAACTCCCCTTTACTGTGTTTAAACAAACTTACAAAGATCTCTGGAGATCTAAAGAAAGTAAATGAAGCAAAAACAAATAACAACAACAAGCCTCGGGCTGTTCTTCTGGAAATCGGAAGCTCCGGCCAGTAAGGTGCGGAAGTTCCGCTTATGTAGTTCCATGTAAAATCGGAAGTCCGATTATCCCGATCAAGAATGTAACGCCTCGGGTTTTTGCCCAAAATCCAAACTACTTAATCTTGAATGCTCTTCTCAGGTCAAGTTTCACAGGACATCATCCTAAACACCATCTTGACCTTATGGAGAAGAATCGCAACCAAAGATTCAATAATCGAGCCAAAAACGGATTTCTTGAGGAAGGGGCAAGAAAGACCAAAACCCACAATAGACACGATTCTCAGATTGTTAGCTTATGAAACGTTGATGATAGATTAGCAATATCAAAATGACTCTAGATATCAAGTTTCACGCTATTTCATAAGACGAATCAAAAGATACATCAAAACCCTATCTATTCAAGAGAAGAGCAGAGAAAAGGAAGAGGACATAAACAAGTAATCAAAACTCAGAGTTTCATTGATAGAAATCAAACGTTTACAGATGGAAACACAGAGGAATGATTACAAGAGATTCCAGTTCATACTCTCCAACTCAACAAACTCTCAAAAAGCAAAACAAAGCCTTTTGGTGGAGCTAACCCTAATTTCCTCTCTCAAGGTCTAACCCTAGCACCAGGGGTTCATGTCTGTTTATAGCCCTTGGCTAATGGGCCTCCAACCCATTAAGCCCGCTACACCCGAACGGAACCGCCTCCACTTGTGCCGCTTTGCGAAAAGACCGCTTACCCCTTGCGCACCCTCCGAAGCCTCCGCCTTCCTTCTCGTGCACGACTCGTAACCGCTTCAAGATTCACGCCGCCTTGACACATCCCGACCGTCGACCTCAACGCCTCGCGCTAGTCCGTCCACGTGTCTCGCCACGACTCCATCTCGATGCCCGGTCATCACAAGCAAAACACATCACATAGCATTGCACAATATCATAGCATCAACATTTGTATAAGACTCAAACTCATACAAAATCAAAATCACAATTTATCCTTCTCGCGCAGCTCGTCACAATCGGAAGTTCGCACTTACCACAAATGAAGTTCCGATTTCGAACGTCCGCGACTTGTCGATTATCGGAAGTTCCGCTTAACATCGCGGAACTTCCGATCTTCGAACATCCGCCTTCGATTTTCAAACCGATTACCATCTCGAGGAACACTCAATATCGTGATATCGACACTCCGCTACCCTTGTGCGGAAGTTCCGATTTCCTTCAATAGAACTCAAAACCTGTAAAACGGAAGTTCCTATTTCCAACGCCGGTAGTTCCGATTATCGGAACTTCCGCTCCATACACAGCGGTAGTTCCGATTTCCTTGATTTAGCACAGAAACAGTCCATACCGAAAAACTCAACTCTCAACCTATTCAACCACGATGTCAAATACTCATCACTCAGAGTGGAGGACCTCTCACATGGTCTCTCAATCTCCCCCTTGATGAGTATATTGACAATCACCGAAAAAGCATAAGATGAGTTTGAGTTTAAAGTCAACCACGGTCTAAACAAGAGTAGTTAAGCTCAAGACCATGTTGACAAAAGAGAAAGACTTGAGATGAGATGAAAGAGCAGTTTTCGCACAAAACTCAAGGCTTTTCTCCAGAAGGCTTTTTAAGGCTTTTTCTCTCCAAAATTCTCCCCCTTTGGCAATAAAATCATCAAGATGTAGAAAAGGGAGGAAAAGACTATATGATGTTCATTTTAAGCAATAGGAGCCATGTAGATTATCCAAAATGACTATTAGTGAAATACACCAAGCCATAACACAGAAGAATGCTATCAAGATCATGACAAATGATGTATAGCAAAGCTAAGACATAGAATCCATAATCTGATTAATGATCCAATTCTTTAGCAAGTCAATTAAACCAAGTTTGCAGTCTAGCTAAAGATATCCAAGGATGATGCAAGCCATGTCAAATAATCTAAGTTGAACCAAGAAGGCTCAATCAGCAGCTTTAGAGTGCTACCATTGAAGAAAGACTCATTTTATCCGAACTTGGTCTTTTTGATGATAAGCAATTTTAGCACTTTTTTTTTAAAAGCTCTTTATGGTTTTATCTTAGTAAAGCAAGCTCTGGACTAGGTTCCATCCACAACTGCCTCCTAAGCTTCAACCAATTTTTTTTTCAAATCTTAGCCATGTGCTAGATCCCAAGCCTTATGCGACCACTCCAAGCAACAGACTTAAGGAGGTGATCTTAGGTCATCCAAGGCTCCCCCTGAGTTCATGCCTAGTGCAATGGCAAGCAGTCTCATGAGAAAGATTTGGTGAGATCAGTTTTTTCGCACAAAAGAGATCATTTTTGCTTTTGAAATTTTAGACCAGCGATTAAAGAAAAGTCAAGTTTCTTAACAAACTGACATAGCTTACTCAAAAGTTCAATGGAGATTAAAGACTCAACTCAGCCTACTTGACATGGCGAAAATCATAAAAGAATAGCTTCAACCAGACTAGTCTCAAGAGCTATCATGACAAGATTTTAATTCAAGTTTAGCATTTTTAATCACTTTAGTATGGCAAAGGCTAAACTACACATAAAAAGTCATGATAGATCTAGCAGTTTAGCATAAATCATGGCAGGATGTAAACCAGTGAAAACAGATCATAAAGGATAATAAACAAGGCTCCATTTGATTATAATGCAATGCAGGATGAAATGCAGGAAAAACCAGATTCCCTTCAGAATGAGATGCATCTTTTAATTCAGGTTGAGTTATGACAAATTTAAGAACTGGAATTACCAAGATGAACTCCCCCTGAACCAAAGGAATAAAAACGAGAATCTGATAAGAGAAACAGAAAAGGCAGTCCTTTAGAGCATAGAAAAGATATAGAGAAAACTATCGCTCAGACAGGTTCTTATCTACCCCATATGATTCTAGGACTATCAGCTGATCAACTCATACACTAAGGAGCAAACACTGTCCCTGTCTACCCAAGGGTGGCCCGACCCCTGCTAGAACCTATAAGAAGTGAGTAAGCTCTACTTAGAGAAAGAAGAGACAGCTAATAAGCAGCATCCTAGAAGCACAAGATAAGAAATAGCAATAAAGCAATTTGGCAAGAGAACCACTCTAACCTATGCCGGAAGGACTTCACCCAAAATATAAAAAGAAATGCAACTTAAAGGAGTAATAGTATAAATATAATATAATACAAGAGTAGCACATAGCTCCCCCTCACAACAATCCGTAAGGACAAACCACCCAAGCTCTCCTCACAGAGTGAAAACCTAGAGCTATCCAAAGGCTTAGTGAAGATATCACCAACCGGTGCTCACTCTCCACAAACCGAGCACAATGTCACCCTTCTCTACATGGTCTCAAGAAAGTGATATCCGATATCAATATGCTTGGTCCGTGAATGTTGCACTAGGTTCTTGGCAATGCAAATCGCAGACGTGTTATCACAAAAGAGTGGAACACAATGATAGATAACCCAAAATCCCGCAGGTCGAGACCATCCAAAGCACTTGGCTACAAAGAATCGGCCGCAACAACGCACTCGCCCTCGCAGTGGGACTGTGCAACACCGGATTGCTTCCTTGACGACCAGAGACAAGAGAAGTGCCAATGAATTGGCAAGTGCCGGCGCTCTTCCTATCTATCCTACAACCAAATAAATCTGATCGGAGAAGGCTCAAAGAGATAGACAAGAAGAGGAAGAGTACCAGATACCATAGTCAATGGTAGCTCAAGGTACCAAAGATGCGCTTCACCGCCGACGGTGAGATACGCGAGGAGAAGCTCAAACCGAGCACAAAGACACACAGAAAATGTATGTCCGGTCTCGAGGCCGTGAGGTACAAGAGAGAGCCAATCATGCTCTCAACTCCTTTTGGTCAACAAGTTCACCGCCTTCATCTGGGTCAAGAGATGTTGTGGAAGACATTGCGCTTGAAATCGGCTTTCCATCGCTCATGTCGAACGCTCAGAGGTCTCGAGTGTACTTGCCTTGGTGCGAAAAAGTACCTCCCGAGTCTGCTTGATTTGGAAGCCAAGGAAGAAGCTCAACTCGCCCATCATGCTCATTTCAAACTCCGAGCTCATGACATCTGAAACCGGGAAACAAGAGCATGTGAGGAGCCGCCAAAGATAATGTCATCCACATAGATCCGACAAGCAGAAGATCGCTGCCGAGACGGCGAATGAACAAGGTCTTGTCAATTTTACCCATTTGAAAGTCATGACTCAACAGATAGGACTTAAGCCTTTCATACCAAGCTCGGGAGCCTGCTTGAGTCCATACAAAGCTTTGGAAAGCTCAGAGACATGGTTAGGGTATTTGGGGTTCTCGAAACTGGAGGTCAGCTCGACATAGACTTCTTCCTCAATAAGGCCATTGAGGAAGGCACTCTTGACATCCATCTGTAAAGCTTGAAACCCTTAGAAGTCGCAAAGGCAAGCGTAATTCTAATGGCTTCAAGTCCAGCTACAGTGCAAATGTCTCCTCAAAATCGAGACCTCAACTCGGAATAGCCCCGAGCTACCAGCCTAGCCTTGTTTCAATGACTAACCCATCTTCACTTTGCTTGTTCTTGAACACCCACTTAGTCCCAATGATATTGTGACCTTGGGGGGCTCAACAAGTGACCGCACCTTGTTTCTTTCAAAGTTTTCCAATTCCTCGTGCATGGCGTTAGTCCATGACTCATCGAAAGAGCATGACAAACGCCTTTGGGCTCAAACGAGGCAACAAAGGCGTAATGGAGACAAATGAGACAAACCAGCTTTTAGAACGTGTGACACGCTCAAAGAGGTCTCCAATGATCCGCTCAAGGATGGTCCTTTTGAATGTGTCTAGGAGGTCCAGGTGAGAAGAAGAAGTGGCCTCTATCTCATGAGCAGATGAGATAGGAACAGAGCCACTTGCTCCGGAAGCGCAAGGTAAGGGCCGATCTCCTCGAGGTGCGGTGGAAGAAGGCACTCAAGAGGAGGAGAAGGAACTGGATCGGTAAACAACCCTCATCTCCATCCTCCTCATTGTCCACAAAGATGAACTCGCATCGCTTCTAGAGAACTCGAGATATCGTGCCTAGTCCCTGACCGCCTCATTGAAGGTCACCTCACGAGTTTCTACCATTTTGCTAGACTCGCAGCCTGCACTCTATAGGCACGAGAAGAAGTCGAGTAACCTGTAAAGATCCCATCACAAGATCGTGACTCGAACTTATCTAGGTTCCTGCACTTCGAATAAAACACTTGCAACCAAACACACGAAAATGCGAGACTGGTTTTCGCCATATCTCAACTCATAAGAAGTGCGATGCAAGAGTGCCCAAGAAAGACTCATTAGAAACATGACAAGCAAGAGCAATGGCCTCACCCAAAACTTCCTAGGTGTAGAGTACTCATCAAGCATCGCCCGGCCATCTCGACTGTGGTACGGTTCTTCCTCTCCACAACGCCATTTTGTTGGGGGCGATGGAGACGAGAATCGGTGCTCTACACTGCCTCACCACAGAAACTCAAAGTAGGAATTTTGAACTCGGTGCCATTATCGCGCGAATTGCTCGTAATGCACCGGAGCTCAACAGAAGCCTACTAAAAGGCCACGAAAAGAGTAAACGTCTCATCCTTCGAGGCTAAGAAAAACACCCAAGAGTACCTCGAGAAGTCATCGACTACAACAAGAATATACCACTTCCCTCCCGCGATCAAGACTCGAGCCGACCAATCAGATCCATATGGAGCGCTTGTCCCGTGCATCGCCATTGTCATCCGTGGATCGAGAGTGAGAAGCGGCAACCATCTTGCCGTGCTTGGCATGGAGAGCAAACTAGATCCTTGATCATCTTGAGTTTTGGCAAACCACGATGAGATCGTGGCCACGACTCGTGTCAAATGATCAAAACCTATATGACCTAGTCTCCTATGCCGAAAGTCAAATCACGGATTCAAGCAATTAAACACCAAGAGGATCACCGTAAGACTCGGAAAAATCAGCACGAAAAATCCTCCCATATCGAGAAATCCCGCAAACTAGACTACCCAAGAATCAAGAATTTTGCAATTGTTTTTCTTAAAGCTTACCTCGAAACCGCTCATCCAGTGGTGAGAGATCAAAGCGATTATACCGCAGCTTACTTACTAAGGCAACATCTTTTAAAATAAAAGAGTCATTAACGCTCACAATACCTTTAGCGATGACGCCCAAATGAAGCATCTCCAAGGTGATTGTCTCATCACCGAGCACGGCTAGGGAAGAAAACCAACGAGAATCTCCAAATATATGGCGAGAACAACCGAGTCTACAATCCATACCTTTCCTTCCCACCGGCGACCACGAGTCAAGCAGAGTGAAGTCTCGAGATCGGGTGAATCAACAAGCGATTTTGGCACCCAATACCGAGTAACACGTCGAATGATGAAGTAGTCAAGCAAGACCGACCTCTATCTACCCTACGCTCTCACACTCAACAAGTCGGAAGGTCTCGGCGGACACGAAGGCCGCTATTGAATCCGACTGCTATGGAAGAGCGAGTCGAAATTCTGGCAACATGCAGATCACGCCGCGGGTGGCCATCTCGAAAGGGAAACCGAGATCTACCCTCAAAGCGACGGAAGTCACGATCAAAGGGAGCATGAGGACGAAAATCAGAAAACTCAGAAAAACCAAGTCCTCGATGCTGCCCTAAATCACCAGCTGTATCAAACCTAGACCTCATGTTGGTCTTAGGTGCACTCATGGTCTGGGGCTGACCATGAATGCGCCTAAAAGACTCAACATGGTCTCTACGCGCGATCTTGGCGTGCCTGAAGCAATGATCAACCAAATGTCCATCCTTCTGACAGAAGGTGCAATGATACTTCGCCTTCAGAGAGGCCGAAGCTGCAGGTGGAATCACCTTACTGTCAGAGATCCTTTGAACAAAACCCACTGATTTAAAATTGACTTTCTCAGTCCTGGGCTTAGTTTTGATCACACCTGGTGCTATGGTTCTGAGCACGACAGGTGGATGCTTCCTCATATCCTCATGAAAATCATATCCTAGACCTTGATTAAATTTACAAATCTTGGATTTGTCTAGAATGAGATTTAGCTTCTTCTTGCCTCCTACAAATTTCTCAAGAGTGTTCATAAGATACCGACACTCTAAAAAGAGAGGTGCAAGAAGAGCAGGGGAAGAAGGAACAATGCAGAAGATAAGGGAGTACAGAAGAAGAACCAACAAAGATAGGAAAGATTGGCTTGTGCATGCACAAACCGACTTTTGGGGGACGATCCTATTGCTAGCAGATTGGTTCACGCTGCTAGGCGTCTCTACCAAACCCTTAGACTTCTTCCCAGCAAACACAATACAAGCAGAAGATTGTGTTTCTAGAAAGTCCTTAGTTAGCTTCACACATTTTTCATCCAAGGCAACCAAATCACATTTTAGTTTATTACATTGATTGTATGGTGAGCTAACAAGATCCTTAGTAGCATACTGAGCCAGTTTGTTATTGTGATCAATCATTTCTTGGAACTGCTTAGATACAGATTCTAGTTCAGCAGTTAACTTAGGACAGTTTAAGCAAGAAACAATGGGCTCTAGTAGCGCAGCTTGGAATTCAGCAATTTTGTGATCTGCCCGTTTTAGGTTCATCTTTAGATTATTACAATTTTCACAAGTCTCGGGCAGATCAAGCAACATGGTATACATACCTCTAAACGAGTTGTCCTTAACCTCACATGAGGTGCAAGCAGTAACCTCAACAGTAGTAGATGAAGAAGGTGCTACCCTACTCATCTCTAGTTCAGCAAGAAGGCTAATGCTCTCTACTTTAATCATGTCAAGTTCAGAGGACACACTATCATGCAAGGTCCTTAGTTTTTCCATGTCATCAAGCAAGGCACAGCATGTGTCACAATCATCACAGGAGGGAGCAGATGCAAGTAAAGTAAGCTCCCGTGATAGTCTAGCTACTTCCTTCTCCAACTCAGCACACTTAGCCCTAGACTTAGCATGAAATCTACCTAGCTTAAGAAAAGCATCATTGTCGGTCGTAAGTGGGACTAACCTCATCGGAGTCGGAGGCACACTCATTGTCGCTCGATTCGCCTCGAGGGCCATGAAGCACATGCCGGAGAAGTTACCGTCGTCCTTGGGATCATGATCGTCCTTCCCATCATCGTCACTCCACCCCTCCACCTCGCTGGTGTCCAGCCTCGTTGAGGGCGGTGAGGACGCTGATGGAACAACCTTCTTTGCCTTCCCAAAGTTGCGGAACTTCTTCTTGCCTTGGTCAGTCTTTGAGGGATTCGTGTTGCGGTTCTTGTCGATGTAGTCGTTCTTGCTCGGACCGCCATAGTCACCTTTGCCCTTCCCAAGCTTGGGACAGTTTGCTCGGATGTGGTTGGGGCCACCACACTCGAAACAAATCACGTGACCTCCTCTTTTTCCATCCCTCCTCCTCTTGTAATCACGGGAGAACTTCCGAGTTAGGAGGGCTAGCTGTTCATCCTCAAGCTGCTCTAACTGATCATCAGTTATGTCACAGAGAGCAGCTAGGGAGAACCCGCGTATTGACTCAGAAGAAGATCCAGAGGTGGGATCAGTGACTAAAGCCATCGACTGTGACTTCGACCTCGAGAGACAATGTCAATCTCGTGAGTCTTGAGACGCGAGTAAAGCGCATCAAGAGTCAGGGTCGAGAGGTCCGTGCTATCTTTGATGGTCAATATACCAGTACAGCGGAAGACTAGTATTGAATCCAATTAAACCCCTAAGCAATATAACAAAATCAACTAAGATTACCAAGACTCACAAAGACGCAAGCGGTCGACGGTTATACTCAACCTGGTCGGACCGATTCTTGGGCGGTCTCGACCGGCGCTAGTCTTTGGCAATGGACCGCTCCAAAATCGGTTCGACCGGTGATGACGGGCGGTCGACCGCCGACTCCGTAACCGATCTGCGCAATAAAATCACCCCGATGACGGTTGCAATTAGGTGAAACTTTTGATTCTCAACTCCAATATTTATGAAACTTTGCACACACCTTCTATATGCTATTGAGGACCTATTCCAATCGAATATTATGATAATTCTTGGAACGATCTTGAGCAATTGTCAATTGATTAATGTAAGGTCTAAAACCGGGCAAGAACGAAAACTTGATCCTAAAGCTTGTTCGTGAGAGATTGATGATCAAGATGATGCTAGATAGATTCACACATATCACAGCAAGCTAATTCACGGAAAGAATCAATCACAAACTCATGGATCAAAGAAAGCCCTAAAATCACCAAATTGAAAGCAAGAACGAAAAGAGACTTATCTCAAGCAAACCTTGCATAGATTGATTTCGTGATTGAAGTCGGATTACATCCACACCATCATGGATCAAGAGACAATCAAGGATCACGAATTCACCACAAACCATCAAGAGCCCTTGCCTCCACCTCAACTCCCTAAAGACAATTAGGGTTTTGAAACATAAAAGGCGAGAGAGAGAGGTGCAGCCACCATCTCCTCCTATTTATAGTGGAGGCCTAAAACTCTTAGGGTTTGACTTAATTGGGCTTCCCGTTAAGTCCCACTAACAAACGGGTCACACACGCACGCTTCGCAAAGCGCCGTCTTTAACTTTTGACCTAAACCGCTTCACCATGCGTCATGGATTTGCCAATAGGTCACCCTTGTCCATCTTGTGTCACGCTTGAGTCGTTGACCTCACCCGCATCGCCGATCGCTCGGACTTCAAGTCTAGTCCCGATTCTCCTCGCCGCTGACCGTCGTTGACCACCAAGCTACCCGCACAACCACGCATAAGAAAACACGATTCGGGAACAAGTTCTTCACAACTTGACCCATGTTAGTCAAAACATGCATCATGCAAACCATGTGCCACGATATCATTGACTTTGACCTAACAAATCAACATCGCCACGGTTGGCGACGTTCAAGTAATTCCGGCCGACCGCCCAGTGAGCGGTCCGATCGCCCATGGCGGTCGGACCGCTCCTCGTGAGCGGCCGGACCGCCTTTAGGACTAAGCCAAATTCAAGCTCCTAAATTCAAACCTTCGAAACTTTAAACCAATAGAAATTTTCACCGAGACTCCAAAATCATGAGACCAAGTGCATTGGGATCCCTCACTTGCCTACAACACCTATTTTTGGCCCAAATTATTTTGACCACTTTGGTCATCGCCGTCCGATCACCCCACATGGCGGGTCCGACCGATTTGGGACCGGCGGATCGCTGCAAGGACCGGTCGGACCGCCGCCCGAGAATACCAGTAGCTTTGTCGAAAACGCGTGAAACTACAAACCGTAAACGCCATTGCCAATTGTCACATCATCCTAAGATCTGGAGCATATCCCCATGAAATCCACAATCTTCCCCTTGATGAACACATTGGCAATTATCCAGAAAATGTAAGTAAGAGGTTTGAAAACAAGTTTACTCATAGCTTTCGACAAAGGCACAACTTGGTCCATAAGCAAGAAAAAGCAATGTAAATGACCAAGCTGGCATCAGAATAGTATAGGCATGTGAGACAAGGCAAAAGTAAGCATAAAACTTTGATTTCCAGAAAAGGGTCAAAATTCTCACATGAGGTCCATATGAAAGAACAATTGTTCAATTGACCTATGATCATTGTGAGGATAAAAGAATGCAATTCAAGTTCAGAATATTCAGTAAGACAATAAGAATGCAACTCAAGAACTCCCCCTCACTATGATCCTCAATTTTCAATTTTCAAATTTTCAGTTTCTCCCCTTTGTACAAACTTCTCCCCCAATAAAGAAATATCTATCTTCTCTTCTCATTTAACACATCTTCTCCCCCTTTGACAATGGAATCATCAAGGAATCACACCTTCCTCTCATCCAGAGATAATAAATATAGAATAAAGGAAGAAGCAGAAACAAAAGAAGCATAAAGAGGAATATGCATGAAATGCAATGGAGTGGCTTCAATTTTTGTATTTTTCAATTTTTTGATTACAAGAAGCTTTGGAGATTACCCAAAAGAACAAGCTAGTATCTCTAATATTGCACAAACAAAGATATCAAGCCCGACAATATAAGCAAGATCATGGTAAGACATATATATCAAAGCTAAGCACAAAGGCTCAAAAGTAAAGCAAGAGATTTGATCAATTTAAGCAACGCTCAAATTCAAAGAAGTTCATCAACAGAGATCCTAAAGTGAAATTGGCCATGTCAAACTGTCAAAGTGAGATCAAAAATCTAACAAAGACCACATTAAGAGTCAATCAAGTCCCGTATTGAATCATTTTGCTCAAAATTTTGTAAACGCCCATTTGTCAACATTTTTCTCATTTGCATTGAATATTGAAGTTGACTAATGATCTAACTTAGTGACAAGATCCCGACTAGGAGCCATCCACAAACTCATCCTAAGCTTCACCAAAAGTTGATTAAAGGTATATCTTAGTAAAGAAGATCCCGACTAGGAGCCATCCACAAACTCTTTCTAAGCTTCTACCGGCGACAAATCTTGAGGTTCATGTCATTTCGACAAGCAATTCCCCATGAGATCGTTCGTTCATCAAACTATCTCCAAGTTCATGTCATTTGACAAGCAGTCTCGTAAGAATAGTTTGGCACAATTTAAGCATAAGACAATCTTGATTTTCATTTTTCACAAGAGCAGTTTTAGAATCTCAAGAACACAAAAGCTCAAGTAATGGTCAATTTTAGATCAAAGAGCTAACAAAGCAATTCTGACAGGGCCAATGTCACAAGAGGAGCACTAATTACGCAACTCGCTAAAACATCCACAAATTGCAATTTCTTAGTTTGAGTTGTTTAAAAAATTCTAGCTCATATAGCAAAGACTTAGCTACACATGTAAAAGCATGATAATTTTAGCAAGTCAAAGAACTAGATATGACATTGAGCAAGAATTGAAATACAAAAGCTCTAAAGGGTAATAGGCAAAGCTTCATCAAATTTAAAAGATAAGCTGAAAATCTTATATTACAATGCATCTTTTTGGATTTTTCATACCACTTGTTGTAACCACTTGTTGTATTTTTCGTATGAATGCAATATGACACAATGAGATGCAATTAAAAGCCTAAAAACCTAAAAAGTTCAAAAGATCACTAAGTTCGTAAAAGAACAATAAAAGATCAAAAGAACAAGGAAAGATAAGAAAAGATCAAACTCCCCTCAAACCAACCCATAAGGATAAATTACCCTAACTCGCTTCTTAAGGAGGAAAATCTGTTTGATCTAAAGGCTTGGTAAGAATATCCGCCAATTGAGCTTCTGACTCTCTGAAGTGCATCACAATATCACCTTTTTCAACATGATCTTTAAGGAAGTGATAGCGAATGTCTATGTGCTTAGTCCTAGAATGTTGCATGGGTTTTTAGCAATATTAATAGCGTATGTTATCACGTAAAAGAGGAACACTAGCAAAGTTTAACCCATAATCTTTCAAAGTGGACGCCATCCACAAAATCAAGCTCAAAGAACTAGCAAAGACTACATACTCCGCCTCAAAGAAGGGATTGTGCAATGTAAGACCGCTTCCTAGAAGACCAAGATACAAGAGAAGTGCCTAGAAGTGACAGTGCTCGAGGTACTCTTCATATCTAACCGACACCCGCAAAATCGAATCAAAACCTCTAATGGACAAAGTCAAGAGCAGAATACCAAATGCCATATAAGAGGGTAGAGTGTAAATACCGAATATGCGCTTAACGGCTTGGCGATGGGAAGTTCTCTGAGACGCTCAAATCTTGCACAAAGGCATACCGTGAAGTGAATGTCCGGTCTCGAGGCCACAAATACGAAGGGAGCCGATCATGTCATGCAGTACTCGCGTTGATCCACGACTTCTCCTTCCTCATCCGATCCAAAATAATGGTTGCCATGGGAGTGGAAATTGGCTTGCAAATACCCATGTTGAAGCGCTTGAGTAGATCTTTAGTGTACTTCGTCGATGGATGAAAGTTCCTTCCTTGCATTGCTTGATTTGAAGTCCCAAAAGTAATTAAGCTCTCCCATCATACTCATCTCAAATTCCCGGACATAGTGTCGTAAAAGTCGAAACAAGAGCATTAGAGGAACCACCAAAATAATATCATCCACGTAAATTTGAGCAAGCGAGAAGTCATTGTCACGCCTAAGAATAAATAGAGTTTTATCCACTTTACCCATCTCAAAATTATTTTTAAGCAAGAAGGTCTTAAGTCTATCATACTGTGCTCTAGGGGCTTGTTTAAGACCATATAATGCTTTAGATAGCTTGAAAACACGATTTGATATTTAGGATCCTCAAAACCGGGGTTGCTTAACATACACTTCCTCATCTATGAAACCATTTAAAAGGCACTTTTAACATCCATCCGATATAATTTAAAACCTTTTGATGCAAAGAAATGCAAGCGAATGCGAATGGCTTCTAGTCTAGCAACAGAGCAAATGTCTCATCAAAATCTAACCCCTCAACTTGGTCAAACCCCGAGCTACCAATCTAGCTTTATTTCTAACCACGTAACCATCCTCACCATGTTTATTCTTAAACACCCAACGGGTTCCTATAACATTATGACCACTAGGAGGTTCTACTAGGTTCCAAACTTTGTTCTTTCAAAATTTTCTAACTCCTCATGCATGGCATTTACCCAAATAGAATCGATAAAGCATGTGATATATCGCGGGGTTCAAAAGAAGCAACAAAAGCCGAATGAGAGTAGAGATTTGGATCATTATACCGGAGCGAGTGACTCGCCATGTAGATTACCTATTATCTGCTCCGAGGATGCCGTCTCTGAATGCGAAGTGGGCGCCCGGTGAGATACTGCTTTCTTCGACCTCCGCAGTATCGCGATGATGAAGATGCAGCAGAGCCTCAATCAAGGTGAAGTAGACGTGCGTGTTCTTGTATCAATATGGGCGCTTCAAGAGCAAGCAGATGAAGGAATGATATTAGCTTCGTCCTCATCTTCCTCCACAAAAATGCTCTCTCACACCAGAATCATCTCAGAGCAATAGATCTAGCTCTGGGCTAGTCTCATCAAAAGTGACATTACAAGTCTCCCAATAATGTTAGTCTCAGATTAAAACCCGAAACCCCTCGAATGAGCAGGATAACCTGAAATATCCCATCAAAAGTTCTTGATTCAAATTTATCTAAATTGCCTGTCTTAAGAATAAAACATTTTGATCCAAAAACTCAAAATGCGAAACAGAGGGTTTTCTACCAAAACGAAGCTCATAAGGAGTCTTGCCTAAAGAAGGTCTCAAAAAGACACGATTTGCAATATGGCAAGCAGTAGCAATAGCTTCGGCCCAAAATCTCCTCGGTGTGTTATACTCATCTAGCATCGCCCTAGCCATTTCGACTAAAGTCCTATTCTTCCTTTCCACCACGCCATTTTGTTGAGGGACGTGTGGAGAGGAGAACTGATGCTCAATACCACGCCCAGCACAAAAAGAAGCAAAAGAAGCATTTTTGAACTCCGTGCCATTATCACGCGAATCGCTCTCAAAGCACCAGGAAGCTCAGAAGCCAAACGAAGAACAAGGTCATGAAAATAACCAAAAGCTTCATCTTTTGAAGTAAGAAAGAACACCCAAGTATATCTAGAAAGATCATCGACTATGACAAGAATATACCATTTTCCACCGATCGACGGACTCTGGCAGACCAACAAGATCCATATGAAGCAACCGTCCCGTCCGTCACTCATAACCATAGTCACGTATGGGTGTGAGGCGGCAACTTGTTTGCCATGCCTACAGGGCGCACATACAGCATCCTTGACAGCCTTGAGGTTTGGCAAAACTCTCATTGGATCAAAGTTGCTAACCCGTTTCAGATGATCAAAACCAATGTGCCCCAAACGTCGATGCCAAAGCCGTAAATCAAGAAGATGTAAGCAAACATTTAAGAGATCCAAGAAGAGATTCTCAAAATCACCCAAAAATTCTACCAACTCTAGAGATTCCAAACACAAGCTCACCAAGAGAATCAAGCACACGACAAGCATTTTTCTTAAAAATAGTCTCATAGCCATCATCAAGAAGTCGAGAAATGTAAAGAAGATTATACCTAAGCTTGTCCACAAGAGCGACATCCTTTAGAATAAATTTGTTGTTTACCCTAATTGATCCTGTTCCTTCAATTCGCCCTTGTGTATCATCTCCAAAGGTGATGAAGTCATCACGTGTTGCCCGCGTGAAAGAGGTGAACCAATTTGAGTTTCCGGTCATGTGACGTGAACATCCGGAGTCAACGAACCACGTGTTCTTCCCCTTTCCGCGGTAATCCTGAAAATCAAGGAACAAAAGAACGATGTGTCTCAATACTGGGATTAGATAAACATGATTTAGGAATCCAGTACTGAGACACACGTCTGCAAGGAGTATACAAACCAGAAGTATTATCCTTGATTTCATCTAACATTCGATTATGAGCAATGTTTAAATTAAAATGAGACTTTAACTGTCCATGGGTGGTCTGACCGGCGTTGGGCTGGCGGTCAGACCGGCGACCAAAACGGTCAGACCGGTGACCACCAGCGGTCAGACCGCCAGTCTGATAAACATTAGAATTAGGATGTTTAGGAACATAATGATTTGCATGAGAGAAAAATCCTAATCCAGGTTTATTCTTTTCAATGTTACCATGTCTCATAGAAGCTCTAGGTTGCATGAATGAAATTCTATCAAAATTTTTCCTATCATTTTTCAACCTACGCCAACAGAATTCAATCAAATGTCCACCTTTTTTGCAATAAGTGCAATGGTACTTGGTACCACTAGAAGAAGCACCATTTGAATTAATACAAGGTTGGGCAAAGCCTGCAGATTTAAAAGATGTTTTTGCAGGTTGGGTTTTGAATTCAATTAAACCTTTTTCCAAGACTTGAATGACTTTTGGGTTTGAATTGTCTTGAAAAGAATTGAATCCTAAACCTTGCTTCTTATAAGGAGTTTTAGACTTGTCAAGAATCATGTTTAATTGTTTCTTACCTTTAGAAAATTTCTCTAATGTATCATGAAGGTAAGCATTTTCTTTTCTCAAGTTAACACAAGCATCACAAGTTTTATCCATAGATTTCTCCTTATACAAAGCAATTTCAAGCTTAAGAGCGGAACAAGAAGCACAAGTAGTATTTTCAATATTGTCCTTAAGCTTAGCATATTTGACTCTAGCAGCTTCTAAGATATCTTTGATTTCACGCCTTTTCTAAACATGAAGTGCAAGGGCTAGAATCAAACACATCAAAAGCAATCAATTTACTAGATTCTAAACATTTTCACAAGGAGCACTTTTAATTTCATTTAGTTCAGATTTAGCATTCTCAAGTTGTTGTACAGAAATATTATGAGCAGTTTGTAACTTAGTAATTTCTGAGTGCATAGCATGACAAGATAAACATTCATCAGGTTCAAGAGTCTTAGCATTTTTAAGCTCTACTTTCAATTTGTTAATCTTTGACTCTAATTTCTTATTTTTGTCATAACAAATTCTAGTGCTTCATCTTGACTAAGCAATTGCTCAACTATAGAATCATATTTAGCGTAAAGCTCATCATAAGAAAAAGATACCTCATCATCATCAATGTCGCTTGTCACCATGAAGCACATGCCAAGAAGTCTTTGGCCTTCCTTTCTTTTGCCTTGAGGGATCTCCTCCTCCTTGTCCTCCTCACTCCCAAGATCCACATCGCTCAAGGATTGATCCTCAAAAGCTGCAAGGACCCGTGAGCGACCTTCACAAGCTTATTAGCCTCATACCTTGATTTGTTGAAAGGAGGCTTCTTCCAAGTCGGCTTTCCTTCCTTATAATTGCTCTTACCTTTCAACTTGGGGCAATTTGTCTTGATATGATTGAGCTCACCACATTCATAGCATGTCACCGACCACCTCTCTTTTGTTTCTCACATTATTGTAGGCCCGTGTGAATTTTTTAGCAAGAAGAGCTAACTCTGCTTCAGAATACTTTCAAGCTCCTCTTCATGAATAGCGGATAAACAAGCAAATGAAAATCCGTAAGAAGATTCAAAAGAGTCATCAAAAGCCTTTTGAGAGGATCTGCTACCAAAGCTAAATTATCTTTCTTGGGATGATCAACTCTTTTAATTTCATGAGTCTTGAGTTTACTATAAAGCAATTCTAAAGTAAGACTTGAAAGATCAACATTTTCTTCTATAGCAGTAGCCTTCATCTCCCACTCCTTGGTGTTGATTGCAGCCAAGAGATGGTTGGCATTTTCAAATTGAGAATATTCAATATCAACAGCTTTCATTTGATTAATTACTTTATTAAATCGACTGAAAATGTCATCGATGCTCTCTCCAGGACGCATCTCGAATTTATTGTATTCACGCTTGTAAACAGCTTGACGCACCTTTTGATTTGGGACGAACCCTCATGATATGTTTCGAGAGTGTTCCAAATTTCATGTGCAGTTGAAAGATTACAAATTCTATCATATTCTTGTCTACCAAGTGCACCATATAAAAGATTCTTAGCCTTATTGTTGTTAGCCAAAAGAATTGCGTAGCGTGTAGCAATTTCAGAATAACCAATGGGCTCTAACAACATCCCAAATAGCTTGTCCTCGCTCTCAAGAAAGACGCGCATACAATTCTTCCAATAGGCATAGTCGTGCCCATCAAGATATGCGGTTTAGTAGAAAACTTATCCATCGCTAAAGTTCAAGGACCTGTTAAGATCAAGATTGAACTAACCGGGCTCGATACCACTTGTTGGACCGTAAAGGCGACTAGAGGGGGTGAATAGGAGCACGCCACTTTTTCACAAATTATGAACTCAATACAATTTAACTCCAAGAGCTATTAGAAAGCTATGAAGATCAATATACCAAGACAAATGAAGACTAGTATTGAATCCAATTAAACCCTAAGCAATATAACAAAATCAACTAAGATTACTAAGACTCACAAAGACGGGCGGTCCGTCGTTATACTCAACCGGTCGGACCGATTGTCGGGCGGTCCGACCGGCGTTAGTCAAGGTCGGACCGCTCAAAATCGGTCCGACCGGTGATGACGGGCGGTCCGACCGCCGACTCGAACCGATCCGCAATAAGAAAATCACCCGATGACAAAGTTGCAATTAGGTGAAACTTTGATTCTCAACTCCAATATTTATGAAACTTTGCACACACCTTCTATATGCTATTGAGGACCTATTCCAATCGAATATTATGATAATTCTTGGAACGATCTTGAGCAATTGTCAATTGATTAACGAAGGTCTAAAACCGCAAGAACGAAAACTTGATCCTAAAGCTTGTTCGTGAGAGATTGATGATCAAGATGATGCTAGATAGATTCACACATATCACAGCAAGCTAATTCACGGAAAGAATCAATCACAAACTCGCGGATCAAAGAAAGCCCTAAAATCACCAAATTGAAAGCAAGAACGAAAAGAGACTTATCTCAAGCAAACCTTGCATAGATTGATTTCGTGATTGAAGCCGGATTACATCCACACCATCATGGATCAAGAGACAATCAAGGATCACGAAATTCACCACAAACCATCAAGAGCCCTTGCCTCCACCTCAACTCCCTAAAGACAATTAGGGTTTTGAAACATAAAAGGCGAGAGAGAGAGAGTGCAGCCACCATCTCCTCCTATTTATAGTGGAGGCCTAAAACTCTTAGGGTTTGACTTAATTGGGCTCCGTTAAGGCCCACTAACAAACGGGTCACACACGCACGC
This sequence comes from Hsuehochloa calcarea, assembly GCA_036346395.1. NCBI lineage: Eukaryota > Viridiplantae > Streptophyta > Magnoliopsida > Poales > Poaceae > Hsuehochloa > Hsuehochloa calcarea. The sequence goes on from CM070611.1 coordinate 35,046,609, forward strand.
TTCGCAAAGCCGTCTTTAACTTTTTGACCTAAACCGCTTCACCATGCGCCATGGATTTGCCAATAGGTCACCCTTGTCCATCTTGTGTCACGCTTGAGTCGTTGACTCACCCGCATCGCCGATCGCTCGACCTCAACTCTTCAAGTCTAGTCCCGATTCTCCTCGCCGCTGACCGTCGTTGACCACCAAGCTACCGCACAACCACGCATAAGAAAACACGAATTCGGGAACAAGTTCTTCACAACTTGACCCATGTTAGTCAAAACATGCATCATGCAAACCATGTGCCATGATATCAATGACTTTGACCTAACAAATCAACATCGCCACGGTTGGCGGACGCTCAAGTAATTCCGGTGACCGCTCCAGTGAGCGGTCCGATCGCCCCATGGCCGGTCGGACCGCCCTCGTGAGCGGCCGGACCGCCTTAGGACTTAGCCAAATTCAAGCTCCCAAATTCAAACCTTCGAAACTTTAAACCAATAGAACTTTTCACCGAGACTCCAAAATCATGAGACCAAGTGCATTGGGATCCCCTCACTTGCCTACAACACCTATTTTTGGCCCACTTATTTTGACCACTTTGGTCATCGCCGTCCGATCACCACATGGCCGGGTCCGACCGATTTGGGACCGGCGGATCATTGCAAGGACCGGCCGGACCGCCCCATCGCCCGAATACACAGTAGCTTTGTCGAAAACGCGTGAAACTACAAACCATAAACGCCATTGCCAATTGTCACATCATCCTAAGATCTGGAGCATATCCCCATGAAATCCACACTCAGAGTGGAGGACCTCTCACATGGTCTCTCAGTTATGGACATGCTAAGCAAAGCCACTCTAAGTTAGATTTGTTTTTTGTTTTAAAATAACTTTGGACATGATTTGAGGATGGTTAATCCTTGCGGTAAAATTTGGCGAGTAGCCTTGTGATAGGAGGGTATCCTTCACCATATTTCATATGAAGGTTATCCACTATAAAATGATCAAATTTTAAAATCTTATTTTAGCTATGGAATAAAAATGTGTCTTGAAACTTAGTATAACTATTTAACACCAAAAATGCTGAATTACGCAAATAAACCCGACAACCTTCCTTTGAATAACTTATGCATGCATTATAAATTCTGTATTGGGTGTAATTTGCGAGCACAGTTGTAGTGCTCACTCTTGCTGAATATTATTATTGAGGAGAAGACTACTATCCGAAAGGTGAGGAGCAGGACGTTTAGGCAGCGACCTCCAGACGATTGCCTGTGGCGTATCGTGTGGCCTACCATTATATTTTACTTCCGCTTAATGTTTTATTTGGCCTCAGGCCCAAATTGTAATAAACTATATGCTTATTAATAAAAACGCTGGATATGTTTGTGATAACATTTTTGTGACTATGTACACTGGAAATCCTGGACTAGTGTATGAACACAGAGAATTCGGGATACTTCGTTCCCGGGTTCGACAAAAGTGGTATCAGAGCCATATCGACTGTAGGTCGTGACCTAGAAGGAAATCAAACCCTTAAGGATTTATTTTGAAAATTAAAAATAACTTGGTCTTCTGGAGTCATTTCTCAACTTTTCTTTTGAAAAATATTTATTAACTCATCTCCTTTCCAAAAATTGTAGATGGCTGAGGTTCCGAATGCCATTTCCCATGGTGTTTTTGCTGGTCATTGGGCCGCAGTTCTCTGGAAGATCATGCAGCACTTGGACTTTGAAGAAAGACCAACGTACCAAGGATACAAGTATAAGGTGGGAAATAAGGATCGGTGGAGGGTAGAAGTGATTCTCTACTCCAATCTATCGCCGAACACAGACTTCCATATCTTCGATGCCCCAATGCGACGAGAAACCTTCGCCGAAGGCATCCAGGATGCAGCCAGGGAAGCAACCCGCCGACTTCGCTACATCTACAATCACCGCCTCAACGGCACTGGGTTCCACTGTTACCCGATGCACATTCCAACCTGGCATGACAGTACCTTCTGCTCAACTAGAGATGAAGACTGTCCCGATCTCACTCATCAGGTGGATCTGGCTAGAGCCATGGATTATGCCTACGGGAATACCCTAGATGAGCTGTCTCTCATACAAGGGAAATTACAAGATGCAGAAGAAAAGTTGAAGACTACAGAAAAGGAACTGGCCTACTACAAGGAAGGCGAGGCTAGTTCTAGTGAGCCAGATTATACCTCAGTAAGACCATAGATATGTCCTTAAATTTTCCTTTAGTTTCGAATTATGAGCTACAATACCTTTGTGGTAGCCATAAGGAATTAATAAAATAAAATAAAATAAATTATTTTGCCGAAGTGTTCTTGCCTTGCGTTTGTTGATTTTGGGCTATTGAAGACCTATACCCTTAGAAATTCCTGTCTCTCTTGTCTAATCTTTGAAGAGTCCACCAGATGGTGACCACCCGCACTGGAAGTGTCAGTGCCAGAGGGCAAGGAAATGAGAATGCTGATTATCAAGAAAACCCAGTTCAACAGCCACCACCTCCTCCAACTGAAGCCCCTGACTGGCGCCAAATGATGGCCAATCAGACACATCTGATTGAATTGTTAGCCCAGTCTCTCCACAGCAACCAGAGTACTCCAGCATCAACAGCTTATCATGCTCCTCCTCCTCCCGCAAGAGTGACTTAGTCAGAGTTCATGAGGATGCGTCCGCCGACGTTTTCTAGTAGCACGGAACCCATGGACGCAGATGATTGGCTCAGGGCTATTGGTAAGAAGTCGGATATTGCTCGAGGCACGATCGTGAGAGAGTTTTGTTTGCCTCTCATCAGTTGATTGGTCCCGCATCAGAATAGTGGGATAACTTCAGCATGTCCCATGCTAATGCCCAAGAAATCACTTGGGATGGGTTTATGCAAGCTTTCCGCCGATCTCACATTCCATCCGCATGATTACATTTGAAGAAGAAGGAATTTCGCTCTGCGCTTAAGGAAACCGCTCAACAAATGAGTATCCGCATAAGTTCAACCAACTTGCTCGCTATGCCCCAAGACGAGCTGAGATGAAGACAGCAGAACGATTTTTGGAAGGTTGAACGACGAACTCTCTGTTCGTTTGATATCTCAGGATTTCACCGACTTTCAGCAGTTAGTAAATAAGGCCATACGCCAGGAAGGCAAACATCAAGAAATGGAAAACCGTAAGCGGAGAATGGCCTCTCAGAAGTTTAACTCAGGAGGACTGCCCAAGCCTCGTTTCACTCAGTCTCAGCCACCTCAGCGTGGAAGATTCTAGTCTACTACATCAAGAGTTCCAGCCCCAGGTTCGCGCCCAAATACTCCCGGATTCCGTAGTTGTTCATCCGAGGACAGCCCAGCAGGCGGCTATTTCTACAAATAGAATCACTTGCTTTCACTGCAACGAGTTGGGTCACTATGCCAATAAGTGTCCCAAGAAGCAGCAGACTGCCACCCCCGTCAAGCCAACTCCCGGAGCTTCAGTCTTCGGCGGTCCCTCAAAACCGGCTGGTCAGTTCATGAAGGGACGTGTGAATCATGTCACCGCAGAGGAAGCCTATGCAGCACCAGACGTTGTCCTCGGTATGTTCCTTGTCAACTCAGTATCAGCATCAGTTTTATTTGATTCCCGAGCTTCGCATTCTTTTGTGTCAAATAAGTTTGTGGAAAAGTATGGGTTATCTACCTCCCCCTTAGTTAACCCCATGTTAATTCATTCCCCGGGCTCAGAAATGAGAGCTAGTTTCTTTTGCCCAAACCTTACCTTGGAAATTTCGAGTAACTTTCTCGAACTTAATAGTCTTATGCTCGCAAGGATTGGACGTAATTCTTAGAATGGATTGGCTTGCCAAAAATCAAGGCAGGATAGATTGTGCTAGTAGATCTATCAACCTCACCAATGAACAAGGGATTTCAGTAGAGTTCCGACCCAAGACTTCTACGGGAAGAAGTTCTATCTTGACCAGTTTAAAGGAAGTAAAACTGGAAGATATACCCGTGGTACAAGAATATCCAGATGTTTTTCCGGAGGACTTACCTGGTATGCCACCGGACCGGGACATAATGTTCTTAATTGACTTAGTCCCAGGGACTGCTCCAATTTCGAAGAGACCTTATAGAATGCCAGCCAACGAACTAGCAGAGTTGAAGAAGCAGATCGAAGAACTACAGAGTAAAGGTTACATTCAACCGAAGTTCATCGCCTTGGGAGCTCCAAAGACTATTTGTCAAAAAGAAAGACAATAGTATGAGAATGTGTGTGGACTATAGATCACTCAACGAGGTAACAATCAAAAACAAGTACCGTTACCTAGGATAGATGATCTGTTTGATCAACTTAAAGGAGCCATATTTTCTCCAAGATTGATTTAAGGTCGCTACCATCGCTTAAAATCGACGAAGATATTCAAGACGACCTTCACCACCGATATGGATATGCGAGTTCACAGTGATGTCATTTGGACGAACAAATGCCCCTGCTTATTTCATGAATACGATGAACAAAGTGTTCATGGAATTCTTGGATAAGTTTGTGGTAGTATTCATAGATGATATTCTCATCTACTCAAGAGATGTGGAAGAGCATGAAAAACATCTCAAAATTATTTTGGACAAACTCCGAGAACACCAACTTTATGCAAAATTCAGCAAAAGTGAATTTTGGCTCAGTCAAGTGGCTTTTCTTGGACACATTGTGTCAGCAGGAGGAGTTGTAGTAGACCCCTCAAAAGTTGAAGCTGTAATGGATTGGAAGCAACCCAAGACTGTCACAGAAGTGAGGAGTTTTCTTGGTTTAGCTGGGTATTACCGCAGATTCATTGAAAGTTTCTCCAAGATCGCCAAACCCATGACACAACTTCTGAAGAAGGAAAAGAAATTTGAATGGACAAGTGCATGTGAACATAGTTTCCAAGAGCTGAAGAAAAGACTAGTCTCTGCACCAGTGCTAGTCCTACCAGATATACGTAAGGATTTTGAAGTTTTCGGTGACGCATCCCGACAGGGGCTAGGATTTGTACTGATGCAGGAAGGAAAGGTCGTGGCTTATGCATCTCGTCAGTTTAGGCCACATGAAGGAAATTATCCAACTCATGATCTAGAGTTAGCGGTAATTGTGCATGCTTTGAAAATCTAGCGGCATTATCTCATTGGTAACCGCTGTGAGATTTTCACAGATCATAAGAGTCTGAAATATATCTTCACCCTGTCAGAACTTAATCTCAGGCAAAGAAGATGGTTGGAGCTGATAAAGGATTATGACCTTGTAATTCATTATCACCCGGGTAAAGCCAACGTGGTAGCAGATGCTCTGAGTAGGAAGGCATACTTCAACACGGTGTTAGTTCAAGAAAAACAACCAGAATTGTATGAAGAATCAAGCATCCGAATCTGAAATTGTCACCAAGGTCAGATCAACACAGTGGAAGTCCAACCAACCATACAAGGTCAGATCAGAGAGAAACAATTAGAAGACGAAGACATCAAAGAAATCATGAAGAACATGAGAAGAGGCAAAGCCCTAGGATTTTCTGAAGACGAGCAAGGCACAGTATGGTTTGGCAACCGCATCTGTGTACCTAATCATCATGAAACAAGACAACCGATTACAAAGAAGCTCATGAATCACCTTACTCTATCCATCCCGGAGTACCAAGATGTACCAAGATCCAAGAAAAGTATTGGTGGGTCAAGATGAGCGAGAGATCGCTGAGTTTGTTGCACGTTGTGATGTATGTCAGCGTGTTAAGGCAGAACATCAGAGACCTGCCGGATTGTTACAACCATTACCAATTCCCGAGTGGAAATGGGAGGAGATTGGTATGGATTTTATCACCGGACTTCCTAGGACCCAAACAGGATGTGATTCCATTTGGGTGATAATTGACCGATTAACCAAAGTGGCTCATTTTATTCCAGTCAAGACCACTTACAGAAGCAATAAGTTAGCAGAATTGTACATGGCCAGGATCGTTTGTCTACGTGGTATACCCAAGAAAATTTTGTCTGACAGAGGTTCGCAGTTCACATCAAGATTTTGGCAGAGTCTACATGAAGCTTTGGGAACCAGACTCAACTTCTGCACAGCATAATATCCCCAAACAGATGGCCAGACCGAACGTGTAAATCAGGTCTTAGAAGATATGCTTCGAGCTTGTGCTATAGATTACGGAAGAAGTTGGGATAAGAATTTGCCCTATGCAGAATTCTCCTACATCAACAGCTTTCAACCTAGCCTTCAGATGTCGCCATTTGAAGCATTGTATGGTAGAAAGTGTAGAACCCCTCTCCTTTGGGATCAAGTAGGAGAACACCAATTCTTCGGATCATAATTAATAAAAGAAGCTGACAGTAAGGTAAAAGCAATAAGAGAACGTCTGAAAGTAGCTCAATCCCGACAAAAGAGTTATGCCGACAATCGTCGGAGAGAACTATCTTTCAAGATGGGAGATTTTGTCTATCTCAGGGTAACTCCACTCCGAGGAGTGAAGAGATTTCAGACTAAAGGAAAACTCGCACCCAGATTTGTCGGACCCTATAAGATTTTGGCAAAGAGAGGCGAAGTTGCTTATCGCTTGAACTACCAAAGATCTCTCACACTGCTCACAATGTCTTCCATGTATCCCGCTTAAAGAAATGCCTCAGAGTACCAACAGAAAAAACACCGCTCGAGAGCATCAATATTCAGGAAGATCTCACCTATGTGGAGCAGCCAATCAAGATTCTCGATATGGCAGAACGCGTCACCAGAAGCAAAGTCATTCGTTCTTGTAAGGTTCAGTGGAGCAATCATTCAGAAGAAGAAGCTACCTGGGAGCGAGAAGAAATTTTAAGAGCCGAGTACCCCCACCTCTTTGCTAACCTAGACTGAATCTCGGGGTCGAGATTCCCTTTAAGGGGGGTAGGTTTGTAATGTTTCAAAATTTCAATTTCAGTTGAAAATAAGACTTTAATTATTTTTGTGGATTTTCTGGAAATTTTAAAAGCTTTTCCCTAAGTATTTTAAAGCTAAAATAATTTATGTGCAAAATCTATTACCAACTAAGAGTTGTAATTATTTTATTTAAGTCCAGAATGCCTCATAGAATTTCTGTGAATTTTCTCAACAATTTTGGACTTTATTTGCTATTTTCTAATGCCTATTTGAATTTCTGGAATTAAATCAATTGAAAAAGATTTAAAATTCCTCGACAAAGATCGGGTGAAGCCCAAAGACTTGGCGCTGCCTCGCCCAATTCTCCTCACAAGACGAGTGATGCGGGCCGTCCGATCGAAATCGGACGGCCGACATCAATCCACCCCGCGCCCTCTCTCCCTCTCCTGTCTCGCCGATGTGGTGGGCCCGCCACACAAAGATCGTCTCCTCCTCCCTTTCTTCCTCCGCGCGAGCGTCGACTTCGCCGCCATTACCGCACCTCGGGAGTTCTTCAATTCCGAGATTCACTCCTCCATTTCTCTCGCCATCACGCGCAATGAAAGCGGCCGTTTCCACCGCACTCATTCCTGATCTTTACCCCCTTCTTAAGGCCCGAACGCCTCCTCCTCGCGCCGCCATTACTGCCGCCCACGACCTCCGCCTCCCGGCCTCGCCCTCGCCCTATAAAAGGGAGCACCGGGTGCGTCTCTCCTCCCTCAAGCTTTCGCCCCAGCTCCCCTCGCCTCCCTCGCTCCCAGTCGCCCGCATTTGGCTTTTCTCTCCGCCGAGCAGTGTGCTCACGCCTCTAGCGCCGCCACGGTGGACCCCGCCGCCGACCGCACCACCGGCTTTGCCTCGGCACCGCAGACCTGGTGCGCACCTCCACCCCCTCGGAACGCCACCGGAGCACCCTCCCCGCCGACAACCGAAACTCCTCGCCGCCTCTCACCGTCGCCGACCACTCTTCGCCACCCTTCGCCGCCAGTAGCGATCGCACTCGGTAGCATTCCACGATTCTTTTACGCCCATCGCCGAGCTCTGGCCAGCCGCCGTCGCGGTGCCCTCGGCTCCGTGCTCCTCCCTCCCGTGCCGACGTGGCTCGCCACCTCGCCACACCGCGCCACTCACCTCGCCGCGTGCACAACACGTGGACACCACCAAAGACGCCGCGCCAAAGATAGGCTCCCCCTCGATCAGGTTGTACACCAAGTCCACTGTGGACTTGTGCTCGTGTGGACTCGACCCATACTTGTGCTTGAGCACTTGTTAGTCTCTTGCACAAGATCGCTGACGTCACCGGCGCAATAAAGATAATTTCCTTTAGAAATTTAATTTGGGAAATTCGGAAATTCTAATTTTAGGATTTAATTTAGGTTTTAAACTTCCAGGAGCTCGTATTTCTTCATACAAACTCCGATTTAGGTGATTCAAATTTCTAAATTTGTATAAAATCAAGATATAGCTAACTAAACCAAAATTATTTAATTTGGAGTTAAATTGTATTTTCATTTGAATTTATTTGAGTTCTTTTGAATTCATTTGAATTTGGATTATTCTCGCGTATAGATTTTGACGACTCCGGAGAGCTTGATCCTATTGAAGAAGTAGAATACCAAGATTTTGAACAAGGCAAGTTAAACCATTGACCATTTTCCCCCCAATATTTAAAATTATTTAATTTCTGTTTTACATTATTATTGCATGCATAATTGTATTTAATTATTTTAAATTCCTGTTTTAAATACTTAATTATTCCAATTCCTTTGTATAACCACATTTGAATGTTGTATTACCAATTCCTTGTCACCTTAGTCAAATGAATTTAAAAATAAATATATGCTTAGCAAATGCTTAGACCAGGAAATATTTGATTTTGGGAGAATTTAGCCAAAACTTCAAAATTTGATAAAAAGCCTATGACATTGTTATTGCATGGTGGACTTTTGCAAATGTCTTTGAAAGTTATAAAAATAAAAGAAAATAGTTTGTACTTGGGCAAAAATGTACCGTTGGTGGGTGCAGGTTTATGCACGGGCTCGTCTGGTTAGGATTGAGACCCAGGGTTTTTATTGAAAGCTGCCCAAGTAGGTTAAGGACCGGTCTTTGAGCCGCATCTTGCAAAGCTCCACCGTACTACAACATGTTCTGTATGGGAAGAACTAGGCTTAATAATTTGTCTTACCTCATTATTGTTTATGCTAATCTTGTTGTGTGGGTGTCGGTTAGACTTTATTCCCACTTGGCGCAAGAGGGGGCTTCTGGTAGGTGGTTAGCCTAATGGAAGTGAAACCTTAGCGGGCATATTGATAGTGAGGTAGTGCATTGGAAACGCCTTGTGATAATTACCTAGTCACATGCCTAAGGAAGTGTGCATTGGCCGACATAACAGGCAAATCATCTTGTGTGGGTAAAGTTGTACCCCTCTGCAGAGTGTAAATCTATTCGAATAGTCGTGTCCACGGTTATGGACATGCTAAGCAAAGCCACTCTAAGTTAGATTTATTTTTGGTTTTAAAATAACTTTGGACATGATTTGAGGATGGTTAATCCTTGCGGTAAAATTTGGCGGGTTGCCTTGTGATAGGAGGGTATCCTTCACCATATTTCATATGAAGGTTATCCACTATAAAATGATTAAATTTTAAAAATCTGATTTTAGCTATGGAATAAAAATGTGCCTTGAAACTTAGTATAACTATTTAAACCCAAAAATGCTGAATTACGCAAATAAACCCTACAACCTTCCTTTGAATAACTTATGCATGCATTATAAATTACAGATTGGGTGTAATTTATGAGCACGCTTGTAGTGCTCACTCTTGTGAATATTATTATTCAGAGAAGACTACTATCCGGAAGGTGAGGAGCAGGACGCTTAGGCAATGACCTCCGACATTTATTGTGGCGTATCGTGTGGCCTACCATTATATTTTGCTTCCGCTTAATGTTTTATTTGGCCTCAGGCCCAAATTGTAATAAACTCTATGCTTATTAATAAAAACGCTGGATATGTTTGTGATAACATTTTGTGATGTGTACACGGAAATCTGGACTAGTGTATGAACACAGAGAATTCGGATCCTTCGCTCTCGGTTCGACAAAAGTGGTATCGAGCCATATCGATCGTAGGTCGTGACCTAGAAGGAAATCAAACCCTTAAGGATTTATTTTGAAAATTAAAAATAACTTGGTCTTCTGGAGTCATTTCTCAACTTTTCTTTTGAAAAATATTTATTAACTCATCTCCTTTCCAAAAATTGTAGATGGCTGAGGTTCCGAATGCCATTTCCCATGGTGTTTTTGCTGGTCATTGGGCCGCAGTTCTCTGGAAGATCATGCAGCACTTGGACTTTGAAGAAAGATCAACGTATCAAGGATACAAGTATAAGGTGGGAAATCAGGATCAGTGGAGGGTAGAAGTGATTCTCTACTCCAATCTATCGCCGAACACAGACTTCCATATCTTCGATGCCCCAATGCGACGAGAAACCTTCGCCGAAGGCATCCAGGATGCAGCCAGGGAAGCAACCCGCCGACTTCGCTACATCTACAATCACCGCCTCAACGGCACTGGGCTCCACTATTACCCGATGCACATTCCAACCCGGCATGACAGTACCTTCTGTTCAACTAGAGATGAAGACTGTCCCGATTTCACTTATCAGGTGTAATTATTCACATCATCTTCAACCTCATCTGCCCAAGAGCGGACCGCAGGTGGTGTGCGGCAAGCAGGAGGTGGTGTGCGGCGAGCAGGAGGTGGTGCGCCATGAAAGGAGAGGTCCTCCACTCTTGGCTCATGATCATGGGTCCTGTTGTCAGCAAGTGGCTGACGCTCGAGGAGCGCAACGCATGTGTGGAGCGCCACGAGATTGTCATTGATCTTATCCAAGGCATCCCTCACCAATATGCCCCAAAGAGTGGTCGTTATTGTCTACACCATGTGTAGATCCATATAACCCTGTCATTGTTAGTAGAAAACAAAGAACCAATCATAGTGTATATGTCCATATGAACTACTAGGTTCTGGAGTTTCACAAGTCGCTCACACTCAAGCTTATACCCAGTTCTTACCAATGCAGCAAGGAAGTGGTACAACCGGTGGCTGGTTTGTGATACTCCCACTTGTGATCACCCAACGATTATGCAGGAACGACACCTGCTATGTTAGTAGGAAGTGGAGCTCGGAAGGCTAGTATGTAGCAAAAGAATAACAAATATTCAATTCAGCATGCAAAGTTGAAAAGCAGTTCAAAATACTAGTCACAAGTGCTGATCCTAGTCTAATCAAAGTTTAGCTAATCAAAGCCACAATAAGAGATGTGTATGTACGCACACGCAAAGATAAATGTGACTTGATGTAAGCAATGGAAAACCTCACAACAAGTGCTAGGAGATACGCTAACGAACTACTCAAACTTCTTTGTAGGGCACAAGATGGTTCACACGATGTAGAGCACAAAAACGGAATAACGTGCAGCGTAAACAACCTTTAGTTTAAGTAGAAAAAAATAGTTAGTCTCGAGAGATGAAAAACCAAAGTTTTATATGGCTTATATATACTCGTTTGAAAGGTTTCGATGAGATCTACAACTTTGCAGTTGAGGAGAACCCCAAATTCTAAAGGGAAGACAGAAATAAACGGCCAAAACTGAAACCGAAAACTTGTGACGCGAATGCGGAGCCGAAAATGACCGATTTTGGGCTCCCTGGAGGGAGACTAGTGCATTAAGTGGAAAGTATGCGCCTCGTTGTTAGCTTTCCAACGAGTCCAAGAACGTCCAAATCGAACACCACATGAAAAAGTTATGCCCGTTTTACTAAAGGTCTCTCGGAAACGGAATCGTACTCGGATTGAAACCGACTCGCCAATCTTTAAATTACTATATCTTTTGATTCCGTGGGCTAATCTTTCTGAAATTTTTTATGCAAGCTTGTGGATATATGTAGAAAGGTTCCACCAATTTTCACTGATTTTTGGTGTAAGACTATTTTTTTCTACCACGGCTTTTGTTTGTGTGGCGGCCTCTTTCTTATTCTATTATTTTTCCGTCCCTAGGGTTTTCCGCGAGTAAAAAAAACAGCAAAGTGTTCTCTCTTTTTTGTGGTAGGTTCGAGGAGTTCTAACCCACAAATTTTATGTTTAGATGTAAAAACTATGAACCCTAAAACAACGATCAAGCGACGCGAAGGAAAAATACGAGAAGCAATCTAGACAACGACCAACTAGACAATAACTAGAGCTAAAGATCAACAACTAGACATGACAATGCAACCAAAGATTCAACAAGCAAACTAAAAAGAAAAAAATGGCAAAGGCTCAAGGGGCTCGGTATGGATGATAGATGTAATTTTTTTTGGGCATTTTTCTAGACTCTAGGTATGAAAAACGAATCTACTACTAGAAAACAGGAAACTCTCACCGAAGAACTGTAGCTCTGATACCACCTGATGAACCCAAAGGTTTGATTTGTTGGCCCGATCTTTCGATGAGAATGATAAGTCCAGTAGGCATCGCTCAACTCTGATGATCTCGGCTACGAACACGCAAGGCTCGAAACCACGCAATCGCTGAGCTGATTGACAAGTCGTTATCAACCGTGCACAAATACCCGGTTGACCTGACCACGAAGGTCGATTTCTGCATACACCGAAGAAGCACGCAAGAACAAGATAAAGCAATCTAAAATTACAAATAAAGATTAAAATATTAAAATTGAGATTTCGAAAGCGGTATTATGGAAGGTCTAGTCGACACAAGCCAATACACGAAGTTGCAACAAGGCTAACTTTTAACTAAACAAAATCCCAGAAAACTAGAGGGGGTGCGAACTTCTTAAATAGGGAACAAGGAGCCACGAAACTAAATGAACTAGCGGGGTGGTACTAAAGGCCGTGGGGTACTGTCCATGTGAACAGTAACCACGCCCCCGGGTGGGCCGCAGGCAGATGGGCCAAGTTCAGTATGATTACAAAGCCCAGGTTGGCCCAAATAAATGATATAACGTCTTCTTTTGATGATTACGATAAGTCCAGAAGGAATTTAGAGGTGGGGCTGGATCCGTTGGAAAGGTCTCAGAATAAGATTTCCAACAAGCCCAAGATCACCCAAACTGGATTTCGTTTGCAAAAGTTACGCCTGTTTTATGTTGGTGTTGTCGGTGATTCGAATCGATCGACCAAAATGTATCCAATTTGAACTCCCTGCTAAGACATGTAGTATGTAACATCCCAAAGTTACATTACTAAAATAAAATTAATAAAGTTATTATTTTATTTGATTTTGTGAAATTTAAAAGAGATTTATTGCTTTTCTTGAATTTCCTAAATTCTAAAAGTTAAAAATAAAATTTATTGAGTTTTCTGCTATTTAATTGGATTTAAATTGAAAAATAAAGTTTTAATTAATTTCTGGAATTTCCTGGTATTTAAAAATGCTTTTCCTATATTTCAGAAAATGAGTTTAATTACTGTACAAAAATAAATATAAATTTAATTATTAATTATTTTTTATTAAGTTCGAAATAAATAAAGGAATTTCTCTAAATTTTTCTAGAATTTTTGAACACTGTTTGTTATTTTCTAAAAATCTCTATTTGATTTTTGTATTATCTAGCACATAAAAATGAATTGCCGTTCGCAAGTAAAAGAGAAATTTTTGTTGAAACTATTTTATTTAAGATAAAAATACCCTATTGAACTACTCTAAAAATTTATAGAAATTTTAGACCTATATTACTATTTTTCAAGTTTAAAAATAATTTTTAGCAATATAAAAATAATTACTGTATAATAATAAAATTATTATTTTTTTACTTTTATTATTTTATTTACATTCAGAATCTGGTGTTTAATATCTGTGATTTATTTGGGATTTTTCGGAATTGATTTGCTATTTTTCCGGAATTAATTAATGCTTTTCGAATTTTGAAAAAAAAGAATATTCCTCGGAATATTCCGGCTGCTAAAGATCTGCGCCCAAAATTCAGCCCAAAATCCGGTCATAACTCCGCGAGCAATTCCCGCCAAACCGCTTTCTTTGGGCCTATAAATTGAACCGTAGCCTCCTCCTCATTCCCACATCCCACTCGCCAGATTCGCGAAAGCCTCCTGAGCTCCTCTCTGCTAGCTCTTCTTCTCCAACTCTGGCGACAACTCCGTGAGCCCGATCTCCCATCCGGTGCTCCACAGCGCCAAATTTTACCAGTGAGTTCATCTCAATATTATCTACATTTCTATTCAAACCAAATTTTGATATACATACTGTTTCACGTCGACCACAAAAGCACCGACGGTCTTTTTCTCCAACTCCGGCGAGAACTCCGGTGAGCCCGATCTCCTCATCCGTTGATCCACTCTGTACTAAAATTTATTGGTGAGTTCCTATTGAGATTATCCATATTTCTATTCAAGTGGAATTTTGATTCACTAACTTTTTCACCACCGGTCACATCTTCTTCCCCAAGTCCGACGAGAACTCCGTCGAGCCCGATCTCTTCATCTGTTTGGTAATTGCGTGAGCCCTTTTACCTACATATTCCTTTCAATATTATCTACCTTTCTATTCAAACAAAATTTTGAATTACGCTATAATTCAGCACCGCTATGTCGTGCCACGTGGCGCCAAATCATTGCCATGTCACCGCCAAATCACCACATAGTCTACATGGCTGTCACCCAAGCGCCACCTCACTTTCTCTCTCCAAATCAATAGCCACGTCATACCATGCGTATATTTCCTCTTTATCTTTGGAAAATCAATATCTTAAATTCTGAAATTCGGAATTTAATCTTTTCATTTGACTTTCAACCTTCCGGAAATTCGTTCTTCTTCATACGAACTCCAATTCCATCGATTCAAATTCCTTTATTCATATAAATTAGATATATTCCTTATAGTATTTATTTTATAATTTTTGGATTTTATTTGGATTTTGTTTGAATTTGGCTTATGTACGCGTATAGATTTCGACGACTTCGGAGAGTCGATTCGACGCTGTTTGAGAACATCATTTAACCAAGCAAGGCAAGTTATACCTTTGATCATATTTGATCCCAATATTTCAAATTATTTAAATTGCTTTTAAATTATTATTGCATGCTATTTCTATTCAAGTAATTTAAATACATGCTTAAATTATAGTTATTCCCATTGCCATTGTATATCCAACTTTGTCGTTGAATGAAACATACCTTGACACATTAGATAAAAATCGTTTATGCGAGAGTATGAACCGAACATTTTGGGAAAAATTATGCTTAGACATGCTTAGACCAAAATGTTCGATTAAAATTTGGCCCAAATAATCAATTATTGTTTAAAAGCCTATGACATTGGTTTGTCATGGAAGATTTTACAAATGACTTTGAAAAACAAAAATGAAAAATTGGTTTGTACTTGGGCGAAATGGATGCTTGGTGGGTGCAGTTTATGCACCTGCTCAATCCGTAGGTTTGAGGCCCAGTGGTTATTTTGAAGTCGCCCAAGTCGCTTAAGGACCGGTCTTGAGCCGCATCTTGCTAAGCCATATCAGACTACCACATGTCCTGTATGGGCGGGACTCAAGCTAAATAATTTGTAACATTCCATCGTAGTTGTGCCATTTTGGTGTGTGGGTGTCGGTTAGACAAGATTCCCACATGGCGCAAGAGGGCTTGAATCCGTGGTGGTTAGCCCAATGGAAGCGAAACCTTAGCGAGGTAAGGCTACGGTGGGATGGTGCATTGTAAAAGCCTTGACACGTGCTCTAGACTGCTTACCTAAGGTAGTGAGCAGTGGGATCGACGGATGCCAAACAAACTAGAGAATTCATGTCTTGTGGGTAAAGTTGTACAACCTCTGCAGAGTGTAAAACTATTCGAATAGCCGTGTCCACGGTCATGGACATGCTGAGCAAAGCCACTCAAAGTTAGACTTTGATTTTGTTTTAAAATGATTTTAGCAAATGATTTGAGGATGGTTAATCCTTGTGGTAAAATTCGGCGGTTAGCCATGTGATAGGAGGGTATCCATCACCATGTTTCATATGGAGGTTATCCTACTATAAAATTTGAGAATTTATAAAAATGAATTTTAGTTATTAGAATAACTGCTTTGGAACTTAGTAACAAATATTTAAAGAAAACATTGCTTTATGCAAATTCAACCAATAAACCTTCCTTTGATATATCCATGCATGCATTAACTCATTATTGGTGTAACTTGCGAGCACGGTAGTTGTGCTCACCCTTGCTTCATGCAAATAAATTTCAGAGGAGAAGGACTTGGATCTCGACGACTAGGTCGCTACCCAATCGATTGCACGTGGCGAATCAACCTGACCCACTACTTCTTCGTCTTCATTGTGTTTGTTTAATGTTGGCTTGTAAGCCTTTCTTGTAATCAACTCTGATATTTATTAATAAAGTTGTGCGATTTATGGATGTTACCATATCTGTTTACTGTGTGAACTAGCTACTGATCATGGGACTAGTTCAGAAATGCACAGAGGATTCTGGGGTGTTACTCCCGGGTCCGACAGAAATGGTATCAGAGCCATATCGACTGTAGGTCGTGACCTAGTTAGAATGGTCGTTAGTTGAAAACTTCAAAACTTATTTTATATAACAAGAAAAATAATATGTTCTCTCCTCATCTTGGTCATCTATCTATCTTTAGTTCCTTCATGGTATTCTTTCTTACCTAATTCTCTCTTCACCGTTTTATAATGTTAAATGGATTCTCTTTCCCTTGTAAAGCTTCTATAGATGGTCAACACGTTCTTACCATTACGTTCAAGACCACAAGACCTGGAACTATCAAGAAAACATCGTAAAATCGTCAAGTCATTCAAGGACAACATGCAAGATTTACCGAAGATTGCGATGTTAGCCTAACCATATAGTCTAAGTTTGCCAAGACTCATTCTGTGTATTGAGTCCTTTCACCAGCTTACGAGTATCGATCGAGTAGAACGTTGTATTGTTTCTTAACTTGTATCGTATGTTTTCTTTTGATACGTCGTACATAGATCTTTTGATCTTGTGTACAACGTTTGCTTTAAATGTGTAATCTTCTCTCCTCATAGCTTTCTTTCTTATCCTTTGCTATTATCTCTTCCCTAACAATCCATTGGACTTCTAACCCATCGATGCGCTTGGAACTTGAAGGACGAATTGATGCTTCAAAACATCAGACAATTCAACACCCTTGGACTTAAGCCAACTTGAAGATGACTCTCTGCCTCAATTCATTTATCCTATGTGCATATTCCTTCTTTCTAGCTTCTCCAATCTCGGGGACGAGATTCCTTTAAGGGGGTAGTTTGTAACATCCCAAAGTTCTGTTACCAAAATAAAATTAATAAAGTTATTATTTTATTTGATTTTGTGAAATTTAAAAGAGATTTATTGCTTTTCTTGAATTTCCTAAATTCTAAAAGTTAAAAATAAAATTTATTGAGTTTTCGGCTATTTAATTGGATTTAAATTGAAAAATAAAGTTTTAATTAATTTCTGGAATTTCCTGGTATTTAAAAATGCTTTTCCTATATTTCAGAAAATGAGTTTAATTACTGTACAAAAATAAATATAAATTTAATTATTAATTATTTTTTATTAAGTTCGAAATAAATAAAGGAATTTCTCTAAATTTTTCTAGAATTTTTGAACACTGTTTGTTATTTTCTAAAAATCTCTATTTGATTTTTGTATTATCTAGCACATAAAAATGAATTCCCGTTCGCAAGTAAAAGAGAAATTTTTTGTTGAAACTATTTTATTTAAGATAAAAATACCCTATTGAACTACTCTAAAAATTTATAGAAATTTTTGACCTATATTACTATTTTTCAAGTTTAAAAATAATTTTTAGCAATATAAAAATAATTACTGTATAATAATAAAATTATTATTTTTTACTTTTATTATTTTATTTACATTCAGAATCTGGTGTTTAATATCTGTGATTTATTTGGGATTTTTCGGAATTGATTTGCTATTTTTCCGGAATTAATTAATGCTTTTCGAATTTTGAAAAAAAAGAATATTCCTCGGAATATTCCGGCTGCTACTGATCGCGCCCAAAATTCAGCCCAAAAATCCGGTCATAACTCCGTGAGCAATTCCGCCAAACCGTTACTCTTTGGTACTATAAATTGACCGTAGCACCTCCTCCTCATTCCCACATCCCACTCGCTAGATTCGCGAAGCCTCCCTGAGCTCCTCTCGCTAGCTCTTCTTCTCCAACTCCATGACAACTCCGTGAGCCCGATCTCCCATCCGGTCTCCGTTGTGCGTCAAATTTTACCAAGTGAGTTCATCTCAATATTATCTACATTTCTATTCAAACCGAATTTTGATTTACCTATTGTTTCACCTCACCACAAAAGATCGATTGCCTTCTTCTTCAACTCCGGTGACAACTCCCATGAGCTCGATCTCTCCATCTCAGAGTTGTGCACCAAATTTTACCGGTGCGTTCCTATAGAGATTCTCTATATTTCTATTCAAGCCAAATTTTGATATACATACTGTTTCACGTCGACCACAAAAGCACCGACGGTCTTTTTCTCCAACTCCCATGAGAACTCCGTGAGCCCGATCTCCTCATCCGTTGATCCACTGTACCAAAATTTATTGGTGAGTTCCTATTGAGATTATCCATATTTCTATTCAAGTGGAATTTTGATTCACTAACTTTTTCACCACCGGTCACATCTTCTTCCCCAAGTCCGGCGAGAACTCCGTCGAGCCCGATCTCTTCATCTGTTTGGTAATTGCGTGAGCCCTTTTACCTACATATTCCTTTCAATATTATCTACCTTTCTATTCAAACAAAATTTTGAATTACGCAATAATTCAAAGACAAATGTATGTCGTGCCATGTGGCGCCAAATCATTCTTATGTCACCGCTAAATCACCACATAGTCTACATGGTCACACACCCAGCGCCACCTCACTTTCTCTCTCAAATCAATAGCCACGTCATACCATGCGTATATTTCCTCTTTATCTTTGGAAAATCAATATCTTAAATTCAAATTGAATTTAATCTTTTCATTTGACTTTCAACCTTCCTGAAATTCGATCTTCTTCATACGAACTCCAATTCCATCGATTCAAATTCCTTTATTCATATAAATTAGATATATTCCTTATAGTATTTATTTTATAATTTTGGATTTTATTTGGATTTTGTTTGAATTTGGCTTATGTATGCGATAGATTTTTGACGACTTGAGAGTCGATTTCGACGCTGCTTGAGAACATCATTTAACCAAGCAAGGCAAGTTATACCTTTGATCATATTTGATCCCAATATTTCAAATTATTTAAATTCATTTTAAATTATTATTGCATGCTATTTCTATTCAAGTAATTTAAATACATTTTTAAATTATAGTTATTCCATTGCCATTGTATATCCAACTTTGTTTGTTGAATGAAACATACCTTGACACATTAGATAAAAATCGGTTTATGCAAAGAGTATGAACGTAACATTTTGGGAAAAATTATGCTTAGACATGCTTAGACCAAAATGTTCGGCCTCGGAATTTGGCCCAAATAATCAATTATTGTTTAAAAGCCTATGACATTGGTTTGTCATGGAAGATTTTACAAATGACTTTGAAAAACAAAATGAAAAATTGGTTTGTACTTGGGCTAAATGGATTCTTGGTGGGTGCAAGTTTATGCACCTGCTCAATCCGTAGGTTTGAGGCCCAGTGGTTATTTTGGAAGTCGCCAAGTCGCTTAAGGACCGGTCTTGAGCCGCATCTTGCTAAGCCATATCAGACTACCACATGTCCTGTATGGGCGGGACTCGCTAAATAATTTGTAACATTCCATCGTAGTTGTGCCATTTTGGTGTGTGGGTGTCGGTTAGACAAGATTCCCACATGGCGCAAGAGGGGCTTGAATCCGTGGTGGTTAGCCCAATGGAAGCGAAACCTTAGCGAGGTAAGGCTACGGTGGGATGGTGCATCAGTAAAGCCTTGACACGCACTCTAGACTGCTTACCTAAGGTAGTGAGCAGTGGGATCGACGGATGCCAAACAAACTAGAGAATTCATGTCTTGTGGGTAAAGTTGTACAACCTCTGCAGAGTGTAAAACTATTCGAATAGCCGTGTCCACGGTCATGGACATGCTGAGCAAAGCCACTCAAAGTTAGACTTTGATTTTGTTTTAAAATGATTTTAGCAAATGATTTGAGGATGGTTAATCCTTGTGGTAAAATTCGGCGGTTAGCCATGTGATAGGAGGGTATCCATCACCATGTTTCATATGGAGGTTATCCTACTATAAAATTTGAGAATTTATAAAAATGAATTTTAGTTATTAGAATAACTGCTTTGGAACTTAGTAACAAATATTTAAAGAAAACATTGCTTTATGCAAATTCAACCAATAAACCTTCCTTTGATATATCCATGCATGCATTAACTCATTATTGGGTGTAACTTATGAGCACTAGTAGTTGTGCTCACCCTTGCTTCATGCAAATAAATTTCAGAGGAGAAGGACTTCGGATCTCGACGACTAGGCCGCTACCCCAGTCGATTGCCTGTGGCAGATCAACTGGACCCCACTACTTCTTCGTCTTCCTCTGTGTTTGTTTAATGTTGGCTTGTAAGCCTTTCTTGTAATCAACTCTGATATTTATTAATAAAGTTGTGCGATTTATGGATGTTACCATATCTGTTTACTGTGTGAACTAGCTACTGATCATGGGACTAGTTCAGAAATGCACAGAGGATTCTGGGGTGTTACTCCCGGGTCCGACAGAAATGGTATCAGAGCCATATCGACTGTAGGTCGTGACCTAGTTAGAATGGTCGTTAGTTGAAAACTTCAAAACTTATTTTATATAACAAGAAAAATAATATGTTCTCTCCTCATCTTGGTCATCTATCTATCTTTAGTTCCTTCATGGTATTCTTTCTTACCTAATTCTCTCTTCACCGTTTTATAATGTTAAATGGATTCTCTTTCCCTTGTAAAGCTTCTATAGATGGTCAACACGTTCTTACCATTACGTTCAAGACCACAAGACCTGGAACTATCAAGAAAACATCGTAAAATCGTCAAGTCATTCAAGGACAACATGCAAGATTTACCGAAGATTGCGATGTTAGCCTAACCATATAGTCTAAGTTTGCCAAGACTCATTCTGTGTATTGAGTCCTTTCACCAGCTTACGAGTATCGATCGAGTAGAACGTTGTATCCACTTCACAGAAACGATCTCTGACGGTTTTACCAAAGAAGTGCACAAACCCTAGAAATATGAAAATCTTGATTCAAGACTTGCTTGTGGGGGTTGATGGTCTAGATGATTCTAGGAGTATTCCCACATGTCAAAGCAAGATAAAATCGGTCAAGAGACCAAGCATAAACACTTGAATCAAGGAAGCATCAAATTCATCAAAAGAGAGAAGAACACAAAAGGAGACAAATGATCTCTCAAGCAAGCATCACAAGATTGATTGATCTCACAAGATGCTTATAAAGCCACTGCAACAAGGAGGACAAGAGCTCAACAAAGAGCACACAACCAATCTCTCCAAACCTCTCCTCTAGTCTCAAACCCTAACCCTAACAAAGGGTTTTCCAAATGAGGGCTCCAAGTGCTTCAAGGGGTTTTACATCTCCCCCCTTTCTATTTATAGGACAGGCCTAGGGTTTCACTTTTGGGACCCACACACACATGGGACCCACTCACACATATATGTTGAAGCAATCGCCTGCTTCACCACGTGTAGGTTGATCAGCGGCTCTCAACACGTCGGCCAGTCTCTCCCGTCTGAATCCCATCGGAACCTCCCGAGATCTCTGACCGACCGCCGCACCGCTTTGATCCAACCAAATGCACCGAACTACCTGCTCGATCCATCTTGCCCATTCTGCACCATGCTTGAGTCACACGACCTCACCCGGGATCCATGATCGTTCTGGACCTCAGCTCTCCAAGCGTAGTCCCGATCCACCTCACCGTTGACATCGTTGACCTACAAGCCACCTGCACAGCAATAGACAAACAAATCATCTCCGGGAACAAGTTCTTCACAACTTGACCCACGTTAGTTCCACAATGCAATATGCAACAATAAAGCATTGAAGTTCATACAATAAACACAATCAAAACACATCAATGCCAAGAAGGCTCACCTTCAGTGATCGGCGGTCCGACCGCCTTCACACGGCCGGCCGGACCGATTTCAGCCGGTCGGACCGATTCCATAACGGCGGTCGGATCATGCTCAAAAGACTTAGCCAAAATTCCATCTCGAAAATCCAAACCTTCGGAATTTTCAAATCAATAGAACTTTTGACCGGAGCTCCAAAATTATGTGATCACATCTAGGAGACTCCTCACTTGCCTACACAACCTATTTTGGCCTAGCCCCAAATTCCATCTTTTAGGCAAGATCGGTCGGACCAAGCCACCACGGCGGTCGGACCTCTCCACGCGCGTCCGACCGCCGCCACCGGCCGAGACCGCTGTGGTCCGACAGACTGAAAACCGAAACGCGAGATTTTGCAAACCAACAAAGTCATTGCCAATTGACTCATCATTCTAAGATCGTGCACATATCCTCACGATATCCACAATCTCCCCCTTGATGAACACATTGGCAATTTCCCAGAAAATGTAGTTTCAAGGTTTGAAAAGTAAAAATTCACCGTTTTCGCATAAAGGCACAACTTGGTCCATAAGCAAGAAAAAGCCTAGGAAACGACCAAGCTGGCTTCAGAATAGTATAAGCAAGTGAGATAAGGCAATGAAAGCACAAAAGGATTCAATTTCCAGAAAGTAACCAAAAATCTCACTTAGGTCCATATGAAAGACAAATGTTCTATTTGACCTTTGATCATTGTGAGTCTTCTTCAATTGCAAATATAATCAGAAAAAGGCAATAAAACCCAGAGACTCAACTCACTATGATCACAAATTTTCAAAAGGTTCAATTTTTTTTATGAGAGTTCTTTTATATTAAACCTTCTGTATGAAACCAAAAGCTCCAAAATAATATTTTTCTTCACAATCCTTCTCCCCCTTTGACAATGAATTCATCAAGATGCATGGGAAAAGATAAAGAAGATGAAATGACTTTGTTTTTGAAATTTAATAAAAAGGAGCCATGACCATTACCCATGTAGACAGTACAAGTATTATACCAAGCCATATAAAGAGAAGAAGCTATATTCAATCATGGCAAAACATATACTGCAAAGCTAAGACCAAAATAGCAGCAATCTGAGATGAAAAGAATTAAAACCATGAAATGTTGCTCAATATCATAGTTTCACTAAAAGCAACCAAAAATGAGTCAAGCCATGTCTATAAGTAAAAAGAGACTCAAAACTGGAACTGAGGCATTTTGAGCATTAAGAGTTCAAATATGAAGCAAAATTCAAGCACTTAGCATTTTGAGTATTTTCCTAAAAAGGATTTTTTTCATTGTGCTAGATCTCAAGCCTTTCCGCGACCATCTCAAGCAATAAGCTTAAAAGAGTGGTCTAGGTCATCCAAAACTCCCCCTGAGTTCATGCCTAGTGCAATGGCAAGCCGTCTCATGAGAAAGGATTGGTGAGATCAGTTTTTTCGCATAAAAAAATCTCATTCTTCATTTGCTTGACTTAAGAGATTAAAAAGCTCATTTTACATCTCAAAAAAAGTTCAAGACTCAATTCAACCTATATGACATGGCATGAATCATAAGAGGATCACTAGAGCAAAACTAGTCACAATATCCAACAAGACATGATTTGATTCAATTTGCTGACAGATATAAAGCTAGCAAGGTAAAAGCTAAGCTAAACAAGAAGAGCCATAAAAGAAGTCTAGCAGACTATCACTTGATATGACAAGGTATAGAGTATGAAATCAAGCCATACAAGGATTATAATCAAAGCTCCACAAGTTTTATTATACAATGCAAGCTTTTTGAAATGAAAATGCATTATGATACAGTGAATGCAAAAAGAGCAAAATCCCCTCAAAACATCCATGCCTCAGTACTGGGGTTAGAGATAAACGATCTAGGAGTCCAGTACTGAGAAGCACGATGCCTGGGAATAGCAGTAGAAGCAGCAGAAAAATGATCAGGAACAAGATCATAAGGATGCACATGAGAAGCACGTGGACCTCTCCAAAACGATCTACCAAAAGATCGATACTCCCCCTGTCTAGGTGCTACCCGTGGTCTCTCCTCATGATATCCTAATCCAAAATGCTGCCTGGACCCACCAAAAGAGTCAACAAAGTTCTCTACAAACCTAGGCCTATATGTGGTACGATGAATAGGCTGTCTGGCTCTAGAGACTACAGCTGAAGAAAAGACTCCTCTAATGGATCTCAAAGTGCTCATTCTCTCTTTCCTCTCAATCTTTGCTCTCTAGAAGCAAAACTCAATAGTATGGCCCTCTTTCTTGCAGAAGGTGCAATGGTACTTGACCTTTTGAGGGATCTGTACTAGTGAAGCAGAAGCACCTTTCTTACCAGAAAGAGTTTGAGCAAAACCTGCAGCTTTGAATACAACCTTGGAAGTCTTTGAAGGTTCTTGCTCAAACAGACCATTTTTCACAAGTTTTGCAACCTTAGCACTACTACAGAACACGTCATCACAGACGGTTCGAAACCGTCATCACTGCATTTTTCTTCCAACCGCTATATTTGTTCGTCTGTGATAACAGCGGTTATCACGACGGTTCAAAACCGTCAGGAGACTATTATCACGCATTTGGTTTCGATTAAACCGTTTGTGATAAGTGGTTATCACAGACGGTTTACTTTAAAAACCGTCTGTGATAAGCACTTATCACAGACGATTTTATGTTGAAACCGTCTGTGGTAATAGCCTTCACAGACGGTTTCAACATAAAACCGTCTGTGGTAGTGAGCGATCCTAGCTACATTGTTTCTTTGTTTTTGGCCACCTCGGAATTGCTAGCCATGCCCTCTCAAAACAAGCATGTACAAAAATGATACATCGCAGATAATCAATTGTTGACAACTCAAATTGATCATTACTCAAAATAAATTAATAAAGATCGAATTTGTTGAAGTATTTTCGCTATAGTTGTACAATTGGATTACAATTAAGTCAATTGTCCGCGTGAATCTGGTCGGCGATGGAGTGAAACTCTCCTTTGTCAACTATTTCTGTCGTGATAAAGGTGCATAGCTGCCCTCGAACTTCCACGAGCTCTTGCGCAACGAGTCCATGTAAATCTATTATCAAATCCTGCCGCTAGGTCAAGAAAAAATGGTAAGGATATATATTTGAATTTACAATTACAAAAAAATTATTTCGAGATTGACAAACCTCCGGATTCTTCATCTTAGCACTAATGATTTGCTGCATATGATGGCAAACGTAGAATGCACATAGCTCATCATTTTTTTGCTGGCGGCACTGCAAAAATAGAATTACATATATACGTATAGTCAGTTGAAGGCACATTTTTATGAAGTATAATATATATAGTATTATTGTGTTGTAGCGCGTACCGGAAATTTCATCCTGTGTGTTAGTTGGGCGCTGGATCCACTGTATCTTCCTTGTTGGCTAACATAGGAGATGAACGAACTACATAATTGAAAAAATTTATCCTCGGGCATTTCAAATGAAGGAAGACTACAATAGAGTTATGTATGGAGGAAATGATCATACTCGTCAAGTATTCCTTGCAGAATGCTGAAGTCGTGATCGTTTCTGACTAGGGAATCAAGATATATCACAGTGTTCCTCCTGGGTATAATGACTAAAAGGATCCAGTGGTACCTACTCATGTATGTCGCTATAACTATTAAACCTAAGTACAAATGAAATTTGAATAGCAAATAGTGAAGCACTTACCCCTGGTTGTAGGGCACCAGTATGTAGTCCTTGCGAGTCTGAAGAAGCAATGTCGCCGTTATGTAGTTCTCGACGAAGGTCGCGTCTGCTTCGATGGTTTGCATAGATACCACGTGTGGGTCGAGGAAACCCACCGGTTCTCGCCCTTCCCGGGCATATTTCATCATGTATCTATACATAAGCAATGAGTTGCGATATTTATCGGTATTACATGAATGTAGAACTTGATTGTACACACTTACAGTGTCCAACATCGTAGAAGCGAGGCGTCGAGGGCTTCGAGATTGAATAGGTTGAATAAGTCGTTGAAGCCCACCACGAAGTTGCCCGGCCCGTTGAAGAAATGCTCATCCTTGTATGCGACGGTGATTCCAGTATCGCACCCCTTCTTTGCGGTATTCCACAGGTACCAGGCATGCAAAGCCTGACAAGCAAATCCAGCGCGGGCTAATTGTGCGTTAGGGCACAACGGTTTTCCGATGGAGTACTTCCCGTGCTTCTGGGACTTGGGAGGCGGCTTAATGTTCGTCGATTTCGATTTGGCCTTAACGATTAGCAACGTCTTCCTGCGAGACGACTCGGGAACCGATACGGTAGCACACTTTTCTTGTTCCTTCGGCGTCTTCTCCACGGGAACCGATGAGGTGGCCTTCTGAGGCGAAATATGAGGTGGAGTCATGGAGGGTCCCGTTGGAGAGGAATGGTCCTGTCGAGATTGCGGCACTGCTGGGTCCAGGATGATGTCCGTCTTGGGCCACTGGATAAAACTGTGCACGGCATCCCCTAGTGTTGTGATCTCTTCGTTCGGGCGAATGTCCAGCGGGACGTCCATGAAATGTTGATGTACCATGTCCACCTCCACCCTTGCGTAACCATGCGCCACCTGGACACCGTGCTGCACTGCTCCTTCCTGGTATGGATGCACCATCCCCCGCCCAGCCTCAATAGGAATGGACCCAACTAACATCAGTTGGAGCTTGCAGGCCGTCGGCTCCTACAAAACGATACACAATTAGCTAAGGCGTCCTATAGGTCTATCTTTGGTGCATTCCATAGATGTACATTACCTTGATACGGTCTATCGGTAATTGGTTGTCGTCATGTTCAAAATTATGCGTGGACGCGACACTACTCCGATGTCGAGGACTGGTTCCCGCAATAACAGGGGCGGCTTGCGCATCGGTTGCGAGTACTTGATTCGATTGATCCCGCAAACTTGCTATCCGCCTTGAAATTCGCCTTGGCGGTTCAAGCGATTGTCGTTTCGCCTTGGATCTCTTCCTACTTCTATACATGAAGTAGTCGTCTGCGAATCCATGTACCCAAG
Organism: Hsuehochloa calcarea; assembly: GCA_036346395.1. Lineage (NCBI taxonomy): Eukaryota > Viridiplantae > Streptophyta > Magnoliopsida > Poales > Poaceae > Hsuehochloa > Hsuehochloa calcarea. The sequence continues at coordinate 35,073,675 of CM070611.1, forward strand.
GTACGTTAACCCCCTTGCATCGCGTGCGACCCGGGTGCTCCTTGTTTCCTAGGACTATAGATAGTATATCCTTCTCCCTGTGTTCTTGGAAGGAGCCTTCGAAAGTTTGGGCAATCAATTCACGCTGCAAGAGGTCATCATGTTATTATAGTCACTATGAAGTTATGGACTTATAAACAAGTAGATAGTTCGACATATTTACCACACGTTGGGACACTTCCTGGTCCGCCGGGTTTGGGAAAGTGACGCTGCCATCAGACGAGACTTTTGCCCTCGCTTTTAACCAGGTTAGGGAACGCGGGTGTGTGATATCAGGAAATAGATTCTCCTCCTCCGCCTCCCATTGCGCGGATTTAGCCGCGTACCTAGCGGTGCCGAGTCTGTGGGGGTGAGTGTTTCATGCCTGGATTGCTTTGTGCACCGCACTTTGCTCCTTAAATTCATCCGTCGTCTTCATAGAGACAAAGGCGTTCCATGTTTCCCGCGTCAAGAATGGAAACTTCGTGAAGGGCGTCTCACTCTTGTTCATGTACTGCGTGACAAGAACGCTCTTGAAGGTCCTCCACGCGTGACACATGGAGAGCAAGGCATGCCGTTCGACGCGTTTCATGTGTGTTTCCGGGATAGTGAACACGCTGAAAGGTCTTCCCACAAAGACGCTGTCTCGATCTTTTGTCGAGACTTCCACTTTGGTGTGGTGATAGAGACCTTTTCCTTGCAAGTATCCCGCAGATGGTCCGAATCTCGCCATCGATGCCGGGACTCGGAGGGACCCTAACGTCACCGACCTCCGTGATGGTCGGCCGGCCACAGCAATTCGATATTCCTCGCCATCTCGCTACGATTCATGCGGCGTCGGTGACGGCGCGAAGACGGCGCCTCGCCATGTGCGGCGTCTCAGGACGGCGGTGAGGACGGCCCTCTCGCCATCTCGCTTACTTGCTATCTATGTAAGTTCTGAATTAAGCATTAATCCTATTGTAATTAGCACATTTGCAAAAGATTGATGATAGTTTGTGCTCGTAAGGAGAGTTGCAAAAGAACAAGTCTTTGCCATCTCAATCCTATTGTCTACACACTTCATGAAATGAATATGATAATATAAACTCAAGTATGCAATATATCGATCAATTTCAAACTCTAGTAAGACAATATTTCAAAGAAGGTCACATTAATTTTATGAATGTTGTGCAAGCGGATGGATTGTAAGTCAATATAATGCCATGCTTGAGTACGTAAACACCGCTTGTTTCTTACTTGACTGTAATTTGAAATAATGTTTGTATGGGTTGGTCGGATAACACAAATGGAGGATAGAAAAGCTGCGAAGAAAGCGCTTGAGGTAAGCTCTTAATGCCTCTTGCCTTTCCTTTTATATTTTTGTTGCCATTTCGGATATGCAACATCATCATGTTTTTTTATTGCTACCACTACGATCCGGGAAGGTAACTACGAATCAAATGTTGACAATTCAAACAGATGAATAACGATTGATCTCAACCTCTATGACACAACAACTCAATTGACATAAAATCCAAGTGTCAACACTCAATCTAGAAAGTCCAAATGCCAACTCTCAATCTACTGCCACATCAATCATATAAGCTTTCAATGGCTAGACCAAACAACTATTGACTTTAACAAACCAATTCACAATTGATAGATTAATACAAACTTTCAAATGGCAGAGTGCATACCACGATATCAATGGCAAGTTTAAACATTCAAGATTTGAATTGACATAATACTCTAATCAATGTCATACAGATGATTTATGATCACATACAACGATCGCAACAATTCATTACCAAAGGATTCCAATTGCCGGATTGCACACATATGTCAAATACAAAACACATATCATTGACATCAATATCGATATCTCCTACTAATGATTATAGGGACACAGACTACAAACCATTCACTGCCATCGATAACGATAATCAAAACACTGCCAAACCCTGCCATTGCCAACCAAACAAATATTGACCAGAGAAACCATTATCACAACAATCAACAATTAATGATACTGATACTGAAGTTCATTGCTACAATCTGGAGAAGCTGACAACACTTCAAATCACTGACAAACAATTATGAAATGGGGAGGCACTAATCAATCCATTACACTCAAAGCTCAACCATTGACAGCCTGAAGGATCAAGGCTTGCACTAGCCACTGGCAGCAAAGGAGAGGGCAATTCACCGGCTCGAATCAGTTGTCCAACCTGCTGTCACTGCTCTGGAAGGGGCTTAGACACACACACACACACACACACACAGAGCAATTGGCAAAGGGAAGCAGGGCGGTGGAGTGGGCGCTCGCGCGGCAGCGACAGCGATTGCCGGCCGGGGAGACGACGAGGATGCCCAAACCAGGTTGTCGAGGAGGGTTGATGGGCCTTCAACCGGGTGGGGCGGTGGTTCGACCGAGCATCAATGGGCTCGAGGCGGCCGGGCGGTAGCAGAAAGCGAGCTAGGGCGGAGGAGGAGTGGAAGGGTGGAGGTGGGGAGCTCACTGAGCGGTGGTGGGGGCGGTGGAGCCGGGTCGGTCCGGGGAGGAGCTTGGCGGCGGCGACTGAGAGGCGGGAGCCGCGGCCGGCGACCGAGCAAAGACAGGCATCGCCACGGCGCCCAAGCGCCGGCGATCGGCCGGGGCTGCACCGGCGGTCGGGACGTCGCCGTGGGCTCCTAGTGCTTGCAGCGGGAGAGAAACAATTAATCGGTGTGGACATCTTTGGGGAGACTTACAGGGGAGGGAGGAGAAGCAGAGTTAGAGATCTATATAGGTTTGAGGCGAGGATGTATGGGGCACGTATCACCGGGAGATGGCTTTGGGGAAGAGGTGGTGGTGTCGGCCGGGCAAGGCGGCGGCGGGCCGCGACGAGCGGAGGTGGAAGTGGGCCGCCTTGTGGTCGGGAGCGGACGCAGTAGCTCCTCCGTGAACTCCTCCGCTTGGGTCGGGAGGCGCCGGGTCTGGGAGGAGGCGCCGAGGTCGGGAAGGAGTTCGAGAGGAGGCGCGCGGATTCGGTGGAGGAGGCGCCGGGTTCGGGAGGCGGCGCGAGAGGTCGGGGACCGATAGGGTTAAGAGCAAAACCCTATCGGTTCTTTGAACCTTATAAAAACAACATCACGAGCGGTTCTTTGAGGAACCGTCATGATATGTAATCCTGCAGCGGTTCCTTCAAATAACCGTGTGTGATGTTTGATTATCATGAGCGGTTCCCTCAAAGAAGCTGTTTGTGATATTCAAACACATGCACAGTTCTCTCAAAGAACCGTCTCGTGATATTCAAACATCACGAGACGGTTATTTGAAGGAACCGTGCATGATGTTTCCACATCACGAGCGGTTCTTTGAAGGAATCGCTGCAGCGATTACATATCCTGAGCGGTTCTTTGTGTTCCTCAAAGAACCGTGCGTGATGTTATTTTTTATAAGGTTCAAAGAACGGTTACATCACGACGGTTCTTTGAGGAACCGTCTGTGATTACTTATCTCGAGGACACAGGAAGTTTTTTAACCTCTTGTACAAGTTGATGAGGCAAAGCTTGAAATCTTTTATATCTTATACTCCATACATTTCTTAAATAGACGCCTGCTTTAGAATGTGTGCAATGAACTTGACCATTGATTTCTAGAAAAATATTTAGATTTACCACAAGAAAATTATATGGATAGAAATATCATGGATAGAAATATCCATACATCACAAGACTATAGCCTCCAAGCAAATTTGCTTGGCATTGCCTCTAAGGCTAGAGGCAACCTCTAACCAATAAAAAACTTGTACGACCTTACACGTCACTTATGATAGATGGTCGTTGGAGTAGGGATTATGATGGATGGTAGTTGCAGTGAGGGATTTTTTATATATATAGTTGTACTAGTAGCCTTTATACACACAATAAAATTATGCTAGACTTAGATCATGTACAATAAATTTACATTATCCGCTCTATAGACTCTCACGTAGGATTTAAACTAACGTGGATGAAAAGAATAAAAAGAAAGAAATGTGATATCTACAATCTCGTAGTCGATCAGATCACTCGAACCAAGGAACATCCACATTGTCATCAATTTAAAGATCATAAGTCCATAACACATTAACACATGACAATGGAATAAATTAGTTAATTACAATGGAGTAAATTCTTAATTAAAATATAGCCCTTCATGATGATCGACGCGCATATAGCTAGCTTCCTCACTTTGGGTTCTTCCTCGAGCCTCGATGCCGTCTCGAAAGGTGGCAACTCGTCAAATTGATTGTATTCTTCCTCGTCCACTACATTCTCAACTCCGACAATCCTCCTTTTTCCATGAAGAACTACGTGGCGCTTCTTATTTGCCGGTCGATTACATAGAAGATTTGAACAACTTGGTTAGCCAAGACGTAATGGTTCGTCTTTGTATCCGACACGCTCGAGGTCCACGGTAGTGACGCCGCACTTGTCGACCTTCACCGTGGGAGATGGACCCAACGCACCAAATAGGGGATCTTGAAAAGCACGTGAGTCGATCTCCCATTTCTCCTCTATTTGCCCATAATACGAGCTCCTCACCCATCGATGCAGAATGCATCTATCACGGACACCGCTGATACGCATTGTGCTCTTCCTATCCCGAGTGCCGATAAAATGTGTACCCATTTAGGTCGTATCCTTGCCATGTGACAATTGTAAAATGTGGCCCTCTTGCCAACCATAGCAACAGATCATCACTTGATGACCTCCGAGTGATTCGCACCTTAACCATTCGTTGAACCGAGCGGTTGTGCTCTCTCGTGATCCAAACCTCCGACCGTCCGGATTACATTGGCGTACCATGTCTTTGTGCTCGTCGATGTATGGGGACACTTGGGTCATGTGTTGCAAGACCGTGAAATGGGCTTGAGCGTGCGTATCGGATCGGGAGTGATTGATTTCCTTCCGATGGTCCGATACCATCCAGTCTCCCCTCATGACGAGATAGAGGCACACCAATCGGATCCACCCGAGCCATGTAGTCGACGCAGAACTCAATGACCTCTTCTGTTGCATAACCTTCGATGATGCTGCCCTCCGGTCGAGATCGATTCCGTACGTAGGACTTGAGAATTCCCATGTACCTCTCGAACGGGTACATATGACGTAGAAACACAGGGCCGCATATCTTTATCTCTTTCACAAGGTGAATAATGAGATGGACCATGATATCGAAAAATGACGGAGGGAAATACATCTCAAGATGACACAGAGTCGTCACTACCTCGGCCTGCAGAGCATCTAGTCCTTGGGGATCGATGACCTTCTGAGCAATTGAGTTGAAGAAATAACACAGCTTCAAGATTACCACTCGGACCTTGTTTGGCAAGATACTCCTAATTGCGACAGGAAGCATTTGTGTCATCAGCACACGACAATCATGCGACTTCATACCAATTAATTTCAAATCTTGCAAAGAAACAAGTTTCTTAATATTAGCGGAGTAACCAGACGGGACTTTCACACCGTGCAAGCTCTGGCACAGTTCATTTCTCTCGGCCTTGGACAGAGTGTAGCAAGCTGGGGGAAGGTACGTTCGTCCTGTATCGGTCTCTTTCGGTGCTAAGTCGGTCCTTATGTTCATATCGACCAAGTCACGCCATGCGTTAACACCATCCTTTGTTTTGCCACTAATGTTCAGCAAGAGACCAATCAAGCTATCACATACATTCTTCTCTACGTGCATAACGTCGATGCAAAGGCGAACTTCTAAGTACTCCCAATAAGGCAAGTCCCAAAAATTGACCGCTTCTTCGGATGTTCTTCTCACGGGTTCTTAATTTACGTCCCTTCCCAAGCACAACATCGATATCCTTAACCATATCATAGACCTCTTTCCCACTAAAAGCCCTTGAAGTCGAACCGTCTTCCTTATTTCCGTCGAATTGTTTCTTCATCTTGCGGTATGGGTGACTCTCGGAAGGAACCTACGGTGGCGATATACGCGCTTTGCGCGACAAAGCTTTGGCTCCTTTTGTCTTTGGCCCGACAGTTACCAAGGCGGGAAAATCATTGATGGTGTAGAACAACATGGCGCGTAAGGTGAAGTTCTCTCGTTTGTACGCATCCCATACACATGCCCTTCGTTCCACAGTGTCACAAGATCTTCCAAAGAATGGTGCTAGGTACACATCAATATCATTCCCAAGTTGCTTCGCCCTTGGATAAGTAGTGACATCAAAATGTACTTCCGCTTCATACACGACCAAGGAGGAAGGTTGTACATACATAGATTCACGGGCGAGTGCTATGTCGGCTACTCATGTTACCGAAAGGATTCATTCCATCCGTACTCAACCCTAACCTTATGTCCCTCGGTTCAAGACCGAACTCTTGAAGCTCGATCGAAGTTTCTCCACCGCGTAATCGGCGGGTGTCTTAGCTTTCCATCTCTCTTCGCTCCTCCGAGTGCCAACGCAGCAATCTTGCCTCCTTTGGGTTCGCAAATAAACGCTTCAAACGTGGGATTACAGGTAGATACCACAACATCTTAGCAGGAGGTCCTTACTTCACCTTAGCAGTATTCTGACGCTTGTATCGGGATGCTTTGCACACGGGACATACATGCATGTCTGCATACTCTTTACGGTAGAGGATACAATCGTTCGGACATGCATGTATTCTTTCTACTTCCATTCCCAATGGGCAAATAACCTTCTTTGCTTGATAGGTGGTGCTGGGCAACACGTTTCCCTCTGGAAGGATGTCCGCTAGGAGACCTAACAACGCCGTGAAACTCTTATCGGACCAACTATTGCTTGCCTTCAATTTCAGCAGTTCAAGCAAGGTTGACAACCTTGTGTATTCCGGCTTGCAGCCAGGGAACAAAGGTCTCACCGAGTCCTCCCTTAAGCCCTCGAATTTACAAAACTCTCTCTCATCGTAGTTCTCTTACGCATCGCGTAGCATCCGATCCAGTTGTCATCGTGCCCCTATCCTCATCAAAAGCACGATCCACATCCGCAAATCGTTGACTTCCTCGGCGATGTCGTCATTATTAACTTCTGGTATAATCTGCTCTTCACCGTGACTGGTCCAACATGTATACCCTTTTTTGAAACCCCTTCGAATCAAGTGCGCTTCGATCTGCGCCGCGTTGTTAAACATATTCAGATTACCGCAATCAATGCACTGACAAGACATAAAATTTATCCCTTCTTCAACATATCCCGCTTCAATGGCTCTTCTAAAAGCAACCACGCCATTAATGTAATCTTGACTCACACGGTTCACACCGTACATCCAGTTTTGATCCATCTACACTACGCATGTAACAAATTAGTGTCAAATTGATTAGCGATTAATTTATAGCAAACATAAAGGGTTATAGATCGTTACCCTCGAGCTCACGAAGAAAATATCTAATATCTCTCGATAATCCCTACCTCTCGACACGATATCTATCTCAATTGAACAATCATGCAACCCAAATATAGGCATCATCTCATACAACACTTATTAACCTAAAATACCGAACAGTAAATGCAATATTGTTGACCCAAACCCCACCGCATCGTGAACCGTGTAAATTTTATTTTTTAAGCCAATTAATTATCCTAACTCAAATTTTAGTGATTATTAGACCTAATTCAATTTTATTAAGTTACCACTCCTAAGTCAAATTTTAGTTCATTAGTTATAAGGGAAACCATTATTCAAAACTAAGATTTGCAGGGCTAATATTATTTATTCCAACATTGACGGTGCAAGATCGATCATGTGCTAAATCTTTGTGTCATCCTCAAAGATCACCTAGAAATAGCAACAAAAAAACAAGGGTGCATAAGTCCAAGACTCAGCAAGTATGTAATAAATCAATAGTAACAACACCATTCTCAATATTCACAGTTAGCATCTACACTATCTTTTCTCCTTTCTTTTAGTCAATGCATTAACACACAATACAATGCCAAGTCCACAAGCATCTCCAAGCTCATACCAGTATTAGAGGAGGAGCCGCAGGTTGGAGGAGCTAGGGCAGGGAAGTGGCGCTGGAGGTAGTGACACGGTGGCGGTCGGTGAGGATGTCTCGGCTCAATTTATATGAAGCACAGAAATCACTGAGCGGTTCTATTTGAACCATCTGTGATAGTAAATATCACGAGCGGTTGTGAAAATAGAACTGTCATGTAATATCACGAGCGGTTCTATTTGAGCGTGCGTGATATCCTGACGATTACGAAATAGAACCGTCTGTGATATTACATAGACGGTTATTATTGGGAACCGTCTGTGATAATTTACTATCACAGACGGTTCACAATAACAACCGTCTGTGATAGGCTCGCTTCGCCAAAACAAAGCACAGACAGACCCAACACAGACGATTCCAAAGGAACCGTTTGTGATGGGCCGTCTGCTATAGCCTCTTTTGTAGTAGTGTAGGTGGGTGATTCTTGGAATGCTCTAGGGACTTAAAACCTAGGCCACTATTCTTCTTACTCACTTTAGATTGATCAAGAATCATATTGAGTTTCTTTTTCCCACCAGAAAACTTCTCAAGAGTCAATTTGAGGTAATCATTCTCTTTTGCTAAAACTCCACATTTAGAGCACTTTCTAGAATTGATTGCCTCATCATGTTTGCTCTTAAGAAGAGCCACTTCCACTTTTAAAGCCTCACAAGACACACAATAGGACTCCCCAATCCTATTCAACTGCTCCTTAAATTTGACTCTAAAAACCTCTTGTGTCTTACCAACAATAGTTTCAACTTCAGCATGCAACATACAAGTGGAAGAATCAATGACTTTCTTGGAAGCAGTAAGAGACATGGATTTTTCAACTTTAGCTTTCTCTTCAAGAGTCTTGTTTAAAGCTTCAATCTCAATTGTAAGCTTAGGATAATTTTCACAAGATGCAGCTCTAGAGTAAACAACCATTTCGGTCATCTCTTGCATTTTAATCCTATTGTTCTTACAATGAGAGCAAGTGTGACTAGCATCAAATTTTTCAATTCTTTCAAGGAGCTATCCAATTTTAATTCAACCAAAGCATAATTTGGGCAAGTTAAAGGAATAGCATCCAAAGTAGTCACATCAAGCGGAATGGCATCCATACAAACAGAACTAGACTTGAAAGATTCTAGTTCAACAAGAGCATCTTTTAATTGATTTTCAACAGAGGAATGAGCATTATTTAAGCTTGACAATTCATTAAGCAAGCCAGAGCATGAATCACAAAAATCATCAGGATTAATGGATTTGAGCCTAACAACGTCTAGGTTCAAATTATCAATCATAGTATCCTGTTTCTTGATCAATTTAGCTTGCTTATGCAGTTTTTGTTCAGCAAGCACCAAAACACTTTTCATGTCAGGAAGTGAAGGGCATACCTCATCGGGATCACTAAAAGGATCCTCGTTGTTGGAGGAGTCGCTGTCGTGGCTGTTCTTAGCCATGAAACACATGCCCGTGAAATCACGAGCCTTCTTCTTGCCACGGGAGTCACTCTTGTCGTCCTCCACCTCCGAGTTCACATCGCTCATGCTTACATCCTCTAGAGATGCAAGGACCCAGCTGACAAACTTGCGATAGTTTGTCTTCTTGGGTTTAGCATCCCTCACGTGAGGATGCCGTTGTGACTCCTTCTCCTCCTTGCCCTTCAGCTTGGGGCAACTGGAGCGAATGTGGTTCGGCTCACCACATTCAAAACATGTGATAGGTCCACTTCTCCTCCTATTTCTCACATTGTTGTAAGCTCTCGTGAATTTGGTGGATAGGAGGGCTAAATCATCTTCAGGTAGTCTCTCAAGTTGCTCATCACTCAAAGAATGCAAAGCTGACAAAGAAAAGCCAGATGAGCTACAATCCAAAGAATCAGAATATCTACCCTTAGATTGGTGGACCACTAAAGCATCGGCTCGTCTTGGGAGGCGCGAGATAAAATCAATCTCGTGCGTCTTCAACCTCGAGTAAAGCTTATCCATGGTAAGCTCACTCATGATAGTGTTGTCATTGATGGCAGTGATCTTCATCCCCCAGACCTTCACATCAAGTGCACCCAACAGCTGGCGTGCATTTTCAGACTCAGTGAAAATAAGATCAACAGCGCGGAGATCATGAAGAATCTTGGAAAATCTCCCCCACAACTCATCTAAAGACTCACGGATCTTTGCTCGATCTTGGAGTAAATTTTCTTAAGTCGGTTACATCTCACTTCCTTGATCGCGATGGACCCCTTGTGATAATGAAGGACCGAAATGGCAACAGAGGGGGGGTGAATGGTCCCTTAAAAATTAAGAACTCCCCTTTACTGTATTTAAAACAACCCTACAAAGCCCTCTGGATATCTCAAGAAGAGTGAAGCAAAATCAGAGAACGAAAACAAACTTCACACTGTTCTGTCAGAAATCGGAAGCTCCGATTCTACCCGGCGGTAGTTCCGCACTGCGGTAGTTCCGGCTTCAGTGCGGAAGTTCCGCCAGCGGTAGTTCCGCTGTGGACAATCGGAAGTTTCGATTATCCTGATCGAAGAACAGTGCGCTCGAGTTTTTCCCAAAAATCCAAAATACGAAATCTTGAATGCACTTCTCAGGTCAAGTTTCACAGGACATCATCCTAAACAACATCTTGACCTCATGGAGAAGAATCGCAAACAAAGATTCAATAAACAAAGCAAAATCGGATTTCTTGAGGAAGGGGCAAGAAAGACCAAAAACCACAATAGACGAGATTCTCAGATTCTTAGCTCATGAAACTTTGAGGATATATTAGCAATATCAAAATGACTCTAGATATTAAGTTTCATGCTATTTCATAAGACGAATCAAAAGATACACCAAAACCCTAGATATTCAACATGAACAGGAAGGGAATAAAGAGAGGCATAAACAAGTAATCAAAACCTCAGAGTTTCATTGATAGAAATCAAGAGATTACAGAGGAAACACAGAGGAATGATTAAAAAGATTTTCAGTTCATCCTCTCCAACTCAACAAACTCTCAAAAAGCAAAACAAACCCTTTTGCTAAAGCTAAACCTAATTTTCTCTCTCAAAATCTAACCCTAACACCAGGGGTTCACCTCTATTTATAGCCTTTGGCTAATGGGCCTCCAACCCATTAAGCCCGCTACACCCGAACAGAGCCGCCTCCACTTGTGCCGCTTTGCGAAAAGATCGTTTCGCCCCTTGCACACCTTCTGGAAGCCTCCCGTACGCCTTGCTGTCCTTGACTCGCAACCACCTCAAGATTCACGCCGTCTTCGACACATCCCGACCGTTCGACCTCAACGCCGCTGCGCTTAGTCCGATCACCTCGTGTCTCGCCACGACTTCGTCTCGATGTCCTGCAGTCAACACAGACAAAAACACATCACATAGCATTGCACAATATCATAGCATCAACATTTGTACAAGACTCAAACTCATACAAACTCAAAATCACAAATTATACTTCTTTGAACAGTTCTAGACACAATCGGAAGTTCCGCACTTACCACAGCGGAAGTTCCGATTTTCGGAACATCCGCACTTGTCAGGATTATCGGAAGTTCCGTGCTTACCATTGCGGAAATTCCGATTATCGGAACATCCGCACTCCCAGATTTTCAATTCCGATTTTCGTCTCAGAGGAATGCTCACGTCAGTATTATCGGACAAACCGCGACCCCAGGTGCGGAACTTCCGATTACTTCAACCGAACACAATTCCCAGATTAATCGGAAGTTCCTATTTTCAAAGCCGGTAGTTCCGATCATCGGAACTTCCGCTCCATACACAGCGGTAGTTCCGATTACCTGCTTCGACCTGAAGCAGATAAAACCGAGAGACACAACTCTCAACCTATTCAACAAGTTGTCAAATACTCATCACTCACAAGGGAGGACCTCTCACATGGTCTCTCAATCTCCCCCTTGATGAGTATATTGACAATCACCGAAAAAGCATAAGATGAGTTTCAGTTTTAAAGTCAACCAAGGTCTAACAAGTTGTTCAGAAGCTCAAGACCATGTTGACACAAGAGAAAGACTTGAGATGAGATGAAAGAGCAATTTTCGCAAAACTCAAGGCTTTTCTCCAGAAGGCTTTTTCTCTCCAAAATTCTCCCCCTTTGGCAATAAAATCATCAAGATGTAGAAAAGAGAGGAAAAGACTATATGATGATCATTTTAAGCATTTGGAGCCATGAAGATTATCCAAAATGACTATTAGAGTATTACACCAAGCCATAACACATAAGAATGCTATCAAGATCATGACAATTGATGTAGAGAATAGCTAAGACAGAAAATCCATAATTTCATTTATGATCCAATTCTTTAGCAAGTCAAATAAACCAAGATTGAAGTCTAGCTAAAGATATCCAAGGGTAATACAAGCCATGTCAAATAATCTAAGTTGAACCAAGAAGACTCATATTGAACAAGTTAGAGTGCTACTAGTTGAAGAAGGACGCATTTTATCCAGAACTTGGTCTTTTTGATGATAAGCAATTTTAGCACATTTTTCTTTTTCTGAAGGCTCTTTATGGTTTTATCTCAGTAAAGCAAGCTCTGGACTAGGTGCCATCCACAACAGCCTCCTAAGCTTCAACCAATTTTTCAAATCTTAACCATGTGCTAGATCCCAAGCCTTATGCGACCACTCCAAGCAATAGACTTAAGGAGGTGATCTTAGGTCATCCAAGGCTCCCCCTGAGTTCATGCCTAGTGCAATGGCAAGCCGTCTCATGAGAAAGATTTGGTGAGATCAGTTTTTTCGCACAAAAGATATCATTTTTGCTTTTGAAGTTTTTAGACCAATGATTAAAGATACGTCATGTTTCTTAACAAACTGACATAGCTTACTCAAAAGTTCAAAAGAGATTCAAGACTCAACTCAGCCTACTTGACATGGCGAGAATCATAAAAGGATAGCTTCAACCAGACTAGTCTCAAGAGCTATTATGACAAGATTTGAATTCAAGTTTAGCATATTTAATCACCTTAGCAAGGCAAAGACTAAACTACACATGAAAAGTCATGATAGATCTAGCAGTTTTAGCATAAATCATGGCAAGATGTAAAAACAGTGAAAACAGATCATAAGGGATAATAAACAAGGCTCCATATGGTTATATTGCAATGCAGGATGAAATGCACGAAAAACCAGATCCCCTTCAGAATGATATGCATCTTTTAATTCAGGTTGAGTTATGATAATTTTAAGAACTGGAATAACCAAGATAAACTCCCCCTGAACCAAAGGAACAAAAACGAGAATCTGATAAGAGAAACAGAAATGGCAGTCCTTAAAGCATAGAAAAGATATAGAGAATACTATCGCTCAGACAGGTTCTTATCTACCCCATATGATTCTAGGACTATCAGCTGATCAACTCACACACTAAGGAGCAAACACTGTCCCTGTCTACCCAAGGGTGGCCCTACCCTTTCTAGAACCTATAAGAAGTGAGTAAGCTCTACTTAGAGAGAGAAGAGACAGCTAATAAGCAGCATCCTAGAAGCACAAGATAAGAATTAGCAGTCAAAGCAACTTGGCGAGAGAACCACTCTAACCTATGCTGGAAGGACTTCGACCCAAATCACTCAAAAGAAATGCAACCAGAAAGGAGTAAGCATAATTAAAATATAATACAATAGTAAAACATAAGCTCCCCCTCACAACAGTCCGTAAGGACAAACCACCCCAAGCTCTCCTCGTAGAGCCGTCCAAAGGCTTCATGAAGATATCAGCCAACTGGTGCTCACTCTCCATAAACTGGAGCACAATGTCACCCTTCTCTACATGGTCTCGAAGAAAGTGATATCTAATATCAATATGCTTGGTCCGAGAATATTGCACTGGGTTCTTGGCAATGCAAATTGCAGACGTGTTATCACAAAAGAGTGGAACACTGTCGATTGCTAACTTAAAGTCCTGCAGGGTCGAGACCATCCAAAGCACTTGGCTGACAAAGAATCGGCAAAGCGACAGCGTGCTCGGCCTCTGCGATGGATCACATTGCAACACCGGATTGCTTCCTTGACGACCGGAGACAAGAGAAGTGCCAATGAATTGGCAAGTGCGAAGTGCTCTTCCTATCTATCCTCTGACCAAATAAATCATCGGAGAAGGCTCTAAGAGATAGACAAGAAGAGGAAGAGTACCAGATACCATAGTCAATGGTAGCTCGAAGGTACCGAAAGATGCGCTTCACCGCCTGATGATGAAATACGCGAGGAGAAGCCTGAAACCGAGCACAAATACACACAGAGAAGTGTATGTCTGGTCTCGAGGCTGTGAGGTACAAGAGAGAGCCAATCATGCTCCTGAACTCCTTTTGGTCAACAGGTTCGCCGTCTTCATCTGGATCAAGTGCAGCTGTAGATGCCATCGGAGTTGATACTGGCTTTCCATCACTCATGTCGACGCGCTTCAGGAGGTCTCGAGTGTACTTGCCTTGATGAAGAAAAGTACCTTCCCGAGTCTGTTTGATTTGGAAGCCAAGGAAGAAGCTCAACTCGCCCATCATGCTCATCTCAAATTCCGAGCTCATAACATCATAAAACTGAGAAACGAGAGTATGTGAGGAGCCGCCAAAGATGATGTCGTCCACATAGATCTGGACGAGCAAAATAACAGTGCCAAGACGGCGGATGAACAAGGTCTTGTCTATTTTACCCATTTCAAAACCATGACTCAGCAGATAGGACTTAAACCTTTCATACAAAGCTTTGGAAAGCCTGTAGACATGGTTAGGGTATTTGGGGTTCTCGAAACCTGGAGGCTGTCTGACATAGACTTCTTCCTCAATAAGGCCATTGAGGAAGGCACTCTTGACATCCATCTGGTAAAGCTTGAAACCCTTAGAAGCTGCAAAGGCAAGCAGGATTCTAATGGCTTCAAGTCTAGCTACAGGCAAAAGGTCTCTTGAAATCTAGACCCTCAACTTGAGAGTACCCACGAGCTACCACTCTAGTCTTGTTTGAATGACTAACCCATCTTCACTTTGCTTGTTCTTGAACACCCATTTGGTCCCAATGATATTGTGACCTTGAGGGGGCTCAACAAGGGACCAGACCTTGTTTCTTTCAAAGTTTTCCAACTCCTCATGCATAGCGTTTATCCAAGACTCGTCAGATAGAGCATAACAAACGTCTTTGGGCTCAAATGAGGCGATGAAAGAATGGAGACAAAGAGAGACAAACCAGCTTTGGAGCGTGTGACACGCTCAAAGAGGTCTCCAATGATCTCGCACTCAAGAAGGATGGTCCTTTTGAATGTGTCTAGGAGGTCCACGGTGAGATGAAGAAGTGGCCTCTACCTCATTAGCAGATGAGATAGGAGCAGAGCCACTAGCTTCAGAAGAAGCAGAAGGTAAGGGCTGATCTCCTCGAGGTGCTTTGGAAGAAGGTACCTCAAGAGGAGGAGGAAGAACTGGATCGGGTAGACAACCCTCATCTCCGTCTTCCTCATCGTCCACAAAGATGGACTCAGACTGCTCTAGAGAACCTGAGATATCAGGCCTAGTCCCGGTGGCCTCATCGAAGGTCACCTCACTGTGTCTCTACCATTTTGCTAGACTCAGCCTTCAGCACTCTATAGGCACGAGAAGAAGTCGAGTAACCCGTAAAGATCCCATCACAAGATCGTGACTCGAACTTATCTAGGTTCCCAGACTTCAGAATAAAACACTTGCAACCAAACACACGAAAATGCGAGACGCTGGGTTTTCACCCATATCTCAACTCATAAGAAGTGCGATGCAAGAGTGCCCGAAGAAAGACTATGTTAGAAACATGACAAGCAGTAGCAATGGCCTCAGCCCAAAACTTCCTAGGTGTAGAGTACTCATCAAGCATCGTCCTGGCCATCTCGACCAAGGTACGGTTCTTCCTCTCCACAAAGCCATTCTGTTGGGGGACGTATGGAGACGAGAACTGGTGCTCTACACCTGTCTCACCACAGAAACTCTCAAAGTAGGAATTCTTGAACTCGGTGCCATTATCACTGCGAATTGCTCGTAATGCACAGGAGCTCAACGAAAGCCTACTAAAAAGACCACGAAAAAGAGTAAGCGTCTCATCCTTGAGGCTAAGAAAAACACCCAAGAGTACCTCGAGAAGTCATCGATCACAACAAGAATATACCACTTCCTCCAAATTTGCACTCAAGACTTGGACCAAGCTGTATCCATATGGGCGCTTGTCACAGTGCATCGATCATTGTCACCGTGGATTGAGAGTGAGAAGCGGCAACCATCTTGCCGTGTCGGCATGGAGAGCAAACTAGATCCTTGACCATCTTGAGTTTTGGCAAACCACGAATGAGATCGTGGCCACGACTCGTGTCAAATGATCAAAGCCTAAATGACCTAGTCTCCTATGCCGTAAGGTCAAATCACGGGATTGAGGCAATTAAACACCGAGAGGATCACGGAAGACTCGGAAAAATCAGCACGAAAGATCCTCCCATATCGAGAAATCCATAAACTAGGCTACAGAAGAATCAAGAATTTTGCAATTGTTTTCTTAAATCTCACCTTGTAACCGTCATCGATGGTGAGAGGCGAAAGCGATTATCTTTGCGGCTTACTTACTAAGGCAACCTCTTTCAAAATAAAAGAACCATTAATGCTCACGGTACATTTAGCGATGGCGTGCCCAAATGAAGCATCTCGAAGGTGATCGTCTCATCACCTCGAGCACGGGCTAGGAAGAAAACCAACGAGTCTCCGGTCATATGGCGAGAACACCGAGTCTACAATCCAAACCTTTGCCTTCCCGGCCGGGCGACCACAGAGTCAAGCAGTAAAGTCTCGATCTTGGGGTGAATCAGCGATGATATGGGCACCCAATCTTGAGTAACACGTCGAACAGATGAAGTAGTCAAGCAAGACTGACCTCTATCTACCCTACGCTCTCTGTCACTCAACAAGCCAGAAGGTCTGCGTGCAGACCTGAAGCTGTTGCTGAATCCGACTGCTATGGAAGAGCGGGTCGAAATTCCGGCAACATGCTGATCACGCCGCGGGTAGCCATCTCGAAAGGGAAACCGAGATCTACCCTCAAAGCGACGAAAGTCACGATCAAAGGGAGCATGAGGACGAAAATCAGAAAACTCAGAAAAACCAAGTCCTCGATGCTGCCCTAAATCACCAGCTGTATCAAACCTAGACCTCATGTTGGTCTCAGGTGCACTCATGATCTCGGGCTGACCATGAATGCGCCTAAAATACTCAACATAGTATCTACGCGCGATCTTGGCGCGCCTGAAGCAATGATCAACCAAATGTCCATCCTTCTGACAGAAGGTGCAATGATACTTCACCTTCTGAGAGGCCGAAGCTGCAGGTGGAATCACCTTGCTGTCAGAGATCCATTGAACAAAACCCGGTGATTTAAAATTGACTTTCTCAGTCCTAGGCTTAGTTTTGATCACACCTGGTGCTATGGTTCTGAGCACGACAGGTGGATGCTTCCTCATATCCTCATGAAAATCATATCCTAGACCTTGATTAAATTTACAAATCTTGGATTTGTCTAGAATGAGATTTAGCTTCTTCTTGCCTCCTACAAATTTCTCAAGAGTGTTCATAAGATCCGACACTCCGAAAAAGAGAGGTGCAAGAAGAGCAGCGAGAAGAAGGAATGCAGCGAGAAGATAAGGGAGTAGAGGAAGAAGAACCAACGACATAGGAAAGATTGGCTTGTGCATGCACAAAGACTTTTGAGGGACAGTCCTATTGCTAGCAGATTGGTTCACGTTGCTAGGCGTCTCTACCAAACCCTTAGACTTCTTCCCAGCACACACAATACAAGCAGAAGATTGTGTTTCTAGAAAGTCCTTAGTTAGCTTCACACATTTTTCATCCAAAGCAACCAAATCACATTTTAGTTTATTACATTGATTGCATGGTGAGCTAACAAGGTCCTTAGAAGCATACTTAGCCAGTTTGTTATTGTAATCAATCATTTCTTGAAACTGCTTGGATACAGATTCTAGTTCAGCAGTTAACTTATGACAGTTTAAACAAGAAACAATGGGCTCTAGTAGCGCAGCTTGGAATTCAGCAATTTTGTGATTTGCTCGTTTTAGGTTCATCTTGAGGTTATTACAATTTTCACAAGTCTCGGGCAGATCAAGCAGCATGGTATATAGACCTCTAAACGAGTTGTCCTTAATCTCACATGAGGTGCAAGCAGTAGCATCAACAGTAGTAGATGAAGGAGGTGCTACCCTACTCATCTCTAGTTCAGCAAGAAGGCTAATGTTCTCCACTTTAATCATGTCTAGTTCAGAGGACACACTATCATGCAAGGTCCTTAGTTTTTCCATGTCATCAAGCAGAGCACAGCATGTGTCACAATCATCACGGGAGGGAGCAGATGTAAGTAAAGTAAGCTCCCGTGATAGTCTAGCTACTTCCTTCTCCAACTCAGAACACTTAGCCCTAGACTTAGCATGAAATCTACTTAGCTTAAGAAAGGCATCATTAAGCTGGTCGTAAGTGGGACTAACCTCATCGGAGTCGGAGTACAGCTCGCTGTCGCTTAGTTCGCCCCCGAGGGCCATGAAGCACATGCCGGAGAAGTTGTTGTCGTCCTTGGGATCTTGATCGTCCTTTCCATCATCGTCAATCCACCCCTCCACCTCGCTGGTGTCAAGCTCGTCGAGGGCGGTGAGGACACGATGGAACAGCTTCTTTGCCTTCCCAAAGTTGCGGAACTTCTTCTTGCCTTGGTCAGGTGCTGAGGGCTTCGTGTTACGGTTCTTGTCGATGTAGTCATTCTTGCCCGAACCGCCGTAGTCACCTTTGCCCTTCCCCAGCTTGGGGCAGTTTGCTCGGATGTGGTTGGGGCCACCACACTCGAAGCAAATCACAGGACCTCCTCATTTTCCATCCCTCCTCCTTTTGTAAGCATGGGAAAACTTCCGAGCTAGGAGGGCTAGTTGTTCATCCTCAAGCTGCTCTAACTGATCATCAGTTATGTCACAGAGAGCAGCAAGGGAGAACCCGTGTATCGACTCAGAAGAAGATCCAGAGGTGGGATCAGTGACTAAAGCCATCGACTGTGACTTCGATCTTCGAGAGACAATGTCAATCTCGTGAGTCTTGAGACGCGAGTAAAGCGCATCAAGAGTCAGGGTCGAGAGGTCCGTGCTATCCTTGATGGTAGTCACTTTCATCTCCCAAACACGAAGATCGAGTCGAGAAGCATCTGTCGGCGTTATCCGAGTCGGGGTATGTAAGACCGACCGCTCGGAGGTTGCTCAAAATCTTATGGAAGCGCGAAAAACACTCGTCAAGAGATTCACCAGCAAGCATCTCAGATTTACTGTATTCACGCTTGAACTGGTCTTGTCGAACCATCTTAATCTGAGTGGTGCCCTCATGGTATGCATCGAGGGTCACCCAGATGTCGTAAGCAGAAGGCAAATGAGAAATGCGATCGAACTCACTTCTGCTCAAACCCTGAATGATAATGTTTCTAGCCTTAGCATTGGCCTCAACCTCAGGCATGTTTCCCACATTGATGTTTTCATCGGCAGGAACGGAGAATCTAACCTTCACCTTTCTCCAGATGGCATACCCCTGAGCCTGGATGTATGTTTCCATTCGGCTCTTCTAGAAGGGGTAATCCAGGCCATCAAAGACTGGAGGCTTGGTGGAATACTTGTCCGTTGCCATGGCTCAACTGATCGGTTAAGATCTATAAAGAAGAGCTAACTGGCTCTGATACCAATTGAAGGACCGAAATGGCAACAGAGGGGGGGTGAATGGTGCCTTAAAAATTAAGAACTCCCCTTTACTGTATTTAAAACAACCCTACAAAGCCCTCTAGATATCTGAAGAAGAGTGAAGCAAAATCAGAGAACGAAAACAAACTTCAGATCGCTTACGTCGTGAAATCGGAAGCTTCGCTTCAGTCATGGAAGTTTCGCGGTATGTTCTTCACGTGGACAATCGGAAGTTCCGATTATCCTGATCGAAGAACAGTGCGCTTGGGTTTTTCCCAAAAATCCGAAATACGAAATCTTGAATGCACTTCTCAGGTCAAGTTTCGCAGGACATCATCCTAAACAACATCTTGACCTCATGGAGAAGAATCGCAAACAAAGATTCAATAAACAAAGCAAAATCGGATTTCTTGAAGAAGGGGCAAGACAGACCAAAAACCACAATAGACGAGATTCTCATATTCTTAGCTCATGAAACTTTGAGGATATATTAGCAATATCAAAACGACTCTAGATATTAAGTTTCATGCTATTTCATAAGACGAATCAAAAGATACACCAAAACCCTAGATATTCAACATGAACAGGAAGGGAATAAAGAGAGGCATAAATAAGTAATCAAAACCTCAGAGTTTCATTGATAGAAATCAAGAGATTACAGAGGAAACACAGAGGAATGATTACAAAGATTTTTAGTTCATCCTCTCCAACTCAACAAACTCTCAAAAAGCAAAACAAACCCTTTTGCTAAAGCTAAACCTAATTTTCTCTCTCAAAATCTAACCCTAACACCAGGGGTTCACCTCTATTTATAGCCTTTGGCTAATGGGCCTCCAACCCATTAAGCCCGTTACACCCGAACGGAGCCGCCTCCACTTGTGCCGCTTTGCGAAAAGACCGTTTCACCCCTTGCACACCTTCTGGAAGCCTCCCGTACGCCTTGTTGTCCTTGACTCGTAACCACCTCAAGATTCACGCCGTCTTCGACACATCCCGACCGTTCTGACCTCAACGCCGCCTGCGCCTAGTCCGATCACCTCGTGTCTCGCCACGACTTCGTCTCGATGTCCTGCAGTCAACACAGACAAAAACACATCACATAGCATTGCACAATATCATAGCATCAACATTTGTACAAGACTCAAACTCATACAAACTCAAAATCACAAATTATACTTCTCTGCACAGTTCTGGACACAATCGGAAGTTCCGCATTTACCACAGCGGAAGTTCCGATTTCCGGAACATCCGCACTTGTCAGGATTATCGGAAGTTCCGTGCTTACCATTGCGGAACTTCCGATTATCGGAACATCCGCACTCCCAGATTTTCAATTTCGATTTTCGTCTCAGAGGAATACTCACGTCAGTATTATCGGACAAACCGCGACCCCAGGTGCGGAACTTCTGATTACTTCAACTGAACACAATTCCCAGATTAATCGGAAGTTCCTATTTTCATAGCCGGTAGTTCCGATCATCGGAACTTCCGCTCCATACACAGCGGTAGTTCCGATTACCCTGTTTCAGCACAGAAACAGTACAAAACCGAGAGACACAACTCTCAACCTATTCAACAAGTTGTCAAATACTCATCACTCACAAGGGAGGACCTCTCACATGGTCTCTCAGATAATCACAAAGAGTCCGTCAGATCTCATGAGCAGACCGCAAATGAGCGACACGCTCAAACTCCGATCGACTAAGGCCTTGAATCAAAAAATTTCGAGCCTTGCTGTTGTCCTCCACATCTGGAGTGATCAAATTGTCATCGGCTGGCACGACATAAGGGTTTTTCACCTTAAGCCAAATTGCGTGCCCTTGAGCCTCGATGTAGGCCTGCATTCGGGCCTTCCAATATGCAAAATCATCTCCAGGAAAAACATGTGGCTCGATTGAATACACATCACCGCCATGGCTCCAAAGACCGGTTAAGATCTATGAGAAGAGCTAACCAGCTCTGATACCTCTTGTAGGACCGTAAAGGCGACTAGGGGGGCTGAATAGGCGCTTTCGCAAATTTCTCGCCTTAATCAAATTCAACACGAACTTTACTCCTTTAGCTATGAAAGCTAAGAAGATCAGTAAGCGCACAGAGGAAACCTTGTGCTGAATTCGATAACTCCCTCAACCGCAAGACACAAATGTGGAGAATTGATCTCACTGGTCTAGTCTGGGCACTGGCGGTCTAACCGGCTACCAAAGGACGGTCCGACCGATTTAAATCGGTTCGACCGGCCGTTAACAGGCGGTCTGAATGCTGGCGGTCTGACCGCCGTATAAAAATCGGTCCGACCGATTTAGTCCAGAACTGAAACTCAATGCCCAAATCCAAAACAAAATTGGGTCCAACTTTTGATTCAACCAATGAAACTTGACCAAATTTGGAGCACACGTCCCTAAGGATATTAGAGACCTATTTCTAGCGACGATCCTCTAGATCCACTTCACAGAAACGATCTCTGACGGTTTTACCAAAGAAGTGCACAAACCCTAGAAATATGAAAATCTTGATTCAAGACTTGCTTGTGGGGGTTGATGGTCTAGATGATTCTAGGAGTATTCCCACATGTCAAAGGAAGATAAAATCGGTCAAGAGACCAAGCATAAACACTTGAATCAAGGAAGCATCAAATTCATCAAAAGAGAGAAGAACACAAAAGGAGACAAATGATCTCTCAAGCAAGCATCACAAGATTGATTGATCTCACAAGATGCTTACAAAGCCACTCCAACAAGGAGGACAAGAGCTCAACAAAGAGCACACAACCAATCTCTCCAAACCTCTCCTCTCCTCTCAAACCCTAACCCTAACAAAGGGTTTTCCAAATGAGGGCTCCAAGTGCTTCAAGGGGTTTTACATCTCCCCCCTTTCTATTTATAGGAGAGGCCTAGGGTTTCACTTTTGGGACCCACACACACAAGCAATCGCCTGCTTCACCACGTGTAGGTTGATCAGCGGCTCTCAACACGTCGGCCAGTCTCTCCCGTCCGAATCCCATCGGAACCCCCCAGAGACCTGCACCGACTTCCGCACCGCCTGATCCAACCAGCAGCACCGAACTACCCGTTCGATCCATCTTGCCCATTCTGCACCATGCTTGAGTCACACGACCTCACCCGGCATCCATGATCGTTCTGGACCTCAGCTCTCCAAGCGTAGTACCGATCCACCTCACCGTTGACATCGTTGACCTGCAAGCCACCTGCACAGCAATAGACAAACAAATCGTCTCTGGGAACATCTTCTTCACAAGTTGACCTACGTTAGTTCCACAATGCAATATGCAACAATAAAGCATTGAAGTTCATACAATAAAAACAATCAAAACACATCAATGCCAAGAAAGCTCACCTTCAAGTGATCGGCAGTCTGACCGCCCCACACGGCCGGTCCGACCGATTTCAGGCCGGTCCGACCGATTCCATAACGGTGGTCGGACCGCCCGAAAAGACTTAGCCAAAATTCCATCTCGAAAATCCGAAACCTTCTGGAATTTTCAAATTAATAGAACTTTTGACTGGGAGCTCCAAAAATTATGTGACCACATCCAGGAGACTCCCCTCACTTGCCTACACAACCTAGCTTTGGCCTAGCCCCAAATTGCATCTTTTAGGCAAGACCGGTCGGACCGGCCACCACGGCAGGTCGGACCTCTCCACGGGCGGTCTGACCACCCCTGCCACCGGTCAGACCGCCTGTGGTCTGACAGACCTGAAGCAAAATCGAAAATGCAAGATTTTGCAAACCAACAAAGTCATTGCCTATTGACTCATCATTCTAAGATCGTGCACATATCCTCACGATATCCACAGGTAGTATGGCATTGCATTAGCCGAAAGTCCAATTGGAGAAGATGTTGGTGAAGTAAAAGAAGTAGAGGATGCAGTGCAGCAGGTTGAAGTAGTGGTTGTATCCTTAGGGTCGATGTCCTCATCATCTATGATGCTGCCTAATGGAGATGATTTACTTGTACTTAGGAATCTAGGACTACGACCAGTTCAAGAAGGTCTACAACCAGTTCTGCGCAGGTCTCGACCACTTCAAGAAGTCCTACGACCCGGTTTGACCGATGCTCGGCGAGCCATGACTCGTTAGGGAGCAATCCATGACCGAGAAGCGAGCACAAGACTTGTTGAACACAATCTATGACCAGAGATAGTATGAACTCCTCAAGACCACCCAGGACCAGTCCTACGACCAGGTCTTCGACATAGATACGTGACACAAATAGTGAATAAGGTGTTGTGTCACCGTTTTAGGACTAATAGGGCCTTGTAAGCGTGTCGAGGTCGGAGTCCAGGTTGTGTACGCCTCTTTCCACGGCCGCACAACCCTAGGTCGACCTCCTCACGTCCCCCTATATATATACATTAGCCGTCATAGTTTAGGGTGGGTTTTTCTTTGAGATTATTCTGCTTAGCAGTCTCGCCTCGCGTTCGGTTGAGGAACCCCACATTTTGAGCTTCATCTATATTCGCAATACAATATCAGATTGCATCTTCTACTTTCTTGCTTGTGTTCTCGATTCGGATGCAGGAGATAGCCTTCTTGGCGAGGTCAACAACGTTCGGCACAGTTGATAACCATCAGAGCAGTGGTGTAGTGATTGTGAGGGGTATGATCTGTTTTGGTCGGAGCCTTCGGATCATCAACGTCGAGTTCTCCACAATCGACTTATCAGTAACTTTTGGAAGATCGAGCCACCGTCACATCACGACCGGTCAAAAAAATTGTCTCTCGCTAGCCTTGGACTAGAATAGGGGTATTCTACACCCCCTCCCATAAAGTGCCTCGATTGGTGACATTTAAATGCTTGACTAGAAGCCCCTGTTGTTGGAGAAGTTGGCAAACACCAAGTATTTCTTCCAATTCGTGTTATAGGACAACACACAAGCACACGTCTTCCAAGATATGATTTGTCCTCTCAATTTGACATCCCGTTTGTGGGTGGAATGTCGTGCTAAAGAAGTAAATCGGTTCCTGTAATAGCCCAAAAAAATTTCCAGTTAAAAATAAAATTTAATTATTTTTCTAAAATTTTCTAAATTTTAAAAGCTTTTTCCTAATTATTTTAAAGACAAATAAATTATGTGCAAAATTTAATTACCAATTATGAGTTGGAAATATTTTATTTAAGTCCAAAATTAATCAGGGAATTTCTGTGAATTCTTCCATGATTTTGAACTTTATTTGCTATTTTCTAAAGCCTAAATAAATTATCTAAATTATTTTAATCACTAAATCTATCGAAAATCCAGAACAGTGGTTGGGCTGAATCCTTCCCATCCCACGACCTTGCTCTTCCGTACCGACCCATCGACCAACCTTCCTCTCTATCTTTCTCTTCCGTCCGAACCCACCAGTCATCCCCGACCTCCCTCTTTGTTTTCCTCTCAGCCAAAACAGAGCGCTGCCTGATCCGGTCGATTACACTGCATTGAATTATCTGTTTCCACTCGAGATCATGTGCAATTATTCCCCTCGATCACCCTTCACTCACTACCACACTCAATAGACCGTTTCTCCATCTTAACTCGTTTTACTTGTCGCCGCCTCATCAGCTATTAAACACCTACGCACGCCCTCAACGACCCGTCTACTCCTTGCCCTATAAAAGGGGGCACTACCTTCGCATTTCTCCTCTCACACCTTTTCCCGAATCCACAACCACTTTCTTCATTTCTATAGCCGGAATAGAAGCCTCGAAGCTCCTCCGCCGCCAGCGCTAGCACCGTCGATTGCCCCGCCGTCCGTTGGTCTCTATTGTCGTCGTCTACAACAGGAGATTTGCCGCATCGTGTTCTACCTTAGGCGTACTCCTTTGCTGGAGTGCCATCGGAGCACCGTCACCACTGGAACCCGTGCACCACCACCGCCAAACCACCTCACCGCCGACCACTCTATCGTGCTTCGCCGTCGTAAGGTATCGCATAAGGTTCATCGTCTTCTCCTCTTTGTTTTGTGCACATTCGTGTAGCTCGCCGTGGCGTGTATTGTCGACGAGCTTGTAGTTGACTGCCCACTGCTGCCCAGAGTAGTCGTAGTTTCTATCGACTAGGTAGTCGTAGCTTCCGTCGACTAAATAGTAATAGTTTCTATCGACTAGGTAGTTGTAGCTTCCTTCGTCTAGGTAGTCGTAGCTTTCATCAATTAGATAGTCGTAGCCTTCCTTCGACCAGTCTTGTTGAAACCTTTCCTTAACCCGTGTTGTTGAAACCTTCTTTCGACCAGTGCAGTCGAAACCTTTCTTTGACCAGTGTAGTCGAAATCACTTTCAACCAGTGTAGTCGCCTCCTTTCTTTTGACCAGTGCAGTCGAAATATCTTTCAGCTAGTGTAGTCAAAATCCCTTTAGACTAGTGTAGTCAAAATCTTTCTTTCGACCAGTGTAGTCGAAATCTCCTTCGACCAGTGTTGTCATAACTCCTTCCGATCATGCGAGATGAATAATACTTAGAGGTGAACAGTACTCGACGATGAACAATACTCGAAGATACCAGTACCCAGGAAATGAACAGTACTAGAAGATGCACAGTACTTGGAAGTGAACAATACTCTAAGATAACCAGTATCCGCGAGATGAAGAGTGCTTGGAAGAAAAGCGATACTCGAATTCGATCATTTCTTCTGATATTCAACTTCGAGATGTTCGTTCTCCTTCATACGAACTTCAAATCCATCGATTCTTGTTCCTAAATTCCTATAAATTCAGTATCTATCTTTCATAACTAAATTTATTTATATTTGCTTGTTTTTGTTGTATTTTTGCGTATAGATTTCGATAACTCCGGGGAAGTTGAATTAGAAGAAGAGTCCTTCGAGCAAAGGCAAGTTATACCTTTGACCATATTGACCATAATATTTTACATTATTTAAATTCTATTTTAAATTATTATTGCATGTATATTTCTATACAATTATTTTAAATTCCTATTTTAAACTATTATTGAATAGTATATCCCTTGTCACCATAGTTAAAATAAAATTTAAAAATAATATGCTTAGACAATGCTTAGACCAAAATCTTGAATTTGGGGAGTTTAGCCAAACTTATTCAACTTTGATTCAAATTGAGTCTGTGGCATTGTCTTACCATAGAAGTTTTAGAAAATGATTTTACTTGCAAAATAAATTAAAATAGTTTAGACTTGGGTAAATGGATGATTAGTATGGTGCAAGTCAATGCACAAGATAGATCAATTTTCATGACCGAGTCCAGGGTTGAGGAATGTTGCCCAGGTTGGTTAAGGACCGGTCTTCGAGCCACATCTTGCTAAGCTCTACCGTACTACCACATGTCCTGTGTGGGCAGGACTAAGCTAAATAATTTGTAATACTTCATTGTTGTTTATGTTAAGTTGATGTGTGGGTGTCGGTTAGATAGTAGTCCTACTTGATGCAAAGGGGGCTTCCGGCGGGTGGTTAACCCAATGGAGGTGAAACCTTAGTGGGCATAATAACCTTGGAGTAAAGCATTGTAAAGGCCTTGACGCGTTCTCTAGACTACTTACCTAAGGTAGTGACCAGTGGTATCGATGGATGACAAACAAACTAGAGAGATCGTGTTGTGTGGGTAAAGTTGTACAGTCTCTGCAGAGTGTTAAACTATTCGAATAGCCATGTCCACGATCATAGACATACTGAGCAAAGCCACTCAAAGTTAGAATTTGGTTTTGTTTTTAAAATGATTTAGCAAATGATTTCAGGATGGTTAATCCTTATGGTAAAATTGGGCGGTTAGCCATTTGATATGCGGGTATCCTTCACCATTCTTGACTGGAGGTTATCCACTATAAAATTCCAAATTAAAAATCTAGTTTTAGTTCTGGATTAAAAGGATTTCCTTGAACTTAGTATTGGTATTTAAACATGAAAATACAACTTTGTGCAAAATAACAATATACCCCTTGCCTTTGACATTATTCAACATAAATTATACTCTGTTAGTTGGGTGTAACTTGCGAGCACGGTTGTTGTGCTCACTCTTGCTGAATAAAATGTTTTCAGGTGAAGATTATTATGAAGTCGGTGAGGATCATGACGACTAGGCTGCGCCCCCAGACGATTCCCTGTGGCGAATCGTTTGGCCTACCTATTTACTTTGTTTCCGCTGTTCTTTTATGTTTGGCCTTGTGCCTAATTTTGTAATAAACTATGATTATCAATGAATTAGTGCATGATTTGATTTTGCTATCAATTTTGTTTGACTGTGTATACTAACTATTCCTGGACTAGTGTATGATTGTAACTTGCGAGCACGGTTGTTGTGCTCACTCTTGCTGAATAAAATATTTTCAGGTGAAGATTATTATGAAGTCGGTGAGGATCACGACGACTAGGCTGCGCCCCCAGACGATTCCCTGTGGCGAATCATTTGGCCTACCTATTTACTTTGTTTCCGCTGTTCTTTTATGTTTGGCCTTGTGCCTAATTTTGTAATAAACTATGATTATCAATGAATTAGTGCATGATTTGATTTTGCTATCAATTTTGTTTGACTGTGTATACTAACTATTCCTAGACTAGTGTATGAAACATAGAGAAACAGGGATCCTTCGTTCCTAGGTTTGACAAGAGTGGTATCAGAACCAAATCGACTGTAGGTCGTGGCCTTAGAACAGATAAAACCTTAAGGACTTATTTTTGAAAACTAAAAATACTTTGGTCTTTCTGGTGTCCTTTCTCTTTAAAATGATTACTAACTCGTCTCTCTCTCAAAAATTGTAGATAGCAAAATCGTCATTTCCCATAGGATCTTCGCACATTAGGCTGCAACACTCTTGAGGATGATGCAGCATCTGCACTTTGAGGAGAGGCCATTGTACCAGGGGTACAAGTACGTGGTGGGCACTCAAAATCGTTGGAGGGTAGAAGTGATACTCTACTCCAACCTGCAGCCTAACACGGAGTTCCATATCTTCAATGCCCCAATGCAGCATGGCTCCTTTCCCGAGGGTATCCAAGATGCTGCCAGAGAAGTTGTCCGTCGACTTCGCTACATCTACGACCACCACTTCCATGACACCGGATTCCGCTACTACTCGATGCATGTCCCCACCCAACTCGGTAATACTTTTTGTTCGACCAGAGATGAGGTCCATCCGGAGTTGACGCACCAGGTGGACCTGACAACTGCTATGGATCATGCCTACTGGCACACCTTGGATGAGCTATGTGCTACCTAGGAGAAACTAGAGGCAGCAGAGGAGGAATTGGCCCGCTACAAGGAAGGCGAGGCTAGTTATAGTACCCTGACTACACCATGAGACCCCTTAGTTTTTATTTATAGTTCTTCCATTAGGCGCCAGTTATGAGCTACCAATACGCTTTGTGGTAGCCACAATTGATTAATGGAATAAAATAAAAGAACTATTTTGAAAAGTTGTTCTTTGCCTTGTGTTGTTTGGTTCTTGGGCTATTATAGATTTATCCCCCTTAGAGCTCCCTGTCTATCTTTTCTAAGCCTTTGGATGATCTGGTAGATGGTGACCACTCGCAGGACAGACAGTGGCAGTGCTAGCGGCCAGGGGAACGATAAAGCATATTATCAGGCCAACCCAATCCCGCAGCCACCACCACCAGTGGCAGAAGGACCTGACTCGCGCCAAATGATGGCGAATCAAACGCACTTGATTGACTCTTTCGCCCAGCCCTTGAACAATGCTCAGAATGCAGCAGCAGCTACTCAGGCTCCTCCTCCACTTCCATCCGAGAGCAAACATCTCAGAGTTTATGAGTGCCAATGGACGCATATGATTGGCTGAGGGCAATAGGCAAGAAGCTAGACATTGCCCAATGTTCTGACCGTGAAAGAGTTCTTTTTGCTTCGTATCAGCTGAATGGACCCGCATCAGAATGGTGGGACAACTTTACCCAAGCCCACCCAGAGGCTCAGACTATCTCGTGGGGTGAGTTTATGCAGGCATTCCACCGTGCACACATCCCTGTAGGAATGATAACCTCGAAGAAAATGGAGTTCCATTCTCTCCATCAAGGCAACCGCTCTGTCAATGAGTATTTGCATAAGTTCAACTAGTTGGTCCGCTATGCCCCTGAAGATGTAGCTTCTAGTGAAGCCAAGCAGGAACACTTTCTAGAGGTACTCAACGATGATCTTTCTGTTCGTTTGATTGCTCAGGATTACACCTACTTGCTGAACAAGGCTATGCATTAGGAGGGCAAACACTTGGAAATGGAGAACCGCAAGAGAAGAATGGTGGCCCATAAGTTCATCTTTGGGGGATTCCCAAAACCCCGCATTGCTCAGCCTCTACCATCTCAGCGTGAAAAAGTACAGTCTGCCTCGACTAGAGCACATGTGCCAGCACAGTGCCCCAACAATTCTAGCTTCCGCAACAACCCATTAGGTCCATTAAAGAAGAACACAACTTCCTCGGCCGCAAGAGTGACTTGTTTTCACTGCAATGAGACATGGCACTATGCCAATAGGTGTACAAAGAAGAAGCAACCCGCAACTCCAAGCAGGCTAGCTCAAGGAGTTCCAACCTCCGACAGCACCCTGAAGTCAAATCAGTTTGTGAAGGGACATGTGAATCACATCACAACTGAGGAAGCTCAAACCGCACGGGATGTCGTTCTTGGTACGTTTCTCATCAATTTCATACCAGCATCAGTCTTATTTCATTCGGGAGCTTCGCATTTGTTCGTTTCAAATAAGTTTTTGGGAAAATACAGGTTGCCTATCTCTCTCTTAGTTAACCCTATGTTAATCCATTCCCTGGGCTTGGAAATGAGGACCAGTTCCATATGCCCAACCCTCACCATGGAAATATCTAGAGTACCCTTCGTGGCAGACTTAATAGTCTTTCAATCCGAAGGATTAGATGTCATTCTCGGAATGGACTAGCTTACCAAGAATCAAGGATAAATAGACTGTGCCAATAGGTTTATCACCCGCACCCATGATCAAGGAATTACAGTGGATTTACCAGTTTGATGGCAGTAAAGCTTGAAGATTTACCTGTGGTTTAAGAATATCCGGATGTATTTCCTTAGGAATTACCTAGCATGCCACCAGATAGGGATTATTATGTTCTTAATTGACTTAGTCGCAAGGACTGCACCCATATCAAAGAGACCCTACAAAATGCCCTGGCTTATTTCATGAATATATGAACAAAGTTGTAACACCCCAGCCCAACACTGAGCCTAGAATGCCACCACACTACTCTCTTTACTAATAATTATCGACACACTATAAAAATTACAGCAAGGAAACAATGATAATCATATCAATGGACCACAAGAAGGACATGCATAATTATGGTTCAAACGATAATAATTAAGCAATGGGAATTATAACCAGATAAATAATCCAAAATAGTATCAACCAATGAATCCAAATGAATAAAGCAAATAGTCTAGTCCAAACGTTGTCCTAAATTTTATTCAACCTCTAACATGTCCAGGAGTAATCCAATTCTGAATGAAAAGATTATTATGGCGAATGATCATGTGTTGTCCATGTGCTCTACTCGCTCTCGATTTGCGCCTCGAAGATCACCTAAAGACAACAATAGAGCAAGGCGAGTCCACGACTCGAAGAACACATCCATAAACAACGAACAATAATAAATCAACAGTAATCAATAACTTCATTATCATCACATGCACTTCTATTAATATTCTCATCCATTAATCTCATGTATTAATGCAAATCTAATCTACATGTCCACATGCACTTCTTTCGCGTATACCGGTATAGCATGAGTGAATGCTCGCGACAACATTCACTCTCAAGCCCGCTCCTCCATAAGGATCGGGACCTCCTCCACTCAGTGGAGTTGTGATCATAATGATCACCTTCTCTTATGCAAAGATGCTTATGAATGCAAACATGCAAACTCCATCATAAACATCATATCCAACTTTCCATCATGATTATCAACCAAGATACAAACATACCAATTATTTGTTTGCAATTAAACAAAATAAAAGCACAACAATAATGGTAATAGAAGATAAAGAAAACAGTGATCGATCATTGATCGCTGTCTAGTTGCGACGCACGATTTGGCTAACAGATGGCAACAAGCACGACGCCTCTCCTATATTAAATACACAAACTTCAATACAAGCTATAGCATCATAAGAACAACAATCAATATACTTCGCTCCTACCCGTCCTGAAATATACCACGTTACGCCGGTACCGAATAGTTACCCATTGCGGTCTTAGTACTAAAACGAACGTAACTTTTGACTCGAAAGTCCGATCACCACAAACCACCCCATTCTGGATTCTTCATAAAATTATCCACATTTTCTTAGATTACGAAGACTTCTAATTAAATCATCTAACCCTCCGTATTTAGCCCAGAAAACCGATCTGTCCGCTTCGGAACAGCAGTCTTACTAAATTCATAACTTTTGTTTTACTCAACCAAAATTCGCGTTCTCAGATTCTACAGAACCATTGGACAATTATCTACATCTTTCATGTAGATCAAAAACTCTAATTAAGCTATTTACTATTTGTAATCCGCAGTCTACCAAAACGGCGCCGAAAGACGACAACCGCAAAGACAGTGGCCTTCCGAAAATCATATCTCGAAATCTACTTGTCCGATTGACATGATTAAATATGCTATAGAAAGATATCGAAATTATCTACAATTAACTAGTAGATGAGATTTCCAAAATTCGCCATTAAGGTACCCGAATAAATCGTATAACAGAACAGCATGTTAACAGACCCTTAATCGGCCCCTCGACTAACAATTTCTAAAACCGCTCTCTAATTAAATCAGCAAAACAGAGATAAAAAGATAGATCATTACCTGTAGAAGAATGCCAAAAACACTAAATTTTTCCTCCCTTCTCTCTCTAGGTTAGTCCTTGATTTAATCTCCAACTATGCTTTCGTTTGCAAAAGAACCGGACAACGCAGCGAAGACTCTCGGTGCGATCAGCGGCAGTGAAGCGATCCACGCGGCAGAAGAAGAAGGAAGGAGCAGCCTCGGCGGTGGCTTGGCTTGGCGTCTCACGCAGCGAACCTTCCGGCGGTCAGCCCAGTCCCAGCAGCGGCCGATCCACGCGGCAGCAGCGCCTCGCAAAAATCAAGAAGACAAAGAGAGGCGCGAAGACGCAGCCAGCGAGAAAAGCGGTCGCAGCGCAGAGCAAAAAGCAAAGCGCGCGCGGCAAGGTGCAGGCAAACATGGTCTCGGCGGCGAGCTTTGGCTTCCACGCGGTGGCGAGGCCTTGCAGCCGTCCACGGCTCGGCAACGCTTCAAGACAAAGCGAGCTTCAGTAGCAACAAGCTTCGAGGAAAGAAAAAGCGGCGCAGAAGATTTCTTTGAGGCGCGGAAAAAAAGAAAAAAAAGCTAGGGTTTCTAGAAAATCCAAGATCTATTTATATAGCTCTTAAAAAAATTCTGAAATTCTATTTTTCACAAATTATTTTTATTTAATTACGCACAAGCCCTAAATCCTTTAACTAATTAATTTATTATTAGTATTGCTATTATTATTATTTTCAGAATATTACATTCTACCCCCCTTAATGGAATTCGACCCCGAATTCTACTCGCCGTTCTACTCAAATAAAAACTACACTGCTGAAATTAAACAACAAAATAACACATACCCGACGTGAACAACTCTGGGTATTGCTCGCGCATGCGAGACTCCAACTCCCAAGTCGCTTCTCTCTCAGACTGATGCGTCCACAGCACCTTGACGTATACCAACGTCTTGTGCCTCAGCACTCGCTCCGACCTCTCCAGAATGCGCGCCGGACGCGACTCAACTGTGAGGTCTTGCTCAATAGTCAGCGGCTCTAAAGAAATCTTATGCTCTGGATCTCTCAAAAACTTCCTCAGCATCGAGACGTGAAACACATTATGAACTCCACGCATGGACTCAGGAAGGTCCAGGCGGTAGGCTAACTTTCCAATTCTTGCAATAATCGAGAACGGTCCAACGTACCTCGGGCTAAGCTTCCCTTTGGTACCGAACCGAACAATGCCTTTAGTGGGAGACACTCTCAAGAGCACCTGGTCACCCACCGCAAACTCCAAGTCACGCCTCCTCAAATCAGCATAACTTTTCTGTCTACTCTGAGCTGCCAACAAATTCTGCATCACCATGGCCACACGCTCAACGGTCTTCTCAATGCCCAGCCCACCGTGGGGCGGACCCGCCCACACATAGCACCCCACTTACACTTTCGTCCTCGCTTCGTGTAAAAGGGTTAACCCGGAGGTGCTATGTTTGGATCCAACAGGCATTATATACTAGGACAACTCAGTTGAGACAAGCAATGTGGGACTAATCCCACCACACAACTCCTCATGGGCCACATGGGCCACACTACGAGCGGTAGGGTATTACATTCACCCCCTTAAGGGTGGCGCCCTCGGCGAGATACCGCATCTGCTGCAAATGCCCGAACCACCCCTCGGTACGCGTCCAGTGCGTCCAGTCTTGCAGCACATATGCCATGCTATGTGTCCACTCAAGCCCACATGTGCCATGCGCCATATGTCCGCGCCTGTCCCTGCGTGCCGTGCAGCAAAGGTTGATGCTCGATACCATCCGTAACACCACGACCCAAATTCGGCTCAATGCCCGGCCAGCAGTGGGGGCGGACCGCCACACATAGCACCCCACTTACACTTTCGTCCTCGCTTCGTGTAAAAGGGTTAACCCGGAGGTGCTATGTTTGGATCCAACAGGCATTATATACTAGGACAACTCACTTGAGACAAGCAATGTGGGACTAATCCCACCACACAACTCCTCATGGGCCACATGGGCCACACTACGAGCAGGCCGGGGTATTACAAAAGTGTTTATGGAATTCTTGGATAAGTTCGTGATTGTTTTCATCGATGATATTCTCTTCTACTCAAACGAAAAAGAAGAGCATGAGAAACATCTCAATATAATTTTGGAAAAGCTCAGGGAACATCAGTTTTATGCCAAATTCAGCTTCAGTGAAATTTCAGGGTGAATGTCTTCCGACCTGATCTTGAATTGGAAATAACTGAGCCTCAAATCAATCTTGGAGAAGACACAAGCACCATTCATTTGATCAAACAAATCATCAATACTCGGGATATGATATTTGTTCTTGATGGTGACTTTATTTAAAGAACAGTAGTCGACACACATCTGCAGACTGTCATCTTTTTCTTCACGAATAACATGGGGCTTCCCTATAGTAACAAGCTAGGACGGATGAATACTATGGCAAACTGCTCTTTGAATTGTTGCTTTAATTCGACCAGCTCATCAGATGCCATTCGATAAGGTCACTTGGATATAGGTGATGTCCCATGTAGCAAATCGATGACAAACTAAATTGTCACGGTCCAGCGGCATCCCGAGCAATTCATCCCGAAACACGTTGGGATATTCTTATACCACGGCCACCTGACTAAGCTATGGTATTGAGATGGAGTTGAGTGTGGGCTGCTGCGATGGAGCGGCATATGTGGAGGAGAAAATGATTCATTCTCCGTCAGAGTTGACAAGAGAAACGACTCGTTCTACACAATCAATTACTCCCTTGTGTTTGGCTAGCCAGTCCATTCCAAGAATTATATTCAACCTAGGTGTATCTATCATTATGAAGTTGGCTTTGAATACCAACCCATTAATCTCAATTTGAACATCAAAACAACCGAGTTTTTCCCTCATGACAGACCTGGGTGAGTGAACTAGCATGATGCTTTCTAGGGATGTAGGTTCAAATTCTTGTTGCATGGCAAACTTCTTAGAAATGAATGAGTGAGAAGCTCTGAAATCAAATAACACTAATGTAGGTACTGAGAGAATGAGAATCGTACCACCACTACATCGGATGCTGTGTTGGCCTCGTCGGCAGTTGTGTGGTTCAAATGGCTGCGTCCGAAGCCTTGCATCGGTTTGAGGGCTTGCTGCCCTACTTGACCTCTTTCAAGGCCTTGGGGTCACTACTAAACAACAACAGTTTGAGGTTGAGGCGTTGGATACTTTTTATTTGGGCACTCATTCGCAAAGTGCCTGCGTTCGCCACAGTTGTATCAAGTGACGACTATTTTCTGGTTTTGTATTCTGGACGGCTATCCTCCACAGTTATATTGTTGAACCACGGCTTGCTGCAGGTGAGGGCCTTGTTCTTGGAACCTCAGAGGTGGTGGTGCCGTAAGACGTGAGTTCGATGGTTGCTAAACGCGCGGTCTCGGCTTGCCGCTGCTTGCTGATTTCTGCGCTAGCCACCTGCGCTTGCGACTTTCTACGACCATCCGAGTTCTATCTTCAACTTGGATTGCCTTGTAGATCAAGGTCTGGAAGTTGGGAATATCGTGGGCAACACGTGACCACTTCATCTCGTCATTGAGGTGCTCCCGGAAGAGAGCAGCCTTCCTCCCTTTGGTCGGTATCTCAGAAGCAGCATACCAGACAAGGTCGTTGAAGCGATGGAGGAACTCCATCATGGTCATGTTCCCTTGCTTGAGTTCATAGAACTCCCGCTTCTTAATGTCCCTAAGACACGCTGGGATGTGGGAGTCACAAAACAACCTCTTGAAGGCGGCCCATGTGAGAGTTTGGCCTTCCTCAAGAATGGTCTGATGGTTCTCCCACCAAGCGGCTGCTGCGCCTTGCAACTGATATTATGCATATAGCACCATCTCCTCATCATTGTACTAGGAAATGACCAACTTGCTCTCGATGGTGCGAAGCCAATCATCAGCGTCGAGAGGATCTAACGCAAAAGAAGGTTGGTGGCCGAGTTAGTATGAACTCGCCCATCCTTGACTATGGCAAGGCGGTAGCTCTGCCTTGTGGATATCATGGGGATATGCTCATAATCTTAGGATGATGTTACAATTGGCAATGGTGTTGAGGGTTTACAGAAACACATGTTTTCGATTCTTGATTCAGATCTTTGTCGGGCAATAGGCGGTCGATCGGCTGTATGGTATCGGGCCGCCACCATGGCGGTCAGACCGGCCAAGCCTCGGGTGCAGTGGCTGGCGGTCAGACCACTCATGGTTGAAAGCATTTAGGTCCCTAAGATTTGTTTTGGTAATTAATGATAATATATGAATACGAGACTAACTTGTTTATTGATTATTTAGAAGGTTTGATTCCAGCAGTGGTTACAGAAATTTGGACATGCATGCTTAAGGCTCAAGTCAAGGTACAAGCAGTTTAGGATCTTTTTAATTTTACCAGTCTTAAGGTGAAAAGGGTGGAAGACCAGATTATAGGTTAAATGTTGTACTATTAATTGGGATCAAGACTATTAGCTTGATAGCATGTTCTTGTGGATATTGAATCAATATAGGATCATGCATGCACTCAAAACTTATTTTTAAAAGCAAATCTTGTTTTTTTGAGACAAATCAGTAGTACTAACGTGTTGTCGGCGGAACTACCGTTCTGCAGTATGACTGGAGTTCCCATGGCAGAACTACCGTAGATCGGATGCACCAAAATCTTACGGTACGTATTTTCCAAAGGGACACATTTTGAATTTTATTTGCTCTTTTGGAAGTGCGGTAGTACTGGCGTTCGTTGAGTGGAACTACCGTAGATCGGATGTACCGAAATCTTGTGGTACATATTTTTCAGAGAGACACCTTATGAATTTTATTTGCTCTCTTGGAAATGCGGTAGTACCAGCGTTCTTTGAGCGGAACTACCGCAGTTCGAGGCCACCGAAAAATTCAAGCGGTACATTATTACCAGTATGCGGTATTTTTTTTATGTCCAAAGAAAATCGGTCGTACCGCCATGAGTTGAGCGGAACTACCGACAATCGGAACTACCGCACGATCAATGGCGGTAGTACCACACTAAGTTTCCAACGGCTCTTTCAGACACAATAAATGCTTCTGCTATAGATGTTACCGTGCTAACGTTAGAGGTGCAGTAGTACCGGCCATTGCACGGCGGTACTACCGATTTCGCTGAATTTTTCTGACATTTGCCTACAACGATCATATTTGCTTTTTGGGGGTATAAATACTCCCCCACCAGCTCTAGGACAGAGTGAGAACACTTCATTGAACATCTTTGAGCCTAGAGCATTCACTCCACTACTCATTCACTCTTGTTGCATTCATTGTGAGGTAGTTGAGCAAACATCAAGTGCATTCATTCTAGATTGATCCATATCACTTGATTGCCATCAAGTGAAGTTCGGAATTCATTACTCTTGGTGTTTATCGACGCCTAGATGGCTTGGCGAGAGCTTGCGCGGTAATCTCTTCAAGAAGATTGTGAAGAGGCCCGGCGCCAATTGTGAGTGGTTCGGTGTTCACCATCTTTGGAGAGGAGCCGACTTGATTGGGTCAAGCTTCCTCAACGTGGACTAGTGAAGATCGAAAAATTTTTGATACCACGGGAAAAACTCATTTGTCTTCATTGTGGTCATTTCTTATCCTTATTTATCGCATTTACATTTGTAGCATTTATCTTGTGATAGGAAATCTTGTTAAGATTATCTTGCTTTGTTTAATAAATTTATAGAAAATTTTAAAACCTCCTATTCACCCACCTCTAGTCAGTTATCCTTGATCCTACAAGTGGTATCAGAGCTTGGTCTCTCTAATTTTAGACTTAATTGTTTAGGAGAGAAAGGATGGCTAGTGAGGGTGTGTCAATAGGCAAGGCTCTTTTGTTTGATGGAACAAATTATACTTATTGGAAAATTAGAATATCCATTTATTTAGAGGCCATGAGTCCAAGCATATGGAGGATTGTTAGTGAGGGCCTCGTTATAGCACTTGATCCTACACATCCCACGGAACTTGAGGAACGAAACTCCCACCTCAATGATCAAATGATGAATGCTCTATTTGGAGCTTTAAACGTGGATGAGTTCAATCGAGTGAGCAACCTTGAAACCACTCATGAGATATGGACTACGCTCTCGGAAATTCATGAGGGCACATCCACGGTTAAAGAAGCCAAATTGCATAGGCTTCGGATCAAATACGAGACATTTACAATGTTACCACAAGAAAACATCACCGAGATGTATTCTAGACTCAATAACATTGTAAAGAACTCAAAGGCCTTGGCACTAACTTGCTTGATATTGATATTGTGTGCAATATGCTTATGGCTCTACCGGATAAATATGAGATGTTGGTGACGCTATTTCTCAACTCTCCCGAGTTGCCAAGAATGACACCAACCAGGCTCTTGGGGAACCTCATCACAAATGAGTTCTACAAGAAAGATAAGGAGGAACTTTTGGAGTCAACTTTATCCAGGAAGAAAATTATCGCTTTCAATGCTAAAGCGGAATCAAGTAGTGAAGAAGATGAAGATGAGGATTCCGAAGAAGAATTTGCTCTCCTTGTTAGGATAATAAAAAAATTTATGAGGAGAATGAAAAGAATATGCTCTCAAATGATAACAAGTGCTATAGCAATATTCGTTACTATAAGTGCGATGAGAAGGGGCCCATTGCCTCTTATTGCCCTAACAAGAAGGGTGACAAGGACAAATCATCAAGGAAGAAAGAATACAATAGTAAGAATAAGCTTTTCAAAAGCTTCACAAAGATGGCAAGAATGAAGCTCATATTAGGGAATGGGACTCCGATTCCGACATTGAAGGATCCTTCAAGAAAAGAGGACTTGTCAGTATCGCCATCAAGGAGGCTCCATCGTTGTTCTCCACTCCTACTTGCCTTATGGCAAAAGGAGATAAGGTAAATTCTTTAGATAATGATAATCCTTCTTATGATGAATTTATGGATATGCTAGAATAATTGAATGAATATCCTGGAAAAGAAAAGACAAAGTTTAAGGTCTTAAAGAGACAACACATTTCTCTCAAAGTTTCTTATAAGGAGCTAAAGGAAGCTCATGACTTGCTTATCCAAGAACAATCAAATAAAGCTTGCACTAGTGTTGGAATGGCTTGTGATATTTTTGATAAAATACCTAGTGTAGAAATTGCTAAAACTAGTATATCCACTTCATGTGATGATTTACTTGCCATGCTATGTTGCTCCATTATTGATTCTAAGGATAAAAATGTTAAATCATATGATGCAAAGCTTGTTGTTGAAAACAATGAGCTAAAGGAGCAAGTAATCAAGCTAACGAAAGGTTTGGAACGGTGCTTCAAGGGTAAGGCCACCCTTGATAAGTTTTTGAGTGAGCAAAGGTGCTCATTCAATAAAGAAGGACTTGGGTATGTACCCAAGAAAGGTAAGAAACCAGTAAACAAACCCGCAAGGTTTGTTAAGCAAAATAGCAAATATTGCCACAAGTGCCGGGAAATAGGACATGTGCAACAAAATTGCCCTATTTTAAGACTCCATCCGTTGGTTTAAATGATTCTTGTTATATGCTCAAGAAAACTAAGGATGGAAAGGTAGTTGCTAGATCTGTAGGTACTTCAATTTTAGGTGCTAAGAATAATGCTATTTGGGTGCCTAAAGCCTTGATAACTAACCTCCCGTAACCCAAGCAAATGTGGGTACCTAAAGAACTTGATCTTCTTTTGTAGGTGAACTACAAAACCAGATGGAAGGCATTTGGTGCTCGATAGTGGTTGCACTCAACACATGACTGAAGAATGGAAGATGTTCACCACTTTTGAGAATGGGACAGGTAATGAAAAGATCACCTTTGGTGACAATAGCAAAGGAAAGGTAATTGGTTTGGGTAAAATGTCATTTGAGATTTCCATTTCTAATGTGTCTCCAGTAGAAACACTAAAGTTTAATATGCTATCCGTTGCTCAATTGTGTGATCTTGGATTAAATTGCACATTCTCTAGAGATGATGTAACTATTTTTAAAGAAAAAGAAAAGAGTTTGTTTTCAAAGGTTTTAGATTTGGAAATCTTTACCTTGGCCTAATCGACCACAGAGTTGACGTTAAGCAATGGGTCGCCCCTAGGACATGGTGATACTCATGGTTAAGTCCTCTACGGAACCTCTTTGTCTACTCTCGGTGACTACCGACCACACCGCCCAATCTGGACTAAGTTATTGAACCCGAATTGACCTAAATCAAGCTCAAAGAAGAGAATAACTTTTCTAAGAAACTCACGCTCATCACATAACTATGGTGGGGTAACTACTACCCTATTCATAGACCACGAATGATGGTGTAGCCTGTAAAGTCCAGAGCCCCAACCACAACCTCAACTTCTCAACATTTATGAACACCACAAACATAGAGCTAACCATTTAGCTTTATAACAACAAGAGCGATGGTACAAATCAATTCAATAACAGCCAATTTTGAACAAAATGAATCAAACTATCGAAACGCAGATGAAATGAATTACCCAAAACCCACCTCATCAGGCACGGTGTGTAAATTTAATATTTCTAACTACCACAGACCTGAAGCCTGCTCTGATACCAACTGTAACACCCCAGCCCAATCTGAGCCTGGAATGCTACCACACTAACATAAATATAAATTAAGCTAAGACATTTTGCTAACTTTCGGCAGATTCTCATTTGAATAACTAACCATACCGGGGGTTTGCACAGCTAACAATAGGAATAAACAATTATCCAAACGTACAATCTAAAGCATGTCCATAAAAATTATCCAAGGCATAAAGCATAAATATAAGAATCCTTATGCGGTTTACTCAAATTCTAAACTATCATTCAATTTGTTTATTCAATGGAGAATTGGTTCGTGCCAATGTGCATTCAAGCATAAATCTACTCCCTCCCATGCATGCCGTCCACAAACGGGGTACCTAAAAACACAGTAACAGTAAGAGTGAGTCCAAGACTCAGCAAAGTACATTTAGTAAGACAATAACATAAACAATTGAAACAATCATCATCCATCCACAATTCTCAATAATAAACATTTCATATGCTCATGCTATGCAAATTTCTCAAATGCACTTTTCTTTTCTTTTTTGCATATACGGGTATTGCAGAGTGTTACACCTGTTGGTGTTCACTCATGCCCGCATTATCAAATGCGGGGACCCATTGCCCACTCTTTTCAGATGGGGACCTATTGCCCATATCTTAAATATGGGGATCTCAATGCCCACTCCCGTGGGTATCTCATGCTAACATGCATGATTGATATGAAATGACATGGACAATCCACAATATGTTCTCATAAGAATTATCAATTACCGATCATCATATAAACAATGTGAAATAAACACTTTCATCATGCATAATCATATTAAGCACGCATCAAATCAACCATATTGCCAAACACACAATATTGTACTAAAATTGTACTTGCCTTTTTCCGCTACGGCACGCGAAGAAGCAAAGATGGTGCCTCTACT
Organism: Hsuehochloa calcarea; assembly: GCA_036346395.1. Lineage (NCBI taxonomy): Eukaryota > Viridiplantae > Streptophyta > Magnoliopsida > Poales > Poaceae > Hsuehochloa > Hsuehochloa calcarea. The sequence continues at coordinate 35,115,628 of CM070611.1, forward strand.
CCGGGACTCCGCCTCCTACACAAGAATAGTGCTAACAATAAATACATTGAAAAGTGGACTCCGTTTACGCCCCTTAACCCAACTCCTCGAGACCTAGGGTTCGAATACAGGTTTTGCTCCAAATTCCCGACTGTCTAGCAGAAAGGACTACGGGACAGCAACGCTGACAATAACATAACTTTTACTACACAACTCGGAACAGGGTGATCTTGAACTCTCTGGAAGCACGACAAAACCATCTACAATAATCTAGATGGGAAAGTTCCCTGATTCGGCTTCTTACTAATTCTTATATTCAGGTAAAGTTTCTGTCTCTGCAATCTGACAGTCAAAGAAACAGCGGCGGTAAAAATTCCATAACTTTTGATTGCCAACTCTAAAAATTGTGTTCTTTATCAACTTCGAAATCTTACAGAATTGTCTACAACATTAATTTTGGGTGGCATTTCTGATTAGGCCTATAAATAATTCATAATGGCCAGACAAGACAATCTGCCAATTCTTGTTCGCTCTCCTGGATAGTCGTGGTAAAACTACCATAACTCCTAAACCGTAAGTCCAAATCAGGTGATCTCGGTGCCCAAAGAGAGCTAAAACTGAGGGCTACAACTTCTAAGAGGCAGTTAGATCAGAAAACTTACATATCTTTCCCAAAACAAACTAGCAACCGCGCTAAACAAAACCGATCTGCTACCTCCTCTTGGCCGGCCCTCCAACGGTAGTCTCCTCGCCTTTCCTCCAATGCACCACAGCAAGGAGCTTCGTCGGGGAGGGAGGTGGTGCTTCTGGGGAGGTGGTGGCATAGGGGAGGTGCAATGGGGGTGAGGGGGTGGCGGCTATGAGGGGGAACAGAGGAGAGTTGGGGGCGGCTAGGGTTTGGGGCGCCCCCCACCTCTCTAGGCCGGCCTCCCCTCCTGGTCCTCCTGGGCCGTGGCTCGCGGCCCAGGTTGGTGAAAATATGCGAAATACCCCCTTTTTTCCAGGAATTTTTCCTTTTTTTATTGTTCTTTCTTCTCCCGACTAGCTGTCTAATTACTCGATTAAATTCTAGGGTATTACAGATATGATATCCAATTTAACGAAACTAACGGCTCTCAAGAAGAGCAAGATGATTTGGATGATATAGGTAATGAAGCCTGAAGAGAAGAAATAAATAACAAGCAAATTGGAGACATCAAACCGGAAGAAAATCCGAATGACCCGTCATCTTCTACTCAAGTCAAACCTCCTACCACTTCCTCCACAATTTAAGTTGAAGGAAATATCAAGGAATGAGGATCCTGATCGTCAAACCTAAGCATGTAAATGAAGCTCTAGTAGATCCGGATTGGGTGAATGCAATGCACGAAGAATTAAACAACTTCGCCCGAAATGTTGTTTGAACAATGGTGGAAAGACCCAAGGAGCACAATGTGATTGGCACAAAATGGGTCTTCCGCAACAAACAAGATGAAAATGGAGTTGTGGTAAGAAACAAGGCAAGGTTAGTCACTCAAGGGTATACTCAAGTAGTGGGTTTAAACAATGATGAAACTTTTGCACCCTTGGCTAGGCTTGTGTCTATACACATATTGCTTGCCTTTGCATCAAGCTTTGATATTAAGTTATTTCAAATGGATGTTAAAAGTGCCTTCTTAAATGGCAAAATAACCAAACTTGTTGATGTTTAACAACCTCCTGGTTTTGAAGATCCTAAGAATTCTAATCATGTGTATAAACTCTCCAAGGCGTTATATGGCTTAAAGCAAGCTCCTAGAGCATGGTATGAGCGCCTTCGAGATTTTCTACTCTCAAAAGGATTCAAAATTGGGAAGGTTGATACAACTCTTTTTACTAAAACAATTGATAATGATTTCTTTGTATAGCAAATTTATGTTGATGATATCATATTTGGGTCTATTAACCAAGATTTTTGCAAGGAGTTTGGCAATATGATGTCTAGGGAATTTGAAATATCCATGATCGGAGAGCTAAGCTATTTCCTTAGACTTCAAATCAAACAACTCAAGGATGACACATTTATAAGCCAAATGAAGTATATAAAGGACTTATTCAAGAAGTTTGTACGGAAGATGCAAAGCCCATCAAGACTCCAATGAAAACCAACGGTCATCTTGACCTTAATTAGAGAGGTAAACCGGTAGATTTAAACCATTATAGATCTATGATTGGTAGTTTGCTTTATTTTACCGCATCTGGGCCCGATATTATGTTTAGCGTTTGCATATGTGCACGTTTTCAAGCAACTTCTAATTAATGTCATGTGATGGACGTAAAGAGAATTCTAAGATATTTGAAGCATTCCTCTAGTATTGGTTTATGGTACCATAAAGGTGCAAACTTTGATTTAATTGGATATTCAGATTCTGACTATGCAGGTTGTAAAGTGGATAGAAAAAACACCTCCGAAAGTTGCCAATTTTATGGAAGATCTTTAGTTTCATGGTCTTCCAAGAAACAAAACTCCGTAGCCCTTTCTACCGCCGAAGCCGAATATGTATCCGCTGGAAGTTGTTGTGCATAATTATTATGAATGAGGCAAACTTTGATGGATTATTGTATAAAATTTGATAAAATACCTCTTTGTGTGATAATGATAGTGTTGTGAAAATAGCCAGCAATCCAGTCCAATACTCAAGAACAAAACATATAGATATACGCCACCATTTGTTGAGAGATTATGTAAGCCAAGGTGATATTGAGATTAGTCATATTAGTATTGAGGATCAATTAGCAGACATTTTCACCAAGCCACTAGATGAACGCCGTTTTTGCAAATTGAGGAATTAATTAAATATCATAGACTATTCTAATGTTGCTTGAACTCATGCCTCATGCATATTGCTTCTCTCTAGTGTTTTTAAGCTTCCAAGAAAAAATTCTTTTCATTTTTAATATATATATATATATATATATATATATATATATGTTGATCACTCATGCTCTAAGATAGCCATTAATATCTAAAAACGCATAATGATCCAGAATGATACTTATTTGATTGCAAAACTAAGGATCATTTGCATATTGCTCAAAATCCAGAACTTATCCTTAAAGTTCTAGGATTTTTGGAACTACCGGTGGTATATCTCCGGTACTACCGGATCCCGATCGTGGCAGTGTGCAACTCATGCGTAGTAATCGCATCGTTCCCCTCTCTTTCTCCCTCACCGAAGACGCCTAAAACCTCCACCTAAGATCTTCAAATCTACTTGTACTTTCGATGACTCCAGTTGATTTCTTGCATCTCTAGGGTTCACCTCCCTCGATCCTCAAGGTAAAATCCGGTTTCATCCTCGATTTACCTTGCCTTTTGAACCCTAGGTCTCAAAATTAGAGAATTGTGAATGTAGATGATTTTTGTGCGATTATTTTGGGCAAAAGTACATATTCAGTGTTCTATGGTCTCTATACATCTATTCTACATATTCAATCCATAAGAATCACTGAAAAATCAAAAAGATTGCTTGCCCTAGAATCGGGTCAGGAAAAATGGAACTACCGCTTGTTGTGCGCAGAACTACCGCTATGCGGTCGTACACCAAGAACGCAGCGAGATTTCCACATCCGGTACTACACGCTCTTGTACAATGATACTACCAATTTTCAGGATAGAACAGAAAAATCATTCCATTCAAAATTAAGCCTAATTTTCGTTGATCATTTATTCCTTGTGTAATCCAATCCTCTCTTTTTGAAGATGCCAAGAACAAGGATACTGACTCGCAAGTCGTATGGTTCCCAAAGAGGTCAATCATCCTCTAAAGTTCCTGACCTTGCTCGAGAAAAACGCCAAAAGGTTAGAGAAGACAGAGGCAAGAGTCTTGCTGCCACTAGTTCAGATTCTGAGGATAATTCATCTGAAGCAGGCACTGAGTTAGATGATGTTATGCGAGAACCTGAAGAAAGTCAAATCAACTTGAAGACTATCACAGCTGATGAGTATGCCCTCATGCGTCATCGCAACCAGTTTGTTCTTCCTGCTTCATCTAAAAATCACAAATTCCATACCAGGTTCCAAGAGTTGGTCTATGAACAGTTATATAGGCCAAATAGACAGTTTGCAGATCATAAGTGGGTGGATTGGAATCATCTGAATTCTCTTTATAAATATGAAGGAACATACCGTCTCTTTCAGAGAGCAGGGCTTGATGACTTAGTCACCCTCAAGTGTGACTATGACGAGGAAATCATCAGACAGTTTTGTAATACCCCGGAATTTAATCGGGTAATTAGGAATTCAGCTGGGAGAAGAAAAGGCAATAAAAGAAGAGAAAATACCTGAAAAGAAACGGCATTGTGAATCCTTGTGTTCAGTTGAGTTCTGATTATTTAAAGCTGTTTAAATAAGTGGTGTGGTGCGTCCCTACTTAATGAAGGTTTGTCATGTTAGGATGAACAGATAGACTGAGAGATGGAACAAGGGTTCCATGTGTTTACGTGTAAATTCCGTGATTTGGAACCAAAGGGAAGCTCAACCCGAGGTACGTGGGACCGTTCCTGATTAAAGTGAGAATTGGGAAGCTAGCCCAACGCCTGGACCTTTCTGAATCCATCTGCGGTGCTACAATGTGTTTCATGTCTTAGTCTTTGAAAGTTTTGAGAGACCCGGAGCATAAAATTTCTTTGGAGCCGCGGACTAGTGAACAAGACCTCACAGTTGAGTCACATCTGGTGCACATTATGGAGAGGTCAGAGCGGGTGCTGAGGCACGGGACGTTGGTGTACGCCAAGGTGTTGTGGACACATCACCGAGAGAGAGGCGACACAGAAATTGAGTCCCGTGATGCGCCGACTTTATCTAGAGTTATTCACTTAGATACGTGATATTATGGTAAAGTGTTAGTAAATTTTGGTACGGTCGTTACCCATGGTTAGAATTGGGTCGAATTGCATTTAAGGGGTAGAATATAATACCCCAAAATTTAATCGGTAATTAGGAATTCAAATGAGAAGAAAAGGCAATAAAAGAAGATAAAATACCTGAAAAGAAAGGGGGATTTCTGCTTTTATTCGACAACTTGGGCCTGGGCTGTGGCCCAGGAGGGGCCCAAGTGTGGCCAGCCATAAAGGGGGGGTTCCCACCCCCCTAAAACACTAATCCCCTCCCCCTCTCCCCATTCCTCCCACTTGAGCCGCCGGACTCCCCTACCTGTGGCTGCCACCACCTCTCCCTGCGCCTCCATCTCCACCACAAGACGCCTCTGCCTCCCAATGGCTGTTCTGCGTCCATTGGAAGGAAGGTGAGGAGGTGATTTTTGGAGGGCCGATCAAGGAGAGATAGCAGATTATATTTGTTCGGCGCTGTTGCTCGTCAGTTTTGGGTAAGAAGCGTACGTTTTCTGATATGTCCACCTCTTAGAAAGTTGTAGCTCTCGGTTTTTTCTTTCTGTTTACACCAAGATCACTTGATTTGGACTTACGGTTTAGGAGTTATGGTAGTTTTACCGCGACTGTCCAGGAGATCTGACGAGAATTGACAGATTGTCTTGTCTGGAAATTTTGAATTTTTATGAGGCCGAATTAGAAAATCCACCAGAAATGAATATTGTAAATGATTCCATAATCTTTCCAAACTAATAAAGAACACAATTTTTAGAGTTGGCAATCAAAAGTTATGGAACTTTTACCATTGCTGTTTCGCTGACTGTTAGATTGCAGAGACAGAAAACTTAGAAATTTTTTTACCTGAATATACGAATTAGTAGGAGGCCGAATCAGGAGACTTGTCCAACTAGAATATTGTAGCTGGTTTTGTCGTGATTCCAGAGAGTCCACGATCACGCCGTTCCGAGTTGCGTAGCAAAAGTTATGGTGGTTTTAGTGCTCTGTCCAGAGAACCCGACGTGAAGTTGATGTTTTATTAATTGGCCTAGTAGGGGTATTACATGGCTGATGCAGTAAGGCTCACAAAGTAGACTTAGTTGGAGAATTTAATTACCATTCTAGAAATTCTAAGAAAATCTTATTTGGACCCCTGTACTAATAGATATGGATTTTTAAAGTTGACTGTCCACCGAGGGGACAGATCGACGTTTAGGAATTTGGGGACGGGATCGAGTTAGAAGTTTTACAAGTCCATGGTTGTAGTTATACTGTTTGTTTTGGTCCGTTGTTGTGTCTTAGCGTGTGTTATAATTATTATTCAGGTGGTGGATTGGTACCGGGAGCAACACCTTCTGTACATCCCTCGTTCTCTCGTGGTTAAGGCAAGTATAATGATGAAGGCAAGTATAATGATGAATATAATATGTATTATTGAATGGAAATGTTTGATATATATTATGAGTACTTGTGTGTTCATGTTTGTGATGATGATGACATAATTGGTATTGTTCATGGTTGTTAGAGATATGAATCACGTGTTATTCATGGTTGATGGTCTATGGTTATGTGATTTTGGAGTAAGGATAGGTTATTCATATGCAATGTTGTCGTGGATGCATATTTGTATTACTTTGATAATTCATACATATGCATTATGTTGGGTTACCGAAGTCTTGGTCATGTGAGGACCAAGCAACTCTTGAGGTCCCCGTCATGTTAATGACGGGCTAAAGGTTCCCATGCTTGAAGAGCATGGGCTCAGGTCCCCATACACATGGAGTATGGGCAAAGGTCCCTGTACCAGATGTTACAGGCATGGGTGTGCATCGACGGATGCGCACTTTGCATTACCGGTAAAATGCAAAAGGGAAAGAGAAAGAGAAAGAGAAACCGTTTCCGGGAACAAGTTCTTCACAACTTGACCCACGTTAGCTCCACAATGCAATATACATCAATAAAGCATTGATAACCAAACATTAACCACAATCAAATCACATCAATGCAAACTTGGCTCACCTCCAAGTCATCGGCGGTCTGACCGCCCCACAAGGCCGGTCCGACCGATATCCGGCCAGTTGGACCGATCCCACAACGGCGGTCGGACCGCCCCAAAGGACTTAGCCAAAATTCTAGCTTGAAAATCCGAAACCTTCTGGAATTTTCAACTCAATAGAACTTTTGACTGGGAGCTCCAAAAAAGATGCAACCACATCCAGGAGACTCCCCTCACCTGCCTACACAACCTATTTTTGGATTAGCTCCAAAAACCAATTTTAGGTCAGGCCGGTCCGACCGGCCACCACTGCCGGTCCGATCAGTCCCACTCGGGCGGTCTCGACCGCCTGACAACGCGGCCGACCACTGTGGTCTGACAGCTTGAAGCAAACCCCGAAAATGCGAGATTTTGCAAACCAACAAAGCCATTGCTAATTGACTCATCATCCTGAGATCGTGCACATATCCTCACGATATCCACAACCTTTTACAAGCATAATTTGTCATAATCACCTATGCTCATTGCAAAAAAAATTCAACACAACAAAATAATAGAACTTCTAATAATAAGTGGTATATTCATCTTTCTCTTATTTTATTTGGGTTGTCATCAATTACCAAAAAGTGGGAGATTGAAAACATCTAGGCCCCTAAGATTTGTTTTTCTAATTAATGACAATATATGAATATGGGACTAACTTGTTTATTGACTATTTACAAGGTTTGTATTGGACCAAAATGACGACTAGAGGGAGGGGGGGTGGATAGGAGCACGATCTCTTTTTCGCAAAGATCAGATTCAACACGATTAGCACTCTGATAGCTATGAGAACTACGAATATCAATATTCAAGCACAACAAAAGTCTTGTATTGAATCCAATCTAAACCCCGGAGCAAAACAACCAAAATCAACAAAAAGTCAAATTATTCTTACAATGAGAACAAGTGTGACTAGCTCGAAAAACGAAATTGCAAATAGGTCTAACTTTTGATCTACAACTCGAAACTCGATGAAACTAGGAACACACCTTCTCTAGGATACCAGGAACCTATTCCAATCAAAGATCGTGAAGATCCTTGGCAAAGTTCCGACCTTTTTCCGTTCGAGTGAAAGATGGTTCAAAACCGACTCAAAACGAAAACTAGATCCAAAACCTTGCTCGTGAGTTAGAGATGACCAAGATGATCCTAGATGAGTTCCCACATGTCACAGCAAGCAAGATTAGAGGCAGAGACCAAAGGAAAACTTGAGAATCACAGAGAAATCACAAAATAGAGAGCAAGAATGAAAAAAGAACCATCTCAAGAAAACATGCATAGATTGATTTGTGATTGTTGCTGTAACACCCTGTCTATTCGGAAGACAAGATGCCACCTAACAGACCAACATACTAATCAACTCCTAAGATTAATATCGCATTCAAAGACAAAGAAACGAATAATCCAGATAATAATCTAGAGTTTACTATCAGTTCATCAATATATTAAAACAAGAATTAACCATAGAGAGAAAGATAAACTGTGGATATCATGGGAATATGCTCCAGATCTTAGGATGATGTGACAATTGCAATGGTGTTTACGGTTTGTTGTTTCACGTGTTTTCGACAAAGCCATCAGGCATTCTGGTCAGGGGCGGTCCGACCGGTCCTTGCACGGCGGTCCGACCGGTCCCAAATCGGTCGGACCGGCCATGTGGGGCGGTCGGACCGGCAGTGACCTAAAAGTGGTCAAAACGAGCTGGGCCAAAAATAGGTGTTGTAGGCAAGTGAGGGGATCCCAATGCACATGGTCTCATAATTTTTGGTGTCTTCAGTAAGAAGTTCTATTGGTTTAAAGTTTCCAGTAGGTTTCGGATTTTCAGGGGTTGAATTTCGGCTAAGTCCCAAGGGGCGGTCCGACCGGCTCACAGGGAGCGGTCCGACCGGCTCACCTGGAGCAGTCAGACCGGTTTCTACTTGAACGTCGGTCAACTTCGTGGCGATGTTGTTTTGTTAGGTCAAAGTCATTGGTATCGTGGCATATGGTTTGCATGATGCACATTTTGACTAACATGGGTCAAGTTGTGAAGAACTTGTTCCCGAATTTGTGTTTGCTTGTCTGTGGTTGTGCAGGTTGCTTGGTGGTCAACGACGGTCAACGGCGAGGAGGATCGGGACTAGACTTGGAGAGTTGAGGTCCAGAACGATCGACGATGCCGGGTGAGGTCAATGACTCAAGCGTGACACAAGATGGACAAGGGTGACCTATTGGCAAATCCATGACGCATGGTGAAGCGGTTTAGGTCAAAAGATTAAAGACGGCGCTTCGCGAAGCGTGCGTGTGTGACCCGTTTGTTAGTGGGCCTTAACGGGAGCCCAATTAAGTCAAACCCTAGAGAGTTCTAGGCCTCCACTATAAATAGGAGGAGGTGGTGGCTGCACCCCTCTCTCTCGCTATTTTTCACCTCTTGTGTTTTCTTCAAACCGTAATTGGCTTAGGGAGAGTTGAGGTTGAGTCTAGGGCTTTTCATGGTTTGAGGAGAATTTCGTTATCTTGGATTTACCACTGATCCATGATGGAGTGGGTGTAATCCAGCAACGATCACGTTCTTAATCTATGCAATGTTTGCTTAAGATAAGTCTCTTTTCGTTCTTGCTTTCGATTTCGTGATTTTAGGGCTTTCTTTGATTCGCGAGTTTGTGATTGATTCCTTCACGTGAATTAGCTTGCTGTGATATGTGTGAATCTATCTACAATCATCTTGATCATCAATCTCTCACGAACAAGCATTAGGATCAAGTTTTCGTTCTTGCCCGGTTTTATACCATCTGTTAATCAATTTGCAATTGCTCAGGATCTATCCAAGAATTATCATAATATTCGATTGGAATAGGTCCTCAATAGCATATAGAAGGTGTGTGCAAAGTTTCATAAAGATTGGAGTTGAGAATCAAAAGTTTCACCTAATTACAACTTCGTCATCGGGCTGATTTTACTGTTTCAGATCTGTTCTGGAGTCGGCCGGTCAGACCGCCCGTCATCACCGGTCAGACTGATTTTGGAGCGGTCCGACCACCAGCATAACAGCGGTCAGACCGCCCGGCAATCGGTCCAACCGATTGGGTACAGAGGTCAGACCGCTCGTGCTTGGAGTGTTTGCAATCTTAGTTGATTTTGTGTTTTTGCTTAGGGGATTTAATTGGATTCAATACTAGTTTTCCGCTGTACTGGTATATTGATCTTCATAGCTTCATCATAGCTATTGGAGTGAAATTGTGTTGAATTCATTATTTGGGAAAAAGTGAGCGTGCTCCTATTCACCCCCTCTAGTCGCCTTTTCGGTCCAACAAGTGGTATCAGAGCCCGGTTAGTTCAATCTTGATCTTAACCGGTCACTGAACTTTGGCGATGGATAAGTTTTCTACTAAACCGCATATCTTCGATGGGCACGACTATGCCTATTGGAAGAATCGTATGCGAGTCTTTCTTGAGAGCGAGGGACAAGCTATTTGGGATGTTGTTAGAGCCCCGCTGGTTATTCCTGAAATTGCAACACCTGCTTCAGCGATTCTTGTGGCAAACAACAACAAAGCTAAAAATCTTTTATATGGTGCACTTGGTAGACAAGAATATGATCGCATTTGCAATCTTGCCACTGCGCATGAAATTTGGAACACTCTCGAAACATATCATGAGGGTTCATCCCAAATCAAAAAGGTGCACCAAACAGTTTACAAGCGTGAATACAATAAATTCGAGATGCGTGCAGGAGAGAACATCGATGACATTTTCAGTCGCTTTAATAAAGTAATTAATCAAATGAAAGCTGTTGATATTGAATATTCTCAATCTGAAAATGCCACCCATCTCTTGGCTGCAATCAACACCAAGGAGTGGGAGATGAAGGCTACTGCTATAGAGGAAAATGTTGATCTTTCAAGTCTTACTTTAGAATTGGTTTATAGTAAACTCAAGACTCATGAAATTAAAAGAGTTGATCATCCTAAGAAAGACAACATGGCATTGATAGCTGATCCTCTCAAAAGGTCTTCTGATGGTACTCTTGAATCTTTTTCTGATCTTTCATTTACTTGTTTATCTGTTATTCATGAGGAGGAACTTGAAAGTATTCCTGAGACAGAGTTAGCTCTTCTAGCTAAAAAATTCACACGGGCCTATAATAATGTGAGAAACAAAAAGAGAGGTGGTCCGGTGACATGCTATGAATGTGGTGAGCTAAACCATATCCGGGCAAATTGCCCCAAGTTGAAAGGTAAGAGCAATCATAAGGAAGGAAAGTCAGCTTGGAAGAAGCCTCCTTTCAACAAATCTAGGTATGAGGCTAATAAGCTTGTGAAGGCCGCTCACCGGGTCCTTGCCGCTTTTGAGGATCAATCCTTGAGCGATGTGGATTCCGGGAGTGAGGAGGACAAGGAGGAGGAGATCCCTCAAGGTAAAAAGAAAGGGAAGGCCAAAGACTTCACTAGCATGTGCTTCATGGCTGACACCGATGACATTGATGATGATGAGGTATCTTTTTCTTATGATGAGCTTTCTGCTAAATATGATTCTATAGTTGAGCAATTGCTTAGTCAAGATGAAGCGCTAGAATTTGTCATGACTAAAAATAAGAAATTAGAGTCAAAGATTAACAAACTGAAAGTAGAGCTTAAAAATGCTAAGACTCTTGAACCTGATGAATGTTTATCTTGTCATGCTATGCATTCAGAAATTACCAAGTTACAATCTGCTCATAATATTTCTGTACAACAACTTGAGAATGCTAGATCTGAACTAAATGAAATTAAAAGTGCTCCTTGTGAAAAATGTTTAGAATCTATTAAATTGATTGCTTTTGATGTGTTTGATTCTAGCCCTTGCACTTCATGTTTAGAAAAAGAACGTGAAATTAAAGATATCTTAGAAGCTGCTAGAGTCAAATATGCTAAGCTTAAGGACAATATTGAAAATACTACTTCTGCTTCTTGTTCCGCTCTTAAGCTTGAAATTGCTTTGTATAAGGAGAAATCCATAGATAAAACTTGTGATCCTTGTGTTAACTTGAGAAAAGAAAATGCTTACCTTCATGATACATTAGAGAAATTTTCTAAAGGTAAGAAACAATTAAACATGATTCTTGACAAGTCTAAAACTCCTTATAAGAAGCAAGGTTTAGGATTCAATTCTTTTCAAGACAATTCAAACCCAAAAGTCATTCATGTCTTGGAAAAAGGTTTAATTGAATTCAAAACCCAACCTGCAAAAACATCTTTTAAATCTGCAGGTTTTGCCCAACCTTGTGTTAATTCAAATGGTGCATCCTCTAGTGGTACCAAGTACCATTGCTCTTATTGCAAGAAAAGTGGGCATTTGATTGATTTCTGTTGGCGTAGGTTGAAAAATGATAAGAAAAATCTTGATAGAATTTCATTCAGGCAACCTAGAGTTTTTATGAGACATGATAACACTAAAAGGAATAAACCTGGATTAGGATTTTTCTCACATGCTAATCATTATGTTTCTACATATCCTAATTCTCATGTTCTTCAGTCACGGTCCGACCGTGTGGTCACCGGTCTTACCGATTTGGTCGCCGGTCTGACCGCCAGCACAACGCCGGTCAGACCGCCCATGGACAGTTTAATTCTCATGTTAATTTAAACATTGCACATAACCGAATTTTAAATGCAATCAAGGATAGTACTTCTGGTTTGTGTACTCCTTTCAGACGTGTGTCTCAGTACTGGATTCCTAAATCTTGTTTATCTAACCCCAGTATTGAGACACATCATTCTTCCGCTCCTTGATTTTCGTGATTACCGGAAAGGGAAGAACACGTGGTTCGTTGACTCGGATGTTCACGCCACATGGCCGGAAACTCAAAATGGTTCACCTCTTTCACGCGGCAACAGTGATGACTTCATCACCTTTGCAGATGATACACAAGGGCGAATTGAAGGAACAGGATCAATTAGGGTAAACAATAAATTCATTCTAAAGGATGTCGCTCTTGTGGACAAGCTTAGGTATAATCTCCTTTCTGTATCTCAGCTTCTTGATGATGGCTATGAGACTGTTTTTAAGAAAAATGCTTGTCGTGTGCTTGATTCTACTGGTGAGCTTGTGTTTGGAATATCTAGAGTTGGTAGAATTTTTGGAGCCGATTTTCGTAATCTCTTGTTTGGATCTCTTAAATGTTTGCTTACATCTTCTTCTGATTTCTGGCTTTGGCACCGACGTTTGGGGCACATTGGTTTTGATCATCTGACACGAGTTAGCAACCTTGATCTCATGAGAGGTTTGCCCAAACTCAAAGTCACAAGGATGTTGATATGCGCCTCGTAGGCATGGCAAACAAATTGCCGCCACACCCTTCTCGTGACTATGGTTATGACTAACTGACCAGATGGCTTGCTTCATATGGATACTGTTGGTCCTGCTAGAGTCCGGTCAGTTGGTGGAAAATGGTATATTCTTGTCATTGTCGATGATCTTTCTAGATATACTTGGGTGTTCTTTCTCTCTTCAAAAGATGAAGCTTTTGGTTATTTTCATGACCTTGTTCTTCGCTTGGCTTCTGAGCTTCCTGGTGCTTTGAGAGCGATTCGCAGTGATAATGGCACGGAGTTCAAAAATGCTTCCTTTGCTTCTTTTGTGCCGAAGGCGTGGTATTGAGCATCAATTCTCCTCTCCACACGCCCTCAACAAAATGGCGTGGTGGAAAGGAAGAATAGGACCTTGGTCGAAATGGCTAGGACGATGCTAGATGAGTATAGCACACCGAGGAGATTTTGGGCGAAGCTATTGCTCTGACTTGCCATATTGCAAATCGTGTCTTTTGAGACCTTCTCTAGGCAAGACTCCTTATGAGCTTCGCTTTGGTAGAAAACCCTCTGTTTCGCATTTTCGAGTTTTTGGATCAAAATGTTTTATTCTTAAGACAGGCAAATTAGATAAATTTGAATCAAGAACATTTGATGGGTTATTTCAGGTTATCCCGCTCATTCGAGGGGTTTTGGGTTTGTAATATCGAGACTAACCTTATTCAGAGACTTGTAATGTCACTTTTGATGAGACTAGCCTGGGCTAGATCGGTTATTACAGATGATTCACAGTGACAGAGAGCATTTTGTGGAGGAAGATGAGGACGGTCGATATCATTCCCTCATCCGCTTGCTAAGGCGCCTATATTGATACAAGAACTCGCTACGCCTACTTCACTTTCGCTTGAGGCTCTGCGCATCATCATCATCAGATACTGCGGAGGTCGAAGAAACGATATCTCACCCGGCGCTCCACTTCAGATTCAGAGACAAGATCCTCCTGATCGATAATAGGTAATCTACTTGAGCGAGTCACACGCTCTAGGTATAATGATCCAAATCTCTACTCTCATTCGGCTTTTGTTGCTTCTTTTGAACCCCGCGATATATCACATGCCTTATCTGATTCTAGCTGGGTAAATGCCATGCATGAGGAGTTAGAGAATTTTGAAAGAAACAATGTTTGGAACCTAGTAGAACCTCCTAGTGGTCATAATGTTATAGGAACCCGTTGGGTGTTTAAGAATAAACAAGGTGAGGATGGTTCTGTGGTTAGAAATAAGGCCAGATTGGTAGCTCAGGGTTTCAGCCAAGTTGAGGGGTTAGATTTTGATGAGACATTTGCTCCTGTTGCTACACTAGAAGCCATTCGTATTCTGCTTGCATTTGTTGCATCAAAAGGTTTTAAATTATATCAGATGGATGTTAAAAGTGCCTTTTTAAATGGTTTCATAGAGGAGGAAGTTTATGTTAAGCAACAGCCTGGTTTTGAAGATCCCAAATATCCAAATCATGTTTTCAAGCTATTTAAAGCATTGTATGGTCTTAAACAAGCCCCTAGAGCCTGGTATGATAGACTTAAGACCTTCTTGCTTAAAAATAATTTTGAGATGGGTAAAGTGGATAAAACTCTATTTATTCTTAAGCGTGACAATGACTTTCTACTTGCTCCAATTTATGTGGATGATATTATTTTTGGTGGTTCTTCTAATGCTCTTGTTTCTAGTTTTTCTGAGACTATGTCCCGGGAATTTGAGATGAGTATGATGGGAGAGCTTAATTACTTTTTGGGACTTCAAATCAAACAATGTAAGGAAGGAACTTTCATCCATCAGACAAAGTACACTAAAGATCTACTCAAACGCTTTAACATGGGTGACTGCAAGCCAATTTCCACTCCCATGGCAACCTCGACTGTTTTGGATCCAGATGAGGAAGGAGAAGTCGTGGATCAACGCGAGTACCGCAGCATGATCGGCTCCCTTCTGTATTTGACGGCCTCAAGACCGGACATTCACTTCACGGTATGTCTTTGTGCAAGATTTCCGGCGTCTCCGAGAACTTCCCATTGCCAAGCCGTTAAGCGCATATTCAGGTATTTACACTCTACCCTCTTATATGGCATTTGGTATTCCTGCTCTTCAGCTTTGTTCATTAGGGGTTTTTCAGATTCTGATTTTGCGGGCTGTCGGTTAGATAGGAAGAGTACCTCAGGCACCTGTCACTTCCTAGGCACGTCTCTTGTATCTTGGTCTTCTAGGAAGCGCTTACATTGCACAATCCATCTGAAGCGGAGTATGTAGTCAGCTTGCTAGTTGTCAGAGCTGATTTTGTGGATGACGTCCACTTTGAAAGATTATGGGTTAAACTTTGCTAGTGTTCCTCTTTTCTGTGATAACACTTCCGCTATTAATATTGCTAGAAACCCAGTGCAACATTCTAGGACTAAGCACATAGACATTCGCTTTCACTTCCTTAAAGATCATGTTGAAAAAGGAGATATTGTGATGCACTTCAGAGAGTCCAAGCTCAATTGGCGATATTCTCACCAAGCCTTTAGATCAAACCAGTTTGCAACCTTGAGAAGTGAGTTAGGGTAATTTATCCCTATGGGTTGGTTTGAGGGGAGTTTGATCTTTCTAATCTTTCCTTGTTCTTTTGATCTTTTATTGTTCTTTTCCAACTTAGTGATCTTTTGAACTTTTAGGTTTTTAGGTTTTTTTATTGCATCTCATTGTATCATATTGCATTCATATGGAAAATACAACAAGTGGTATGAAAAATCCAAAAAGATGCATTGTAATATAAGACTTTCTGTTTATCTTTTAAAATTGATGGAGCTTTGCCTATTACCCTTTGGAGCTTTAGTACTTCAATTCGTGCTCAATGTCATGTCCAGTTCTTTGACTTGCTAGAATTATCATGCTTTTACATGTGTAGCTAAGTCTTTGCTATATGAGCTAGAACTTTACAAACAACTCGAACAAAGAAATTGCAATTTGTGGATGTTTTAGCGAGTTGCGCAATTATTGCTCCTTTTGTGACATTGGCCCTGTCAGAATTGCTTTGTTAGCTCTTTGATCTAAAATTGACCATTACTTGAGCTTTTGTGTTCTTGAGATTCTAAAACTGCTCATGTGAAAAATGAAAATCAAGATTGTCTTATGCTTAAACTGTGCCAAACTATTCTTACGAGACTGCTTGTCAAACGACATGAACTTGGAGATAGTTTGATGAACCAGATGATCTCATGGGGACTGCTTGTCAAAAATGACATGAACCTCAAGATTTGTCGCCCTGGTAGAAGCTTAAAAAGAGGTTGTGGATGGCTCCTAGTCCAGGATCTTCTTTACTAAGATATATCGTTAATCAACTTTTGGTAGAAGCTTGGAAAGAGTTTGTGGATGGCTCCTAGTCCAGGATATTCTTTACTAAGATATACCGTTAATCAACTTTTGGTCGAAACTTAGGATGAGTTTGTGGATGGCTCCTAGTCCAGGATCTTGTCACTAAGTTATATCATTAGTCAACTTCAATATTCAATGCATATGAGAAAAATGTTGACAAATGGGCATTTACAAAAAGATTGAGCGAAATGATTCAATACGGGACTTGATTGACTCTTAATGTGGTTTTTGTTAGATTTTTGATCTCACTTTGACATTTTGACATGGCCAATTTCACCTTAGGATCCCTGTTGATGAACTTGCTGAATTTGAAGCGTTGCTTAAATTGATCAAATCTACTGCTTTACTTTTGAGCTTTTGTGCTTAGCTTTGATTTATATGTCTTACCATGATCTTGCTAGCGTTGTCAAGCGTGATATGCTGTTTGAGCAATATTAGAAATACTGGCTAGCTCTTTTGGGTAATCTCCAAAGCTTCTTGTAATCAAAAATTGAAAAATACAAAAAAAATGAAGCCACTCCATTGCACTTCATGCATACTTCTCTTTATGCTTCTTTTGTTTCTGCTTCTTCCTTTATTCTATATTTGTTATCTCTGGATGAGAGGAAGGCGTGATTCCTTGATGAATCCATTGTCAAAGGGGGAGAAGATGTGTTAAATGAGAAGAGAAGATGTGTTAATAAGAAAATATTTCTTTGTTGGGGGAGAAGTTTATACAAAGGGGAGAAACTGAAAATTTTGAAAATTGAGGATCATAGTGAGGGGGAGTTCTTGAGTTCCTTTCTTATTGTCTTATTGTATATTCTGAACTTGAATTGCATTCTTTTATCATCACAATGATCATAGGTCAATTGAACAATTGTTCTTTCATATGGACCTCATGTGAGAATTTTGACCCTTTTCTAGAAATCAAAGTTTTTATGCTTACTTTTGCCTTGTCTCACATACCTATACTATTCTGATGCCGGCTTGGTCATTTACATTGCTTTTTCTTGCTTATGGACCAAGTTGTGCCTTTGTGCGAAAACTGCGGGTAAACTCGTTTTCAAACCTCTTACTTACATTTTCTGGATAATTGCCAATGTGTTCATCAAGGGGAGATTGTGGATATCATGGGAATATGCTCCAGATCTTAGGATGATGTGACAATTGGCAATGGTGTTTACGGTTTGTTGTTTCACGTGTTTTCGACAAAGCCATCAGGCATTCTGGTCAGGGGCGGTCCGACCGGTCCTTGCACGGCGGTCCGACCGGTCCCAAATCGGTCGGACCGGCCATGTGGGGCGGTCGGACCGGCAGTGACCTAAAAGTGGTCAAAACGAGCTGGGCCAAAAATAGGTGTTGTAGGCAAGTGAGGGGATCCCAATGCACTTGGTCTCATAATTTTTGGTGTCTCTAGTAAGAAGTTCTATTGGTTTAAAGTTTCTAGTCGGTTTCGGATTTTCAGGGGTTGAATTTCGGCAAAGTCCCAAGGGGCGGTCCAACCGGCTCACAGGGAGCGGTCCGACCGGCCAAGGGGCGGTCCGACGCCAAGGGGCGGTCCGACCGGCTCACTTGGAGCGGTCAGACCGGTTTCTACTTGAACGTCGGCCAACTTCGTGGCGATGTTGTTTTGTTAGGTCAAAGTCATTGGTATCGTGGCATATGGTTTGCATGATGCATGTTTTGACTAACATGGGTCAAGTTGTGAAGAACTTGTTCCCGAATTCGTGTTTGCTTGTCTGTGGTTGTGCAGGTTGCTTGGTGGTCAACGGCGGTCAACGGCGAGGAGGATCGGGACTAGACTTGGAGAGTTGAGGTCCAGAACGATCGACGATGCCGGGTGAGGTCAATGACTCAAGCGTGACACAAGATGGATAAGGGTGACCTATTGGCAAATCCATGACACATGGTGAAGCGGTTTAGGTCAAAAGATTAAAGACGGCGCTTCGCGAAGCGTGCGTGTGTGACCCGTTTGTTAGTGGGCCTTAACGGGAGCCCAATTAAGTCAAACCCTAGAGAGTTCTAGGCCTCCACTATAAATAGGAGGAGGTGGTGGCTGCACCCCTCTCTCTCGCTATTTTTCACCTCTTGTGTTTTCTTCAAACCGTAATTGGCTTAGGGAGAGTTGAGGTTGAGTCTAGGGCTTTTCATGGTTTGAGGAGAATTTCGTTATCTTGGATTGACCACTGATCCATGATGGAGTGGGTGTAATCCAGCAACGATCACGTTCTTAATCTATGCAAGGTTTGCTTGAGATAAGTCTCTTTTCGTTCTTACTTTCGATTTCGTGATTTTAGGGCTTTCTTTGATTCGCGAGTTTGTGATTGATTCCTTCACGTGAATTAGCTTGCTGTGATATGTGTGAATCTATCTACAATCATCTTGATCATCAATCTCTCACGAACAAGCATTAGGATCAAGTTTTCGTTCTTGCCCGGTTTTATACCCTCTGTTAATCAATTTGCAATTGCTCAGGATCTATCCAAGAATTATCATAATATTCTATTGGAATAGGTCCTCAATAGCATATAGAAGGTGTGTGCAAAGTTTCATAAAGATTGGAGTTGAGAATCAAAAGTTTCACCTAATTACAACTTCGTCATCGGCATTTTATCGTTTGGATCTGTTGAGTCGGGGTCGATCGCCGTCATCACCAGTCAGACCGATTTTGGAGCGGTCCGACCACCAGCACAACAGCGGTCAGACCGCCCGGCAATCGGTCCAACCAATTGGGTACAGAGGTCAGACCGCCCGTGCTTGGAGTGTTTGCAATCTTAGTTGATTTTGTGTTTTTGCTTAGGGGATTTAATTGGATTCAATACTAGTCTTCATTTGATCGTATATTGATCTTCATAGCTTCATCATAGCTATTGGAGTAAAATTGTGTTGAATTCATTATTTGGGAAAAAGTGAGCGTGCTCCTATTCACCCCCCCCCTCTAGTCGCCTTTTCGGTCCAACATAAACATCCAAGTGACATTTATTACAAATCATCACATTATAATTAAACCAAATAAACGTAAATAGAATCTTAATAATTGTATGATTTATTCATGTGTGTGGAACGTGATGGACTACTCCCTCCCGCTAGCAACAAGATCACCGGAATTCACCTAAACAAATAAAAACAAGAGTGAGTCGAAACTCAGCAAGCACAATGATTATATCACAAAGGGATTCTGAATCAGAAGAAAATGCCAAGTAATAACAATTGCATCTATGAGTTTGTAAAGGCATGGTATGAATGTATGCATTGAAGGAGAATGGACCTCTCACGTGATTATACCGGTATAACAAGTGACACACCCGTCGGTGTTCACTTAAGCCCGCCCTTAACCAAGAGCGGGGACCCAAGTCCGTATGAAGAACGTTTCATACGGAATGTCCAAAACTGCCTACTTTGGAATGGTAGGTCTTACATGCATAACTTGATGTTTATCTCAATTTATCACAGAAGAAGGTATTGAATTCTACACATCATGCTCAAATAACAGGAATATTCATAAGTTACCACATTATCATGTATTCATAGAATTCACACAAGTTAAACATTGCACTTGCCTTCCGTGCTGTGACGTACTGGGAAGCAACGAAGGTGTCCTTCCACTCACCGCCTCACCGCCTATACAATCATTTTCACGGAATAAGGATAACAGGGTATAACATAGTTACACCAGTTTTATGATACCCTCTAATCAACCCACACGCCCAAATGTTCGTTTTTGACCTCTACGCCAAAAGTCCAGATTATCGATCTACGGGCAGTTGTACGAGAAAATTCACCATTAATTATTTGTAACTCTAAAATACCTGAAACCAGTGCTCACTGAATCTTAACAGATCAGGATACAAAATATTAGTTGGCGAAATCCCCTGATTCGGCCAAAACAGAGGGCTAATTATCAGCTAAACACAACCCATCTACGACTATCCAGGATACAGATCAGTAATAAAGAAAACGGCGTAACTTTTAGCATACTGATCCCATGAGAATGCCCATTATCAACTTGGAAAGATAATTTCGAGAGCTACAATAACTTAGTTGGGTGAAGGTTCTGATTCGGCCCCTAATTTGAAAAAAACCGAGGAACAATCCTACTGACCCCAGATTTCAGGCAGACAGAACAGACCGCATTAAAAAATTAATAACTCCCAAACTACAGATCGGATTTTCCTGATATCGGTGCCAAAAGAAAGATAACGTTCCCAGGAATAAAACTCTAGAAGACGTCAACCTGAGATTCTCCTTCTACAGAAGCGAAAAAGGCCGGACAACAAACAGATCTGTTCTGGAAAATCTGGAACAGCAGTCTGTCTCAACTCTAATGACCAAAACCTCAACTAAAACCGATCAAACAATGAATCGAGGTGCTCGTTACCCTTGAAGACCAGTAGGACGACGATGATCCGCTGCACACGGGCCTTCCTCCCTTGCCCTCTATTCCCTCTCTTAGGGCCGGCCACCGGGAGACGACGAACGGCCGTCGACGTCGGCGGGGAACGGAGATGTTGGAGGGGACCTTGAGGAGGAGCGACGGGGATCACTGGAGATGGCACCACCACTGCAAGGAGACACCAAGGAGCAGCAATGGAGCCGGCCTTGGGGAGGGAAAGTGGCGGCCAAAGGGGGAGGGAGGAGGAGGCGGCTAGGGTTTGGGGGGGAGTGGCGCCCCCCCCCTTTTTGGCCGGCCCCTACATGGGTCGGCCGGCCCCCTCTTGGGCCACCTGGGTCGCGGATCGCGCCTGTGTTGACGAATATAACATTTACCCCCCCCCCTCGCTGATTGGAAAAATCCGACGAAAGTTTGCTTTTTTACTCCTCCGACTTCTTTCTCTTTACCGATTCGGTTCCGGAAAGTTTTAAATCTCGTTTTCGAATAACATTCCCAGACAATCGAAACGATACAACCTAGCTGGATTTATGAGGTATTACACTCTATCCCCCTTAGAAAAGATTCGACCTCGAATCTACGCAACAAACTTCGAGAAAGATAGATGAACAACTTAGATAGTTACTCAAACGAGCAATGTGTCGGGTATTGTTCTCGCATGCGGACTCCAACTCCCAAGTGGCCTCTCTCTCACCGATGAGACCAAAGAACTTTGACATACTTCGGGTCTTGTTCCTCAAAACCGCTCGATTCTTCTAATATCTTCACCGCCGGGACTCAAGGTAAGGTCTTGCTTGACAATCAAAGGCTCCAAAGGAATGACATGATCTGGGTCTCTCGAAATTTTCTCAACATCGAAACATGAAACACGCTAGAACCCCACTCATAGAATCAGAAGGTCCAAACGGTAAGCTAGCTTTCCAATTGTACCACGATTGGGAAGGGTCCAACATACCTTGGACTAAGCTTCCTTTGGTGCCGAAACGCACTACGCCTTTAGATGGCGATACTCTCAACAAACTTCATTTCCCACCTCGAATTCCAAATCTCGCCTTCTAACATCAGCAGCTCTTCACACTCCGGGCAGCCAACAAATTCGCTTAACCTCTCGCCACTCTAGCCATCGCTTGCTGAACCCACGGGACCCAAGATCGCCGCTCTCAACCTCATTCCAAGACAACGGGACTCGCACTTACGCCCATAAAGAACCTCGTATGGTGCACTCGAATATCGGCATGATAATCGTTGTTATAAGCAAACTCGCCAAAGCTAAATGCTCTTCCCAATTCCCTTTCAGATAAAACACAACACCGAGCATGTCTTCTAATGTCCAATGGTGCGCTCGATCGCCCATCCGCTTGGGGATGAAAGGCCGTGCTAAGATGGAGTTGTGTGCCCAATGCACTCGCAAACTCTCCTGAATTTGGAAACGAACTTGGCATCTCGGTCGAAAATAGTCTTTGCCATCGCGTGCAAACGCACAATTTCTCGTACATAAAGAGGAGCCAAATAGCTTGCCAATTGGTTGTACGAATAGGAATGAAATGTGCGTACTTCATGAACCGGTCCGTAATTACCCAAATAGCATCCTTTCTCGCGCGTGCAAGGTAAACCAACCACAAAATCCATAGATATATCGTCCCATGGCCAAACCGGTACCTCCAAGGGTTGCAATAGATCCTGTTGTCGCTTGTGCTCACCTTGACTACCGGGCACACCCCACATGATGCCACAAATTGTGCGATATCAATTTTCATCCGCTTCACCGTAAACTTTTCTTTAAATCATTGTACATCTTGGTCTCACCAGATGTACAAGATAAGGAGTACGATGGGCCTCTTTCAAAATCTCCATTGAACTTGAGACTCTGTGGCACACAGAGGCCCCTTAAATCGCAAAGAATCAAACTTGTCCACACCGGCGACCTTGCTTGCCCTCAAAGACAGCGCTTCCTCACTCGTTGGAGCATCCGATCTTGCATCGTGCTACTACTCGCACCGATCCGAAGAGTCGACTCTAAAATCAATCGAGTCTCGATGCATGCGGTACCCGCAGCGTAAGGAAATATCCATACGCCAAAGTTAGCAATAAGACAATCGAGGGTAGGAGGTGTCGCCTTGCGACTCAAGGCATCGCCTACCACATTAGCCTTGCCGGATGATATTGAATAGTAAGATCATAGTCCTTGATCAACTCTAACCATCTCCTCTGCCTCAAGTTCAAGTCCTTCGGTAAAGATGTATTTCAGGCTCTTGTGGTCGTGAATACATCACAGATTCGCCAGACAAATAATGACGCCAGATCTTCAAGGCGTGAATCATCGCAGCAAGCTCTAGATCATGGGTGGATAATTGTTCATGCTTCTTCACCGCCTCGATGCATAGGCAATCACTTTACCATCCCGCATGAGTACACAACCAAGTCCAACTATGGACGATCCGAATAGATAGTGAATCTCTTCCTGTGCTCAGAAGAGTAAGAATTGGAGCAATCACTAACCTATCTTTCAAAGTGCAAAAAGCTGCGCTCACAAGCATCGTATCACGGAACCTAACACCTTCTCGTGTCAATCGGGACATTGGTTTAGCAATGGTTGAAAACCTCCACAAACCGCCGTAATAGCCACCTAAACCCGTAAAACTCCTCACTTCTTTGACATTGGTTGGTCTCTTCCACTCTACCGCTACCAAAATCTTGCTAGGAACAATCAAATACCCTTCCGATTAATAACGTGACCTGTAAATCCAACTTCGTAAATCCGAACTCACACTTCTTCACCGCATAGAATTGATTCTCTCTTAAAGTTTCAAGCACCAATCGCAAATGGTGGGTGTGATCCTCTTCCGCCTTGGAATACATCAAGATATCATCTATGAATACCACAACGAAATCATCAAGGTATTGATGCAAAGATATCGCTCATGGCTTCCATGAAAATCGCAGAGCATTCGTTAGTCCAAAAGACATAACTTTATACTCATAATGACCATACCTCGTAGAAAGCCGCTTTCAATATCCCGCCACGAACCCGAATCGATTATAACCCGACCGAGGTCAATCTTGGAAAATATCTTAGCTCCTTTCAATCGGTCAAAAGATCCTCAATGCGAGGCAAAGGATATTTGTTCTTCACAATACCGATTAAGGGCTCGATAATCCACGCACATACGCCACCGCCATCTTTCTTCTTAGTAAAAGAACAGCGCCTCCCATGGCGATACGCTACGTTGAATCATACCTTTGGACAGCAGTCATCCAATTGTTTCTTCAATTCTTCCCGAAGGGCCGAGCCAATCGGTAAGGAGACTTGGATAAAGGCCGAGTTCTTGAATGAGATCAATCCGAACTCCACTTTCTCACCGGGGCATTCCGAAGTTCTACAGAAAGACATCTAAAACTCCTTCACAACTGGAATCTCCTCAATATGCCGCGAAGAATCGCCTTTTCATTGAGGGAACAAAGTAATCCGATGGTCGATGCACGGCGGCTAGGGAATAGGTTAGCCAAAGACAAATATCAATCGACGGTGCATCGCTCGAATACCGCTTCACCTAAGGGCTAGCAAGGTCACCGCCTTCCGTAAACAACAAATCTTGGCACGGTATTGGAATAACCACCCATACCGTAATAACATCGAAAGGTGCCAATTGAATAACCATAAGATTCGCAGTGAAAACCTCATCATCAATAATTATAGAACAACCGATGATTTGTAGAGCTAGAAATAAGTCCTCTGGGAGCCGACTACCACCGACTGTAAATAAGTGAAAACTCAAACCCACTTTTCTAACAAACTCCAAAGACACGAACGAGTAAGTAGCCCCGAATCAAACAAGACAAAGGCATCATGCGAATCCACTAGTAAAGTACTGCCACCACATCGACGCCCCAAAGTCTCGGGGTGGGCATGGCGAGACCCACGATGCACCGGTGCAGAAGACGCACCGACACTCTGCGACGGAAAGCTGGAAACTGCTGCTGGAGGGACAAACGACGGAGGTGCCGATGGTATGGGGTTCCAATAGAACCCTGCTAGAGGTGCCTAAGGAAACACTGAAGGAGGAGTCCCCACGAGGGAATCGTGGTGCGTAGACCGCCGCCGAGTTCAACCAACCACCGTGAACGCTGGAAGATAAAGCTGCTGGAACTGTCTCCCACCTGATGATACTCGCGGGTTCTCGCTCAGAATCGACGCTTTGTGGCCATCTCGACCACAATGACGACATGACCCCTTGAAGAAGCACTCCGAAGCTCGATGCTCTTCACCACACCGGAAACATTTCACGCCCTGACCTGGAACAGGACGCATTGATGGGGTGGAAGAGGAAGGACGGGGCGCCGAAGAGGAAGACTGCCACTGCCGGGCAGGACGAGTGTTGTGACCCTTCAGAAACCTCTTGGGAGCGGGTCAAAAGACCCATTCCTCCACTAAAACTCCGTCGCCACCACCGAATTACCAGCAGGTGTGACAGAACTAATAAAGAACGACTCTTGCGAGCAAGACCTTTCTCCAACTCCATTCCTCTAGCTTGCTCGACCACCGAGCTAAAATCACGCACCACGCCGCTTCCCGCAATTTGGCGATATTCCTAATCGAGGCCCCGCCGGAACCTCTTAGCCTTCTCTTTATCATCACTTGCCACGGCTGGTACAAAACGCACCAGATTGTTAAATCCGGCCTCATACTCGACATCGCCATCTTTCCTTGCACAAAAGTCGGGGGATTGCTCCATCTTCTCAATGAAGGAGTCCGGATAAAGCGTGTCTGAATCTCTCCACAAATACCTCCCAAGTAATAGGACCTGCTACTGAGTCCTGAAGACAGGACTCCTTCCCACTGAGATGTCGGCCGCCCTTCACCGAAAGGCCACAATCGCACCTTCGCGGATGCCACTCTAATGCCCCAAACCGACGCTCCATGTATCTCAACCACCCGCGCACTGAACCGTGTGCTTGTTCACAAAAGTGTCCAGACGGCGACATCCACTCACGGAGGCTCATTCTAACCTCTGTGGAATAAAGAGCAAGAATGTGTTCCGCCACAGCGCAAAGAATCGCAGGAATTGCCGCCTGCAATTGTTGGCGGAGTTGTTGATTCTCCCTTATAAGGTTCTGAATAAGATCTGCTTTGCGGCGGCGGTGGCTCAATGATCGGAGGCGCAATGAGGCAATCTCCCAAGAGCAACACCACCAACTCTTCGACGAAGACGATGCAATCGCGGATCGCGGCCACGACCACGACTACGGGTGGTGGATGACCACGACCACGGCCTCTACCATTGCCATCTATGAACAACACAACAGAAAGAAAAATCAAACACTTAGCTCAACGAACTGATAAACAAAATAATTGGAACATAACCAGGCAATTGCGGAAAATAATGGTTTACCCAACCCTTCCTATTGTGCACAGTGTGTCATTTTAATATTATAACCACGGACCTGAAGCCCGCTCGATACTAATCAGAAACACCATGTCTATTCTGAAGACAAGATGCCACCTAACAGACCAACATACTAATCAACTCCTAAGATTAATATCGCATTCAAAGACAAAGAAACGAATAATCCAGATAACAATCTAGAGTTTACTATCAGTTCATCAATATATTAAAACAAGAATTAACCATAGAGAAAAAGATAAACATCCAAGTGACATTTATTACAAATCATCACATTATAATTAAACCAAATAAACGTAAATAGAATCTTAATAATTGTATGATTTATTCATGTGTGTGGAACGTGATGGACTACTCACTCCCGCTAGCAACAAGATCACCGGAATTCACCTAAACAAATAAAAACAAGGGTGAGTCGAAACTCAGCAAGCACAATGATTATATCACAAAGGGATTCTGAATCAGAAGAAAATGCCAAGTAATAACAATTGCATCCATGAGTTTGTAAAGGCATGGTATGAATGTATGCATTGAAGGAGAATGGACCTCTCACGTGATTATACTGCGGTATAACAAGTGACACACCGTCTTGTTCACTTAAGCCCGCCTTAACCAAGAGCGGGGACCCAAGTCCGTATGAAGAACGTTTCATACGGAATGTCCAAAACTGCCTACTTTGGAATGGTAGGTCTTACATGCCCATACTGGAATTAATAGGACTTAATCAAGTTTCCACTCCCGTGGACGGCAAAGGAAATATGAGTGCATGGAATGAAATGCATAACTTGATGTTTATCTCAATTTATCACAGAAGAAGGTATTGAATTCTACACATCATGCTCAAATAACAGGAATATTCATAAGTTACCACATTATCATGTATTCATAGAATTCACACAAGTTAAACATTGCACTTGCCTTCCGTGCTGTGACGTACTGGGAAGCAACGAAGGTGTCCTTCCACTCACCGCCTCACCGCCTATACAATCATTTTCACGGAATAAGGATAACAGGTTATAACATAGTTACACCAGTTTTATGATACCCTCTAATCAACCCACACGCCCAAATGTTCGTTTTTGACCTCTACGCCAAAAGTCCAGATTATCGATCTACGGGCAGTTGTACGAGAAAATTCACCATTAATTATCTGTAACTCTAAAATACCTGAAACCAGTACTCACTGAATCTTAACAGATCAGGCTACAAAACATTAGTTGGCGAAATCCCCTGATTCGGCCAAAACAGAGGGCTAATTATCAGCTAAACACAACCCATCTACGACTATCCAGGATACAGATCAGTAATAAAGAAAATGGCGTAACTTTTAGCATACTGATCCAATGAGAATGATCCTTATCAACTTGGAAAGATAATTTCGAGAGCTACAATAACTTAGTTGGGTGAAGGTTCTGATTCGGCCCCTAATTTGAACAAAACCGAGGAACAAACCTACTGACCCCAGATTTCAGGCAGACAGAACAGACCGCATTCAAAAATTCATAACTCCCAAACTACAGATCGGATTTTCCTGATCTCGGTGCCAAAAGAAATCTAACGTTCCCTGGAATAAAACTCTAGAAGACGTTAGCCTGAGATTCTGCCTATACAGTAGCACAAAAGGCCGGACAACAAACAGATCTGTTCTGGAAAATCTGGAACAGCAGTCTGTCTCAACTCTAATGACCAAAACCTCAACTAAAACCGATCAAACAATGAATCGAGGTGCTCGTTACCCTTGAAGACCAGTAGGAAGATGATGATCCGCTGTACACGGGCCTTCCTCCCTTCCCCTCTCTTCCCTCTCTTAGGGCAGGCCACCGGGAGACGACGAACGGCCGTCGACGTCGGCGGGGAACGGAGATGTTGGAGGGGACCTTGAGGAGGAGCAACGGGGATCACCGGAGATGGCACCACCACTGCGAGGAGGCACCAAGGAGCAGTAATGGAGCCGGCCTTGGGGAGGGAAAGTGGCGGCCAAAGGGGGAGGGAGGAGGAGGCGGCTAGGGTTTGGGGGGGGGAGTGGCGCCCCCCCCCCCCTTTTGGCCGGCCCTACATGGGCCGGCCACTTTCTGGGCCACACTGGTCATGATCGCGCCCAAAGTTGACGAATATAACATTTACCCCCGATTGGAAAAATCCGACGAAAGCAGCGCTTTTACTCCTCCGACTTCTTTCTCTTTACCGATTCGGTTCCGGAAAGTTTTAAATCTCATTTTCGAATAACATTCCCAGACAATCGAAACGATACAACCTAGCTGGATTTACGAGGTATTACAGTTGCTGGTTTATAGTCACTACATCAAGGAAGACAAAACTCAATACATGAACACACAATCAATCTCCTCTTCAGGAATCCTAACCTCTCCACTCCCTAAACTCAAAAACAAAACTAGGGTTTCAAATAAGCAAAAGGACCAAGGAGGTGCTATAGCACCCTCCCATATTTATAGTGGAGGCTAACCATCTAGAAGAGTTTCCTATTTGGCACCCGTTATGCCCACACACAAATGGGTTTAACTCACACACGTATTTTAAAGCGCCGTCTTTATCTTCTCTTGACCTAAAGCACTTCTCCTTGCGTCGTCTTGCACCGCGGTTTAGCCAAAAGCAATCAAGGCAGTATTTTAGTGATATTACCAAAATACACCTTCTCGATCCTTCTCCAAAGACTGAGTCCAATCTTCATGGAGCAGTTCCATGCTTCGTCACGTGTAGGTTGATCAACGGCTCTCATCATGTCGGTAATCTCTCCCATCCAGCTCCCATCGAAACCACCATGGCATTTGCACCGACCCCCGCGCTGCTTGATGCAACCCGTCGCACCGAACTTCCCGTTCGGTCATCCTTGTCTATTTTGTGCCATGCTCGAATCCATAGACTTCACCCGACATACTCGATCGTTCTGAATCTCAGCTCTCTGGAAATTTCAAACGAATAGATCTTTTGACTGGAAGCTCCAAAAATTATGAGACCAAGTGCATGAGAATCCCCTCTCTTGCCTACACCCTCTATTTTTGGACCAGCTCTAAATTCGACCAAACAAACTGGCCGGTCCGACCGCCGCCTATGGCTGGTCGGACCGCCCCTGACCGGTCTGACCGCCACTGGACGGTCTGACCGCTACCCTAGCCGGTCAGAGCGCCTAAGACCAGGCAGCATTGAGATTTTCTCGAAAACACGTGATTCGATAAACCTTTAAAGCCATCGCCAATTGTAACATCATGCTAAGATCATGAGCATATCCCCATGATATCCACAATCTCCCTCTTGATGAACACATTGGCAATTTCTCAAAAATGTAAGTTTAAGGTTTGAAAGGTAAAAATACTGATGTTTTCGCACGAAGGCACAACTTGGTCCAAGAGCAAGAGAAAGCAATGGAAATGACCAAGTTGACTTCAGATTAGTATAGGCAAGCGAGATAAGGCAAAAGAAAGCGAAACAGCTTCAATTTCCAATGAAGAGTAAAAAATCTCACTTAAGGTCCATATGCAAGAACAATTGTTCAAATTGACCTTTGATCATTGTGAGGTTCCAAGGATTCCAATTCAAGTTCAGAAATGACAATAAGATCATAAGAATGCAAATTAAAAGCTCCCCTTCACTTTGAGCATCATTTTTTTCAAAAAATTTTATTTTCTCCATTTTCTCCAAATAGCTCCCCCTTTTAACATTTTTGCTACTTCTTCTCCCCCTTTGTCATTGGAGTCATCAAGGAATCACGCCTTCCTCTCATCCAGAGATAATAAATGCATAAATGAGGAAGAAGCATAAAAAAGAGCATGCATAAAGTGCATTGAAGTGGCTTCATTTTTTTTTTTGAATTTTGCATATTTTAGCACAAGAAGCTTTGAAGATTACCCAAAAGAATAAGCTAGCATCTCTATAATTACACAATACATATTAAGCCTAAAAGCGCTAGTAAGATCATGTTAAGACATATATATCAAAGCTAAGTTAGAAGGCTCAAAGTAAAAGCGATGAATTGTAACAATTTAAGCAAAGCTTCAAAACTAGCAAGTTCATCAACGGAGATCCTAAAGTGATAATGGCCATGTCAGAATGTCAATATGAGATCAAGAAGCTAACAAAGACCATCCTAGAGACAGAAAGTTCGGAATTGAATCATTTTGGTCAAAGAACATCACACCCATTTTTACAATGCTTTTCATTTGCAATGAATATTGATGTTGATTAAAGGTCTATCTTAGTGAAGAAGATCTTAGACTAGGTGCCATCCACAAACTCTTCCTAAGCTTCAACTAAGGCAATTAACAGCATATCATAGTAAAGAAAATCCTGGACTAGGAGCCATCCACAATCTCTTCCTAAGCTTCAACCAGGGCGACAAATCTTGAGGTTCATGTCAATTAACAAGCAATCCCCATGAGATCGTCAGGATCATCAAACTATCTCCAAGTTCATGTCTTTGACAAGCAGTCTCGTGAGAATAGTTTGGCACATATTTTGAAATTTGATTTTTCAGTTTGCATAAGAGCAGTTTTAGATTCGCAAGGGAAAAAAAGCTCAAGAGATGTTCAGTCCTAGATTCAAGAGCTAACAAAGCAATTTTGACAGGGCCAAAGTCACAAGAGGATCACTAATTGCGCAACTTAGCTAAAAGATCCACAAATTATAATTTTTAGTTCAAGTTGTCCTAAAGCTCTAGTTCATTTAGCAAAGACTTAGCTACACATGTGAAAACTTGATAATTCTAGCAAGTCAAAGAACTAGACATGATATTAGCAAAAATTGAAATATTAAAGCTCAAGAGGGTAATAAGCAAAGCTTCATCAATTAAAACATAAGCAGAAATATTTATATTACAATGCAGCTTTTTATGATTTTTATATGAATGCAATATAATACAATGAGATGCAAGAAAAATCTAAAAGCCTAAAAAGATCAACAAGTTCAGAAAAGAACAAGGAAAGATCTGAAAAACAAGGGAAGTTTAGAAAAGAACTAACCCCCCCTCAAACCAACCCATAAGGGTAAATTACCCCTAACTCACTTCTCAAGGTGGCAAACTTAGTTGGGTCTAAAGGCTTGGTAAGGATATCAGCTAACTGAGCCTCGGACTCCACAAAATGTAGCACAATATCACACTTCTCTACATGGTCTCTGAGGAAGTGATAACGAATGTCTATGCTCTTGGTCCTAGAGTGTTGCACAGGGTTTTTAGCAATATTAATGGCAGAAGTGTTGTCACAGAGAAGAGGAATACTAGCAAAAGATAACCCATAGTCCTTAAGAGTGGACACCATCCACAAAATCTGACTACAGCAACTGGCAGCAGCTACATACTCAGCTTCTGCAGTGGATTGTGCAATAGAAGACTGCTTCCTAAAAGACCAAGGGACAAGAGAAGTGACAAGTGCCTAAGGTACTCTTCCTATCTAACCGACAGCCCGTAAAATCAGAATCAGAAAACCCCCGAATGGACAAAGAAGAAGAGCAGGAATACCAAATGCCATACTAGAGGGTAGAGTGAAGGTACCTGAAGATGCGTTTGACGGCTTGGCGATGTGAAGTCCCTGAGACGCTCAAACTCTGATAGAGGAAGACCGTGAAGTGTATGTCCGGTCTTGAGGCTGTCAAATTTAGAAGGGAGTCGGTCATGCTGCGGTACTCACGTTGATCCACGGCTTCTCCTTCCTCATCTGGATCTAAAACAGTCGAGGTCGTCATGGGAGTGGTGATTAGCTTGCAGTCACCCATCTCGAAACGCTTGAGCAGTTCTTTAGTGTACTTTGTCTGATGGATGAAGATCCTTCCTTGCATTGCTTGATTTGAAACCCCAAAAGTCGTTGAGATCTCCCATCATACTCATCTCAAATTCCTAGAAATGGTCTCGTAAAAGCGGAAAAAAGAGCATGAGAAGAACCACCAAACATAATATCATCTACATAAATCAATAAGCAGAAGTTATTGCCATGCCTAATAATGAATAGAGTCTTATCCACCTTACCCATTTCGTAATTATTCTTAAGCATGAAGGTCTTAAGTATATCATACTAGGCTCTGGGGGCTTGCTTAAGACCACACAAGGCTTTGGATAGCTTGAAAACATGATGTGGATACTTGGGATTTTCAAAGCCTGGGGGTTGCCTAACATACACTTCCTCCTCTATGAAACCATTTAGAAAAGCACTCTTGACATCCATCCGATGCAACCTAAAACCCTTTGATGCAGCAAAAGCAAGCAAGAATGCGAATGGCTTCTAATCTATCAACAGGTGTAAAAGTATCATCAAAATCTAAACCCTCAACTTGGCTAAAACCCTGAGCTACCAATCTAGCCTTGTTTCTAACCACAGAACCATCCTCACTTTGTTTATTTTTGAACACCCAACGAGTTCCTATCACATTATGACCACTAGGAGCTCTACTAGGTTCCACACCTTGTTCCTCTCAAAATTCTCTAACTCCTCATGCATGGCATTGACCCAGCTAGAATCAGATAAATAATGTAATATATCGCGCGGTTCGAAAGATGCAACAAAAGCAGAATGAGAGTAGAGACTCGGATAACGATACCTGTAGTGAGTGACTCTCTCATGGAGCTGACTAATCATCTGATCCGGAGGGTGACTCTTTTGAATGTGAGGTGGAGCGCCCGGGGGTGATAACGTTTCTTCGACCTCCGCATGTATCAGAGATGATGAAGATGCAACAGAGCCTCAAATGAACGTGAAGTAGTCGGAGTAGGTTCTTGTCTTTGGAATAGGTGCCTCAAAGCACCGGTGGAAGACAAGTATTAGCTTCATCCTCATTTTCTCCACAAAGATACTCTCACACCGTCAATCACGTGAAACATCGGATCTAGCTCTGTGGCTAGTCTCATCAAAAGTGACACCGCATGTCTCCTGACAATGTTAGTTTCAATATTAAAGACCCGAAAAGCCCTCGAATGTGCAGGATAACCCAGAAATAAACCATAAGAAGTTCTTGATTCAAATTTATATAGGTTTCCTGTCTTTAGAATGAAACACTTGGCTTCAAAAACTCCAAACATAAGAAACAGATGGTTTTCTACCAAACCGAAGCTCATAAGGAGTCTTGCCCAAAGAAGGTCTCAAGAAGACACGATTTGCAATATGGCAAGCTGTAGCAATAGATTTGGCCCAAAACCTCCTCGGTGTACTATACTCGTCTAGCATCGTCCTAGCTATCTCGACTAAGGTCCTGTTCTTCCTTTCCACCACACCATTTTGTGCGGGGACGTGTGGAGAAGAGAACTGATGCTCAACACCACGCTCAGGACAGAAAGAGGCAAATGAGGCATTTTTGAACTCTGTGCCATTGTCGCTGCGGATCGCTCTCAAGACACCAGGAAGTTCAGAAGCCAAACGAAGAATAAGATCATGATAATGACCAAAAGCTTCATCCTTCGAAGCAACAAAGAATACCCAAGTGTATCTCGAAAAATCACCGACTGACCGAACCCTAGCAGGACCAATAGTATCCGTATGAAGCAACTGTCCCGGTCCGTCAGTCATGACCATAGTCACTGATGGGTGTGAGGCGGCAACTTACTTGCCATGCCTACAAAGCGCACATACAACATTCTTGACAGCTTTAAGTTTGGGCAAAACCTCTCATGAGATCAAGGTTGCTAACTCGTGTTAGATGGTCAAAAACAATGTGCCCCAACCGTCGGTGCCAAAGCCAGAAATCAGAAGAAGATGTAAGCAAACATTTGAGAGTTCCAGCAAGAGATTCAGATAAATCAGCTCCAAAGATTCTACAAACTCTAGAAATCCCAAAAACGAGTTCACCAGCAGAATCAAGCACACGACACGTATTTTTCTTAAATCTAGTGTCATAGCCATCATCAAGAAGCTGTGAGACAGAAAGCAAATTGTACCTTAGCTTGTCCACAAGAGCGACGTTCTTCAAGATGAATTTGTCGTTCACCCTGATCGATCCCGTCCCTTCAATCCGCTCTTGTGTATCTTCTCCAAAGGTAATGAAGTCATCACCCATCGCCCGCGTGAAGGAGGTGAACCATCTTGAATCTCCAGTCATGTGCCGTGAACACCGGGAGTCGACGAACCACGTGTTCTTCCCCCTTCCGCGGTGATCCTAAAAATCAAGGCACAGAAGAACGATGTGTCTCAATACTAGGGTTAGTTAAACACGACTTGGGAACCCAGTACAAAGACACACGTCTGCGAGTAGTATACAAAGCAGAAGTGATATCCTTGATTCTATTTGAAGTTCTATCATGAGCAATGGTCACACGGACATGGGATGCATCTTGTCTAGGAACATGAGAATGATAAGTATGAGAAACAAATCCTAGACTAGGTTTATTCTTTTCAAAATGACCATGTCTCATTACCGCTCTAGGTTGATGAGATGAATTTCTAACAAACTTTTTCTTATCATTTTTCAACATACGCTAACAGAACTCAACCAAATGTTCATCCTTTTTGCAATAGGTGCAATGGTACTTGATACCACTGGGAGAAGCACCATTTGACTTAACAGATGGTTGGGAAAAACCTGCAGATTTAAAAATTATTTTTGCAGCTGGGGGTTTGAATTCAACTAATCCATTTCCCAAGAATTTAGTAACTTTTGGCTTTGAATTGTCTTGGGTAGAGTTGTATCCTAACCCTTGCTTCTTGTAAGGAGTTTTAGACTTGTCCAGAATCATGTTTAACTATTTTTTACCTTTGGAGAATTTTTATAAGGTATCCTTAAGATAACAATTTTCTTTTTCAAGATTAAAACATGATTCACAAGTTTTACCCTTAATGGCTGTAGCATATCTCTCCTTATATA
This sequence comes from Hsuehochloa calcarea, assembly GCA_036346395.1. NCBI lineage: Eukaryota > Viridiplantae > Streptophyta > Magnoliopsida > Poales > Poaceae > Hsuehochloa > Hsuehochloa calcarea. The sequence continues at coordinate 35,150,733 of CM070611.1, forward strand.
AATGAACTTGAAGCTTAAGGGTTTCGCATGAAATACAAGTAAGATAATCAATTCTATCCTTAAGCTTAGCATACTTAGCTCTAACTGCGTCTACTATGTCTTTTACTTCATGTTCATGTTCAATGCAGAAAGAGCAAAGGCTAGAATAAAAATTACCAAAAGCAACCAACTTACTAGATTATAAGCATTTTTCACAAGGAGCAGATTTAACTTCAATTAGCTCAGTTCTAGCATATTCAAGTTGGTGTAAGGCGACATCATGAGCAGTTTGTAGTTTAGCAAGTTCGTGAGTGTAACGATGGTAGGATGAACATTCATAATCGTCAAGACTCTTAGCATTCACAAGTTCTAATTTCATATTATCAATTTGTGACTCTAAATCTTTATTCCTAGCAATGGTAAACTCTAAAGCTTCATCCTGACTAATCAGTTGCTCATACATGGTATCACATCTAGGAAATAGAACATCATAGGATGGAGGTACCTCATTGATGTCATCAACGTCGACGGAGTCGGCCATGAAGCACATGCCGGTGAAGTCCTTGGCCTTCCCTTTCTTCTTGTCTTGAGGGATCTCCTCCTCCTTGTCCTCTTCGCTCTCGGAGTCCACATCGCTCATGGATTGCTCTCCAAAAGTGGCAAGAACCCGATGAGCGGCCTTCATAAGCTTTAGAAGCATCAAATTTGAGCTTGATCCTATGAGGCTTCCTCCAAGCTGCCTTCACCTCCTTGTGGTTGCCCTTCCCTTTCAGCTTGGGGCAATTTGCCCAAATATGGTTGAGCTCTCCACACTCATAGCAAGTCACAGGGCCGCCTCTCTTTTTGTTTCTCACATTGTTACAAGCCCTTGTGAACATTCTGGCTAGAAGGGCTAATTCAGCCTCTGGAATACTCTCAAGTTCCTATTCATGGATAGAAGATAAACAAGCAAGAGAAAATCTAGAAGAAGACTCAAAAAATCATCAGAAGCTCAGCTACCAAAGCTATATTTTCCTTCTTGGGATGTTCAACTCTTTTAATTTCATGTGTCTTGAGTTTGCTATAAAGCAACTCCAAAGTAAAACTCGAAAGGTTGACGTTCTCCTCAATGACGGTAGCCTTCATCTCCCACTCCTTGGTGTTGATTGCAGCCAAGAGGTGGGTGACATTCTCAGATTGAGAATATTCAATATCAACCGCTCTCAGCTAGTTGAGCAACTTGTTGAAGCGAGTAAAGACGTCATCGATGCTCTCTCGAGGACGCATATCAAACTTGTTATACTCTCGCTTAAAGATTGTCTGACACACTTGCTTGATCTAGGATGAACCTTCATGGTAGGTTTGAGGATGTTTCGGATCTCGTGCTTTTGTCTCAAGGTGTCGATTCTATCATACCCTGTCTACCAAGTCCGGTATATAGGAGGTTCTTTGCCTTACGTTTGTTAGCCAAGAAGGCTGCTGAAACCGGCGTAGCAACCTCGGGGAAAACGAGCCGAGCTCGAACAACCTCCCATATGGCTTGCCCTTCACTCTGAACGTAGACACGCATGCGATTCTACTAATAGGCATAGTCGAGCCCATCAAAGACGTGCGGCTTTGTAGATTACTTCTCCATCGCCAAGTTTAGTGACTGGTTAAGATCAAGACTGAACTAACCGGGCTCTGATACCACTTGTTGGACTGAAACGGCGACTAGAGGGGGTGAATAGGAGTATGATCTATTTTTCACAAAGATTGGATTCAACACGATTTTCACTCCGATGGCTATGAGAGCTATGAAGATCAATATTCAAGCACAGCAGAAGTCTTGTATTAAATCCAATCTAAACTCCAGAGCAAAACAACTAAAATCAACAAAAACTCAAATTTCAAGTGTTGAGTGGTCTGACCTCTATATCAATGGCGGTCGGACCAGTCACCTTGAGCGGTCGTACCGGTCACCTTGGGCAGTCTGACCTCCAGCCTGATGAACAGTGAAATCAGCCCAAAAAATAAAGTTGTAAATAGGTCTAACTTTTGATCTACAACTCCAAACTCGATGAAACAGGGAACACATCTTCTCTAGGATATCAGAAACCTAGTCCAATCAAAGAACATGAAGATCCTTGACAAAGTTCTGACATTTTTCCTTTTGATTGAAGGATAGTTCAAAACCGAGTCAAAACGAAAACTAGATCTAAAACCATGCTCGTGAGTTAGAGATGACCAAGATGATCCTAGATGAGTTCCCACATGTCATGGCAAGCAAGATTAGGGGCAGAAACCAAAGGAAAACTTGAGAATCAAAGACGGCCCCAAAATCACAAAAAAGAGACTCATCTCAAGAAAACTTGCATAGATTTTTTTGTAATTGTTGCTTGTTTACAGTCACTCCATCAAGGAGGACAAAACTCAATATATGAGCGCACAATCAATCTCCTCTTGAAGAATCCTAACCTCTCCACTCCCTAAACTCAAAAACAAAACTAGGGTTTCAAATATGCAAAAGGATCAAGGAGGTGCTATAGCACCCTCCCATATTTATAATGGAGGCTAACCTTCTAGAAGAGTTTTCTATTTGGCACCCGTTAAGCCCACACACAAACGAGTTTAACTCACACATGATTTTAAAGCGCCGTCTTCATCTTCTCTTGACCTAACCCGCTTCTCCTTGCGTCGTCTTGCGCCGCGGTTTAACCAAAAGCAATCAAGCTAGTATTTTAGTGATATTACCAAAATACCCCTTCTCGATCCTTCTCCAAAAACCGAGTCCAATCTTCCTTAAGATGTTCCATGCTTCGCCACGTGTAGGTTGATCAACGGCTCTCATCATGTCGGCAAGTCTCTCCCATCCAGCTCCCACCGAAACCACCATGGAACTTGCACCGACCTCCGCGCCGCTTGATGCAACCCGTCGCACCGAACTTCCTGTTCGGTCATCCTTGTCCATTTTGCGCCATGCTCGAATCCATAGACTTCACCCGGCATCCTCAATCGTTCTGAACCTCAGCTCTCAAGCCTAGTCCCGATCATCCTCGTCGTTGATCTCCAAGCAACCTGCACAACAATACACCAAGAAATTGATTCTGGGAACAAGTTCTTCGCAACTTGACCCACGTTAGTCAAAACATGCATCATGCAACATATATGCAGCGAAACCCATGAACTTGACTCAATAAACAAACATCGCCGCTGCGAGAGCCGACGAAACAAGTGACAATCGATCAGACAGCCACTCAAGGGCCGGTCTAACCGCTCTCTGGCCTGTCTGACCACCGCCCTAGCCGGTTAGACCGCTCAGGAGGGACATAACCAAATTTCATACATTGAAATCCGAAAGCTCTCTAAAAATTTCAAACGAATAGATCTTTTGACTGGAAGCTCCAAAAATTATGAGACCAAGTGCATGCACCCTCTATTTTTGGGCCCGCTCTAAATTTGACCAAACAAACAGGCCGATCGGATCGCCTCGACTGATCGACCGCCAGGTGGTGGTCGGTACATCATGCCGGTCGACACGCCGCCGGCCGGCAAACCGCCTAAGACATGACAACACTGAGATTTTGCCGAAAACGTGTGATTTGACAAACCTTTAAAGCCATTGCCAATTGTAACATCATCCTAAGATCATGAGCATATCCCCATGATATCTATAGTTTAATTCCAAAAGTGGTTACATAAATTTGGACATACATGCTTAAGGCTCAAGTCAAGGTACAAGTAGTTTAGGATCCTTTTTAATTTTACCGGTCTTAAGGTAAAAAAGGTGGAAGACCGGATTATAGGTTAAATATCATAGTATTAAGAGGGATCAAGACTAGTGGCTTGATAGCATGTTCTTGTGGATATTGGATCAATCTAGGATCATGCATGCACTCTCTAACATCCCAAAGTTCTGTTACCAAAATAAAAATTAATAAAGTTATTATTTTCTTGGATTTTCTGGTTGTTAAAGATTTTTCTTGATTTTCTGTAATTTAAAAAGAGTTTTCTATGTTAAAAAGGGAAAAGGAAAAAAATATTTAATTTCCTTGTTTTAAAGTCAAATAAAAAATTTATTTCATTTTCTGGGTTTTTTATTGGATTTAAAGCGAAAAATAAAATTTTAGTTAATTTTTGGAATTAAATTAATTAGAAAAGGATTAAAATTCACGTGCACAGTGCATGAGCCAAATTCTGGCCCACTCCTGTTTCAGCATCCTCCCGACCAGCCGCCTCCCGCGCTCTCCCGCCACGCGTCGCCCATCGGCGAGTACACCGCAATCCATCTCGGTCGTCCCCGCGCTCTATCGCCTCGGCCGTTCGATTGGGGACATCGACCAATTCCTCGGCACCGCCTCGCCACTGCCTACCTCGTGAGCGCACTCCCTTTGTAGGAGAACCCCGGGAGCTCCATCTCCGCCGTCGACCCAAAACCGCCATCGCTAAACCTCGTCGCCGGCAATCAAAACCTCGCGCTCCGCCGCTATTTTGGTAAGCACCAGTTTCGCCTCGACCTCCTCGTTCTGTTGTGCCCACTCCTGTGCCTCGCCGCGGCGTGTAGCGCCGGTGAGATCATCGCCGGAGCTTCACCGGCCTCAGGCCGACGTGGCTCAACCGCCCCAGCGCCTGAACTGACATAGCTACCGCATGGGTGCCAGTGTGTCAAGCCACGCCAACGCACCCCTCTCCACATCAAGCTTGCAGATGTGTCCATCGTGACTCAAGACTAGCGCCGTGGACTCAGTCCACGAAATTTTGGGCCCACACATCACCGATCGTTGTCCATCTCTGGTAGACGACGCATTAATTTGAATTTCTATTAGAAAAATAATTCAGAAAATTCAGAATTTCTGATTTTAGGATTTAATTTTAGTTTTAAACACCATGAGCTCGTATTTCTTCATACGAACTCCGACCTATGTGATTCAAATTTCTAAATTTGTTTAAATCAAGATCTAGCTAACTAAACCAAAATTATTTCATTTGGAGTTAATTTTAATGTTCATTTGAATTTATTTGTGTTCATTTGAATTCTGTTTAATTTTGGATTATTTTCGCATATAGATTTTGACGACTCCGGAGAGCTTGACCCTATTGAAGAAGTAGAATACCAAGATTTTGAGCAAGGCAAGTTATATCTTTGATCATATTTGATCCCATTATTTCAAATTATTTAGATTCTTTTTTAAATTATTATTGCATGCGTATTTATATTCAAGTAATATAAATTCATGTTTTAAAGTTATAGCTATTCCCAATTCCATTGTATAGCCAATCTTGTTATTGAATGAGTCATACCTTGACACCTTAGATGAAAATCTAGTTTATGCAATAGTATGAACTAGAACATTTTGGGAAAATTACGCAAAGACATGCTTAGACTAAAAATGTTTAGTTTGGGAAATTTTAGCCAAATGATTAACTATTGTTTAAAAGTCTATGGCATTGGTTTGTCATGGAACATTTTTGCAAATGACTTTGAAAAGCAAAAAGGTAAAGTTGGTTTGTACTTGGGTGAAATGGATGCTTGGTGGGTGCAGGTTTATGCACGGGCTCAATCGGGTAGGATTGAGACCCAGGGGTTATTTTGGAAGTCGCCTAAGTCAGTTAAGGACCGGTCTTCGAGACGCATCTAGCTAAGCCACATCGTACTTCCACCTGTCTCGAGTGAGAGGGACCTGGCTAACTAATTTGCAACGTTTCACCGTGGTTGTGCCATGTTGATGTGTGGGTGTCAGAATGACCTACTTTTATGTATTCCCACCTTGCGCAAGAGGCGGCCTGAACCCATTGGTTTCTATACAAAGGGATGAATCCTTAGCGGCGGACTACGGTGGTATGGTTTGTAACACCACGACTATAAGGAAGTCAAGATGTCACCTACAACCACTACTCTTTAGAAGAATAACATCAAAACACATGACCAGTTAATCAAGTAGAAAGATTATACGGAAACAAGAATTCATCATCAGGTTTAATCAATGGAATAGAAATAAACAATTCTGAGAGATAAGGTAGTTATGACCAAACTGGCTTATTACAATTCATCACAAGTCATAATTAACGATAGTAAAAGTCCTCAAAATGTTTGGTTTATGGTAGTGAGTGCATCGTGAGGAACTACCCTCCACAAGATCATTCTTCCTTGTCATTTACCTAAATAAAACAACAAAGCAAGAATGAGCCAAAGACTCGACAAATCAGTATGTAACAGTCAAACATTCCATGAACAATATATCACAATCATCATTTGAACATTTACTGGAAACGAATTTATGAATGGATGAAGTGGAATGATGCATTGAAGGAAATGGACATATTGTTGCATATACCGGTATAGCGAGTGAAACACCCGTCGGTGTTCACTTAAAGTGTCGTATGAAGAACGTTTCATACGACCGTCAACGTGGCCCACATTGGAATGGTGGACTCACGTAACATGGCCCACATTGGAATGGTGGACTCATGTACCCATTCTGGAATTGATGGGATTTTCAAGTGCCCATACTGGAATTGATGGGTCTTACAAATGTAATTTATGCATGTCATGATGTGATCCCATGGCAATATTGAATAGTACTCATAATTGAAAAGAAACACATGGCATTCATCTACAAGTACGAACAAGTATAATCATTCACTCACACATCATATTTTTGCATCAAACATAGTATACAAGGTACTTGTAGTATATCAACATCATGAACAAGGCACAAAACATTCATGTAAACAACATATCATTATGCATACAAGATTTGCCTTTTATGTAGTGACTCGTTAGCAGGCAACGGAGGTGTTCCCACACGGGATGTCTCACCGCCTACACAAGCATGTTCCCAAAATAAGAACAACGATATAACACTGCTACCGATGTTCTACAATAACCCCTGACTATTCAATATACCGCAAAGACCCAAATTGAAAATAAACTATTCTGCCAGATTTCAGCCCTTATGAGCAGCGGTACGAGAAAAAGCATATTTAATTATCTGGAACTCGAAACGACACGAAACCAGTGCCCAGATTTTCTTAACGTAACAGGCTACGAAACTCTAGTTGATGGTAAACTCTAATTCGGCCAAAACAGAGGTCTAACCATCCAATGAAAAACTATAACTGCAGTCTGTCCAGAATTCAGAACAGCCCTAAAGAAAAGGCTCTAACTTTTAAACCACGGATCCAAATAAAGTGATCTTTATCAGCCTGGAAAGATGGTGAAATTATCTTCATAAACCTAGTTGGGTGGCCGACCTTATTCTGACTCTAACTAGATCAAAACCTAGGTGCAACCGACTATATCCAACATTTCTGACAGACAGACCAGCACGTAGTAAAACAGTCATAACTTTTAATCTACTGGGTGAAAATTCGTGATCCAGATGCCAAAAGAAAGCTAATGAGACCAGGATCACATCTCCAGAAGACATCGACCTGAGATTCGGACTCTAAAGGCCTTCAATCTGCCGTGCAACTTACTGCTCTAAACTGGACAGATCTGGATTCGCAGACTAAACCAAATCAAACGAACAAAAGAGCAACAAAACTAATAAAAACAGCGAATCGGAACCTTCGTTACCCTTGAAGACCCGTAGAACGACTATGATCCGCTGCACACGGCCTTCCTCCCTTCCCCTCCCTTCCTTCTCTTAGGGCGGCCACCGGGGGACGACGAGCAGGCGTCGGCGGCGGGGAACGGCAATGTTGGAGGGGACCTTGAGGAGGAGCGCCGGGGATCACCGGAGGTGGCACCACCACAGCGAGGAGGTGCCAAGGAGCAGCAAGGAGGCCGGCTTGGGGGAGGGGAGGAGGCGGCCAAGGGGGAGGGGAGGAGGCAAGGTGGCGGCTAGGGTTTAGGGGGGGGAGTGGCGCCCCCCCTTTTTGGCCGGCCCCTACATGGGCCGGCCGGCCCCTCTTGGGCCTCCTGGGTCGCGGCCTGCGGCCCAGGTTGACGTACAAAAGCGTTTAGCCCCCCCGCTGATTGGAAAAATCCGCCTAAAGTTGTTTCTTTTACTCCCTCCGACTTCTTTGTTTTTACCGATTCGATTCCGGAAAGTTTTAAATCTCGTTTTCGAATAAAATTCCCAGACATTCGAAACGACACAACCTAACTGGATTTATGAGGTATTACAATGGCGCAATGTAAAGGCTTTGACACGTACTCTAGACTACTTACCTAAGGTAGTGAGTAGTGGTATCGACGTATGCCAAACAAACTAGAGAATTCATGTCTTGTGGGTAAAGTTGTAAAACCTCTGCAGAGTGTAAAACTATTCGAATAGCCGTGTCCACGGTCATGGACATGCTGAGCAAAGCCACTCAAAATTAGACTATGATTTTATCTTCAAAAGACTTTATCAAATGGTTTTGGATTTCTATCAAAATGGGAAATTGGGCAGGAAGCCATGTGATAGGTGTAACACCCTGACTATAAGGAAGTCAAGATGTCACCTACAATCACTACTCTTTAGTATAATAACATCAAAACGCATGACAAGGTGAAGGAATTAATAAGGATATACGGAAACAAGAATTCATCATCAAGTTTAATCAACGGAATGGAAATAAACAATTCAGAGGGATACGTTAGTTATGACCAAAATGGCTTATTACAATTCAACACAAGACATAAATAACGACAATAAAAGTTCTCAAAATATTTGGATTATGGTAGTGAGTGCATCGTGTTGAACTACCCTCCACGAGATCATTCTTCCTTGTCATTTACCTAAATAAAACAACAAAGCAAGAATGAGCCAAAGACTCAGCAAGTACTTGTATGTAACAATCAAACATACCATGAACAATTTATCACAATCATAACTTGAACATTGATTGAAAACAACTTTATGAATGGATGAAGTGAAATGATGCATTGAAGGAATTGGACATATCACAGCATATACCGGTATAGCGAGTGAAACACCCGTCGGTGTTCACTTAAAGTAACCGTATGAAGAACGTTTCATACGGCCGTCCAACGTGGCCCACAGTGGAATGGTGGACTCACGTAACGTGGCCCACATTGGAATGGTGGACTCACGTACCCATTCTGGAATTGATGAGATTTTCAAGTGCCCATACTGGAATTGATGGGTCTTACAAAGATAATTTATGCATGTCATGATGTGATCCCATGGCAAGATTGAATAGTACTCATAAATGAAAAGATACACATGACATTCATCTACAAATACGAACAAATATAATAATTCATTCACACATCACATAATGCATCAATCATAGTATACAAGTTACTTGCCTGCCGCGCTGCGACGGTTTGGGAGGTAACTGAGGTACCCCTCCACTCACCGCTTCACCGTCTACAATATAAAATGATCGATATGAGGACAACCAAGTAAGACAGAGCTACACATGCCCTCCCACAATCTCTAACCAAACCAACCAAACAAAAGGTTCAATTTGATCCTCTACACAAAAATTCCAGATTACCTATCTTCTGGCAGTCGTACGAGAAAATTCACCATTAATTGTCTGTAACTCTAAAAGACATGAAACCAGTGCTCACTGATTCTTAACTGATCAGGCTACAAAACATTAGTTGACGGAATCCCCTGATTCGGCCAAAACAGAGGGCTAATTATCAGTTAAACACAACCCATCTACGTCTGTCCAGAATACAGATCAGTAATAAAGAAAATGGCGTAACTTTTAGCCTACTGATCCAATGAGAATGATCCTTATCAACTTGGAAATATAAATTCGAGAACTACAATAACTTAGTTGGGTGAAGGTTCTAATTCGGCCCCTAATTTGAACAAAACCGAGGGACAAACCTACTGACCCCAGTTTTCAGGCAGACTTAAAAAAATCGCAATCAAAAATTCATATCTCCCAAACTACAGATCGGATTTTCCTGATCTTGGTGCCAAAAGAAAGCTAACGTTCCCAGGAATAAAACTCTAGAAGGGCAAAACCCCATATTCGGCCTCTAAAGTACCGTAACTTTCCGGGCAACGTTCTGATCCAATCTGAAATTTCTGGAATCCTAATCTGACGCGACTCAAATGATCTCTACCGCAACAAAAACCGATCAAACAATGAATCAAGGTGCTCGTTACCCTTGAAGACCCATAGCATGACGAAGAACCACTCCCCGCTGGTCTCCCTTTTTCTTCCTTGGCCGGCCACACCACAGCGAGCACCCGGCGAGGAAGCGGCCCGCCGGAGGACAGATTGGAGGAGGAACGCTCGGGGATCTTGGAGAGCAACCTCGGGAGCACCAATGGCCGGCGTCCAGGGGGAAAGGCGGCGCCCAACCAGGGGAGGAGGCGCCGGAAATGGAGGTGGAGAGGGAGGGGTGGCGGCAAGGTGGGAGGAGGGGAGAGGCCGCCGGCTAGGGTTGGGGAGGCACCTCCCCCTTTAAGTGGCCGGCTCTTCCCTCTTGGGCCGGCCTGGGTCGCAGCCCGCGGCCCAGGTCGGCGATTTTTTTACAAATCTCCCCTCCGAAGACTAATTTTTCTGATTTAAACCTCGTCTTTCACTCCTTCGACCTTCTTTTCTTACTAATTGTGATTCGGGATATTACATTCTACCCCCCTTAACAGGATTCGACCTCGAATCTAAACACAGATCTATTCGAAAGAAAACTGCGACTGGAATTTATTAACGAAAACACGTACCATAAACGAACAGGTCTGGATACTTATCGCGCACGAGGGACTCTAGCTCTCAAGCGGCCTCTCTTACGGACTAGAGAGAACCACCACGCAAAGACCCAAAACGACGCGTGACTTAACACTCAACCTGAACTTTCTAGGTACCCTCATCAGAAGAGGATCGATGGTAAGACCATACTCGATGGTCAACGTCTTAAACTAAAACTCGAACCTTGAATGGTTCAATGCCCACTCAAAGACTGAACACACCCGACGCTGCGCATTGGCGCGTATACAGAGGCTGTCAAAACGAAATACCAACTTTCTAATTTCTGCAACTTTCGAAAACGAAGAGAATCCAATTGAAAATAGAGAGTCCTCATCGCGTCCACTCAATGCTAACTCTCCACCAAAAGATTAAATTCCAAATTTGACAATTCATCTCAAAACAAATCCATTTTCTAAATAGGCAGTTTACAAATGAACACCACTACAACCAAAGGAGAAATTACTGGAACGCCCAAACCAAACACCGGCGCTTTATGCGAATTGGAAAGAATCTACATGCCAACACGACCTCAACTCAAATTGCGAGAAAACACCTGGTCAACAATACCAAACTCAAACGAGAATCAAGAAAACACCTAATTATCCAATGAACATTTCTTTCCACGCTTTCTCTCTTCTAGGGATAAAATTTCTCTCGAACCTTGGAATTTGACTTCATCGCATACCACACGAGCTTAAACCTCTTAGTTAAATATCCTCAAATCATGCTCAAACTGAATTAAATCATCCACACCATTGTGAAGAGACTCTATGAAATCTACCGGATACTCTAGGTAATACAAAATCGATTTGATTAAAGGCATCCATAACACCACAATAGTAGGCACCACGCAATCACATTACCTTCAATTTCCAATAACAACAATTCAAGATCCTTAGCACGCACGAACATGTATTACATCAGAAGAGTTCTATCAATGACCATTCATTGCTCAGGAAACTCTATTATCTCACTTCCTGTAACACCCCAGCCCAACACTGAGCCTAGAATGCCACCACACTACTCTTTAAACTATTAATTATCGACACACTATAAAATTACAGCAAGGAAACAATGATAATCATATCAATGGACCACAAACAGGACATGCATAATTATGGATCAAGCGACAATAAATAAGCAATGGGAATTATAACCAGGTAAATAATCCAAAATAGCATCAACCAATGAATCCAAATTAATAAAGCAAATAGTCTAGTCCAAGCGTTGTCCTAACCATTATTCAATAACTAACATGTCCAAGAGTAATCCAATTGTGAATGAAAAGATTCTTATGGCAAATGATCATGTATTGTCCATGTGCTCTACTCGCTCTCAGTTACGGCGCCCTCGAAGATCACCTAAAGACAACAATAGAGCAAGGGTGAGTCCACGACTCAGCAAACACATCCATAAACAACGAACAATAATAAATCAACAGCATTCAATAACTTCATTATCATCACATGCACTTCTATTAATATTCTCATGCTGTTACCTTCCATTTGTTTAACACACATTGATCTCATTTATGAATGCAACTCTAATCTACATGTCCACATGCACTTCTTTCGCGTATACCGGTATAGCATGAGTGAATGCTCGCGACAACATTCACTCTCAAGCCCGTTCCTCCATGAGGATCGGGAACCTCCTCCACTCCCGTGGAGTTGTGATCATAATGATCACCTTCTCTTATGCAAAGATGCTTATGAATACAAACATGCAAACTTCATCATAAACATCATATCCAACTTTCCATCATGCTTATCAACAAAGATATAAACATACCAATTATTTGTTTGCAATTAAACAGAATAAAAGCACAACAATAATGGTACTGAAAGATAAAGAATCACAGTGATCAATCATTGATCATTTGCTTACCATGCACTTGCCTTTACTAGTTGCGACGCACGATTTGGCTAGCAGACGGCAACAAGCACGACGCCTCTCCTATATTAAATACACAAACTTCAATACAAGCTACAGCAACAAGAATAGCAATCAATATACTTCGCTCCTACCCGTCCCCAAATATACCACGCTACTCCGGTACCGAATAGTTACCCATTGCTGTCTTGGTACTAAAACGAACGTAACTTTTGACTCGAAAGTCCGATCACAACAAAACACCCCATTCTGGATTTTTTATAAAATTATCCACATTTTCTTAGATTACAAAGACTTCTAATTAAATCATCTAACCCTCCGTATTTAGCCCAGAAAGCCGATCTGTCCGCTTCGGAACAGCAGTCTTACTAAATTCATAACTTTTGTTTTACTGAACCAAAATGCGCGTTCTCAGATTCTACAGAACCATTGGACAATTATCTACAACTTTCATGTAGATCAAAAACTCTAATTAGGCTATTTACTATTTTTAATCTACAGTCTACCAAAACAGCGCCGAAAGGGGATAACCGTAAAAACAGCGGCCTTCCGAAAATCATAACTCGAATTATACTTGTCCGATTGACATAATAAAATATGCTATAGAAAGATATCGAAATTATCTACAATTAACTAGTAGATGAGATTTCCAAAATTCGCCATTAAGATAACCGAATAAATCGTACACGGAACAGCAGGCTAAACAGATCTATTAATCGTCTCTTCGATTAGAAATTCTAAACCTCTCTAATTAATCTCAATTATAATCCCTAATTGCTGCATGCAAACAAGATCAATGCTACGTAATTAAGTACACTCACATGCACCTGATTTGGCAGAAAAACCACGCAGCAGCAATACTCGGCGCAGTCGGCAGTAGCCTCGGTCGGCAGCAGCAGAAAACGGCAGCAGCAGCAAATCTTCTCCACGCGGCACAGCGGCAATAGATCTTCGGTCGGCTCGGCGTAAGAAGAGAAAAAAAGAAAGAATTAAGATCAAGCGACGAAGCAATGCGGCGTGGCGGGCAAAGCGGCAACAACAAAGAATACAGTAAGCAAATAAGAAGCAAGCAGGAGCACAATGAAGTAACAACACCGAAGAAGAGCAACGCACGCAGACGTCGGTACCGGCCGGTTCGGCTCCACGTAGCAGCAGCGCAACCGCGTTCGACCGCAGATAGCAAAGAACCGCATGCGCAAGCGTGAACTTCCACGCGGCAGGGCGGCACAAGCGTCAGCAAAGACAAAGGCGTCCAAATGACCGCTTCACGCAAAGCGATGCAGAAAGAAAAGAAAAGTCAAGCGCGCAATAGCGGGAATATTTGCTGGTGGCGGCTGTGGGAAAAGAAATAAAGCTACTAGGGTTTCAAGAATTCCCACAATTTATTTATATAGCTCATAAAAATTGTGAAATATTCTAATCTTCCCAAATTCTTTTTATTTAATTGCGCACAAGCCCTAAATTCTTTAACTAATTAATTTAATTACTCTCCGACCCTTAAGACGCTTTTATTAATATTAATATTATTTTTCAGAGTATTACATTCTACCCCCCTTAACAGAATTCGACCCCGAATTCTACTCGCCGTTCTACTCAAATACAAACTACACTGCTGAAATTAAACAACAAAATAAAACGTACCCGACGTGAACAACTCCGGTATTGCTCGCATCACGAGACTCCAACTCCCAAGTCGCCTCTCTCTCGGATGATCGCCCACGACCTTGACGTATACCAACGTTTTTTGCCTCAGCACTCGCTCCGACCTCTCCAGAATGCGCGCCGGACGCGACTCAACTGTGAGGTCTTGCTCAATAGTCAACGGCTCTAATGAAATCTTATGCTCGGATCTCTCAAAACTTTCTCGCATCGAGACATGAAACACATTGTGAACTCCACGCATGGACTCGAGCGAGTCCAGTGGTAGGCTAACTTCCCAATTCTTGCAATAATCGAGAACGGTCCAACGTACCTCGGGCTAAGCTTCCCTCCGTGCCGAACCAACAATACCTTTAGTGGGAGACACTCTCAAGAGCACTGGTCACCCACCGCAAACTCAAGTCACGCCTCCTCAAATCAAGATAACTTTTCTCATGCGCTCGAGTGCTAATGATTCGCCTCACCATGGCCACACGCTCAACGGTCTTCAATCCAATCCGACCTAAAATTGCCTTCTCTCCAATCGCATCCCAACAAAGTGGCGATCGCACTTCCGCCCATAGAGAACCTCAAATGGCGCAGCTCTAATCTTGGAATGGTAACTATTATTATAAGCAAACTCGCAAGTGGCAATCGGTCCTCCCAACTACCCTTCCAAGATAGAACACAAGATCGCAACATATCCTCCAAAGTCTGAATAGTCCGCTCTGACTGCCCATCTGTCTGTGGGTGAAATGCTGTACTAAGGCGGAGCTGTGTGCCCAATGCACTCTGCAGACTCTCCCAGAACTTGGAGACAAACTTGGCGTCCTCGCGAAACAATGGTCTTTGGCACACCATGCGCCTCACTATCTCACGCACATAAATAGGAGCTAGATCACTCATTGAATTTATCGTGCGAATAGGAATGAAGTGTGCGAGACTTGTCAATCGATCCACCACTACCCAAATCGCATCCTTTCCTCGCGTGAACGAGGCAACGCCACCACAAAGTCCATAGAGATATCATCCCAAGGCCACTGGGGAACCTCCAAAGGCTGCAACAACCCTGCAGGACGCTTGTGTTCAGCTTTCACTTGCTGACAAACACCGCAAGAAGCCACATAGTTAGCAATATCCACCTTCATTCTTTTCCACCAAAATTTACATTTTCAGATCTCGATACATCTTAGTCTCACCAGGATGAGCGATTATGGAGTGCGATGTGCCTCCTCAAGATATCATCTTTGACCTCCGACTTTTGTGGCACGCAAAGACGTCCTTTAAACCTCAAAGTACCAGAATCATCCATGCTAAAATCACCCTCTTTACCCTCATCCAGACGCTTCCTAACCTCCTGTAGTAACCGGTCACTCACAGTGCTTCCGCACACGGTGCGGAATAAGTGACTCAAGAATCAATCGTGTCTCAACATGTGATGTGCCCGCATAACAATAAGATATACCCATGCGATCAAAATCAGCAATGAGGCAATCTAGAGTAGCAGGAGTCGCCTTGCGACTAAGAGCATCCGCAACAACCTTGGCCTTGCCTGGATGATACTGAATAGTAAGATCATAATCCTTGATCAACTCTAACCACCTCCTTTGCCTCAAATTCAGATCCTTCTGAGTGAAGATATACTTGAGACTCTTGTGATCTGTGAAAATATCACAAGGCTCGCCAGATAGATAATGCCTCCAAATCTTGAGAGCAAAAACAACCGCGACCAACTCCAAATCATGAGTGGGATAATTCTGCTCGTGCTTCTTTAATTGCCTCGACGCATAAGCAATCACCTTACCGTCTTGCATGAGAACACAGCCAAGACCCACTCGAGACGCATCTGAAAAGACTGTGAATCGCTTCCCCGGCTCGGGAAGAGTGAGAATAGGAGAGGTCACCAACTGTCCTTCAAAATGCGTAAATAGCTCACACTCATCGGTCCATGGAATCTCACACCTTCGAGTAAGCCGAGACATCGGCTTGGCAATGATAGAGAAATCCTGCACAAAACGCCGATAATAACCAGCCAAACCCAGGAAACTCCTCACCTCCTTCACACTAGTCGGCCTCTTCCAATCCACCACTGTAGAGACCTTACTAGGATCAACAGCAATGCCCTGAGGGTTAATCACATGACCCAAAAAACCCACTTCTGAAATCCAGAACTCACACTTCTTCAACTTAGCATAGAACTTGTGCTCTCTCAAAGTATCTAAAACCAACCTCAAATGACGCTCATGATCCTCATTGGTCTTAGAATAGATAAGAATATCATCAATGAACACCACCACGAAATCATCAAGATACTCGTGCAACATGTTGTTCATGGTCTCCATAAAAATGGCAGGTGCATTAGTCAATCCAAAAGACATAACTTTATACTCATAATGCCCATACCGTGGAGAAAGCGCCTTCTCTACATCTGCTCACGCACACGGATTTGATTATACCGATCGGAGATCGATCTTGGAGAACACTTGAGCTCCATTCAACCGATCAAACAAGTCCTCAATGCGGGGCAATGGATATTTGTTCTTGATTGTGACTGCATTAAGTGCGCGGTAATCAATACACATGCGCCAACTCCCATCCTTCTTCTCTGTGAACAGAACAGGAGCTCCCCACGGCGATACACTACGCCTGATCAAACCTTTAGCCAACAAATCATCCAATTGCTTCTTCAACTCGTCCTGAAACGGACGTGCTAGTCTATATGGAGACATAGAGATGGGACGAGTAATTCGGAACAAGATCAATGCGAAACTCCACGTCTCGCGCAGTGGCAAACCCTAAGCTCACCGGGAACACATCCGGTAATCACTAACCACCGGAATCTCCTCAATCTGCGAAACCACACTCGGTTTCTCGGAAGAGCTAAAAGAAGCCCGTTTTCGACGCCGACCGAACAGCGATCCGACCAACATCGAAAGAGAGCGCGAGGCGCACTCCTGAAAGTCAAAGTCTCCCAGGCGAGGTGCCGCGGAGACCGTTCTACGTAAACAGGATATCACGGCTCGATAAGAGTGCAACCAATCCATACCCAAGATAACATCGAGCGGCTCCATTTGAATAACTATCAAATTCGCCGTGAACTCCTCTCCATCAATAATAATAGAACACCCAGACAAACAAAGAGAACTAGCAATAATACCCCGGAGAACTAACTAACACCGATCGAGAAATCCATCATACTCAAGTTCGCTCTCCTAGCAAACGCGACGACACAAACGAAAAGGTAGCCCCGAATAAAAAGGACTAAAGCATCAAACGAATCCACAAGCAAAGTACTGCCACCACGCCGGGACGACCCGCGGACTCTGCGATGAGGCATGGCGTACACTCTGTGGCGCCATGGCGAAGAAGACGATCTTTGGGCGGCGAGAGCCCCAACAATCTCTTGTGGCGGTGCGGTAAAGCCGGTCGTGCGACTGAAGCGGTGCGAAGGTGGCGGCCGCCGATGGTACCCTACCGGGCGCCCAAGTGAAGGAAATGGTATCGCCGGAGGAGCAATCATCATCCGGAAAGATCCTCGGCAGACCCATCAAGAAGAAGAAGATGGCACGAGCTCCCACTTGATCACACTAGCGGGTTCTACGCGACACACCCTCCTTGTGACCGGCCGGCCACACCGACGGCAATCTCCCGTCCAAGTGCACTCAGCAGCCGGTGTCCATCACCGCACTTAAAGCAAAGCATGCCCCGCTCGGGACAGACGAAGAGCCGAGTACCGCAAAAGGACGAGGCGCTGAAGAAGAGAACGGCCTCGACTGCTTAGACCTGAAAGACTGCGGTCCTCCCTTGAATTTCTTGAAAGCGGGTCGCTGAATAGCCCCACTTCCCTCACTAGAGCTCCTCTTCCGTCACCACCGAAGCTACCGATCCACCGAGGCTTGTCGCCTTTGTGAGTCGTGCATCTCCAACTCCATGCCCCTAGCTTGCTCCACCACAGAGTCAGTAGTCACGGAGTGGAGTAGCTCCCAACACATGCCTGCAGTACTAATTGAGACCCCGACGGAACCTCTTGGCTTTCTGAAGATCATCGCTCGCTACTGAAGGGACAAAGCGAACCAAGTTGTTGAACTCAGCCTCATACTCAGCAATAGACCTCTTCCCCTGAGCAAAGGTCGACAAGGTAACCTCCATCTTCTCAACAAAAGAGTAGGGGTAGAACTTCCCCTTGAACTGATCAACAAAGTCCTCCCAAGTGACTGGCCCTTGAGTGGCGGTCCTCGAAGACAACACGCCTCCCACCAAATATCCGCTGCCCTTTCAAATGAAAGGCTACAAAACGGACCTCCGAGGTGAAGACATCTCTAAAGCTCCAAACGCCTCTCCATATAGCGCAACCAATCCACGCTCGACCGGTGTGCCCGACCACAAACGAATCAAACCTCAACCCCATCCACTCTCGAAGTGTCATCCGCGCCTCGAGAACCGGTGGATGTGCGACAGAGCAACAACGATGATGCGCGAAGAATGGGTCGCGGCGCGCGTTGACGAAGAGCACGGATCTCTCCACCAACTCTCTCAAAGAAAGCGGGGTCTCATCTCGACCACAACCGGAGGCGGGTCAACAAAGAACCCCCTCGCCATCGACTCAATCTTTCACAGGAGGTGGCTCCACGGAACCTCGCCACGGCCACGACCTCCACGACCGCGCCAACACGACCACGCCCTCTACCCCGGCATAGCTATCAACCACAATCAACAATACACAATGAGTTCAAAGCTCAAAATAAAATCATCCATCAATAAACAACATAACGGAAGCGTAAAACTATATTCGTACCTCTCTCTAACCTACTGTGCACTAGTGTGTCAAATTTTAGGTTAGTTAACCATTAGCAAATTTTAGTTGATTTACTAATACTAAAACAAATTTTAACAATTTTAGTTTGCCTAAGTTGTTAATCTATTCACCACGGACCTAAAGCCCGCTCTGATACCAACTGTAACACCCCAGCCCAACACTGAGCCTAGAATGCCACCACACTACTCTTTAAACTATTAATTATCGACACACTATAAAATTACAGCAAGGAAACAATGATAATCATATCAATGGACCACAAACAGGACATGCATAATTATGGATCAAGCGACAATAAATAAGCAATGGGAATTATAACCAGGTAAATAATCCAAAATAGCATCAACCAATGAATCCAAATTAATAAAGCAAATAGTCTAGTCCAAGCGTTGTCCTAACCATTATTCAATAACTAACATGTCCAAGAGTAATCCAATTGTGAATGAAAAGATTCTTACGGCAAATGATCATGTACTGTCCATGTGCTCTACTCGCTCTCAGTTACGGCGCCCTCGAAGATCACCTAAAGACAACAATAGAGCAAGGGTGAGTCCACGACTCAGCAAACACATCCATAAACAACGAACAATAATAAATCAACAGCATTCAATAACTTCATTATCATCACATGCACTTCTATTAATATTCTCATGCTGTTACCTTCCATTTGTTTAACACACATTGATCTCATTTATGAATGCAACTCTAATCTACATGTCCACATGCACTTCTTTCACAGATATCTGGTATAGCATGAGTGAATGCTCGCGACAACATTCACTCTCAAGCCCGTTCCTCCATGAGGATCGGGGACCTCCTCCACTCCCGTGGAGTTGTGATCATAATGATCACCTTCTCTTATGCAAAGATGCTTATGAATGCAAACATGCAAACTTCATCATAAACATCATATCCAACTTTCCATCATGCTTATCAACAAAGATATAAACATACCAATTATTTGTTTGCAATTAAACAGAATAAAAGCACAACAATAATGGTACTGAAAGATAAAGAATCACAGTGATCAATCATTGATCGCTGTTTACCATGCACTTGCCTTTACTAGTTGCGACGCACGATTTGGCTAGCAGACGGCAACAAGCACGACGCCTCTCCTATATTAAATACACAAACTTCAATACAAGCTACATCAACAAGAATAGCAATCAATATACTTCGCTCCTACCCGTCCCCAAATATACCACGCTACTCCGGTACCGAATAGTTACCCATTGCTGTCTTGGTACTAAAACGAACGTAACTTTTGACTCGAAAGTCCGATCACAACAAACCACCCCATTCTGGATTCTTTATAAAATTATCCACATTTTCTTAGATTACAAAGACTTCTAATTAAATCATCTAACCCTCCGTATTTAGCCCAGAAAGCCGATCTGTCCGCTTCGGAACAGCAGTCTTACTAAATTCATAACTTTTGTTTTACTCAACCAAAATGCGCGTTCTCAGATTCTACAGAACCATTGGACAATTATCTACAACTTTCATGTAGATCAAAAACTCTAATTAGGCTATTTACTATTTTTAATCTACAGTCTACCAAAACAGCGCCGAAAGACGATAACCGTAAAAACAGCGGCCTTCCGAAAATCATAACTCGAATTATACTTGTCCGATTGACATAATAAAATATGCTATAGAAAGATATCGAAATTATCTACAATTAACTAGTAGATGAGATTTCCAAAATTCGCCATTAAGATAACCGAATAAATCGTACACGGAACAGCAGGCTAAACAGATCTATTAATCGTCTCTTCGATTAGAAATTCTAAACCTCTCTAATTAATCTCAATTATAATCCCTAAATGCTGCATGCAAACAAGATCAATGCTACGTAATTAAGTACACTCACATGCACCTGGTTTGGCAGAAAAACCACGCAGCAGCAATACTCGGCGCAGTCGGCAGTAGCCTCGGTCGGCAGCAAGTTAAAACGGCAAGAAGAAAAATCTTCTCCACGCGCGGCACACAAGCAACAGATCTTGATCGGCTCGGCGCAGCGAGAGAAAAAACAGCAGCGAGATCCAAATACAGAAACAAAGAAGAATGGCAAGGCGGTCAGATGCAGTAAGTAACAACGGAAATGTAGGCAATAACAGCGGTAGCGAGCACAGCAGAGCGCAACAACACCAGCCGAGCAACGCAGCGCACACGCGTCTTACCGGATGGTTCGGCTCCACGTAGCAAAGAAATAAGAATCGCGTTCGACGCGGCGGAAGAACCGCATGCAAGAAGAAAGTAACTTCCACGCGGCGGGGCGCGTCGGCAACGCTGGAAGACAAAGGCCCAAATGCCGGCCACGCCACGCGAAGAACGCAGAAAGAAAAGAAAAGTCAAGCAGCGACTAGCGGGAATATTCTTTGGTGGCGGCTGTGGGAAAAGAAATAAAGCTACTAGGGTTTCAAGAATTCCCACAATTTATTTATATAGCTCATAAAAATTCTGAAATATTCTATTCTTCCCAAATTCTTTTTATTTAATTGCGCACAAGCCCTAAATTCTTTAACTAATTAATTTAATTACTCTCTGACCCATAAGACGCTTTTATTAATATTAATATTATTTTTCAGAGTATTACACTTCCTCTACGCACAATCATCGTGTGACCAATGGTCTAGCATAAAATGCACAGCCCAGATCCAACTTCCAAAACCTCTACAACAGATTGCTCTTATAACCGATTGTGAAATCATCGAATTAAATCTCCAACATTACCACCATACTAACATACTCACTCATTGACATCATCAGAAATCACCCACACCATCTCGCAATGCTATCCAATTGCGTTACTCTAAAAATTCAATGAAGGTTTCCATACCTCCGATAATCACCAACCTTTCAATCCTGAATTGAAGTTCTAGAATTTCACTATACCAGGTGTTAATCAGCCGTAACACTTTTCAGACTTACTTCGAAGTCAAACATCTCAGGTGAATCAATTTCCCTCCAAGGGATACAGATCAAAACTATTTCACATTCTACTACTCCTCCGATAACTTGGTAGCAAAATATCATCGCTACGATTACTCATCCACCACCAAACAGTTGCCAAACTTTCACCTTGCAAACACTTCGCAACACGAAACTGTGATCCTTTCTCAAAAGGAAGAGGCGAACAAAAACAAGTTCATTCATACAGGAAGCCGCTCACCACTACGGCCAACAAACCAAAAGAAATATTCGCTAAAGGTGATCTTAGAAAACGAAAACTAAGTTCGTAGTTGAGGGAACACATTCCTCAGAAGATAATAGCAAATAACAACCGATAAGAAAACGGCATTACGATTGAAACTCGAAATCTTTGGAGTGAAAAGGGCGAAAAATTTAGGCATGTTTTAAAACCTCAAGTTACAAAACTTGACTCGGACTAATGACTACTTCTACTGCACTTTCCTTTAACACAACAATTAGTCCTTGAGCGAATAACACCTTGCCACATGAACAAGGTAAGTTCTTTAGTCCAATCCACGGAACTACTTAAGAACCAATAACATTTTTCAACACGCCAAATTTGTTCGAAACAGTTCATCTACTCATGAAACATGAGATCCAAATGCCTCCAGCCACAAAACTCGAAGCATTTCCCTTTACAAGACTTCAGGGAAAACAAGCGGATTCTCAACGAATCGACGATAATTTACTTTGATCGCAACCTCTCTTAGCGAACCCAAACCAAGGAACCTTTAGGGCTAAATCACACGAAACTCTTAAGAAGCAATAGGATAATCCTATACCTCAAGTTACCCAAAATATTTTCAGTTTCCAGATGATTCATGAACTCCCAAAAGGTCACGAAAACTAAACTCAAGTATTCTCATGTTAGCGATATCACCAAGGGCGATCAAATTTTCACATGTATCAACATCAAACTCACTACAACATTTAGAAAGTATTTCGAAAGACCCACGTGGAAAGAATGGGTTGATTCTTTCTCAAAAGAAGAGGCAAATAGAAACGATCTTCACCAACTAGATAATTGCTTACCACTCGCAGTGAACACAGAACCAAGGGGAAAACCAATTACGCAATGAACTCATTGAACATAGGTGGAGTCCACAATTGAAAACATGAGCCTCAAAAGAAGAGAATGACGGATCTTCTGAGATAAGAACAACGAGCATTCAAGATCAAAACGCTCGGATCATCAAGAACCATTATAACTCTGCAACAAATCGTTTTATGTGGCAAACTTCGTTTATCATAATAAACTGGGACCTCCAATAGGTCATGAACACAAAACTCGAAATTGAATCATTTTGGAAACATCAAGAAAGGTGGTCAAACTTCTTTCTCTATAAAAGAATCAACCTTACTCTCACATTACTGATCGTGTCAATAAACCTTCTAAAGGAAACATGACAAATCGGGTCATAAAATTTTCAACATCACATGGAATTGTAATAACAACTTGTTCTAGAAAACAATTCTGGTACGAAAACCACAAAGTTGAACAAACGTCACACCCAGCACTACAAAACTCTAGAGAAAGGGGGTTTCGACACTTTTCTTTTTCAATGGGAGGTTCTAAACTCCAATACTCCAAATATTCCAAAGAAATGAACATAGTCGAAATTTCTTCAATGAACTTTGTGAAAGGAAATTTTCATTCTCTCAGAATCATCAATCGGATAACCGAGCCGCCTTTATCAACAAGAGAGATAGGGCTAACATAAGGAGATCGATCTTGTCAAAATAACGTTCACAAACAAAGAATGAGAGCTCAAGACGAGAAAGGCAAGAAACTATCCGGAAAAACAAATAGGGTCTAATAGAAACCCGTAGCCCACAATCTTTGTTTGGGTACAATCCCGACTTAAGCATAACCAAGCACTCCAAAAGGGTTTTACGCTTTTCTTGAAAAAGAGATGCATCAAATTTCAACAAGCGAGAGGGTTCCAAAAGGAATACATTGAGCCAAAGCTTTCGTGTTAACGAACTTGCAACAAGAATTCTCATTAGGCAAACCATCAAACAAGTAAATGAGTCGCTCTTTTCCAATGAGAAAGAAAGAACAACCATGAAAATATCAATGTTGTCAATTTACAAAGATCATTCATAGTAAAAGCAATTCGACAATCAAAAAATAATAATGTTTTCGGAGTACCATTAAAGGCCTTTTTAAACTCGTCTACCAAAATCATGAACCCAAGAGAAATTCATCAATCGCCACCGGACAAGAATTTGTCAAATTCAAAATCAAGGAAGAGAACGACTTACTAAAGCGACTCAAGAGAAATATGCAAGATCAATACACACTTGATAAAGAACTTGCAAAAGAAGTTTTCCAATACCGAGATTCCAAACGAGCGAATGAGTTAAATTTCCCAACAGGTAAAACAAATCTTTTGTGAAAAGAGGAATCTTGCATTTGAACTATGCTCATGTTGAGCAGAAATATCACAATAGTCGAAAGGGCAATATTCGTTTCAACGAACGAATCAGAGAACCACTGGAGCTTGCCTTCTTCATTAAAAACCCAATTTCAAAAGAATCCACGAACTGCCAGGAACCACAACCAGCAAACCAGATATTAGTTCGAGAAAGGCAACAAGTTCATCAATGAGCTCATGCTCAATACAGAGCTTATGGAACAGAGGTAAGAAGTTCTCTAATATCATACTACAATCAGTGGTGTAGCCTGGCAAAACCCAGGACAACAACCACGATCTCAACTGATCAACGCCCGCTAGCGAAACGCATAACTAATGCAATCAATTATGAATATATATATATATCGGATCATCTCATGACGATCATAGAATAATTTCATAGATAGAGGTTATCACATCATATCATGGATTAACACATCAAAGCACAACACAATTTAACAATGACTCAATACTCGAGTCACCACAATTGAAATGCGGAAGCAACAGTTTACCCAACCCCTCCTAATGTGCACAGTGTGTCAATTTAATATGTTTGAATGAACCACGGACCTAAAGCCCGCTCTGATACCAACTGTAACACCCTGACTATAAGGAAGTCAAGATGTCACCTACAATCACTACTCTTTAGTATAATAACATCAAAACGCATGACAAGGTGAAGGAATTAATAAGGATATACGGAAACAAGAATTCATTATCAAGTTTAATCAACGGAATGGAAATAAACAATTCAGAGGGATACGGTAGTTATGACCAAAATGGCTTATTACAATTCAACACAAGACATAAATAACGACAATAAAAGTTCTCAAAATATTTGGATTATGGTAGTGAGTGCATCGTGTTGAACTACCCTCCACGAGATCATTCTTCCTTGTCATTTACCAAAATAAAACAACAAAGCAAGAATGAGCCAAAGACTCAACAAGTACTTGTATGTAACAATCAAACATACCATGAATAATTTATCACAATCATAACTTGAACATTGATTGAAAACAACTTTATGAATGGATGAAGTGAAATGATGCATTGAAGGAATTGGACATATCGCAGCATATACCGGTATAGCGAGTGAAACACCCGTCGGTGTTCACTTAAAGTAACCGTATGAAGAACGTTTCATACGGCCGTCCAACGTGGCCCACATTGGAATGGTGGACTCACGTAACGTGGCCCACATTGGAATGGTGGACTCACGTACCCATTCTGGAATTGATGGGATTTTCAAGTGCTCATACTGGAATTGATGGGTCTTACAAAGATAATTTATGCATGTCATGATGTGATCCCATGGCAAGATTGAATAGTACTCATAAATGAAAAGATACACATGGCATTCATCTACAAATACGAACAAATATAATCATTCATTCACACATCACATAATGCATCAATCATAGTATACAAGTTACTTGCCTGCCGCGCTGCGACGGTTTGGGAGGTAACTGAGGTACCCCTCCACTCACCGCTTCACCGCCTACAATATAAAATGATCGATATGAGGACAACCGAGTAAGACAAAGGCTACACGTGCCCTCCCACAATCTCTAACCAAACCAACCAAACAAAAGGTTCAATTTGATCCTCTACACAAAAAGTCCAGATTACCTATCTTCTGGCAGTCATACGAGAAAATTCACCATTAATTGTATGTAACTCTAAAAGACATGAAACCAGTGCTCACTGATTCTTAACTGATCAGGCTACAAAACATTAGTTGACGGAATCCCCTGATTCGGCCAAAACAGAGGGCTAATTATCAGTTAAACACAACCCATCTACGTCTGTCCAGAATACAGATCAGTAATAAAGAAAACGGCGTAACGTTTAGCCTACTGATCCAATGAGAATGATTCTTATCAACTTGGAAATATAAATTCGAGAACTACAATAACTTAGTTGGGTGAAGGTTCTAATTCGACCCCTAATTTGAACAAAACCGAGGACAAACCTCTCGACCCGGTTTTGAGGCAGACTGAACAGATCGCAATCAAAAATTCATATCTCCCAAACTATAGATCAGATTTTCCTGATCTTAGTGCCAAAAGAAAGCTAACGTTCCCAGGAATAAAACTCTAGAAGGGCAAAGCCCCAGATTCGGCCTCTAAAGTACCATAACTTGCCGCGCAACGTTCTGATCCAATCTGAAATTTCTGGAATCCTAATCTGACGCGACTCAAATGATCTCTACCGCAACAAAAACCGATTAAACAATGAATCGAGGTGCTCGTTACCCTTGAAGACCCGTAGCACGACGAAGAACCACTCCCCGCTGGTCTCCCTTCTTCTTCCTTGGCCGGCCACACCACAGCGAGCACCCGGCGAGGAAGCGGCCCGCCGGAGGACAGATTGGAGGAGGAACGCTCGGGGATCTTGGAGAGCAACCTCGGGAGCACCAATGGCCGGTGTCCAGGGTGAAAGGCGGCGCCCAACCAGGGGAGGAGGCGCCGGCAATGGAGTGTGGAGAGGGGAGGGGGTGGCGGCAAGGTGGGAGGGAGGGGGGAGAGAGGCCGGCGGCTAGGGTTGGGGAGGCACCTCCCCTTTAAGTGGCCGCTCTTCCTCTTGGGCGGCTCGGTCGCAGCCAGCGGCCAGTCGGCGATTTTTACAAATCTCCCCTCCGAAGACTAATTTTTCTGATTTAAACATCGTCTTTCACTCCTTCGACCTTCTTTTCTTACTAATTGTGATTCGGGATATTACAATAGGAGGGTATCCTTCACCACTGTTGTGTGAATGTTATCTGACTATAAAACTTAAAAATTTATAAAATGAATTTTAGTTATAAAATAACTGTTTTGAAACTTAGTACAAATATTTAAAGAAAATATTGCTTTACGCAAATTCAACCAGTAAGCCTTCCTTTGATATATCCATGCATGCATTAACGCTGTTATTAGGTGTAACTTGCGAGTACAGTAGTTGTGCTCACCCTTGCTTCATGCAAATAAATTTCACAGGAGAAGGACTTCGGATCTCGACGACTAGGCCGCTACCCCAGTCGATTGACTGTGGCAGATCAGCTGGACTCCACTACTTCTTCGTCTTCCACTGTGTTTGTTTATTGCTGGCTTGTAAGCCTCTTTTGTAATGAACTCTGTTGATTATTAATAAAATTATGCGAATTATGGATGCCACCATATTTGTTTACTGTGTGAACTAGCTACTGATCATGGGATTAGTTCAGAAACGCACAGAGGATTCTGGGGTGTTACTCCCGAGTCCGACAGAAATGGTATCAGAGCCATATCAACTATAGGTCGTGACCTAGTTAGATTGGACGTTAGTTGAAAACTTCAAAAAAATAATTTTATATAATAAGAAAAATAATTTGTCCTCTCCTCATCTTGGTCATCTATCTGTCCTTAGCTTCTTCATGGCAATTCTTCCTTTCAAAATTCTCTCCTCATTATTTTCTAAGGTTAAATGGATCCGCTTTCCCTTGGAAATTTTCTATAGATGGTCAACACGTTTCTTACCATTACGTTCAAGACCTGAAGACATGGAACCATAAAGAAAACATTGTAAAGTCGTCAAATCATTCAAGGACAACACGCAGGATTCATCGAAGACTGTGAGCCGAAGATCGCGATGTTAGCCCAGCCATATAGCTTAAAGTTTGCCTAGACTCATTCTGTGTATTGTGTCGCTTCACCGGATTAAGAGTCTCAATAGATAGAACGTGGTGTAAATCTATTAAAGTTTCGCTAGAAAGCTTTTTGAGCTGGTTCTTTCGTTTGGGAGTGTTGTTTCGCTCTATCTCCTTATTTCATTTTCTGTCTCTTCCCTAGCCTTTGTCTCCTTCCCTAAACCTCTGGAGTAACCAGCAGATGGTGAACACTCGACACTCTGAAAGTGGAACTAATGCCGTCAATAAGGTCCCTACTCCACCACCACCAGCAACCAATGGATCAGAATGGCAATCGATGGACAACAACAAGCCACCAGAAGTATCTCATAATGATATCATGAGCCATATTCTTCCTGAAAGTCACCATTAGTGGAAGTATCGTTATCATTACGGATGTGGTGTAGGACGATTTCTATGAATGCCCTCAAAAGGGAAAGCCAAAACAAGATGTCCATTGTGTTAACTGCAATGGCATTGGACACTATTTCTTCGGGTGTCCCAAGAGGGAACTGATCCAGTATAAAGTCTGTAACTATTGTGGCAAGGAAGGGTATTTTGTCAAACAATGTCGCTTACATGAACAAGCATTCTTGGCGTAGCAAGCAACTTCAGTTCTGGAGGACAAAACAGAAGAACCTCGGACAACACACCAAGCAGCAGAGTTATCTCAGCCCGTCACAAGAAGCCAAGTAAACCAGGTCAGTACAGAAGAAGCTCAAGAATCAGATAAACATAATTCCGGCCAGATCAAACACAAGACGTTCAAACAAATGAACAATCTTCACAAAAAGAAGATGGTAGATCAAGAGCAATATGTGACAAGAAACTCCAAGGCTCGTATGTGTTGGACCGAAAGGGCGACTAGAGAGGGGGGGTGAATAGGAGCACGCTCACTTTTTCCCAAATAATGAATTCAATACAATTTCACTCCAGTAGCTATTAGAAAGCTATGAAGATCAATATACCAGTACAGCGGAAGACTAGTATTGAATCCAATTAAACCCCTAAGCAATGCGACAAAAATCAGCAAGAATCAAAGCAACACAATCTTCGCGGTCGACCTCTGTCTGATGCACCGGTCGGATCGATTGCCGGGCGGTCGGACCATTGTCATCTTGGCGGTCGGACCGCTACCAAATTGGTCGGACCGTGGTGACGGCGATCGGACCGGCGATCTGTAACCGATCCAAACAAGAAAATCACCCATGACGAAGATGCACTAAGGTGAAACTTTTGATTCTTAACTCCAAACTTCACGAAACTTTGCACACACCTTAGTTATGCTATTGAGGACCTATTCCAATCGAATATAATGATAATTCTTGGAGAGATCCTGAACAATTGCCAATCGAACAACAGAAGGTCTAAAACCGGGCAAGAACGAAAACTTGATCCTAATGCTTGTTCGTGAGTGATTGATGATCAAGATGATGCTAGATAGATTCACACAAATCACAGCAAGCTAATTCACGTGAAAGAATCAATCACAAACTCGCGGATCAAAGAAAGCCCTAAAAAAACACAAAATTGAAAGCAAGAACGAAAAGAGACTTATCTCAAGCAAACCTTGCATAGATTGATTTCGTGATTGATGCTGGATTACATCCACACCATCATGGATCAGTGGACAATCAAAGATCACGAAATTCACCACAAACCATCAAGAGCCCTAGCCTCCACCTCAACTCCCTAAAGACAATTAGGTTTTGAAACATAAAAAGGCGAGAGGAGAGAGGTGCGACCACCATCTCCTCCTATTTATAGTGAAGGCCTAGAACTCCTAGGGTTTGACTCAATTGGGCTCCGTTAAGGACCACTAACAAGCGGGTCACACACGCACGCTTCGCAGCGCCGTCTTTAACCTTTGACATAAACCGCTTCACCATGCATCATGTATTTGCCAATAGGTCACCCTTGTCCATCTTGTGTCACGCTTGAGTCGTTGACCTCACCCGCATCGTCGATCGCTCGAACCTCAACTCTCCAAGTCTAGTCCCGATCCTCCTCGCCGTTGACCGTCGTTGACCACCAAGCAACCCGCACAACCATAGACAAGCAAACACGAATTGGGAACAAGTTCTTCACAACTTGACCCATGTTAGTCAAAACATACATCATGCAAACCATATGCCACGATACCAATGACTTTGACCTAACCAATCAACATCGCCACGAAGTTGGCGACGTTCAAGTCAATACCGGTCGACCGCTCGGTGAGCTTGTCGGACCGCCTTTGGCGGTCGGACCGCCTTGGGACTTAGCCGAATTTCAACACCAAAATCAAACCCATCGGAAACTTTAAACCAATAGAACTTTTCTTGGAGACTCCAAAATCATGAGACCAAGTGCATTGGGATCCCTCACTTGCCTACAACACCTATTTTTGGCCCACTGTTTTGACCACTTTGGTCGCCGCCGTCCGATCATTTCCACATGGCCGGTCCGACCGATTTGGGACCGGTCGGACATTGCAGTACAGGACCGGTCGGACCGACTCGCCCAAGAAGCTCAGAACTTTGTCGAAAACACGTGAAACGACAAACCGTAAACGCCATTGCCAATTGTCACATCATCCTAAGATCGGAACATATCCCCATGAAATCCACAATCTCCCCTTGATGAACACATTGGCAATTATCCGAAAAATGTAAGTAAGAGATTTGAAAACGAGTTTACTCGCAGTTTTCGCACAAAGGCACAACTTGGTCCATAAGCAAGAAAAAGCAATGAAAATGACCAAGCTGGCATCAGAATAGTATAGGCATGTGAGACAAGGCAAAAGAAAGCATAAAAACTTTGATTTCCAGAAAAGGGTCAAAATTCTCACATGAGGTCCATATGAAAGAACAATTGTTCAATTGACCTATGATCATTGTGAGGACAAAAGAATGCAATTCAAGTTCGAATATTCAATAAGACAATAAGAATGCAACTCAAGAACTCCCCTCACTATGATCCTCGCCAAATTTTCGCCCTCCCCTTTGTATAAACTTCTCCCCCAACAAAGAAACATCTTCTCATTAACACATCTTCTCTTCTCATTTAACACATCTTCTCCCCCTTTGACAATGGATTCATCAAGGAATCACGCCTTCCTCTCATCCAGAGATAACAAATATAGAATAAAGGAAGAAGCAGAAACAAAAGAAGCATAAAGAGGAATATGCATGAAGTGCAATGGAGTGGCTTCAATTTTTGTATTTTTCAATTTTTGATTACAAGAAGCTTTGGAGATTACCCAAAAGAACAAGCTTGTATCTCTAATATTGCACAAACAGCATATCAAGCCTGACAGCGCTAGCAAGATCATGGTAAGACATATATATCAAAGCTAAGCACAAAGGCTCAAAAGTAAAGCAGTAGATTTGATCAATTTAAGCAACGCTTCAAATTCAAAGAAGTTCATCAACAGGATTCTAAAGTGAAATTGGCCATGTCAAAATGTCAAAGTGAGATCAAAAATCTAACAAAGACCACATTAAGAGTCAATCAAGTCCCGTATTGAATCATTTTGCTCAATATTTTGTAAACGCCCTTTTGTCAACATTTTTCTCATTTGCATTGAATATTGAAGTTGACTAATGATCTAACTTAGTGACAAGATCCTGGACTAGGAGCCATCCACAAACTCATCCTAAGCTTCGACCAAAAGTTGATTAAAGGTATATCTTAGTAAAGAAGATCCCGGACTAGGAGCCATCCACAAACTCTTTCTAAGCTTCTACCGGCGACAAATCTTGAGGTTCATGTCATTTCGACAAGCGGTCCCCATGAGATCGTCTGTTCATCAAACTATCTCCAAGTTCATGTCATTTGACAAGCGGCCTCATAAGAATAGTTTGGCGTAATTTAAGCATAAGACAATCTTGATTTTCATTTTTCACATGAGCAGTTTTAGAATCTCAAGAACACAAAAGCTCAAGTAATGGTCAATTTTAGATCAAAGAGCTAACAAAGCAATTATGACAGGGCCAATGTCACAAGAGGAGCACTAATTGCGCAACTCGCTAAAACATCCACAAATTGCAATTTCTTAGTTTGAGTTGTTTAAAAGGTTCTAGCTCATATAGCAAAGACTTAGCTACACATGTAAAAGCATGATAATTCTAGGAAGTCAGAACTAGACATGACATTGAGCAAGAATTGAAATACAAAAGCTCTAAAGGGTAATAGGCAAAGCTTCATCAATTTTTAAAAATAAGCAGAAAATCTTATATTACAATGCATCTTTTTGGATTTTTCATACCATTTGTTGTAACCACTTGTTGGAGTTTTCATATGAATGCAATATGACACAATGAGATGCAATTAAAAAGCCTAAAAACCTAAAAAGTTCGAAAAGATCACTAAGTTCAGAAAAAGAACAAGGAAAGATAAGAAAAAGATCAAACTCCCCCTCAAACCAACCCATAAGGATAAATTACCCCTAACTCGCTTCTTAAGGAGGAAAATCTGGTTTGATCTAAAGGCTTGGTAAGAATATCTGCCAATTGAGCTTCGGACTCTACGAAGTGCATCACAATATCACCTTTTTCCAGCTAGAATCAGATAAAGCATGTGATATATCGCGGGGTTCGAAAGAAGCAACAAAAGCCGAATGAGAGTAGAGATTTGGATCATTATACCTGGAGCGAGTGACTCGCTCATGTAGATTACCTATTATCATTCTCCGGATCTTGTCTCTGAATGCGAAGTGGAGCGCCCGGGTGAGATCTGCTTCTTCGACCTCATGCAGTATGCTGATGATGAAGATGCAGGCGAGAGCCTCAATCGAAGGTGAAGTAGACGTAGCGTGTTCTTGTATCGA
This sequence comes from Hsuehochloa calcarea, assembly GCA_036346395.1. Taxonomy (NCBI): domain Eukaryota; kingdom Viridiplantae; phylum Streptophyta; class Magnoliopsida; order Poales; family Poaceae; genus Hsuehochloa; species Hsuehochloa calcarea. The sequence goes on from CM070611.1 coordinate 35,183,540, forward strand.
TATTGGCGCTTGATGAGCAAAGCAGATGAAGGAATGATATTAGCCGTCCTCATCTTCCTCCACAAAATACTCTCACACACTGTAAATCATCTCAGAGGAATAGATCTAGCTCGAGGCTAGTCTCATCAAAAGTGACATTACAAGTCTCTGAATAATGTTAGTCTCGATATTAAAACCCGAAACCCCTCGAATGAGCGGGATAACCTGAAATAACCCATCAAAAGTTCTTGATTCAAATTTATCTAAGTTGCTGTCTTAAGAATAAAACATTTTGATCCAAAAACTCAAAATGCGAAACAGAGGGTTTTCTACCAAAACGAAGCTCATAAGGAGTCTTGCCTAAAGAAGGTCTCAAAAGACACAATTTGCAATATGGCAAGCAAGAGCAATAGCTTCGCCCAAAATCTCCTCGGTGTGTTATACTCGCCTAGCATCGCCTCTAGCCATTTCGACCAAGGTCCTATTCTTCCTTTCCACCACGCCATTTTGTTGAGGGACGTGTGGAGAGGAGAACCGATGCTCAATACCACGCCGGTACAAAAAGAAGCAAAAGAAGCATTTTTGAACTCCGTGCCATTATCATCGCGAATCGCTCTCAAAGCACTAGGAAGCTCGAAGCCAAGCGAAGAACAAGGTTATGAAAATAACCAAAAGCTTCATCTTTTGAAGTAAGAAAGAACACCCAAGTATATCTAGAAAGATCATCGACTATGACAAGAATATACCATTTTCCACCGATCGATCGGACTCTAGCAGACCAACAAGATCCATATGAAGCAACCGTCCCGGTCCGTCGGTCATAACCATAGTCACGAAGGGTGTGAGGCGGCAACTTGTTTGCCATGCCTACAGGTGCACATGACATCCTTCCTTGACTTTGAGTTTGGGCAAACCTCTCATGAGATCAAGGTTGCTAACTCGTGTCGATGATCAAAACCAATGTGCCCCAAACGTCGGTGCCAAAGCCGTAAATCGAAGAAGATGTAAGCAAACATTTAAGAGATCCAAGAGATTACGAAAAATCAGCTCCAAAATTCTACCAACTCTAGAGATTCCAAACACAAGCTCACCAAGAGAATCAAGCACACGACAAGCATTTTCTTAAAAATAGTCTCATAACCATCATCAAGAAGTCGAGAAACGAAGGAGATTATACCTAAGCTTGTCCACAAGAGCGACATCCTTTAGAATAAATTTGTTGTTCACCCTAATTGATCCTGTTCCTTCAATTCGCCCTTGTGTATCATCTCCAAAAGTGATGAAGTCATCACTGTTGCCGCGTGAAAGAAGTGAACCATTTTGAGTTTTCGGTCATGTGGCGTGAACACCCGAGTCGATTTAACCACGTGTTCTTCCCTTTCCACGGTAGTCCCGAAAATCAAGGAACAAAAGAACGATGTGTCTCAATCGGGTTAGATAAACAAGATTTAGGAATCCAAGATCTTGAGACACACGTCTCGCAAGGAGTATACAAACCGAAGTACTATCCTTGATTTCATCTAACATTCGGTTATGAGCAATGTTTAAATTAACATGAGACTTAAAGCGTCCATGGGCGGTCGATGGCGTTGTCTTTGGCGGTCGACCGGCGACCAAAACGGTCGACCGGTGACCACGGTGATCGGACCGACCATCGATAAACATTACAATTAGGATATCTAGAAACATAATGATTTGCATGAGAGAAAAATCATAATCCAGGTTTATTCTTTTCAGTGTTACCATGTCTCATAGAAGCTCAAGGTTGCATGAATGAAATTCTATCAAAATTTTTCCTATCATTTTTCAACCTACGCCAACAGAATTCAATCAAATGCCCACCTTTCTTGCAATAAGTGCAATGGTACTTGGTACCACTAGAAGAAGCACCATTTGAATTAATACAAGGTTGGGCAAAACCTGCAGATTTAAAAGATGTTTTTGCAGTTGGGTTTTGAATTCAATTAAACCTTTTCCAAGACTTGAATGACTTTTGGGTTTGAATTGTCTTGAAAAGAATTGAATCCTAAACCTTGCTTCTTATAAGGAGTTTTAGACTTGTCAAGAATCATGTTTAATTGTTTCTTACCTTTAGAAAATTTCTCTAATGTATCATGAAGGTAAGCATTTTCTTTTCTCAAGTTAACACAAGCATCACAAGTATTATTCATAGATTTCTCCTTATACAAAGCAATTTCAAGCTTAAGAGTGTAACATGAAGCACAAGTAGTATTTTCAATATCGTCCTTAAGCTTAGCATATTTGACTCTAGCGACTTCTAAGATATCCTTGATTTCACGCTCTTTTCTAAACATGAAGTGCAAGGGCTAGAATCAAATACATCAAAAGCAATCAATTTACTAGATTCTAAACATTTTTCACAAGGAGCACTTTTAATTTCATTTAGTTCAGATCTAGCATTCTCAAGTTGTTGTACGTAAATATTATGAGCAGATTGTAACTTGGTAATTTCAATGCATAGCATGACAAGATAAACATTCATCGAGTTCAAGAGTCTTAGCATTTTTAAGCTCTACTTTCGGTTTGCTAATTTTTGACTCTAATTTCTTATTTTTGTCATGACAAATTCTAGTGCTTCATCTTGACTAAGCAATTGCTCAACTATAGAATCATATTTAGCGTAAAGCTCATCATAAGAAAAAGATACCTCATTATCATCAATGTCGTCCGTGTCGACCATGAAGCACACGCCGTGAAGTCTTTGGCCTTCCTTTCTTTTTGCCTTGAGGATCTCCTCCTCCTTGTCCTCCTCACTCCCGGTATCCACATCGCTCAAGGATTGATCCTCAAAAGCGGCAAGGACCCGGTGAGCGACCTTCACAAGCTTATTAGCGTCATACCTTGATTTGTTGAAAGGAGGCTTCTTCCAAGTGGCTTTCCTTCCTTATGATTGCTCTTACCTTTCGACTTGGGGCAATTTGCGGATATGATTGAGCTCACCACATTCATAGCATGTCACCGACCACCTCTCTTTTGTTTCTCACATTATTGTAGGCCCGTGTGAATTTTTTAGCTAGAAGAGCTAACTCTGTTTGAGAATACTTTCAAGCTCCTCTTCATGAATAGCAGATAAACAAGCAAATGAAAATCCGAACAAGATTCAAAAGAGTCATCAAAAGCCTTTTGAGAGGATCTGCTACCAAAGCTAAATTATCTTTCTTGGGATGATCAACTCTTTTAATTTCATGAGTCTTGAGTTTACTATAAAGCAATTCTAAAGTAAGACTTGAAAGATCAACATTTTCCTCTATAGCAAGAGCCTTCATCTCCCACTCCTTGGTGTTGATTGCGGCCAAGAGATTGGTGGCATTTTCGATTGAGAATATTCAATATCAACGACTTTCATTTGATTAATTACTTTATTAAAGCGATGAAAATGTCATCGATGCTCTCTCGGGACGCATCTCGAATTTATTGTATTCACGCTTGTAAACCTGCTTGGCGCACCTTTTTGATTTGGGACGAACCTCATGATATGTTTCGAGAGTGTTTCAAATTTCATGCGCAGTTGAAAGATTGCAAATTCTATCATATTCTTGTCTACCAAGTGCACCATATAAAAGATTCTTAGCCTTATTGTTGTTAGCCAAAAGAATTGCAGAAGCAGGTGTAGTAATTTCAGGAATAACCAGCGGGGCTCTAACAACATCCCAAATAGCTTGTCCCTCGCTCTCAAGAAAGACGCGCATACGATTCTTCCAATAGGCATAGTCGTGCCCATCGAAGATATGCTGTTTAGTAGAAAACTTATCCATCGGTTCTGATACCACTTGTTGGACCGAAAGGGCGACTAGAGGGGGGGTGAATAGGAGCACGCTCACTTTTTCCCAAATAATGAATTCAATACAATTTCACTCCAGTAGCTATTAGAAAGCTATGAAGATCAATATACCAGTACAGCGGAAGACTAGTATTGAATCCAATTAAACCCCTAAGCAATGCGACAAAAATCGCAAGAATCAAAGCAACACAAGCTTCGGCGGTCGACATCCACATCGCACCGGTCGGATGATTGCGGCGGTCGGACCGCTGTTATCTTGGCGGTCGGACCGCGCCAAATCGATCGGACCGGTGGTGACGGGCGGTCGGACCGGCGATCGTAACCGATCCAAACAAGAAAATCGGCCGATGACGAAGATGCACTAAGGTGAAACTTTTGATTCTTAACTCCAAACTTCACGAAACTTTGCACACACCTTAGTTATGCTATTGAGGACCTATTCCAATCGAATATAATGATAATTCTTGGAGAGATCCTGAACAATTGCCAATCGAACAACAGAAGGTCTAAAACCGGCAGAACGAAAACTTGATCCTAATGCTTGTTCGTGAGTGATTGATGATCAAGATGATGCTAGATAGATTCACACAAATCACAGCAAGCTAATTCACGTGAAAGAATCAATCACAAACTCGCGGATCAAAGAAAGCCCTAAAAAAACACGAAATTGAAAGCAAGAACGAAAAGAGACTTATCTCAAGCAAACCTTGCATAGATTGATTTCGTGATTGATGCTGGATTACATCCACACCATCATGGATCAGTGGACAATCAAAGATCATGAAATTCACCACAAACCATCAAGAGCCCTAGCCTCCACCTCAACTCCCCTAAAGACAATTAGTGTTTTGAAACATAAAAAGGCCAGAGGGAGAGAGGTGCAGCCACCATCTCCTCCTATTTATAGTGAAGGCCTAGAACTCCTAAGGTTTGACTCAATTGGGCTCCCGTTAAGGCCCACTAACAAACGGGTCACACACGCACGCTTCGCAAAGCGCCGTCTTTAACCTTTTGACCTAAACCGCTTCACCATGCATCATGTATTTGCCAATAGGTCACCCTTGTCCATCTTGTGTCACGCTTGAGTCGTTGACTACCCGCATCGCCGATCGCTCGAACCTCAACTCTCCAAGTCTAGTCCCGATCCTCCTCGCCGTTGACCGTCGTTGACCACCCAAAGAACCTTTGCACAACCATAGACAAGCAAACACGAATTCGGGAACAAGTTCTTCACAACTTGACCCATGTTAGTCAAAACATGCATCATGCAAACCATATGCCACGATACCAATGACTTTGACCTAACCAATCAACATCGCCACGGTTGGCCGACGTTCAAGTCAATACGGCTCGACCGCTCCAGTGAGCCGGTCGGACCGCCTTGGCGGCTCGGACCGCTCCTCGTGAGCGGCCGGACCGCCTGAGACTTAGCCGAATTTCAACCTGAAAATCAAACCTCTCGGAAACTTTAAACCAATAGAACTTTTATCGAGACTCCAAAAATCATGAGACCAAGTGCATTGGGATCCTCACTTGCCTACAACACCTATTTTTGGCCCACTGCGTTTTGACCACTTTGTCATCGCCGTCCGACCGCCCCACATGGCCGGTCCGACCGATTTGGGACCGGTCGGACCGCCGTGCAAGGACTGTCGGACCGCCCATCCATAGAAGCTCAGAACTTTGTCGAAAACACGTGAAACGACAAACCGTAAACGCCATTGCCAATTGTCACAACATCCTAAGATCTGGAACATATCCCCATGAAATCCACAGTATGATTCAACCCCAACCCAACCGAGCACAAACAACAGCTGCAACCATGACACCTAGATCAACACTACGTCCAGGTGGAGTTGGCATGGGCACTCGGGTGCACTGGCGTGCGTGAGGTGGAAGAAACCACCTGACGAGGGGGCCCGGCATGTCAGCGAGTGAAGGAGTAGGGCGTTATGCGTGGGTCAGTAGTGGCGTGTAAAATGGGCCTACTGGGATTTGCACCAAAGGCGAAAGGAATTTCAAAAAGACTAAGGTTTTGCCAATTTTTAAACATATAAAACAAGCTCTCAAATTTATGAATTTTTTGGGAGACTCGGCATAGTATGGTGTAGTATGGTATAAATTTTTAGGATTTTATCTGTTGTTTGATTTTCTCAAAATCTCTTACAAGTTGTGTTTCTATATAAATGCAATGTTTGTTTTGATGAAAATTTCAAAACATGCTCAAATAATCTTTCCCACATGTAAACATGTCCAAAATTATTATACTTATTTATTTTTATTTTATTATACTTTTTTAAAATTGTGATTTTTGGGATGTTAAAAAAAAGTCCAATCGCTGCTTTTTTTTTTTGCCTCGCTGAGGTACACCTATTCTATATGCTTTACTGTTAAGCTCCGATGAAACATTTATGGGACTGGTAGGTCTTCAGTATCCTTGTTTATTTCACCGTCACTAATCAGCAAATCAATTCCCGATACACCATGTTTAGCTTTCAAGGTGATCTCAAGCTTGAAATCAATCAATCAAGAAGATATGATGTTGCCGACGCCATCTGATTGACAGGTGCGACTGGTTCCATGTGGCCAGTTTTCTTTTGAGATAGACACAGAACTCTCCAAGCGAGACTTGTAGCCTTGTCTGTTGCATGTGTCCATTTCTTGATTTTGTTGTAGCTATCAGGGGCCATTTACTCGAAAAGAAAATTTTCTCAGGGTCATAAACTATCGAGCTGCTTCTTGGACGTTCGTGTCTTGCAGGACAGTGCAGGTCCGAACTAATTCAGGTTGCATCAGAAAATAATAGTAATAACAATGGTGCAGCATGGCCGCACACCACACGAAAAAGAAGTGTTTGTTCTGTATAAATATGCTTGTTAAATTCGTTGGATTCCATTTAAGAGTATAAGGTGAAAACCAAGGAAATAATTTGAAAACCAGGGAAATAACCTAGCCGGCGGGGAGCCATGGTTTTTTTTGGCTGGCAACCAGAATTTTCTAGACAACCATGAGTTTAGTGAGTTACTTGCCTAGATTTTTTGCAATGATTTTCAACAATTTGATCGCGTGACAGCGGGATTTCGAACGTTATGATAACTAAAGTAGCCAATTGTCCTATATCTCCCTAAACAGACGATAGATAACCCGCACTCAGCCCCTAAAACACTAGTGGGCAATTGTCGTCTCTCTCTAAACTGGAGAGAATAACCCGCACTCAGCCCCTAAAACACTAGTGGGCAATTGTCGTCTCTCTCTAAACTGGAGAGGACTAGTGGGATTTGAACTCTGTTGCCAACCCGGGTTAAAACTACTGCAAACCATTCTAGGCTCAGCAGCCGGCTCATGTATAAGTGTCTCATCTAAAATTCTAACATGATCTTTAGGCTATAAATAGAGGGTACTATTTATTATAATATATTGATCGCTTGAAGAGCAATAAAGAGAAACAAGAAGTCCCCTACATCTCTGTGTTTAATCTACCATTTTGTTCTTATATTCCTGCATTGTTTGATATGATTTTATGTTTGTCTACGAGGTGGCCATTCGGACTCGACTCGCTAGCGACAGTTCCTAAACACGTTATCAGCACGATCGACTCCGGTCTAACTCTAGGCCTACTTTCCTCGGATTGAAAGGTAACTGTCATAGCACGACGCTTGTAGATCAAATCGCATTTTCTATATTACTTTCAATTCCGTAAATTTGGCTTTCTAGATTAGTTTATACGGTGCAAATTCTCTTTAATCTACCGCGAGCCGACTTGAAGTCGCCGGCATAATGCCGATCGGTAGATTGCATGAAAGAGTAGATGATGTAACACCCTGGCTATTCGGAAGCCAAGATGCTACCTAAAGAACTATCTTACAACCAAACTGCGGAAGATTTTAGACTGTAACTCCTCTAAGTACAAATAGAGACCAACTTTAATAGAATCAAGGCAGAAATAAAGACTGAATTCATCAGAACATAATCAAGGAATGATTAAAACGAACCACTAGCATCATTTGACAGAACAGCATAACATGGAGAGAAATATCATGCAGTAGTAATCTTGTTTATTACTGTTCATCAGTTAACAAATGAAAAACATAATCGACATTATCAAGGAAAGTAAATTATGGTGAACTGTGTGAAATGTGCTTGCCTACTCCCTCCCAACAGAGTCATCATCAACGATCACCTAAATAAATACGTAAAATAAAATGAGTCGAAACTCGAAGTCTGATAAACAATTGAACATACAAGGTTAGGAACCAGTCTATCTCAATACGAAATCTGAACTTATCTCTGAACACTTATGAGTATGAATGGATGCATTGAAGGGAAAGGACTACACACATGCTCATACCGGTATAGCGAGTGACACACCCGTCGGTGCTCACTTAAGTCCGTACTTAACAAAGTCCGAGGATCCAATCACCGTATGAAGAACGTTTCATACAGGTGTCCGAAATTGCCCACATTGGAATGGTGGGTCTTACATGCCCATACTGGAATTGATGGGTCTTAACAATTCTACTACCGTGGACGGAACACGAACCATGCAAGAATGAAATGAATATATGCCATGAGTGCACCTCTTTCATTCACATGGATTATCAACTAGGAACGAATAAATATCATGAAGTTTGAATCATGGATCATAGAAATAACATCACATCAAAAACATTCAACTGTAAAACATGAAGTATGAACGTGGATCATAGAAGTAACATCGCATCAAAAACATTCAATAGTAGTCATCATGTCTTAACACATTGTACTTGCCTTCCGCGATGTGACGCACTAGGAGGCAATGAAGGTGTTTCTCCACTTACTGCCCCACCGCCTACACAAATAATTAATCAAAATAAGACTAACAAGACATGACGTGCTACAAGCGTTTTACCGAAACCCTCTAACTAACCAAACATAAACAATGGCTCAAAATGACGTCCTAACTAATCAGCCCAATTTCAGCCCTTCTGGTCAGCACTACGAGAAAAATCGTAATTAAATATCTGTAACACATAATGACTTGAAACCAGTGCTCAGATACTCTTAACGCACCAGGCTACGAAACTCTATTTGGTGGGGTTCTTTGATTTGGCAAAACCAGTGGCCTAAACAATAGTTGAAAACAACTGATAGACATATGTCTAGATTGCAGAACAGTAGCAATTAAAATAATGTAACTTTCAATCTACTGATCCAATTGAGGTGATCTTTATCAACTTGGAAATATAATTTAAAGGGCTACAATAACCTATTTGGGTGGACGTTCTGAATCTGAATCTAACTAGATCAAAATCGAGGAACAAACCGATAGTCCCCAGATCCAAGACGGACAGAGCAGCGCGCGGTTAAAAATTCATATCTCCCTAACCGTAAAGAGGAATCTCATCATCTTGGTGCCAAAAGAAAGCTAACGACCTGAGGAACAAAACTCTAGCAGACAAAAACCCGAGATTCGGCATCTAAAGGGTCGAAACTGGCCGCGCAAGGTGACGGATGTGTTCTGGAATTTCCAGAACAGGAATCGATTTAGATCTAATCAACTATTAAGCAATCAAATCGAATCAAACTACGACATAGATCATTCGTTACCCTTGAAGACCTGCAGGGAGACGTGGATCCACCTCGCAAAGATCTTCCCCCTTTTCTCCTCCCTTCCTTCTCCAATGGCCGGCCACCTCGGGGACGACGGAGGACCGGAGACGCCGGCGGAAGGAGGTGACTTTGGGGATCACCGGGGGCAGCAATCGGGGGGGGGGAGGGGGAGGAGACGCCGGGGAGGAGAGGAGGCACCAGATCTGGAAGAGGAGGGGATGGGGGTGGCGGCCACAAGGGGGAAAGAGGAGGGGATGGGGTGAGGCGGCTAGGGTTGGGGCGCCTCCCCCCTCCCCTTGGCCGGCCCCCCTTGGGCCGGCCTCCCCCTCTTGGGCCACCTGGGCCACGGTCCGCGGCCCAGGTTGTCGTATTTTTGTGAAAAACCCCCTTCTCTACAATAAAACTCTAATTCTTTAAATTCTTTTCCGTCCTTGACTTCTTTTAAAGTCTCCCGATTTGAATCCGGGTATTACAAATGATGATTGCACTGTGGATTGCAAATCCGTTTTAATCTACCGCGAGCCGACTTGAAGTTACCGACCAATCCGATTAGTGGATTGCATGAACAGTAATTGCACATGAAAAGTACCAGAGAATAAAAAATGATGCTGGCCTCAGTCGGCCACGCCGCCGCTGGCCTGCCCCGCCCCCGCATGTGTCCTTCATAGTCTGGAGCCACCGACGGCCGGCACCACCCACGCACATGCTCTTCTCTGCGCCGCTGCCCGATGCTGGTGCCCGTCTCCCGCCCCCCGCCCCCGCATGGGCCCTCCCCGGCCTAGAGCCACCCAATACTGGCCCTGCATGGGAGCGCCACTGCCAGCCCGCATGCCGACAAGCCCCCACACTCCCATTGCTGAGCTGCGGCCGCGCTGGAATGTGCACATGGAGCCGCTAGCCCGAAACTACTGTATCCGTGCCGAACCCGTAGCACCTCCGCTTCGGCTCTTGCGCCCGTACGAATAGCATTCTCACTTCATTTCTTCGTCATCAGCTCGTAGCCGCATGCGCCCTCGCCCTACACAATGGAATGTTGCCGCACCATGCGCGACCTCCCGCGCCACCGGGCCCGCCTGCTACACCATGCACGCCATCGACCGCCGCATATGGCATGCACTGCGGCTCCTACGCGTGCACCCACCACAGCCTCGTCGTCGACCAACAGCCGTCGCCGTGCAATCGCCGACCACACCAGCAGTGCAGCCCGCCCCTGCATGAAACACACTCGCCGCAGCCCTTGGTGGATAAGGGAGGGGAACCTTAATGCCCATACTGCCCCCTTTTGTCCCGGTCTGTTGGGTAGAAGAGATATCGGCCAGCACAAGCACAATAACGGGATGGATAAAATCCGGCCCATACTCGGGAAAAAATCAAAGAAAAATCCAAATTTTTTTTCCAAAATTCACGATTTAGCCGCTGAAAATTGCAGAATTAGAAAAAAATTCATATTCCAGCAGAAAAGGGCCACGAGAAATCAAATTTTGAATCCTTTTGAGAATTTAAAGCATGTTTAACTTTGTTATAATTATTTCTATGCAATTTATATATTGTATTTGCTATTTTGAATATCTGTGTTTGTTTATATTGCTTTTAATCACTAAAAATAGCAATAAAGCATGAAAAATGCATAAAAATATTGGGTCATGAACCTGGAGTTCGAAGAACGTTATGAGAACTTTTTAACCATTTTATGCAAATTACCAGCAGTGATCTTATGAACTCTTTGCGTGAATATGTACATGACTGGCATCACGAACGAAGTTGGAAGAGGCCGCCCAAAGATGGCGAATCAGATAGAATTCATCAGTCTTCAACTTTGTGGTAAGGTAATCACGGATAAGCCGCTCCCCCCTCCTCTTATCCTCGAAGATGGCTACAAGGAGTAGGCCGAATTGATTAACACAATACAAGTTGCGGAAGCTCAAGATGATGTTCTAAGAAAGAACTACATCTCACATCCGCTTAGTAGCAATGTTGGTCATGAAACCAATGCTAGTTGCTACAAGGTGAGGAGGCCTCTCACGAAGGAGAGGGGCAAGAAGGGTAAGGTCGTGGGTTGCAACACGTTATTGATGCTTTCCAGTCTAAGAAGAAGGGCAAAGAACAACATGAGACACACCTTGCCATTACAGGCACAGATGATCCACACTCATTAGTTGCACTCATAGATGTGGACAGCCCAATAGCAGCCCCCATCACCCCTCCTTTGGACATCGTAGCGGCCGCAACCGTAGTTGCCCAAGAGAAGAAGATCACCATAAAGCAGATTCAGGCATAAGTTTTTACATACTTCGCTGATTCGATCTAGTGCACGCGTTGCACTTAGATATTTTTACAATCACTTGTAGTTTGTGATTGTGATGGAATATTTAATTAATTTATTCTTTGAATAATGGTTGTAAGCTCCAGGAGAGCAAAAGCATTAAATTCTTATGATGAGTCTTGCAATGTTTATTTTCTCATATTTATAGTAGCAAGTTTTGTTCTGACATCTGAAGTATTTTATTTATGTGTTGCTTGCTTCCTTCTACATATTAATAAGTACCTTATATTAGAACATGTGTGGTTCCCTATGGAGGAAGTGTGCTTCGCGGATAGCGGCACAACAAATATCATCTTGAGAGAGACAAAATTCTTTCAGCCGATCAACAAGAATGTTGGTAGTCTTACAAAAATCGCAGGCAATGATACTAGTATAATAGGCTTAGAAAGGGCCACAATTATAGTATCAATTGGCACAACTTTGGTTATTGAAGAAGCCTTGTTGTGCCCAGAATCGACTAGAACTCTCAAGGACATTCGCGCTAACTGTTTCCACATAGAGACTGAAGAATAGTATGGTAAGGATTACCTGCTCATTACAAAGCGTGAAGAAAGTGGAAAATAGTATTAGAATGAATTTTTTCATATGAACTGGGCTATACTACACTAATATTAAGACACCTGCAGCATATATTGCTTTGAAAACCTTATTTAGAAGCTCTAAACTTTTCTATTTCTAGCATGATAGATTATGTCGCCTAGGTCTTAGGATGATGCGAAATATAATTAAAAATTCACAGGGATATAATGTCAATGTAAAGAATTTTCCGAATCAGGAAGATTTTGTGTGCCTTGCACGTGCCACTAGGAAATTAATTACTAGAGCTTCTGCTTTGAAAGTGAAGGATGGAATCCCTACATTCCTGAACCGTATCCAAAGAGATATTTGTGGTCCTATACAACCCCTGTTAGGGCCATTTAGGTATTTTATGGCCCTTATCGATGCTTCATCGAAATGGTCGTATATATGTTTATTGTCTATGAGAAACTATATTTTTGCAAAGCTAGTCTCGCATATAATTAAAATTAAAATTAATTTCCCAGATCATCATGTGAAGTCCATCAAAATGGACAATGTCAGAAAGTTTATTCCAAAGCCATTTAATGATTATTGCGTGAAATTGGGAATTAAAGTTGAGCATTACGTACTGCATGTCCACACCCAGAATGGACGAGCAGATTTTGTAGAATTGTAATTTATCAACTATATATTGGGGACACGCAGTCCTATAAGCAACAATTCTTATCAATTTTAGACCATCGACAAATAACATCCATTCACCTATGCAACTAGTGCAAGGGTCGACACATAAAAATTCTCATCTTTGGAGATTTGGTTGCAAGGTTTATGTACCTATACTACTATCCCAACGAATTGCAATGGGCTATCTCCAAAAGTCTGGGATATACGTTGGTTATGAGACAACATCCATAATCAGGAATATGGACCCCATGACTGAAGATTTGCATGCACCGTGCTTCGCTGATAGAATATTTGATGATGATTGTTTTCCGTCATTAGGGGAAGGAAATCAACCCTTTGATGAAAAATATAGAAAAATAATTGAACTCCAAAAGATAATTAAAATCTATGCACATGACCCGCGCACTAGTGAAGTAAATAGAGAAACCCAGAAGATAATTGAGGTCTAGAAAATAATTGATGTCCAGAAGATAATTGATTTGCAAACATTAGCGAATCAACTGCATGAGCACTTTAGTGATTTGAAGAGCGTGACCAAGTCGTATATGCCTGTACACAATGAACTGGAGAGGGTTGAAATAACAATGATGGTATCCTTAATCATGTCCTAAGGCCTCAGAAAGGACGAGAACTCCAGCCCCTCGAATCCGAAGTAACTGGGGACGCCTGGTGAAAAAGATAATTCATTAATGTTATGAAGTTCTTACCTAGGTTAAAGAAACAAGCAAAATTTTCCAGGGTTGAACTCTTTCTAAAATTCAAGTTATGAAGCGAACCATAAAAATTAGAAGTCGGGTAAAAATGAATTGGCTTGGCATGTTAACCCGGCAAATTTTGGATTTCTGCCAAAAAAGCAATTATTTAAGATAATGAAGGTTTAAAAGTCTTTATGTGGAAATCTCTAAAAGCTATAACCCTAAGTTTTTATTATGTTGCAAAAGTGACTTAAAGGGCCTACTGCATTCAAAAATTTGAAATTTATTTAAGTACCCGTTCACTTTGGGTGCATATTTGGAAGATGAGCTTGAAAGTTTAATTAAGGGAAGTGAATCAATTTGGAATTGGAAACAGTCTAAAGTAAAGGGATTAAGGAAATCCCATGATTTTTCTTTTTATTAGATTTCTGAATTTCTTCAAGGTTTTTAAAATTCAAGGGTTAAAGGTGTGCCAGTCCTTTTTAAACCAAGGTTTTTAATTTTCCCGGATAAATATGTGGGATAACAAATTTGAACCTGGAAAAAAGGTGTTGAATCAAAACCCTGCTTTCTGATAAATAAAATTTTCATTTAAAATGATCTTGGAATAAAAAACAAAGTCTTAAACAGGCAATCTACTATTTTGTTCTTTAATTCTTAATTTTGATGGATTTTATTTTGTTATAGGGACGTTGGAAGAATTGGGAATTAAAAGAAAATTAGTCGATTCATTTGGGTAGCCTAATTTCCGAAAACTTGAAAGTTTGCAACGGCAAGGGTTCCCAATTTTTAGTGGGTGGGGATTGGGGCCCAACCAAATTAAGGCCTCAAAATCCCAAGAAATCTTAAAAAGCGTTCTTTTTCTTTCGGTCCCTCTTGTGCTGCCATTGTTCGGTGAAACGGTCAGCGTAAACTGGTCCTCCTTACCTGAAATATTGTTGGTGTCCCGCAAGAACCCTTTGGAAATTTGAAAATTTGTTTTTTGTTATCAATTGAACGGCCTTTATTGGTTAAACCCTTTTCAAGGTTTGGGTTCGTTCTTGTTGTAAATTTAAATCAAAGTCATTGACCGTTTGTCCTAAAGGGATATGCCTTCCTTTTGAATTTGTCCTTTATTTGTTCTGGGCATTGGAAAAAAAATCAGGTAAAAGAAATTGTTTTAAATCGGAAAATTCCAATTTCGGGGGTAAGCGTTTTGGGCAACATGATTCGCGACCAGGTGGCCCAAACCCGGGGATGGGGGGGCCCCCTGTGGAGTAAAGGGGACCACTTAAAATAAGGTACCTTCCCCGGCGCCCCATTCCCCCCACCCGCGTTTCCTGGGTTCCCCTCCTTTGGCGATTGGTTCCCACTGAGTTTCCACCGTTTTGGCTTTCCGGGCTTAATCCCTGGGTTTTTGGGGGGAAAAAGGAAACCTTTGGGTTATTGATTTTGGTTAAAAAAAGAACCCCTGTGTTTGTTGGTTAGAGTTGTGAAAGTTTTAAGTATCGTTTTCTTTGGATTATTATGAACGTTGAACCGGTTTTGGGTTCTTAACCTTTCTTCGCCTTTGGATTTTGTTCCTTATTTCATTAGTTTTTTTGGATGGTAAAATTTTCCCCGTATTTTAAAAGTTTGACTTTTTAATAGTCTTATTCAAAATGCGGGATATCAGTTGCATATTTTATCTGTTCATCAAACCGGTGGCCACAATTTTATGAAGTAGTTTACCAGTTTCCGGATATGCCTTTATTTGGTCGGGTTTAAAAGTTGACCTTTTGAGGGCGTTTGAATTCTCAATCGGTTATAGTTTTCAGGTGTTTAACCTCTGTTTTGGCAATTAGGTTTCCTCAATGATTTTTACCAATTCTTAAAGGTTCATATTTCAGGTTTTTGGATTTTTTTATTGGTAATTTTCTGTAAAATACAAGGGTATTTGAAATTTTGGGTAAATTTCTTGTTTTTTTGGTTTTTGGTAAGGATTGTGGAGGGTTACAATCTTTTCCTTTTCCCATTTATTTAATTTTGGGGTAAGCTGGTGGATTTAATTACCTCCCCCATTTGGTAACCCTAATTGTTATTATTGTGATTAGGATGTTTTGGTTATAATTATTTTTTTTGAATGCTTTGATTTTTTTTAAAGTATTTAATTTGCCTGGAATCAATATAGGTAAATTATCTTTTAAGAATAATTGGTATGGGGAAAATATAATTAGAATTTAATAGTTCAATTGGGGCTTCTTCCCTTTTAAAGTTGAAGGCCTATCTTTAAATAGGTTTTTAAAAACCCGGGGGTTTTCCCTTTTCCTTTTATTTTATAGCTAATTTTCCCTGACATTCCTTTACCATTTAAAAGTTTTTCCTTAATTTAAGAGAGGTTTTTTTCATGGAGGATTTATTACAATCTTTAGTTTTGGCTACGTTTGTTTTTTATTTAGGAAATAAAGGGAATAAGTTGTAATTAACACACATCAAAAACCAAAAAAATTTTTGGGTTATTTAGTCTTTTTGAATTGAATAACCATTTTGGTTAGCCGTTCCCTAATTTTTATTTCCATTGTTGTTCACGGATAAATTTTTTGGGTTTTTTTTTCTTCACCTTGATGGGATTTATTTTAAATTGGTTTATGGTTTTCCAAAATGGGGTTTCAACTTTTTAAATTAAGGGACTGTCGTTTTTTGATTTCAAAGGTCATCTCCAAAATAAGGACAAATTTTCATTTCTATCACAGTAAAGAATTTTTGTTGAAAGGCCCTTTTTACTAAATATGATATCCAAAACCCATGCACTTGGCCAATTTGATCAAGGCTAAGGGGATTACACTCTTGAGGCTGGCATCATTTTTGGCTAAAACGGGCATTTATTCTTTGAAAGAAGAAAAATTTCAATGCTTGAGGGGTAACATAAGAATAGGATAATTGTAAGGCAAAAAGCTAAAAATATTCAAATTCGTAAAACCAAATTTAATGAAAAAGGGAAAAAAAACAAACAAACAAACAGCATTAGGTTCATTTAACCGCATCCTTGATTGTCTATAAAAGGTGATGCGGTTTACCGCTAAATTAATCCCCCATTTTTGGTTTTTCTCCCGGCCGGGTTGGTTAAACCGGCCACCAATGGTGGCCAGGAAAACAAATTCCTGGCCTACACCGGATAGGCCGGGTGACTTTCCAAACAAGCCATTATCAAATTGGACGGCCTTAGGGTTGCTGAGGCAACAAGGAGGTTTGGTTTTTGAAAGAATGTTGATGTTTCATTTGCAAACCAAAAAGTTTGGGATTTTTGGTATTTGTTTGTTTTTATTTTAGTAAAGAATTTGCCCGCCTGAAAAGGCTAAAGGCATGGATTCAATCCTAGCCTAGCAAAAGCCGTTTTTAATCTGTCTTAAAAAAGGGATGGTGAGGCAAAAGAAAAGGAGCAGGAGGGTTCCATCGTGGCCCGGTTGGGTTTCCAACCTTTGTGAAAAATTTTGTAATTTTCGATAGGGTATTTTACATTACAAATTCAAACATGTCGAGTTTGCCTCCAATGGCGAATTCTCGAATTCTCGCTGTTTAGCCGGATGCCCACCGCACGAATTTCGGGGCCCATTTCCGCGCCGGGCGGAAAAGTTTGATAACGGGGTTGGAGAAGGAGCTTGGCAGTTGAACCAACATGAAGTGCTCTGTGTTGACACAGCCAGCTGGGCCCTTCGAGGATTGGCGCCTGCGCGCGGAAAGCCGTAACGCGGGAAAAGGGTTGGGATTTTTGTTGGAAGGAGGAGCGAAAATTTGGCACCAAAAAAGATGGGATCAGTTGTTAACGGGAAAGTTTCAAGTTTAGGAATTTTTCCGACCGTGATAAGGGTAACAGTTTCGCCTAGTCCATGGAAACTGGGCCAATTTGGAGCTTGTTTAAAAACGGGTGGTTAGAACCTGAAAGGAAAAAAGGGAGGCGCTCCGAAAACTGCGGGGTTCGTTTGAGGGCTTGACGTGAAAAAACCAAGGTACACAAAAACGGCGGAAAAGGCTTGCGAAGGTAAATTTTCCAACTTGGAGCGCGCCGATGGCGACTCAATCCCGCCGCCTGGCCAAATCCCCAAAACCGGGAGGGGGGGGATCCGGGCGGGTGGGGTTGGCCTGCGGGGGGGCGGGAGTGGGCCAAAGATTTGGCGACCAACGGAATTGGTTTATGGGTAATCTAACGCGGCGTGGGGCCGACCCTAAGGCCAGCGGGGGGGATGGCTTATGCCCCGAGGCCGGGAACTTCACGGATAAGCAGCCAGGGCCTCCCTAAGCAACGTGGGCGGTAAGGAGGCAAAAGCGAAAAAGGGAGAACAAATTAAGGCAGCTGGAGACTTTCCAACGGGGCAGTCAAAACTTGGAAATTGGGGACAAGTTGGGAAGCCGGTTGAAAAAACCCGGTCCCTGGGTATTTCCTGCAACCTTGGGGTCGTTATTCCCCTCGGTGGAAAACCACCGGACGGGGGGCCGGGAAAGGCTCAAGAAACCGCGGGCCCCCAAAAACATTCCAAAGAGGTGGGGCCCCGAACCGAAAAATAAACTTTCCGGGGCTTGGGGAAATTTTAAAGGAACGGGGGGGATGGCCGGCCAAAGGCCGGCGTGGGGTGGCGGGCGGCGGGAAGGGGGAGATTGGGCGGCAAGAGTGGTGGCCAGCCCGAAAGTCACAACAAGGAAAGGAAAATCTCCAGGCGCGGGCCGCCATAAATCTTCACGCGATAAATTGGGACCTTTGGATTGCAAACGGAAGGGGAGGGGTAAACCTCAATATTGAAGGGATGGCACCTTTCCAGGAAGGGCCGGTCTGGGAGGGCGAGGGGGGGTTCTCAGCCGGAGGGAAACCATGTCTCGGGTGGCTTGCAAGGAAAGGCAATCCATCGGATCGCTCCAGTTTGGCGCGGGATTTGGGAAAGAAGTTTGGCGGGGCCCCGGGAAAAAGGCAAAGGATAAGAGCTGAAAAGGGTGGAGGATCGGTGAAATCATTAAAAAGTAGGTAAAAAATATCTGGGGTTGGGGAAAATCTTTTGGGATGGTTCTTCTTCTATAAAAGAACAAAATTTTAAGAATGAAAAGTCCCGAACCGGTTATATAAAATTTCCTGAAACGAAAGGTTTTTAAAAAAGAAAAGGGAGGATGGGAGAACCGGGGCGGGGGTTCGGGCTTGTTGAACCCCAAGGACATCAAGGGGGCCAGCGGTTGGCAAGGGGGGGGGCCCAAAATCGGCCCGGGGGGGCGGGTCTAAAAATTCACGATTAATTCTTTAGGAAACGTGGCCGATCAAATATACCCCTGGCATAAGAAGGGGAGGGCTTATGTTAAGTGGACAAGTGGGGGATTGGCCAAAGGGACAAGAGGTGGTCTTTGGGGCCCTGACCGGTGCTCCAGGGGGCTAATTGGGCCAGGGGGTCAAAAGGGAATTATCCAAAGTTGTGCAACATTTTTCAGGTCAATCCCAACCTTTTGGGATCACCGGGGGCCGGCTGAAAAGGGGGCTTGGAAGTTCGGTGGAAAGGTCGGGATCAAGGTAAAAAACAAATTGGGGATTGTTTTAAAACTTGTTTTGTTTTGTTTCGTTTGGGTTGTTTCGTTTGTTTTGCATTTGAAGGGTCCTGTATTAGAACCTAGCCTGTCAAGGCCGGGCCTTTTCGGTCTTTACTCCGCGGGATGAGTTGGGTAAGGGGAAAAAACGGCACTCAAAACAGGTCCTTTTGTTTCTCTTGCCGTGAAAAAACCGGACCAACGGAATCGGCGGTAATGGCTTTAAGGTAAATTTTCCAACAACACCACCCGGTGGCATTCTTTAAATTTTTGACAAATTCTTTTTTTGTAAAGCCTTTCAAAAAACTTGGATGAGGGATGGGCCCCAAAAGTTGACTTTCAAGTTCGAAAGGTTGCAACCCCCTTTTCCGAGTTTAGGCTTTTGCTTCCTGCCAATCACAAGCCAGGGGTCACAAAGTTCTTTTGTAGTTTCAAATTTAAATTGTTCAAAGGGAAATAAATTCTCTAAATTTGCAAATTTTCCCCCCCTTTTTATTCGGACCCCTGCCTCCCCTCACCCGGGCCTTGCTGGGTTCCCGCCGTGGAATGGGCCCCTGCCTTTAGGCCCGGCCTTTCCCCGTCCCCCTCCTCGTGGGCCATGCCGCCCGGTTTGTTTCCCCCTCTATGACCCTTGTCCGGTCCTCCACCTTCCCGACAAGCCCTAGCCCTTTGTTAGTTTGTGGGCCCGCCCTTCCTTATTCCCCCCCCATGGAGATTCGGGTACGTTCTTTAAAAGTTTTAGGTTGTTCCCACCCTCCCATCCCCCTTAGGGCTATTCGCCACCTGGGAACGGATTTTTTTATTTTCCCCTATAAAATGTATACCCCTTTGGTCCATTGTCTATTGTGAAACAGATACTTTTTCCTCCCATTAGTCAAATGCCCCAACACCCACATCGAAACCGGCATGGTGAAGGGTGGATTAGAAACCCCGAAGTCCTTTTTCTCCTCGGTGACCCTCCCGGCACCTTTCCGTGCCCGGTCTGGTAAAACCCGCCGGTTAAGCCCGGTCCTTTTGGTTTTATCGCCTTAATGCTCGTAGAAAATTGGTTTGCGTGTGGATTTGTGGCCCATTTTTTTCCCCCGGGAAGTCTGAACCACCTGGGAAAATTGGCCTTTGGATAGAGGTTCCCCATGGTAACCTTTGCCCTTCTTTAGGAATCCCTTTTTTCTTTCCGTCTCTCTTGGTAAGAAATATTTAAATTTTAAATCCCTCTCTGTTTGATTTAATCCAAAAAACCTTTGATCAAATTGCCCTAAGTCAATATAAATTTGTTAAATAAGCACCATCCTGTGGTAGTGGGTTTTGTAAATGGGAGCCATATTTCTTTAAAAATTTTTTTGGTTGTTCCATCCCTAATTAAGTTGGAAAGCTAAGTAAAGTCGGTTCAAAAGTTTTGAGGCAAAAAATAAAAATTTTTATTATTTTATTTAACTTTTTGAAAATTTATATCAATTTTAAAATCAAATTTTAGTTTATCTAAATGCAAGAATTTAAACTTATTTAGACATTTACAATCTTAATTAAATGACCAAACAAACATAATCACTTTTGAAACCCAATATTAAAAAGTATTTTTTAGAATGGGTAAATCTTAAATTTTTGGTTCCCGGGATAATTTCCCACATCTTAAATTGCCTTTTTGAAGTCATTGGAACCTGGTATTTGGATAATAGTTTTCTTGCCAACATTTACCCTAGGCCCCTTGTTTAAGTTAAAACTTGTTCGGGTGGGGTGTTGGCAAAACCTTTTAAAGGTTAATCTAGACCAGGAAAATGTGGGCCCCCACTATTTAGGTGGGTCCCACTTTAGCCCCATTTTTTTTTAGTAAATCAAATTTATTTAAAATCCCGTCCCGGTTTAAGCTCGGTGGTTTTCCATTAATTCAAAATTAAATTAATTTTCCCCCCGGTTTTTGATTTAACCTTTAAACTTTAGTAGTCCACTTCTTTTTGTCCAAATTTAAGAAATTTGTTTTAAATTCAAATCAGGGTTGGTTTTGTTAAAATTAGTATTTATTTTCCTTTTGGAATATTTCCTTTGCGTTTTTTCAAGCCCCGGGGAAAGGGGCGGGAGGCCCATTTAAATAAGATTCCTAGACCAATCTTTTGACCGCACAAATTTTACATTTGAAATTTTCAAATTTAATTTCAAAAATCAAATTGAGTTAACAATGAAATGTTGTAAATCTGGAATAATTTAAATTAATTTTAAATTATTAATCCCAATTTGAACAATATTTGTAAATAATTTTTTAATTTCTGCATTGATTTAAATTAGCATTTATTAAATGGGGTAATTTTATATTTTTTAAAATTAGAAACTTGTTTTTAGTTTGGAAAATGCTAATTTTGAAATAATTAGTTTTCTTTCAAAACCCAAACAATTTTTCCCGGGCGGATTATGATGGGTCGGTGATCTAAGAAATGGTGGTTGGACAGCCTTGGAAACAAGGCAAATTTTGTGATGCCCCCATTTTGTCCCCCTCTTGGGCCTAGAAAAAATTTGTTCCCGGCGGTTGCCCATTGTTACCCAGACGTTTCTTTGGTTTTGCCTCTGGGCCCTCAAACTGGTTCGAGTTCCAAACCAGGTTTATCCCCTTGGGAAAAGTGGTCTAACTTCCTTTATGCTTTGGGCTTTGTGTCCTTTTAGGCTGGTGTGGACTGGGTGATTTTCTTCGGTAAATTTTAGTTTCAAAGTTAAAATGCAAGATCTCCCGGTCGGGCAACATCCCTTCCCCTTTGAAAATAAATTGCCTCAATTAAATATCATTCTTGAAACTTTTGAAAAATAAGCTTTGAAAAACTTCAAATCTTCAACAATAATCAAATTGAATCCCTGTAAATTTTGAAATTTTTTGGGTAATTAATTTAAAAATATTTTTTTTGTTTTTTCCCAAATTTTGCTGACCAAGGTAAAAATTCTTCCTTTCCAAACCCGATTTTGAAAATTTAACAAATAAATCATGAACTGGGGTTTAAAATTTTAATGGGACTGGTTTCCCAATTTGAAATTTTGTTTTTAGGAATTTATTTGTAATTTTGGCTTATCGAAATCAAAATTTCAAATTCAAAATTTTTCCCGGGTTTGGCCGGACCAATGAACCCCATCTGGTTTCGAGACCATGCCTTTTGAGAATAAACATTTATTTGGGGAAAATTCCCATTTTTTTTTCCCTTAAACCCGTGGGCCCTTCCCCCGGGTGTGAAACCCAAAAATGCTACCGGGGCCCTTTAAAACCCCCAAGGGTGGGGAAAAACCTTCGGCCCGGTAAAGGGGAAATTTGCCCCCGCTTTTCCCCCCTTTGGGGTGGAAAAGGGAAGCCCCCCTTTCTTAAAAAGAAGGGAAAAAATAAAAATCCAAAAATTTTAAAAAACAATTTTCCAAATTGAAATTTGGAAATTAAAAATTAAATTCAAAGGGGGAAAAAGGGAAAAAAAATTTTTGGAATTTAAAGTGTTTAAAAAATTAAATCTAGTGAAACCAATTTTGATAATTTAAATTTATTTTAATATAGCTTTCAAATATGTCTCTGTAATAGAGAATATAGTTTTGAAAAATTATCCTTAACTCAATTATTTTTACAATAGAAAAAGCTCATAACTTTTAAAATTCATAATTAATTAATAAAAACTCCAAATGATATGAACCAAGTTATTTCGGTCTTATAATAATATTTTATATCCATCCATATAATCCTTATCTCCACCACTTCTCAACAAATTTTCGCCAAAATAGAATTTTTTGGATGAACAGTGCCAAAGGGCATTTTTTGAAATTTCCAGAAAACTGATTTTCAAACTGCTATAACTCTCTCATATCAAATCCAAATTGAATAATTATTTCACATAAATTCATATAAAATCATCATCTAGCTACTGTAGAAATTTCAAGTTTTTTTTAGCACTTTGTATTTTTGATATTTTCTGCATGTTTATTGGGTGTTGTATTTATCTAGATCCCGAAGCTATTGATATAGACTCGTACGCCACCGAGAGTGAGAAACTAGACTTCCAGCAAGGCAATCGTTATTTGTACTTTCTTCTTTATCATATTGATCCCAGTTTTGATAAGTAGTGTTTTGAAATGCAATGTGAATTGCTTGCATGCTATTTCGTTATATCAATATTTTTGTGATGTGTAGATAGTTATATCAAAATCTTGATGCCATCTGTCGGGACCCAAATATGCAAATCTGGACCCTCTGTGTATTCTGCACTAGTCCAGGATCACGCTAGTGCACACAGTGTCAACATTGATGAAATATCACATCCATACAACGAATATAAGAATAAACGAGTACTTTAAATAACAAATAACTGTTGGGACCTTATGGTCGAGTGTTACATTTATTAAGCCGTGCAAGGCTGACAATAAGAGAATAAACTGCAGTGAAAACGAAATAAACTCCGGTGGCTCCCATCAATTTACCACAGTAACCGATCGATCAAGACCCTAACGCTCAACCTTCGTAGAACTCTTCTTCAAAAGCAAAGCATGACGACTCCACTTCGTTGATTTGTTTAGCAAGAGTGAGTACACACCGTACTCGCAAGTCATACCACAGAATGCATTTATACATGATGGCTTATTCCAAATAAATGGCTTCTGTGGTTATTTTGCAGAAATGCAACATTTGCAATTGAATACAAATAATAGATTGAAAGCATGATTCAAAACAAATAGACAGTAATGAGTTAACAATTGATTTCACAAAGTACACATAGTCTAATCAAGTTCTTTCACACAGCTGAACAAGTTATCTCACACAGCTGACCCTTCCCAATGGTTTTATGAAAATCTACCCCTCGTGTGAAATTCCCGAGCATGTCCATAACCGAGGACGCGGCTATTCGAATAGATTGATTTAACACTCTGCAGAGTTTGTACACTTTACCCACACGATACAATCAGTGTAGCGATCACTGACCATAACAAAACCTTTCAGAAACTTCATCTCAAACAATGACACTCCTGGTGTACTTTACTGTCGTCCAATTTGTACACACAAATTTTTGGAACGACACACACCATTGGACGGGGATGCAATGAACCGTCCCGCGATGTGACATATCACACCTCCAAATTTCATCACATGCCTTAAATACAACCTGAGTTGTCAATGTTAAGACTCCATAACTTACTAAGTCAGGCCCAGCCCATACTAGGCATGTGGTCGTACAGTAAGGCCCAGTTCAATGGCGCGCAAAGTTAAGTCCTTAATTGACCAAGGCAAGACTTCCAGTTTTAACCCAAATCACAAAGTTTAATAAGCACACAGCACCACCATTCACACAGAATCCACCACTTGCCCCAGTCTAAATCTTTTCCCACCCTGTTGATTAAGTGCAACACATGCCATCAACGAGTAACAAAGACACAAGACACACAATTTCATCACAGTTCCATAATCACTTAGTCAAGTTTATAATTGCAACTCTCACATGAAATGATGACTCGTGGCATGGCTAAGCAGTCTAATCGTATCTAACCAACCCACGTTGGTGCTATGATAATACCAACTAATAATTAACCAACCTAGGGTGACAAAAGATCATGGCATATAATAGACAATGTGGCATAACAATTTGGATTAATAACTATACCCAAAAGCATTTAAATAATTACTTGATATAGAATACAATACATTGAAACAAAGTATTTTGAAAAACTGGGTTCAATATGATCAAAGGTATAACTTGCCTTGGAATAGATCTAGATATTGGTCTTGGTCTTGAGGTGCTCCTTCTTCTGCAAAATTCCCCGAAGTATCGACGTCTACTGCAAAACGAGACAAAAGAAACAAAATAAATAAATAACAGAGGCAAAACAACTCCAAAAATTCAAATAAAATTCACCATTAAATAGATCTTAATTTTATATGAATTTACAAATTTGAATGGGCTCAATCGGAGTTCGGATGCAAAAGATATGGGCTTTGGAAGATTGGAAAATCAATTAAACCCTAATTTGGATTTTCTTGAATTTCCCAAATTATTTTTATAAAGGAAAATCGGATTATTGAGCAATGCTTGCGTCGGTAGAGAATTTCGGAAAAGAATTAAATTTAAATAAAATCGACAGTGGGACCCATCGCCGTTGTGCACGACTCACGGTGAATCGGGTTCACCGAGCCACGGAGATTTGGCACAGTGGATCGAGCCACGCGGACGCCAAGTGGTCGCCACGCAAGCGACACGAAGCGCACGAGGTGATGTGGCGCCGGCGTGGCCGACGACGACACAAGCGGCGGCGCTCTGGGACCGAGGGCTCGCGGCGATTGGCGGCGAGTCGCCCGTGACCAAAGGTACCGAAGGTTCCACAGGTTATTGCGCATCCGATGGTACCTTTACCGATGGTCGGAAGCGGCGGTGGCGGCCGGCGTGAGGAAGAAGCGGCGGAGAGCACCGGTTTTGTCGGACGGCGCCCGGCGATGCTCGGCGACGAGGAGGTGCGCGAGGTAGCTCGAGACTTGCCGATCACAACGGTCGATCGGTGGAGCAAGGCGACGACGACAAGCGCAATCCACCGGAGAAGAAACTCGGCCGAAACCCTAAAGCTCGAAATGCGGCGGCGCTAGGGCGATCGGGGCGACGAGAGTGGCGGCTTTGGGTTGCGGAGGTCCAGGCGATCCTAAGGGAGGTATTTATAGGCCCGGGGGACGCCGGATTTGGAAATCCCCAAATCGGGTCCGAAACGGCCGCGATTTGAAAATCCGAGATTCGGGGAGATTGAAACCGATTCGGGATTGGATTTGGTTTGGAACGGATAAGGAATAACCAAAGACACGATTTGGTGGGTCGGCTCAAGAAATCGGCGAGAGAATCGCCGTTGTCGTACGGGAGTGAAGCTCTCGGTAATGGCGGCAGCACGCACGCGCGCGAGGAGGAAGAAGACTCCGCGGAGATGACGACTCGGTCGCGGGCCCACTGGTCAGCGAGAGCAAGGAAAGCGCAGCGTGGGCGAGCGGCAACCGTGCGATGGCGATCCAACGGTTGAAAGCGAACAGCGGGGCGGGTCAATGGCGCTACCGATGGAATAGTGTTGAGCTTCGCCCAAAGATCGTTCAAGGATTTTAAATAGATTTTTCTTTTAAATAAATCCAGAAAATGCAAATAGCAATTAGAAAATAGCAAATGACTTTGGAAAAATTCTAGAAAATTCTATAAAATATATCCAAGCATATAGAATCTAAATAAAATAGTTTTGACAATTGTTGATGTTGGGATTAAGCACATTAAATCAATTTGTCCTTAAAGTCCATATTAAGCTTTTTAAATTAATATTCAAATAAATCCAAATGGTGAATTTTCTCACTACCACTATTTAAAAGATTTTTAAAGCTCTGAAATTTGGGATGTTACAAACATCCCCCCCTTAAACGAATCTCGTCCCGAGATTCCATTAGCTAGAGAAAAGGCTAGGAACTCGGTTTCAACTCTTCTTCACGCTCCCACGTTGCTTCTCCTTCCGAGTGGTTACTCCACCGCACTTTGCGTAAACGAACGGTCTTGCTTCAGTGCGCGCTCTCGACATCCAAAATCCTAACAGTTGTTCTTTGTACGTGAGATCCTCCTTCAGTTCAATTGACTCCAACGGGTCCGCTCTTCCGCACACGAAGACACTTCTTGGTGAGAGACATGAAAGACATCATGCACTCCTGCTAACGACTGTGGTAGCTCCAACTGGTACGCAACTTCTCCACGGCGTTCCAAAACCTTGAATGGACCCACATACCTTGGAGCAAGCTTCCCTTTGGTGTGGAATCTCTTAACACCTCTGAGCGGAGTAACTCGAAGATACACAAAATCCTCTGGCTCAAAGCTGAGGTCACGACGACGATTATCGGCATAACTCTTTTGCCTGGACTGGGCTATCTTTAACCTCTCTCTGATCATAGCAACTTGTTCTTCGACTTCTGAATAATGTCGGCCCGAACACTACACGCTCAAATTGTCTCGACTAATTCAACGGAGTTCTGCGCAGCACGACCGCATGAGCTTCAAATGGTGACATCTGCAAACTGGCTTGATAACTGTTGTTGTACGAGAATTCTGCATACGACAAACTTTTATCCCAACTGGTAGCATTAGCTAAGGCACAGGCTCTCAACATATCTTCTAATATCTGGTTGACTCTTTCAGTCTGTCCATCTGTCTGTGGATGATAAGCAGTACTAAAATTCAGATGAGTTCCCAGGGCTTCATGTAGACTCGCGTAAACGAGAGGTGAATTGAGATCCTCGATCTGACACTATCTTCTTAGGCACACCGTGCAGACTGACAATTTTTGTCATATACAATTCCGCCAAGCGGTCTCCTGAGTAAGTGGTTTTGACTGGCAAGAAATGGGCAACCTTAGTCAAACGATCCACTATTACCCAAATTGAATCATAACCTGATTGAGTCTTGGGTAAACCGGTAATGAAATCCATACCGATCTCTTCCCACTTCCATTCTGGTATCTTCAGCGGTTGTAGCAAACCTGCGGGTCTCGATGCTCGCTTTACTTTCTGACACACGTCGCATAAGGCAACGAACTCTGCGACGTCTCGCTTTAAGTTTGGCCACCAAAACTTATTCTTAACATCCTGATACATCTTAGTACTTCCAGGGTGAATCGAATACTTTGAGTCATGGGCTTCCTTCGAATCGATTGTCTCAATCCATCAATATCCAAGACACGATCGCCCATTGATCCACAAGATATCCCGATCATCTATGGTGAAGTCTTTAAATTTTCCTTCCGATATCTTCTTCTTGAGATCAAGAAACTCGTAATCCTTGGGTTGCGCTTCACGAATCTGCTTTCTCCGAGTAGATCGCACTTCTAGGCTGGCCACAAATCCTTCCTGAACTACTTCTAGCTGTAGCTTCTGGAATTCCTCCTGAAGTTCTGAGCAAATCTCTTTTGCTTCTAGAGCATTGCAGTAGCTCTTGCGACTTAGTGCATCTGCAACTACATTGGCCTTACCAGGATGGTAATGGATTCCAAGATTATAATCCTTTATTAATTCCAGCCATCTTATTTGCCTCATATTCAGGTCAAACTGGGTGAATATGTACTTCAGGCTCTTATGATCTGTGTAGACTTCACAGCGATTACCGATGAGATAATGACGCCAAATCTTCAAAGCATGCACTACGGCAGCTAGTTCCAAATCATGGGTAGGATAGTTCTCTTCATGAGGCCTTAATTGCCTTGACGCATAAGTGACAGCTCTTCCTTCTTGCATAAGGACACATCCTAATCCTTGACGCGAAGCATCACAATAAATATCAAAATCCTTACTAATATCCCAAGAAAACTAGCATCGGGTGAAGTCGACGTTTCTTCAATTCTTGAAAACTCTCTTCACAAGCTGGGGTCCAAATGTACTTCTTCTCCTTCTTCAATAATTGCGTAAGAGGCTTAGCAATCGTTGAGAATCCTTCAATGAAATGACGATAGTATCCTGCCATTCCCAAGAAACTACGAATTTGGGTAACCGTCTTGGGCTGCTCCCAATTCATTACGGCTTTAACCTTTCCGGGGTCAACTGCTACTCCTTCGGCTGTCATTACATGACCGAGGAAGTCAACTTTCTTCTTCCAAAAGTCACACTTGCTGAACTTGGCATACAACCGATGTCCTCTCGAGCTTCTCTAGGATTAATCTCAAATGGTGCGCATGCTCTTCCTCGACTTTAAGTATACCAAAATATCATCAATGAATACTACTACGAACTTATCCAAATATTCCATGAATACTTTGTTCATCATGTTCATGAAATAGGCAGGGGCATTAGTCAATCCAAAAGACATGACTAAAAACTCATAATGTCCATACCGGGTTGAGAAAGCGGTCTTTGGTACATCCTTAGGACAAATCTTCAACTGATGATAACCTGATCGTAGATCGATCTTGGAGAATACTCCGGCTCCTTTCATCTGGTCGAACAAATCATCTATTCTGGGCAATGGGTACTTGTTCTTGATGGTGACTTCATTGAGAGAACGATAATCGATACACATTCTCATACTTCCATCTTTCTTCTTAACGAACAAAACTGGTGCTCCCCATGGCGACGAACTAGGTCTTACAAAACCTTTCTCCAGTAGTTCTTCTATCTGCTTCTTCATTTCCACAAGTTCATCGGCTGGCATCCGATAGGGCCTCTTGGAAATTGGTGCTGTTCCTGGCACTAGATCGATGACAAACTCAATGTCACGGTCCGGTGGCATTCCTAGTAATTCTTCTGGAAATACGTCTGGGTAATCTCTGACTACAGGTACATCTTCCAAAGAAACTGTCTTGAGATTGTTGACTACCAAATGTCCATCACGCATCGAGGTGGCTAGAAATTCTACTTTCTTTCCTGTGGTATCCTCAATTGTCACGGCTCTTCGGCCACAATCTAGGACTGCTTTATGTTTGGATAACCAATCCATACCAAGGATGACATCTATGGTCTGAGTGTCTAGAACTATTAGGTTGGCTAGAAACTCAACTCCAGCTATGAGTAGCCTAGCTCCTAAACATCCAACTTTAGAACTTAGCTCGCTCCAGTATTCGACTAACAGAGTATGCTTAAGATGCATAACTTCCAATTTGTTCTTAGTTGCAAAAATTCCGTAAACAAACGAATGCGAAGCTCGTAATCAAAGCAATCGATGCAGTATCGAATTTACTAGGAACTTACCCAGTACAACGTCAGGTGCTTCTTGAGCTCCTTCCAGAGTGATGTGATTGACACGGCCTCTGACCACTGATGGCGGTGCTCCTCCGGATTGACCGGTAGCTTGAGAAGTTCCTTGATGGTTGCCTTGCATTTGGCGTCTTGGTGGTGTATTCCCAAGGTTGAAGCGTCTTCGGGTGATAGTCCCATTCTGCGGACATCGGTTGGCGAAATGCCCTGGCCGATGATGTAAAGCAAACTCTGGTTGTATTCTGTGGGTTGCTTACTGGATTGGGGTTGGTCGTGCGGGATTGCGGAAGTTACGAGCAATCTGGCGAGGTGTTGAAGTTGGTGCGGTGGTGCGCGAAATTCGTGGTGGAAAACGGCTAAATGCGGTGGAATCATTCTTGCCCTCACCGAGGTTGGTGACTTCCTTCTTTGAGCCATTCTGCGCTACGATGATCTTCCAATTCCTTGCGCTTATCCTCTAGAATCAAAGCCTTGTTGATCAACTCTTGAAAATCGTGAAAGGTGTGGGCGATCAAGTTGACTTGAAGTCCAAAGTTCAATCCTTTCGAAAACGACTGACGAGCCTTGTCGTGGCGACATCTTCTGCAACATATCGAGCAAGTTGAGAGAATTTGTTGAGGTAGTCGATCACCGACATTCCTCCTTGCTTGAGAGCACGAATTCATCCTTCTTTAGATCCATGATTCCTTCGGTACATGATCTTTGGCGAAAAGCGCTGTGAACTCTTCCCAAGTAATGTCTTGCGGCGTTCCATGCGCTGCACAAAAGTTTTCCCACCATTCGGCAGCAATGCCTTCCATCTGGTGAGAGGCGTACAGAACTTTTTCTTGATCGCTGCATTGAGTGATCAGCAGCTTCCTCTCAATGACACGAAGCCAATCATCAGCCTCTACTGGTGAGACATGTCCAGAGAAGGTTGGTGGACGGGTTCTCATAAACTCGGCCAACTTGGATGATCCATTATGACCATGAGCAACTGGGGCTCCATTGTGATGCTGATTATTGTTGTTCTGGTTATTCATAGCTTGCATCTGATTCATCATGGTGTACATCAGCTGGGTCTGAGCTGTCATGAATGCCCCAAAATTTTGCAGATCGACTGAAGGTGCTTGTGGTGGAACTGCTTCTCCGGGGGTCTGTTCCTGTCCTTCTGATATCGGAGTATCGGAACCACTTGCAGCAGCTTGACGAGTCTGAACCATCTGGTGAATCTCCAGGGGTTAGATAAGGTAGCAAGCACGAGATAAGGTGTAGAACTAATCGGGGTAGGTAAAACCCAACAACATATTTTAAGAAAGCTCAACTGAAACTCTTATATTGATTAAGATAATAGTATGGCTTGCAACAAATGCCTAAGGACCTTTGCAGCTCATACTTGCACACAAAAATAAGGACGAACCTAAGCACACAAAACTACCGCCTAAAGGGCGACTCAAGACATAAAACTGGCTAAGCCTGAAACAACGCGAACAGACTACTCAATCAAATAGCCTCCGCAGCCTTGACGGTGCTCCCGCCTGCTGTAGACCTGAAAGTGAGCTGGCATCCTTGCAAACTGATTCTGATGTCCCGGGGATGGTGCAATAGGAGCAGGTGTCCCTGGTGCAGGTGCGGCTGGTTCCTCCGGCTCTGCTGCCTCTGCTGGCTCTTCTGGTTCAGCCGGTCCATCAGCTTCTTCTTTGTAATACCCTGAAAATATTATAAATATTATTAATCGCGTCGGAGCGTAATTAATTAAATGGTATCAATAAGTAAATTATTTAGTTAAAGAATTAAGGGCTTGAGCGTAATTCAATAAAAAGAATTTTGGAAAATAGATTTTCGGAATTTGTATGAGCTATAAATAGATTTGAGGATTTTTCTAAAAACCCTAGCAACCTTTTTGTTTTCCAGCCGCGCCGTTTTTTTTTCCTTCCCAGCCAAATTCTTGCGCCGCCAGCCGATTTCTTTTATCTCATGTTCTGCACCGAAGCGATCACGCTGCGTTGCTTCTCTTCTGCGTGCCTTTGCCGTCTTCGTTGTTTTCTCTGCGCTTGCCGGCCCGAAACCAATGGGCATCACCGCACCGCCCCTCCCGCGATCGCTTTGTCTTTGATCTGTTTTCTCGCGGTTGCGGTACCGTCACGATCGCTTGCGCGCCATCCGTCGTCTACTTTTCTTCTTGCCGCTGAACCGAGAGCAAGGGCGCATTGCTTTTACGTATTGCTGATTTTTTTCTTGCTGCGTGCGCGCTTGGCTTTTTCCCGCGGCTGGCGATCTGTCTTGATTCTTGCGCGTGTGTAACGGAGCCAGCCGATTGAGAAGGTAATTAGAAGTTCTGCCTTGATTGATTTTCGATGGGTTGTGCCGAACTAGACTCTGCTAATTGATAGTTAATTAGTGCTCACGTTTGGCTAGAGATGAAATTGATAGTAGATTGGTTTAGTCTAATGTTCCGTTGTATTATTTATTCGGATATCGTAATGGCAAATTTTGAAAATATCGTCTACTAGTTAATTGTAGATAATTTCGATATCTTTCTACAGCATGTTTAATCTTGTCAATCGGACAAGTAGATTTTTAGTTATGATGTTCGAAAGGCCGCTGTTTTTAGGGTTTTGTCGTTCGGCGCTGTTTTGTTAGATCAGTTGTTAAAAATAGTAAATGACTTAATTAGAGTTTTTGATCTACATGAAAGCTGTAGATAATTGTCCAATGGTTCTGTAGGATCTGAGAACACGCATTTTGGTTGAGTAAAACAAAAGTTATGAAATTTGGAAGACTGCTGTCCCGAAGCGGACAGATCGACTTTCCGGGCTAAATACGGAGGGTTAGATGAGTTAATTAGAAGTCGGTGTAATCTAAGAAAATGTGGATAATTTTATAAAGAATCCAGAATGGGGTGGTTTGTGGTGATCGGACTTTCGAGTCAAAAGTTATGCTCTTTTTAGTAATCGGACCGCAATGGGTAGCTTTTCGGTACCGGCGTAACGTGGTTTATTTGGGGACGTGTAGGAGCGATATATATTGATTGTTATTCGTATGATGCTGTAGCTTGTATTGAGATGTGTGTATTTAATGTAGGAGAAGGTCGTACTTGTTGCCATCTTCGAGTCAAATTGTGCGTCGCAACTAGTACAGGCAAGTGCATGGTAGACAGCGATCAATGATTGATCAACGCTTTCTTTATCTTCTATTACCATTATTGTTGTGCTTTTATTTGGTTTAATTGCAAACAATGAATTGGTATGTTTATATCTTTGTTGATGAGCATGATGGAAAATTGGATATGATGTTTATGATGGAGTTTGCATGTTTGCATTCATAAGCATCTTTGCATAAGAGAAGGTGATCATGATTGATCACAACTCCACGGGAGTGGAGGAGGTCCCCGATCCTTGAGGAGGAACGGGCTTGAGAGTGAATGTTGTCGCGAGCATTCACTCACGGTATCTGCATATCTGTGAAAAGAAGTGCATGTGGACATATAGAATAGAGTTGCATTGATATTTGAGATTGATGAATAAGAATGTGAATGGAAGTGCATGTGATGATAATGAAGTTATTGAATCTTTGTTGATTTATTATTGTTCGTTGTATATGATGTGTTTCTTTGAGTCGTGGACTCACCCTTGCTCTCTTGTTGTTTTTAGGTGATCTTGAGGATGCCGTAATTGAGAGCGAGTAGAGCATGGGGACATCACATGATCATTCGCCATGATAATCATTCATTCAGTATTTGGTTTACACTTGGACATGTTAGAGATTGAATAATGCTTAGGACAATGCTTGGACTAGACTATTTGCTTTATTAAATTTTGGATTCTTTGGTTGATGCTATTTTGGATTATATACCTGGATATTCTTTTCCCTGCGTATTCATTATCGTTTGATCCCTTAATTATGCATGTCTTTTGTGATCCATTGATATGGTAATTGATGATTTCTTGATGTAATTTTATAGTGTGTCAATATTTATTAGCTTCGAGGGTAGTTTAGTGGCATTCTAGGCTCAGTGTTGGGCTGGGGTGTTACAGTTGGTATCAGAGCGGGCTTTAGGTCCGTGGTGAATAGATTAACAACTTAGGCAAACTAAAATTGTTAAAAAAAAAAATGTTTTAGTTTAGTAAATCAACTAAAATTTGCTAATGGTTAACTAACCTAAAATTTGACACACTAGTGCACAGTAGGTTAGAGAGAGGTACGAATATAGTTTTACGCTTCCGTTATGTTGTTTATTGATGAAGGAGTTTATTTTGAGCTTTGAACTCATTGTGTATTGTTGATTGTGGTTGATAGCTATGCCGAGGGGTAGAGGACGTGGTCGTGTTGGCCGCGATGCGTGGAGGTCGGGCCGCGGGAGGTTCCGTGGAGCCACCTCCTGTGTGATTGAGTCGATGGTGAGGGGTTCTTTGCTGACCCGCCTCCTGTTGTGTCCGAGATGAGACCCTGCTTTCCGAGAGAGTTGGTGGGAGAGATCCGTGCTCTTCGTCAGCAGCGCCGGCAGCCTCTGCTGCGGCATCTCGTTGTTGCTCTGTCGCACATCCACCGGTTCTGAGGCGCGATGTCGCCGAGTGGATGGGATTGAGGTTGGATCCGCTTGACTGCCGGGCACACCGGTCGAGCAAATGGATGGTTGCGCTACATGGAGAGGCAGTTTGGAGCTTTGGAGATGTCTTCACTTCAGAGGGTCCGTTTTGTAGCCTTTCAGCTGAAAGGGCAAGCGGATATTTGGTGGGAGGGCGTGTTGTCTTCGAGGACCGCCGCTCAAGGTCCAGTCACTTGGGAGGACTTTGTTGATCAGTTCAAGGGGAAGTTCTACCCCTATTCATTTGTTGAGAAGATGGAGGTTGCCTTGACGACCTTTGCTCAAGGGAAGAGGTCTATTGCTGAGTATGAGGCTGAGTTCAACAACTTGGTTCGCTTTGTCCCTTCAGTAGCGAACGATGATCTTCAGAAAGCCAAGAGGTTCCGTCGGGGTCTCAATTCTGAGTACCGACATGTGTTGGGAGCCACTCCACTCTGTGACTACAGCTCTGTTGTGGAGCAAGCTAGGGGCATGGAGTTGGAGATGCAGCTCACAAAGGCGACAAGCCTCTGTGGATCGTTGTTTCGGTGGTGACCGAAGAGGAGCTCGTGAGGAAGTGGTCCAGTCAACACCGCCAAGAAATTCAAGGGAGGACCGCAGTCCTTCAAGTCTAAGCACTCGAGGCCGTTCCCTTCTTCGACGCCTCGTCCTTTTGCAGGTACTCCAGCTCTTCGTCCTGTCCCAGGGCAGGGCATGCTTTGCTTTAAGTGCGGTGATGGACACCGCGCTGCTGAGTGCACTTGGACGGGGATTGCGTCGGTGTGGCCGACAGGTCACAAGGAGCGGGTGTGTCGCCGTAACCCGCTAGCGTGATCAAGTGGGAGCTGTGCCATCTTCTTCTTCTTGATGGGTCCCGCCGAGGATCTTTCGGATGATGATCGCTCCTCCAACGATGCCATTTCCTTCACTTGGGCGCCTCGGTGGTACTCATCGCGGCCGCCACCTTCGGCACCGCTTCAGTCAGACGACCGGCTTTACTCGCACCGCCACAAAGATTGTCGGGCTTCGCCGCCCGCCGTCGTCTTCTTTTCGCCATGGCGCCACAGGAGTGTACGCCATGCCTACCGCAGAGTCCGCGGTCGTCCGGCGTGGTGACAGGTACTTTGCTTGTGGATTCGTTTGATGCTTTAGTCCTTTTTGATTCGGGGGCTACCTTTTCGTTTGTCTCGTCGGCGTTTGCTAGGAGAGCGAACCTGAGTATGCAGTGGATTTCTCAGTCAGTGTTGGTTAGTTCTCCTGGGGGTATTATTGCTAGTTCTACTGTTTGTCCTGGTGTTCTATTATTATTGATGGAGAGAAGTTCACGGCGAATTTGATAGTTATTCAAATGGAGCCGTTCGACGTTATCTTGGGTATGGATTGGTTGCACTCTTATCGAGCCGTGATATCTTGTTTCAGAGAAACGATGATCATGCGAGCACTTCGCCCAGGGAGACTTTGACTTTTCAGGAGTGCGCCCGCGCTCTCTTTCGATGTTGGCCGGATCGCTCCGGGTCGTCGCGATGAAAATCGGACTTCTTTTAGCTCTTCTTTGAGAACCGAGTGTGGCTTCGCAGATTGAGGAGATTCCAGTGGTTAGTGATTACCCAGATGTGTTCCCAGCTGATCTTCCGGGTTTGCCACCTGCGCGAGACGTGGAGTTTCGCATTGATCTTGTTCCGGGTACTCGTCCCATCTCGATGTCTCCATATCGACTAGCACGTCCGCTTGGGACGAGTTGAAGAAGCAATTGGATGAATTGTTGGCTAAAGGTTTGATCAGCGTAGTGTATCGCCGTGGGGAGCTCTGCTCATTCACGAGAGAAGAAGGATGGGAGTTGGCGTATGTGTATTGATTACCGTGCGCTTAATGCAGTCACAATCAAGAACAAATATCCATTGCCCCGCATTGAGGATTTGTTTGATCGGTTGAATGGAGCTCAAGTGTTCTCCAAGATTGATCTCGATCGTGTATAATCAAATCCGTGTGCGTGAGCGGATGTAGAGAAGACGACTTTCTCCACCGTATGGGCATTATGAGTATAAAGTTATGTCCTTTGGATTGACTAATGCACCTGCTATTTTTATGGAGACCATGAACAACATGTTACACGAGTATCTAGATGATTTCGTGGTGGTGTTCATTGATGATATTCTTATCTATTCCAAGACCAATGAGGATCATGAGCGTCATTTGAGGGTGGTTTTAGATGCTTTGAGAGAGCACAAGTTCTATGCTAAGTTGAAGAAATGTGAGTTCGGATTTCGTAGTGGGTTTTCGGGTCATGTGATTAACCCTCGGGGCATTCTTTGTTGATCCTAGCAAGGTATCCACGGTGGTGGATTGGAAGAGGCCGACTAGTGTGAAGGAGGTGAGGAGTTTCTGGGTTTGGTTTGGATATTATCGGCGTTTTGTGCAGGATTTCTCTATCATCGCCAAACCGATGTCTCAGCTTACTCAAAAAGGTGTGAGATTCCAGTGGACCGATGAGTGTGAGCGCAGTTTCTGCATTTTGAAGGACAGGTTGGTGACCTCTCCTATTCTCACTCTTCCCGAGCCGGGGAAGCGGTTCACAGTCTTTTCAGATGCGTCTCGAGTGGGTCTTGGCTGTGTCCTCATGCAAGACGGTAAGGTGATTGCTTATGCATCGAGACAGCTAAAGAAGCACGAGCAGAATTATCCCACTCATGATTTGGAGTTGGCTGCGGTTGTTTTTGCTCTCAAGATTTGGAGGCATTATCTATACGGCGAGCCTTGTGATATTTTCACAGATCACAAGAGTCTCAAGTATATCTTCACGCAGAAGGATCTGAATTTGAGGCAAAGGAGGTGGTTGGAGTTGATCAAGGATTATGATCTTACTATTCAGTATCATCCAGGCAAGGCCAATGTAGTTGCTGATGCTCTTAGTCGCAAGGCGACTCCCGCTACTCTAGATTACCTTATTGCCGATTTTGATCGCATGGGTATATCCTATTGTTATGCGGGTACATCACATGTTGAGACACAGTTGATTCTTGAGTCGGCTATTCCGCACCGCAAAGCGAAAGCACAACAGAGTGACCGGTTATTACGGGAGGTTAGGAAGCGTGCGGATGGAGGTAAAGAGAGTGATTTTAGCATGGACGATTACGGTACTTTGAGGTTTAAAGGTCGTCTTTATGTACCACGTAAAAGCGGAGGTTAAAGGTGATATCTTGAGGGAGGCACATCGCACTCCATACTCGCTCACCCCGTGAGACTAAGATGTATCGAGATCTGAAATGCAATTTTTGGTGGAAAAGAATGAAGGTGGATATTGCTAATTATGTGGCTTCTTGCGGTGTTTGTCGACAAGTGAAAGTCGAACACAAGCGTCCCCGCAGTTTGTTGCGCCTTTGGAGGTACCCAGTGGCCTTGGGATGATATCTCTATGGACTTTGTGGTGGCGTTACTCGTTCGCCGCGAGGGAAGGATGCGATTTGGGTAGTGGTGGATCGATTCAAGAAGTCCGCACACTTTATTCCTATTCGCACGACAAATTCAGTGAGTGATCTAGCTCCTATTTATGTGCGTGAGATAGTAAGACCGCATGGTGTGCCAAAGACCATTATTTACGACGAGGGGACGCCAAGTTTGTCTCCAAGTTACGGAGAGTCTGCAGAGTGCTTTGGGCACACAGCCGCCTTAGTACTGACGTTTCACCCATGCATGATGGGCGATCGAGAGAGGACTATTCGGACTTTGGAGGATATGTTGCGATCTTGTGTTCTATCTTGGAAGGGTAGTTGGGAGGACCATTGCCACTTGCGAGTTTGCTTATAATAATAGTTACCATTCCAAGATTAGAGCCGCGCCATTTGAGGTTCTCTATGGGCGAAGTGCGATCGCCGCTTTCTTTGGGATGCGATTGGAGAGAAGGCAATTTTGGGTCCGGTGGATTCGAAGACCGTTGAGCGTGTGGCTATGGTGAGGCGTAATCATTAGCGGCTCGAGCGCATGGAAAAGTTATGCCGATTTGAGGAGGCGTGACTTGAGTTTGCGGTGGGTGACCAGTGCTTTTGAGGGTGTCTCCACTAAAGGCATTGTTCGGTTTGGTACCAAAGGAAAGCTTAGCCCGAGGTACGTTGGACCGCTCCCGATTATTGCAAGAATTGGAAAGTTAGCCTACCGCTTGGATCTTCCTGAGTCCATGCGTGGGGTTCATAATGTGTTTCACGTCTCGATGCCGAAAGTTTTGAGAGATCCGAGCATAAGATTTCATTAGAGCCGTTGACTATTGAGCAAGACCTCACGCTTGAGTCGCGTCCGCCCCGCGATTCGGAGAGGTCGGAGCGTCTTTGAGGCACAAGACGTTGGTATACGTTAAGGTCTTTGTGGGCGATCGATCGAGAGAGGCGACTTGGGAGTTGGAGTCTCGCATGCGCGAGCAATACCCGAGTTGTTCACGCTGCACGTGTTGTTTTTGTTGTTTAATTTCAGCAGTGGAGTTTTTATTTGACTAGAACGGCGATTAGAATTCGGGGTCGAATTCCGTTAAGGGGGGTAGAATGTAATACCCTGAAAATATTATAAATATTATTAATCGCGTCGGAGCGTAATTAATTAAATGGTATCAATAAGTAAATTATTTAGTTAAAGAATTAAGGGCTTGAGCGTAATTCAATAAAAAGAATTTTGGAAAATAGATTTTCGAAATTTGTATGAGCTATAAATAGATTTGAGGATTTTTCTAAAAACCCTAGCAACCTTTTTGTTTTCCAGCCGCGCCGTTTTTTTTTCCTTCCCAGCCAAATTCTTGCGCCGCCAGCCGATTTCTTTTATCTGTTGCCTGGCACCGAAGCGATCACGCCGCGTGCCGCTTCTGTGGCGTGCCTTTGCCGTGTCTGCGTTGTTTTCCTGCTGCGCCGCCAAAAAACCAATGGGCATCACCAAAGCACTAGCCCTCCCGCGATCGCTGTCTTTGCCGATCTGTTTTCTGCACTGCGCGTCCGCTCACTGATCGCTTGTCGCGCCATCCGTGCGTCTACTTTTCTTGCTGCCGCCTGGAACCGAGAGCAAGGGCTGCCGCTGTTTTACACGTATTGCTGATTTTTTTTTACTGCCGTGCCGGCTGCGTTGGCTTTTCCTGCCGCTGCTGATCTGTGCTGATTCTTGCGCGTGTGTAACGGAGCCGGCCGATTGAGAAGGTAATTAGAAGTTCTGCCTTGATTGATTTTCGATGGGTTGTGCCGAACTAGACTCTGCTAATTGATAGTTAATTAGTGCTCACGTTTGGCT
The DNA here is from genome assembly GCA_036346395.1 of Hsuehochloa calcarea. Taxonomy (NCBI): domain Eukaryota; kingdom Viridiplantae; phylum Streptophyta; class Magnoliopsida; order Poales; family Poaceae; genus Hsuehochloa; species Hsuehochloa calcarea. The sequence goes on from CM070611.1 coordinate 35,223,140, forward strand.
AGAGATGAAATTGATAGTAGATTGGTTTAGTCTAATGTTCCGTTGTATTATTTATTCGGATATCGTAATGGCAAATTTTGAAAATATCGTCTACTAGTTAATTGTAGATAATTTCGATATCTTTCTACAGCATGTTTAATCTTGTCAATCGGACAAGTAGATTTTTAGTTATGATGTTCGAAAGGCCGCTGTTTTTAGGGTTTTGTCGTTCGGCGCTGTTTTGTTAGATCAGTTGTTAAAAATAGTAAATGACTTAATTAGAGTTTTTAATCTACATGAAAGCTGTAGATAATTGTCCAATGGTTCTGTAGGATCTGAGAACACGCATTTTGGTTGAGTAAAACAAAAGTTATGAAATTTGGAAGACTGCTGTCCCGAAGCGGACAGATCGACTTTCCGGGCTAAATACGGAGGGTTAGATGAGTTAATTAGAAGTCGGTGTAATCTAAGAAAATGTGGATAATTTTATAAAGAATCCAGAATGGGGTGGTTTGTGGTGATCGGACTTTCGAGTCAAAAGTTATGCTCTTTTTAGTAACCGGACCGCAATGGGTAGCTTTTCGGTACCGGCGTAACGTGGTTTATTTGGGGACGTGTAGGAGCGATATATATTGATTGTTATTCGTATGATGCTGTAGCTTGTATTGAGATGTGTGTATTTAATGTAGGAGAAGCGTCGTACTTGTTGCCATCTTCGAGTCAAATTGTGCGTCGCAACTAGTACAGGCAAGTGCATGGTAGACAGCGATCAATGATTGATCACTGTTTTCTTTATCTTCTATTACCATTATTGTTGTGCTTTTATTTGGTTTAATTGCAAACAATGAATTGGTATGTTTATATCTTTGTTGATGAGCATGATGGAAAATTGGATATGATGTTTATGATGGAGTTTGCATGTTTGCATTCATAAGCATCTTTGCATAAGAGAAGGTGATCATGATTGATCACAACTCCACGGGAGTGGAGGAGGTCCCCGATCCTTGAGGAGGAACGGGCTTGAGAGTGAATGTTGTCGCGAGCATTCACTCACGGATATCTGATATACGCGAAAAGAAGTGCATGTGGACATATAGAATAGAGTTGCATTGATATTTGAGATTGATGAATAAGAATGTGAATGGAAGTGCATGTGATGATAATGAAGTTATTGAATGCTGTTGATTTATTATTGTTCGTTGTATATGATGTGTTTGCTGAGTCGTGGACTCACCCTTGCTCTACTGTTGTTTTTAGGTGATCTTCGAGGATGCCGTAATTGAGAGCGAGTAGAGCACAGGGACATCACATGATCATTCGCCATGATAATCATTCATTCAGTATTTGGTTTACACTTGGACATGTTAGAGATTGAATAATGCTTAGGACAATGCTTGGACTAGACTATTTGCTTTATTAAATTTTGGATTCTTTGGTTGATGCTATTTTGGATTATATACCTGGATATTCTTTTCCCTGCGTATTCATTATCGTTTGATCCCTTAATTATGCATGTCTTTTGTGATCCATTGATATGGTAATTGATGATTTCTTGATGTAATTTTATAGTGTGTCAATATTTATTAGCTTCGAGGGTAGTTTAGTGGCATTCTAGGCTCAGTGTTGGGCTGGGGTGTTACATTCTTGGTCTTCCTCTTCAGCGTCTTATTCGTGATCGTGTCGTCCATAAAGAGTTTCTTCTAATATGGCGATCCTTTCTTCAGCTCTCTGAAGAGTCTCATAGGTACACTCCAGCTCTGTAGCGGCTAACTCCAACGATTCTTCCTGAGCAGCGGCGAACTGGGCGAGATGCACGACGGTGGCGTTGTCTTCTCCCTCCGTAGACGGAAAACGTGCAGCAAGATCCACGTCGGAAGTGCGGGGATGATAACGGAAAACTGTGTCACGAAGCTCTCGAGAGTAGATGTTGCAGATCCTCAGGATGGCAAGGCGCGAAGACTCCTGGATTGCTTCAATCCAAATACTCCTTCGAGCTGAGATGTTCAGTGGTTTGCTTGCCTTGGTGTTCTGCCTGGCGTAGACAGTCAAATGGCAGATCACTCCACGATCTCGGCCGTTCACAATCCAAGCACTACCACGGTACAATGGACGATCGAACCCTCCAAGTACTTGTAGCAACTTCCAAAGCTCGGCGGCAAGTCCTCCCTTGCGCTCTCCATAACTCTGAAGACGAGGCATCTGTCAAGATGGACAAGGATATGAAAACAACTTCAAAACAGCGGGGAAAGAAAGAATTTCAGCAATAGTTGAGTCAAGAGAGACATGAGATGAGTTAAGGAGTTCAATTAATCTTGTAAGTTAATTTTGCTTTAGAAAATAGTTTTGGACTCACTAAGAACGGCCAATCTAACTAGGGTCAAGACCTACAATCAAGATGGCTCGATACCACCTCTGTCGGACCCGAATATGCAAATCTGACCCTCTCCGTATTCTCGCACTAGTCCAGATCACGCTAGTGCACACAAGGTCAACATTGATGAAATATCACATCCATACAACGAATATAAGAATAAACGAGTACTTTAAATAACAAATAACTGTTGGGACCTTATGGTCGAGTGTTACATTTATTAAGCCGTGCAAGGCTGACAATAAGAGAATAAACTGCAGCGGAAACGAAATAAACTCCGGTGGCTCCCATCAATTTACCACAGGCAACTGACTGGGATCAAGACCCTAACGCTCAACCTTCGTAGAACTCTTCTTCAAAAGCAGGCGACGAGTCCTCCACTTCATTGATTTGTTTAGCAAGAGTGAGTACACACCGTACTCAAAAGTCATACCACGAATGCATTTATACATGATGGCTTATTCCAAATAAATGGCTTCTGTGGTTATTTTGCAGAAATGCAACATTTGCAATTGAATACAAATAATAGATTGAAAGCATGATTCAAAACAAATAGACAGTAATGAGTTAACAATTGATTTCACAAAGTACACATAGTCTAATCAAGTTCTTTCACACAGCTGAACAAGTTATCTCACACAGCTGACCCTTCCCAATGGTTTTATGAAAATCTACCCTCGTGTGAAATTCCGAGCATGTCCATAACCGAGGACGCGGCTATTGAATAGATTGATTTAACACTCTGCAGAGTTTGTACACTTTACCCACACGATACAATCGGTGTAGCGATCATGACCATAACAAAACCTTTCAGAAACTTCATCTCAAACAATGACACTCCTGGTGTGCTTTATCGCCGTCCAATTTGTACACACAAATTCTTGGAACGACACACACTATTGGACGAGGATGCAACGAACTGTCCCGCGATGTCACATATCACACCTCCAAATTTCATCACACAGCCTTAAATACAACTGAGTTGTCAATGTCAAGACTCCATAACTTACTAAGTCGTGCCCGACCCATACTAGGCATGTGGTCGTACAGTAAGACCCAGTTCAATGGCGCACAAAGTTAAGTCCTTAATTGACCAAGGCAAGACTTCCAGTTTTAACCCAAATCACAAAGTTTAATAAGCACACAGCTCCACCATTCACACAGAATCCACCACTTGCCTCAGTCTAAATCTTTTCCCACCCTGTTGATTAAGTGCAACACATGCCATCAACGAGTAACAAAGACACAAGACACACAGTTTCATCACACGCCCATAATCACTTAGTCAAGTTTATAATTGCAACTCTCACATGAAATGATGACTCGTGGCATGGCTAAGCAGTCTAATCGTATCTAACCAACCCACGTTGGTGCTATGATAATACCAACTAATAATTAACCAACCTAGGGTGACAAAAGATCATGGCATATAATAGACAATGTGGCATAACAATTTGGATTAATAACTATACCCAAAAGCATTTAAATAATTACTTAATATAGAATGCAATACATTGAAAAAAAGTATTTTGAAAAACTGGGTTCAATATGATCAAAGGTATAACTTGCCTTGGAATAGAGCTAGATATTGGTCTTGGTCTTGAGGTGCTCCTTCTTCTGCAAAATTCCCCGAAGTATCGACGTCTACTCGCAAACGAGACAAAAGAAACAAAAATAAATAAATAACAGAGGCAAAACAACTCCAAAAATTCAAATAAAATTCACCATTAAATAGATCTTAATTTTATATGCATTTACAAATTTGAATGGGCTCAATCGGAGTTCGGATGCAAAAGATATGGGCTTTGGAAGATTGGAAAATCAATTAAACCCTAATTTGGATTTTCTTGAATTTCCCGAATTATTTTTATAAAGGAAAATCGGATTATTGCGCAATGCTTGCGTCAGCCGAGAATTTCCGGAAAAAGAATTAAATTTAAAATAAAATCTAACAGGTGGGACCCACTGTCAGTGGCACGGCTCACGGTGAATCGGGTTCACCGAGCCACGGGAGATTTGGCCCGGTGGACTGAGCCACGCGGACGCCAAGTGGTCGCCACGCATAGCGACAACAGCGCGCACGAGGGTGATGTGGCGCCGGCGTGGTCGCCGACGACGCATACCGGCGGCGCGGCTCGGGGACCGAGGGCTCGCCGGCGATTGGCGGCGAGTCGCCGGTGACCAAAGGTACCAGAAGGTTCCCTGGGTTATTGCGCACCCGATGGTACCCTTACCGATGGCTGGAAGCGACGGTGGCGACCGGCGGCAAGGAAGAAGCGGCGGAGAGAGCACTGGTTTTGTCGGACGGGCGCTCCGGCGATGCTCCGGCGACGAGGAGGTGCGCACGAGGTAGCCTGAGACTTGCTGATCACAACGGTGCAGTCGGTGGAGCAAGGGCGACGACGACGGCGGCGCAATCCACCGGAGAAGAAACTCGGCCGAAACCCTAAAGCTCGAAATGCGGCGGCGCTAGGGCGATCGGGGCGACGAGAGTGGCGACTTTGGGTTGCGGAGGTCCAGGCGATCCTAAGGTAGGTATTTATAGGCCCGGGGGACGCCGGATTTGGAAATCCCCAAATCGGGTCCGAAACGGCCGAGACTTGAAAATCCAAGATTCGGGGAGATTGAAACCGATTCGGGATTGGATTTGGTTTGGAACGGATAAGGAATAACCGAAGACACGATTTGGTGGGGTCGGCTCAAGAAATCAGCGAGAGAATCGCCGTTGCCGTACGGGAGTGAAGCTCTCGGTAATGGCGGCAAAGACGCACGCTGCGAGGAGGAAGAAGACTCACGGAGACGACGACTTCGGTCGCGGGCCCATCGTCGGAGAGCGAGGAAAGCGCAATATGGCGAGCGGCAACCGTGCGATGGCGATCCAACGGTTGAAAGCGAACGCGGGCGGGGCTGGGCTGGCGCGCTGATGGAATAGTGTTGGGCTTCGGCCCAGCACTGTTCCGAAGGATTTAAAATAGATTTTTCTTTTAAATAAATCCAGAAAATGCAAATAGCAATTAGAAAATAGCAAATGACTTTGGAAAAATTCCAGAAAATTCTATAAAATATATCCAAGCATATAGAATCTAAATAAAATAGTTTTGACAATTGTTGATGTTGGGATTAAGCACATTAAATCAATTTGTCCTTAAAGTCCATATTAAGCTTTTTAAATTAATATTCAAATAAATCCAAATGGTGAATTTTCTCACTACCACTTTTTAAAAGATTTTTAAAGCTCTGAAATTTGGGATGTTACACCATCCTTGTTAAATTCCAGTACACGTATATTCTTCTTTTTGTGTATTGAGTGCTTAGCAATGCAAGTCTAGATTATACGTTAGTATGGTTGACGGGATTAACTCATCGATCGTGGGAAACACATCTCTCTTATCAATTATAAATTTTGATCCAGATCATCGCTTCTCATTATTTGAGTATAAATTTTGTTGTTTCAAGTATTATTGGTATGGAAAGAGGTTGCTAGTGATGGTGCCTTCGTGCACGAGATCAGGTGTGTGGTTGACTTGTCCGGACCGCTAAGGACCAAGCCATGGGTTGTCATTCCAAGTAACTATCATACTACCACACGTGGGTTGGGAGCCACTTGGTCAAGTAGGGGGAAGGTTTTGATTATGTTGGGTCTCAGGTTGTGTGAGGACACTTGTGTTGATCATTTGTTCATAGGAGCCGATGCAATTTCTATATGTGCATGGGAGCACTAATTTTCTTTATTTTCGTTGCATCAGTAAATCCAACATAACTTGAGAGCCCGCTTAGCAAGCACTATCCGCCGTTTGTACTAAGTTTGGGGTTCATCTCGCAAGGGGGACCTGGCTCAATACCACTTTCTTGCCAAATCTCGACGTCCCCGGCCGACACACCATATGAAGTGTGTTTATTCCCTGTGGCTTAAGGGCTAGTCGAGTCATTTGGGTAAAATAGTACTCCCCTGCGGGGATCAAACTATTCGAATATCTGTGTCCATGGTTATGGACAATACTTGATTTTGGGAGACTTCATCGCTAGACTTTTCGATTAAAATTGACATAGTTACAACTTGGTTTTCGGCATGAACATGTGTTCTTGTATTTTAGTTATGAAAGTGGGTTGCCACTTTGGTATTTGTTTGATTCAATTGTTTATCAATGTATAACTTTATCATATGTTTTATTTCTACTCCAAATCTCATTTTGAAATGACAATTGAAAAACTAGTATGTGTAGGTTAAAAATTGTTGCATCTTTAGCAAAACTAAAGTCACTAATACTATTCTTTGATTGTCCATTATGCATAACTATTTTTTGTGTAAGACATGCAAGTACAATTGTACTCAACCCGCTTGCTGCAATTACAGTGAGGATGAGCCTTGATCGACGAGTTTGTTAGCGCCGACTACGGGCGAAGCTAACAAATAGTTCTATTCTTTAACTCCCAATCGGTTGCCTTGGGCTATGGGCATACTACTGCTAGTCTTTTACTTGTATTACTTTATTCCACTGCTACTTTAAGTGTTTAATTGAATTTGGCATGTCGGTCCTTTTGTAATCGATGTAGACTTGAACTATTATGTTGTATGTCTTTCACTATTATCTACGTATGAATGTAAAATGTCTATGAATGACGTTGATGAGGGTATGTGCGTGTTGGTCACTGATCTTGGGAGCCAACACGAGACGCATACCAGCTGTTTTGAATTCCATTTTAACTCACTTAAGTGTGGACTTATACCGTTGGAGAACCGGTCATCATGCAGTGCTTGCAGAGGAACAGTACGCATGACCCCGGAGCTCTAGTTTTTTGTTCGGCCTTCTCACTTACGTGGAGTTAAGGTGGAATACTGTAACACCCTGGCTATTCGGAAGCCAAGATGTCACGCAAAACTATCAAACTACTAAGAATAGCATTAAAGCTGGATTATACAGATTCAATCAACAATAATTTCTAAAGAATGACCATAAACGATCACCAGATTCATGGAAAAGAATGGATAAACAGATATAATACCACGAACAGTCAAGCAATACCAAAGTTGGATTATTACAAATCTGGAAATTTATTTAACAAGTTGGCTTGACTGAAAGGTAATAATAATTATTCGATTGATAAAAGTGAAGTGCAGCAGTCGAACTACCCCACCAAATCACCTTGTCTTCTCCTCAATTACCTAATTAAAACATACAAAGCAAGGGTGAGTCAAGACTCGGCAAGTACATACAAGAATAATCAAACATAGAGTGGACAACACAATCCAGCTTGAATTACGAACAAATCTTGGAACACATATATGATTGAATGGAATGAATACATGAATGGATGGAATGAAAGAATGCATTGAAGGAATGGACTAATCACAGCTTATACCTGGATAGCGAGTGATACACCCGTCGGTGTTCACTTAAGCCCGTGCCATTGCAGCACGGGACCCAATCACCGTATGAAGAACGTTTCATACACAAGCGCCCAAGTTGCCACATTGGAATGGTGGTCAACACTACCCACATTGGAATGGTGGGTTTTCAAATGCCCATGCTGGAATTGATGGGTCTTTCAAATGCCCATACTGGAATTGATGGGACTTACCAAAAGAATCCACTCCCGTGGTCATAATGAATTTTATGAATGAATATGATGATTTCTCATGGTATGAATGAATAACACACATTAGTGGAAAAGACACATGGCATTCAACAACATGTGTAAACAAGTATGAGTATGCATTCCCACACAACATAATATATCAAGGATGCCACACAAGTTAGTTGCATGTAATGGAATGCAACAACTGAAATGAATGCTAATTCTTTAATCACAAGAATCATCTTCTTGAAATGAAATAAACATCAGGATGGATAGAAAAAGTCATTCACAATTTATCCCAACATCAAGCAAACAATGGGAAACATCACCAAACAACATAGGTACTTGCCTTCCGCGATGTGACGTAATAGGAGGACACGAAGATGCCCCTCCACTCACCGCCTCACCGCCTACACAAATGTATAATCGAAATAAGAATAACAAGGTATGACATTGCTACAAGAGCCCTTCCATCCCCTCTATCTCTCCCACCCAAACAACGGGATCAATTTTTACCAAGTTTACCCAACAGCCCGATTACCGCTAAACTGGCCGCGATACTAGAAAAATCACCATTAATTATCTGTAACTCCAAAATACCTGAAACCAGTGCTCACTGAATCTTAACAGATCAGGCTACAAAACATTAGATGGCGGAATCCCCTGATTCGGCCAAAACAGTGGGCTAATTAACAGCTAAACACAACCCATCTACGTCTGTCCAGAATACAGATCAGAGATAAAGAAAATGGCGTAACTTTCAACCTATTGATCCAATGAGAATGATTCTTATCAGCTTGAAAATATAGTTTTAAGGGCTAAAATAACTTAGTTGGGTGAAGGTTCTGATTCGGCCCCTAATTTGAACAAAACCGAGGGACAAACCTACTGACCTCAGTTTTCAGACAGACCGGACAGTTCGTAATCAAAAATTCATATCTCCCAAACTACAGTTCGGATGTTCCTGATCTTGGTGCCAAAAGAAAGCTAAAGTTCCCAGGAATAAAACTCTAGAAGGGCAAAACCCCAGATTCGGCCTCTACAGTAGTCTAAACAATAGATGAAAACACTAACAATTATCTGCCCAAAATTCAGAACAGTGGTAAAGAAAATATCATAACTTTCATTATACAGATCCAATGGAGATGATCTTTATCAGATTTGAAAGATAATTTAAAGGGCTACAATAACTTATTGGGGTGGAGGTTCTGGAAATGCCTCTAACTAAATCAAAACCTAGGATCAAGCCGACAGATCTTTCTCGTTAGACAGACAGAACAGTGCGCACTAAAAAAATCATATCTCCTAAACCGTAAGGCGAAATCACGTGATCTCTGTGGCTATGGAAAGCTAAGAACAATACCTACAACTTTCTAAGAGATGGAAAGGACAGAAAACAAACGAATCTTACCCAAAATCGACGTACAAGGCGGTGCACAGCAAAGGGGAAGGGGGGCGGCGGCTCCAAAGGGTGGGAGGGGGAGAGAAATATGGAGTTTAGGGTTTGGGGGGTGGGAACCCCCCCTCTTATGGCCAGCCACCACATGGGCCCCTCCTGGGCCGTGGCCCAGGCCCAGGTTGCCGTGAAATCACAGAAAACCCCCCCGGTGAAAAGATAATTCTGGTTTTTCGATTAGCTCCCTCTTCCGAAACTTTTTCTAATAAGTCGAATCACCTTCGGGGTATTACATTCTACCACCCTTAACGGAATTCGACCTCGAATTCTAACCGGCAACTAATACCAGAACGAATTTCCAAGGAGTTGAATTCAACGGATTTAACATGTACCGAAAACAAACGGTTCGATATCGCCACGCATGCGAGACTCTATCTCCCAAGTAGCCTCTCTCTCGGAATAGAGAAACCACAAAGCAAAGATGTGAAGCGACGTCTGACCTAACAATCAACTTGAACTTTCTAGGTACACTCATCAAAAGAGGATCGAAGGTAAGACCTTACTCGATGGTCAACGTGTTTAACTTAATCTCAAACTTTGAATGGTCCTCGCTGCTTCAAGACCCAGACGCACCTTACGCTATGTGATTGGCGTATGTACCGTGACGGTCAAAGCGATAAGCCGCCTTCATAATTTCTTCTCTCACGGAGATGAAGAGAATCCAACTGAAAAATAGAGAGTTCTCATCGCAACCACGCAATGTTAACTCTTCACCAAAAAAGTTAAATCCCAAATGTGACTATTCATCAGTAAAGCAATTCCACTTCCAATGAATCAATTTGCGAAAGAACACCACGAAAACCAAAAGAGAAATTTGCTCAATACTCAAATCAAATATTTTTTTACTCATCGAATCGAAAGATTCACCATGCCAACACGGCCCCAACTCAAAGTGCGAAAAACACTTATCAACAAAGACAAAACCCAAACGAAGCAAGGAAACACATCATTTTCCGAAAGAAACATCCTTTCTTCCGCTTCTCTCTTCGAGGAGTAAAACTTCTCTCCAATATTGGAATTCGAATTCATCGCATACCTCAAGAGATTAAACCTCTTAATTGAACATTATCAAATTATGCTCAAACTGAAATACATCATCCACACCATCTCGCAATGCTATCCAATTGTGTTACTCTAAAAATTCAATGAAGGTTTTCATACCTCCGATAATCACCAACCTTTTAAATCCTGAATTGAAGTTCTAGAATTTCACTATACCAGGTGTTAATCAGCCGTAACTCTTTTCAGACTTACTTCGAAGTCAAACATCTCAGGTGAATCAATTTCCCTCCAAGGGATACAGATCAAAATCATTTCACATTCTACTACTCCTCCGCTAACTTGGTAGCAAAATATCATTACTACGATTACTCATCCACCACCAAACAGTTGCCAAACTTTCACCTTGCAAACACTTCGCAACACAAAACTGTGATCCTTTCTCAAAAGGAAGAGGCGAACAAAAACAAGTTCATTCATACAGGAAAGCGTTGCTCACCACGGCGGCCAAGAAACCAAAAGAAATATTATGCTAAAGGTGATCTTGGAAAACGAAAACTAAGTTCGCAGTTGAGGGCACACATCCCTCAAGAGAGAATAGCAAATAACATCCGATACGAAAGAAAGACATTGCGATTGAAACTCGACATCTCTTGAGCGGAAAGAGTAAGAGGTTTAGGAACGATTCAAATAATCACAAGTTACAAAACTTGACTCAAATTATCAAATACTCTACTGCACTCTTTCCTTTAACACAACAATTAGTTCTTGAACTAATAACACCTTGCCACATGAACAAAGTAAGTTCTTCAGCTCAACCCACGGAACTACTTAAGAACAAATAAAAATTTTCAACACGCCAAATTTGTTCAAAATGGTTCATCTACTCATGAAACATGTAATCCAAATGACCTCTCACCACAAAACAAGCATGTTCCTTTACAGACTTCACTAAAAGCAAACGGATTCTCAACGAAAGCAACGAAAATTTCTTTTGATTGCAACCTCACTTTGCGAACTCAAACCAAGGAGCCTTTAGGACTAAATCACACTAAACTCTTAAGAAGCAATAGGATATCTCCATGCACCCTTTTACTTAAAACAATCTCGCTTACTGAATATTCACGAACTCCAAATGGTCACGAAACTAAACTTGAAGTATTCTCATTTAGGCGGTATCACGAGGTGATTATTTTTACTACAAGTTTCAACATCAATCTCACAACGTCAATTAGAAAACACCTCGAAAGACTCATGCGAAAATAATGGGTCGAATATTTCTCAAAAGAAGAGGCACATGAAAACGATTTTCACCAACTAGAAAATCATTTACCACTCGCCACAAACACCTGACCAAGGAGAAAACCAATTAAGCAATGAACTCATTGAACATAAGGGAGTCCACAGCTGAAAGCGTAAGGCTCAAAAGAAGAGAATGTCCGACCTTAGCAGATAAGAACAACGAGCATTCAATATCAAAGCGCCGCATCATCAAGAACTATTATAACTTTACAACAAATTGTTTTACGCGGCAGACTTCGTTTACCAAAATAAACTTGAACCCCCAAAAGGTCATGAACACAAAACTTGAAATTGGATCATTTTAGAAACAACAAGAAAGGTGGTCAAACTTCTTTCTCTATAACAGAATCAACCTTACTCTCACATTACTGATCGTGTCAATAAACCTTCTAAAGGGAACATGACAAATCGGGTCATAAAAATTTTCAGCATCAAATGGAATTGTAATAACTTATTCTAGAAAAAGAATTATGGTACGAAAACCATAAAGTTGAACAAACGTCACACCCAGCACTACAAAACTCTAGAGAAAGGGGATTTCGACACTTTTCTTTTCAAAGGGAGGTTCTAAACTCCAACACTCCAAATATTCCAAAGAAATGAACATAGTCGAAATTTTCTTCAATGAACTTTGTGAAAGGAAATTTTCATTCTCCGAACTGTCAAACGGATAACCGAGCTACCCTTATCAACAAGAGAGATAAGGCTAACATAAAGAGAACGATCTTGTCAAGAATAACGTTGACCAACAGCAATGAGAGCTCCGCAGCCAGAAAGGCAAGAAACTATTTTGAAAAAAACAAATAGGGTATAATAGAAACCCGTAGCCCACAATCTTTGTTTGGGTGCAACCCCCGACTTAAGCATAACCAAGCACTCCAAAAGGGTTTTAACGCTTTTCTTCAGAAAAGAGATGCATCAAATTTCAACAAGCAGAGGGTTCCAAAAGGAATACATTGAGCCAATGCTTTCTCGTGTTATGTGAGACCCCGGTTTATCCGGCTTGTAATGCTTAACCATCCACTTGGTCCTAGCATCACAAATCAGATAATCCGAGACTCGAGACATGTATACTTCCCAGAAATGCAGTATACACACCCCTTTACAAAGTTCATGCATCAATTCCATTCATTCACATAGAACCGAAACATAAACAACAATCCAGAAGATAACATTAATAAAGGATAGTCATTACAAAAGAGGGGCCGACCGGCCAAATGACAAATACATAAAGAAATTTAACAGCGGAAGCAAAAGTGCCATAAGATGGCTACAACAAAAGAGCCAATCAGTGTGCCTTTAACCCACAAGGCAACCGACCGGACCGCCAGGCTAGTCGTCGAATCCACAGCACAACTCACAAAAGTGAGGCCCTTGGGGCTCACCTTCGTCCTCTGCAAACAAAAGCAGCCCAGCAAAAACTGGGTGAGTACTTTGAATGTACTCGCAAGATATAAAAGAAAGATAACAAACCTGAACAATAGCTACATGCAAGCTTATTTAAGTGGAGCAGGGTAGGACTCAAATTTTTAAGCATAAAGCAAGTTTTATTTGCAATAATGTAATAGATTGAACGCAATTTGGCAATCTGATTTTATTTGATAAAAACAGTAGTAAACAAGTATCAACAACAGTAAAACAGTCCTGGAAGTGACTAAACCATTAGTCACCACAACAATAGCATGAATTACCCATTCATGCCAACCATGTCAAGTTTTAATTTTTAAAACAAAAACAGTTGTTGAAGTCTAGATCTTGCGGGAAATCCCCAAGCGTGTCCATAACCTAGGACGAGGCTATTCAATAGTTTTATCCTGCAGGTGTACCAACTTACCCACATGTCGGATCGCCTTTTTGCCACATGATTAAGCACACTTCCTTTGGTATGCTTGCAAGTACGGCTAAGTCCTACGAGACATTTCCAATATTGTGTATTAACTACGAGCCGCCTGTATGGATAGAAACCCATACGTTGTGTCGAGTCACCATAAAGCCTCGGTCAACTACCCGTCGCAGTAAAGCCTTGACAACTACAATGCTCCTCGAGGTGGAGAGCCTACCCGAATCTCCACCACCGCACACCCAACACAAGAACACAGAGAACACATATCATGTTTCACACAACACACACAACCCCTCTCCGCGACTCGAGATAACACACGCCAAAGTACTACGTCAAGAGGGTCCCATATAACCCTCATGTGGTTAGTACGCAAAAGTACTTGGATCAATGGCGCAAGCAACATTTTCGGTCTGTGGATTTCATGGGGATATGCTCCAGATCTTAGGATGATGTGACAATTGGCAATGGCGTTTACGGTTTGTCGTTTCACGCGTTTTCGACAAAGCTACTGTGCATTACGGGCGGGGCGGTCCGACCGGTCTTTGCAATGCGTCCGACCGGTCCCAAATCGGTCGGACCGGCCATCTGAGGCGGTCGGACCGGCGATGACCAAAAGTGTTCAAATCGAGCTGGGCCAAAAATAGGTGTTGTAGACAAGTAAGGGGATCCCAATGCACTTGGTCTCATGATTTTTGGAGCCTCGAGTGAAAAGTTCTATTGGTTTAAAGTTTCCGAAGGTTTCGATTTTGGGAGCTTGAATTTCGCTAAGTCCTATAGCGGTCCGACCGCTCATTGTGGAGCGGTCCGACCGCCATGGGCGGTCCGACCGCTCACCGAGCGGTCGACCAGAATTACTTGAACGCCGGCCAACTTCGTGGCGATGTTGTTTTGTTAGATCAAAGTCATTGGTTTCATGGCATATGATTTGCATGATGCATGTTTTGACTAACATGGGTCAAGTTGTGAAGAACTTGTTCCCGAATACGTGTTTTCTTGTCTGTGGTTGTGCAGGTAGCTTGGTGGTCAACGACGGTCAACGGCGAGGAGAATCGGGACTAGACTTGAAGAGTTGAGGTCCATAACGATCGACGATGCCGGGTGAGGTCAACGACTCAAGCGTGACACAAGATGGACAATTGTGACCTATTGGCGAATCCATGATGCATGGTGAAGCGGTTTAGGTCAAAAGGTTAAAGACGGCGCTTTGCGCGCGTGCGTGTGTGACCCGCTTGTTAGTGGGCCTTAACGGAGCCCAATTAAGTCAAACCCTAAGAGTTTTAGGCCTCCACTATAAATAGGAGGAGATGGTGGTGCACCTCTTTCTCTCTTGCCTTTTGATGTTTCAAAACCCTAATTGTCTTTAGGGGAGTTGAGGTGGAGGCTAGGGCTCTTGATGGTTTGTGGTGAATTTCGTGATCCTTGATTGTTTATCGATCCATGATGGTGTGGATGTAATCCACTTCAATCACGAAATCAATCTATGCAAGGTTTGCTTGAGATAAGTCTCTTTTCGTTCTTGCTTTCAATTTGGTGATTTTAGGGCTTTCTTTGATCCACGAGTTTGTGATTGATTCTTTCACGTGAATTAGCTTGCTGTGATATGTGTGAATCTATCTAGCATCATCTTGATCATCAATCTCTCACGAACAAGCTTTAGGATCAAGTTTTCGTTCTTGCCCGCTTTTAGACCTTCGTTAATCAATTGACAATTGCTCAAGATCGCTCCAAGAATTATCATAATATTCGATTGGAATAGGTCCTCAATAGCATATAGAAGGTGTGTGCAAAGTTTCATAAAGATTGGAGTTGAGAATCAAAAGTTTCACCTAATTGCAACTTCGTCATCGGCCGATTTTCTCGTTGTAGATCGGTTACGAGTCGGCCGGTCGATCGCCCATCATCACCGGTCGACCGATTTTGAGCGGTCCGACCGCCAAAGACAACGCCGGTCGATCGCCCGGCAATCGGTCCGACCGGTTGAGTATAACGGTCGACACCGCTTGTCTTTGTGAGTCTTGGTAATCTTAGTTGATTTTGTTATATTGCTTAGGGTTTAATTGGATTCAATACTAGTCTTCCACAGATCGGTATATTGATCTTCATAGCTTCCTAATAGCTACTTGGAGTTAATTTGTATTGAGTTCATAATTTGTGAAAAAGTGAGCGTGCTCCTATTCACCCCCTCTAGTCGCCTTTACGGTCCAACAAGTGGTATCGAGCCGGTTAGTTCAATCTTGATCTTAACCGGTCACCGAACTTTGGCGATGGATAAGTTTTCTACTAAACCGCATATCTTCGATGGGCACGACTATGCCTATTGGAAGAATCGTATGCGCGTCTTTCTTGAGAGCGAGGACAAGCTATTTGGGATGTTGTTAGAGCCTCACCGGTTATTCCCGAAATTGCTACACCGCTTACGCAATTCTTTTGGCTAACAACAATAAGGCTAAGAATCTTTTATATGGTGCACTTGGTAGACAAGAATATGATAGAATTTGCAATCTTTCAATCACAAGATGAAATTTGGAACACTCTCGAAACATATCATGAGGGTTCGTCCCAAATCAAAAGGTGCGCCAAACTGCTTACAAGCGTGAGTACAATAAATTCGAGATGCGCCCCGAGAGAGCATCGATGACATTTTCGATCGCTTTAATAAAGTAATTAATCAAATGAAAGTCGTTGATATTGAATATTCTCAATCTGAAAATGCCACCCATCTCTTGGCCGCAATCAACACCAAGGAGTGGGAGATGAAAGCTACGCTATAGAAGAAAATGTTGATCTTTCAAGTCTTACTTTAGAATTGCTTTATAGTAAACTCAAGACTCATGAAATTAAAAGAGTTGATCATCCTAAGAAAGATAATTTAGCTTTGGTAGCGCATCCTCTCAAAAGGCTTTTGATGACTCTTGTGAATCTTCTTCCGGATTTTCATTTGCTTGTTTATCCGCTATTCATGAAGAGGAGCTTGAAAGTATTCTGAAACAGAGTTAGCTCTTCTAGCTAAGAAATTCACACGGGCCTACAATAATGTGAGAAACAAAAGAGAGGTGGTCCAGAACATGCTATGAATGTGGTGAGCTCAATCATATCCGCAAATTGCCCCAAGTCGAAAGGTAAGAGCAATCATAAGGAAGGAAAGCTACTTGGAAGAAGCCTCCTTTCAACAAATCAAGGTATGAGGCAAATAAGCTTGTGAAGGCCGCCACCGGGTCCTTGCCGCTTTGAGGATCAATCCTTGAGCGATGTGGATACCGGGAGTGAGGAGGACAAGGAGGAGGAGATCCTCAAGGTAAAAAGAAAGGGAAGGCCAAAGATTTCACCGGCATGTGCTTCATGGTCGACACGGACGACATTGATGATAATGAGGTATCTTTTTCTTATGATGAGCTTTACGCTAAATATGATTCTATAGTTGAGCAATTGCTTAGTCAAGATGAAGCGCTTGAATTTGTTATGACAAAAATAAGAAATTAGAGTCAAAAATTAGCAAACCGAAAGTAGAGCTTAAAACTGCTAAGACTCTTGAACTCGATGAATGTTTATCTTGTCATGCTATGCATTCTAAATTACCAAGTTACAATCTGCTCATAATATTTGTGTACAACAACTTGAGAATGCTAAATCTGAACTAAATGAAATTAAAAGTGCTCCTTGTGAAAAATGTTTAGAATCTAGTAAATTGATTGCTTTTGATGTTTTGATTCTAGCCCTTGCACTTCATGCTTAGAAAAGAACGTGAAATCAAAGATATCTTAGAAGTCGCTAGAGTCAAATATGCTAAGCTTAAGGACAATATTGAAAATACTACTTGTGCTTCATGTTCCACTCTTAAGCTTGAAATTGCTTTGTATAAGGAAAATCTATGGATAAAACTTGTGATTCTTGTGTCAACTTGAGAAAAGAAAATGCTTACCTTCATGATACATTAGAGAAATTTTCTAAAGGTAAGAAACAATTAAACATGATTCTTGACAAATCTAAAACTCCTTATAAGAAGCAAGGTTTAGGATTCAATTCTTTTCAAGACAATTCAAACCCAAAAGTCATTCAAGTCTTGGAAAAGGTTTAATTGAATTCAAAACTCAACTCGCAAAAACATCTTTTAAATCTGCGAGGCTTTGCCCAACCTTGTATTAATTCAAATGGTGCTTCTTCTAGTGGTACCAAGTACCATTGCACTTATTGCAAAAAGGTGGACATTTGATTGAATATTGTTGGCGTAGGTTGAAAAATGATAGGAAAAATTTTGATAGAATTTCATTCATGCAACCTAGAGCTTCTATGAGACATGGTAACACCGAAAAGAATAAACTGGATTAGGATTTTCTCTCATGCAAATCATTATGTTTCTAGACATCCTAATTCTAATGTGTATCAGATCATGGTCCGATTTGAGTGGTCACCGGTCCGACCGTTTTGGTCACCGGTCGACCGCCAAGACAAAGCCGGTCGATCCGCCCATGGACGATCTAAGTCTCATGTTAATTTAAACATTGCTCATAATCGAATGTTAAATGAAATCAAGGATAGTACTTCGGTTTGTATACTCCTTGCGGGCGTGTGTCTCAATCTTCGATTCCTAAATCTTGTTTATCTAATCCCATGATTGAGACACATCGTTCTTTTGCTCCTTGATTTTCGGGATTATCGCGAAAGGGAAGAACACGTGGTTCGTTGACTCGGATGTTCACGCCACATGACCGGAAACTCAAAATGGTTCACCTCTTTCACGCGAGCAACAGTGATGACTTCATCACCTTTGGAGATGATACACAAGGGCGAATTGAAGGAACAGGATCAATTAGGGTAAACAACAAATTCATTCTAAAGGATGTCGCTCTTGTGGACAAGCTTAGGTATAATCTCCTTTCGCTTTCACTTCTTGATGATGGTTATGAGACTGCTTTTAAGAAAAATGCTTGTCGTGTGCTTGATTCTACCGGTGAGCTTGTGTTTGGAATCTCTAGAGTTGGTAGAATTTTTGGGTGACTTTTTCGAATCTCTTCTTTGGATCTCTTAAATGTTTGCTTACATCTTCTTCTGATTTTGGCTTTGGCATCGACGTTTGGGGCACATTGGTTTTGATCATTTGACGCGAGTTAGCAACCTTGATCTCATGAGAGGTTTGCCTAAGCTCAAAGTTGTCAAAGATGTCAGATGTGCACCTTGTAGGCATGGCAAACAAGTTGCCGCCACACCCTTCTCGGACTATGGTTATGACCGACGGACCAGGTGACGGTTGCTTCATATGGATACTTGTTGGTCCCGCTAGAGTCCGATCGATCGGTGGAAAATGGTATATTCTTGTCATAGTCGATGATCTTTCTAGATATACTTGGGTGTTCTTTCTTACTTCAAAGGATGAAGCTTTTGGTTATTTTCATGATCTTGTTCTTCGCTTGGCTTCGAGCTTCACGGTGCTTTGAGAGCGATTCGCATGATAATGGCACGGAGTTCAAAAATGCTTCTTTGCTTCTTTTGTGCCGAGCGTGGTATTGAGCATCGCTTCTCCTCTCCACACGTCCCTCAACAAAATGGCGTGGTGGAAAGGAAGAATAGGACCTTGGTCGAAATGGCTAGGACGATGCTAGATGAGTATAGCACACCTAGGAGATTTTGGGCCGAAGCTATTGCTACTGCTTGCCATATTGCCAATCGTGTCTTTTTGAGACCTTCTTTAGGCAAGACTCCTTATGAGCTTCGTTTTGGTAGAAAACCCTCTGTTTCACATTTTCGAGTTTTTGGATCAAAATGTTTTATCCTTAAGACAGGCAACTTAGATAAATTTGAATCAAGAACTTTGATGGGATATTTCTGGGTTATCCTGCTCATTCGAGGGGTTTTCGAGTTTTTAATACTGAGACTAACATTATTCAGGAGACTTGTAATGTCACTTTTGATGAGACTAGCCCTGGAGCTAGATCAATTGCTACAGATGATTTACAGGTGACAGAGAGCATTTTTGTGGAGGAAGATGAGGACGGCTAATGTCATTCCCTCATCTGCTTCCGCCGAGGCGCCCATATTGATACAAGAACACCTACGCCTACTTCACCTTCGCTTGAGGCCCTCACATCATCATCATCAGCAGACTGCGGAGGTCGAAGAAACGACATCTCACCCGGCGCCCACTTCATTCAGAGACAAATCCTCCTAATGATAATAGGTAATCTACATGAGCGAGTCACTCGCTCGGTATAATGATCCAAATCTCTACTCTCATTCGGCTTTTGTTGCTTCTTTTGAACCCCGCGATATATCACATGCTTTATCCGATTCTAGCCGGGTAAATGCCATGCATGAGGAGTTAGAGAATTTTGAAAGAAACAAAGTTTGGAACCTAGTAGAACCTCCTAGTGGTCATAATGTTATAGGAACCCGCTGGGTGTTTAAGAATAAACAAGGTGAGGATGGTTCGTGGTTAGAAATAAGGCCGATTGGTAGCTCGTGGTTTCAAATGCAAGTTGAGGGGTTAGATTTTGATGAGACATTTGCTCTGTTGCTAGACTAGAAGCCATTCGCATTCTCGCTTGCATTTGCTGCATCAAAAGGTTTTAAATTATATCGATGGATGTTAAAAGTGCCTTTTAAATGGTTTCATAGATGAGGAAGTGTATGTTAAGCAACCCCGGTTTTGAGGATCCTAAATATCCAAATCGTGTTTTCAAGCTATCTAAAGCATTGTATGGTCTTAAACAAGCCCCTAGAGCCCGGTATGATAGACTTAAGACCTTCTTGCTTAAAAATAATTTTGAGATGGGTAAAGTGGATAAAACCCTATTCATTCTTAGACGTGACAATGACTTCTGCTTGCTCAAATTTATGTGGATGATATTATCTTTGGTGGTTCCTCTAATGCTCTTGTTTCAACTTTTACGACACTATGTCTAGGGAATTTGAGATGAGTATGATGGGAGAGCTTAATTACTTTTGGGACTTCAAATCAAGCAATGCAAGGAAGGAACTTTCATCCATCGAGACGAAGTACACTAAAGATCTTCTCAAACGCTTCAACATGGGTGACTGCAAGCCAATTTCCACTCCCATGGCAACTTCAACTGTTTTGGATCCAGATGAGGAAGGAGAAGTTGTGGATCAACGCGAGTACCGCAGCATGATCGGCTCCTTCAGATTTGACGACCTCGAGACCGACATTCACTTCACTGTATGCCTTTGTGCAAGATTTCAGCGCCTCCGAGAACTTCCCATCGCCAAGCCGTTAAGCGCATATTCAGGTATTTACACTCTACTCTCTTATATGGCATTTGGTATTCATGCTCTTCAGCTTTGTCCATTAGAGGTTTTTCAGATTCTGATTTTGCGGGCTGTCGGTTAGATAGGAAAAGTACCTCAGGCACCTGTCACTTTCTAGGCACTTCTCTTGTATCTTGGTCTTCTAGAAAGCAGTCTTCAGTTGCACAATCCACTTCTGAGGCGGAGTATGTTGTTCTTGCTAGTTGTCAGAGCTGATTTTGTGGATGACGTCCACTTTGAAAGATTATGGGTTAAACTTTGCTAGTGTTCCTCTTTTACGTGATAACACTTCGCTATTAATATTGCTAAAACCCAAAGGCAACATTCTAGGACTAAGCACATAGACATTCGCTTTCACTTCCTTAAAGATCATGTTGAAAAAGGTGATATTGTGATGCACTTTGTAGAGTCCGAAGCTCAATTGGCAGATATTCTTACCAAGCCTTTAGATCAAACCAGATTTTCCTCCTTAAGAAGTGAGTTAGGGTAATTTATCCTTATGGGTTGGTTTGAGGGGAGTTTGATCTTTTCTTATCTTTCCTTGTTCTTTTGATCTTTTATTGTTCTTTTTACGAACTTAGTGATCTTTTGAACTTTTTAGATTTTTAGGCCTTTTAATTGCATCTCATTGTGTCATATTGCATTCATATGAAAAATACAACAAGTGGTATGAAAAATTCAAAAAAATGCATTGTAATATAAGATTTTCTGCTTATCTTTTAAAATTGATGAAGCTTTGCCTATTACCCTTTAGAGCTTTTGTATTTCAATTCTTGCTCAATGTCATGTCTAGTTCTTTGACTTGCTAGAATTATCATGCTTTTACATGTGTAGCTAAGTCTTTGCTATATGAGCTAGAACCTTTAAACAACTCAAACTAAGAAATTGCAATTTGTGGATGTTTTAGCGAGTTGCGTAATTAGTGCTCCTCTTGTGACATTGGCCCTGTCAGAATTGCTTTGTTAGCTCTTTGATCTAAAATTGACCATTACTTGAGCTTTTGTGTTCTTGAGATTCTAAAACGCTCTTGTGAAAATGAAAATCAAGATTGTCTTATGCTTAAATTGTGCCAAACTATTCTTACGAGGCCGCTTGTCAAATGACATGAACTTGGAGATAGTTTGATGAACCAGACGATCTCATGGGGACTGCTTGTCAGAAATGACATGAACCTCAAGATTTGTCGCCCCGGTAGAAGCTTAGAAAGAGTTTGTGGATGGCTCCTAGTCCAGGATCTTCTTTACTAAGATATACCTTTAATCAACTTTTGGTCGAAGCTTAGGATGAGTTTGTGGATGGCTCCTAGTCCAGATCTTGTCACTAAGTTAGATCATTAGTCAACTTCAATATTCAATGCAAATGAGAAAAATGTTGACAAATGGGCGTTTACAAAATATTGAGCAAAATGATTCAATACGGACTTGATTGACTCTTAATGTGGTCTTTGTTAGATTTTTGATCTCACTTTGACATTCTGACATGGCCAATTTCACTTTAGGATCCTGTTGATGAACTTGTTTGAATTTGAAGCGTTGCTTAAATTGATCAAATCTCTTCGCTTTACTTTTGAGCCTTTGTGCTTAGCTTTGATATATATGTCTTACCATGATCTTGCTAGCTATTGTCAGGCTTGATATGTTTGTTTGTGCATTATTAGAGATACTAGCTTGTTCTTTTGGGTAATCTCCAAAGCTTCTTGTAATCAAAAATTGAAAATACAAAAATTGAAGCCACCCATTGCACTTCATGCATATTCCTCTTTATGCTTCTTTTGTTTCTGCTTCTTTCTTTATTCTCTATTTGTTATCCCTGGATGAGAGTGATTCCTTGATGAATCCATTGTCAAAGGGGGAGAAGATGTGTTAAATGAAGATATTTCTTTGGGAGAAGATGTGTAATATTTCTTTGCTACTCTTATTTGGAGAAGATGTGTTAATGAGAAGATTGGGGGAGAAGTTTATACAAAGGGAGAAACTGAAAATTTGAAATTTGATGATCATAGTGAGGGGGAGTTCTTGAGTTGCATTCTTATTGTCTTATTGAATATTCTGAACTTGAATTGCATTCTTTTATACTCACAATGATCATAGGTCAATTGAACAATTGTTCTTTCATATGGACCTCATGTGAGAATTTTGACCCTTTTATGGAAATCAAAGTTTTTATGCTTACTTTTGCCTTGTCTCACATGCCTATACTATTCTGATGCCAGCTTGGTCATTTTCATTGCTTTTTCTTGCTTATGGACCAAGTTGTGCCTTTGTGCGAAAACTGCGAGTAAACTCGTTTTCAAACCTCTTACTTACATTTTCTGGATAATTGCCAATGTGTTCATCAAGGGGGAGATTGTGGATTTCATGGGGATATGCTCCAGATCTTAGGATGATGTGACAATTGGCAATGGCGTTTACGGTTTGTCGTTTCACGCGTTTTCGACAAAGCTACAGGCATTCTGGACAGGGGCGGTCCGACCGGTCTTTGCACGGCGGTCCGACCGGTCCCAAATCGGTCGGACCGGCCATCTGAGGCGGTCGGACCGGCGATGACCAAAAGTGTTCAAATCGAGCTGGGCCAAAAATAGGTGTTGTAGACAAGTAAGGGGATCCCAATGCACTTGGTCTCATGATTTTTGGAGCCTCGAAGAAAAGTTCTATTGGTTTAAAGTTTCGTAAGGTTTGGATTTTGGGAGCTTGAATTTCGCTAAGTCTTATAGGCGGTCCGACCGCTCATTGGGAGCGGTCCGACCGCCATGGGCGGTCGACCGGCTCACCGGAGCGGTCGACCGTGAACTACTTGAACGTCGCCAACTTCGTGGCGATGTTGTTTTGTTAGATCAAAGTCATTGGTTTCATGGCATATGATTTGCATGATGCATGTTTTGACTAACATGGGTCAAGTTGTGAAGAACTTGTTCCGAATCGTGTTTTCTTGTCCGTGGTTGTGCGGGTAGCTTGGTGGTCAACGACGGTCAACGGCGAGGAGAATCGGGACTAGACTTGAAGAGTTGAGGTCCAGAACGATCGACGATGCCGGGTGAGGTCAACGACTCAAGCGTGACACAAGATGGACAATTGTGACCTATTGGCGAATCCATGATGCATGGTGAAGCGGTTTAGGTCAAAAGGTTAAAGACGGCGCTTTGCGAAGCGTGCGTGTGTGACCCGTTTGTTAGTGGGCCTTAACGGGAGCCCAATTAAGTCAAACCCTAAGAGTTTTAGGCCTCCACTATAAATAGGAGGAGATGGTGGCTGCACCTCTTTCTCTCTTGCCTTTTGATGTTTCAAAACCCTAATTGTCTTTAGGGGAGTTGAGGTGGAGGCTAGGGCTCTTGATGGTTTGTGGTGAATTTCGTGATCCTTGATTGTCCATCGATCCATGATGGTGTGGATGTAATCCACTTCAATCACGAAATCAATCTATGCAAGGTTTGCTTGAGATAAGTCTCTTTTCGTTCTTGCTTTCAATTTGGTGATTTTAGGGCTTTCTTTGATCCACGAGTTTGTGATTGATTCTTTCACGTGAATTAGCTTGCTGTGATATGTGTGAATCTATCTAGCATCATCTTGATCATCAATCTCTCACGAACAAGCTTTAGGATCAAGTTTTCGTTCCCGGTTTTAGACCTTCGTTAATCAATTGACAATTGCTCAAGATCGCTCCAAGAATTATCATAATATTCGATTGGAATAGGTCCTCAATAGCATATAGAAGGTGTGTGCAAAGTTTCATAAAGATTGGAGTTGAGAATCAAAAGTTTCACCTAATTGCAACTTCGTCATCGGCCGATTTTACGCTTGTAGATCGGTTACGAGTCGGCCGGTCGATCGCCATCATCACCGGTCGATCGATTTTGAGCGGTCCGACCGCCAAGACAACGCCGGTCGATCGCTGCAATCGGTCCGACCGGTTGAGTATAACGATCCGATCACTTTGTCTTTGTGAGTCTTGTAATCTTAGTTGATTTTGTTATATTGCTTAGGGGTTTAATTGGATTCAATACTAGTCTTCCATTGTCTTCGTATATTGATCTTCATAGCTTCCTAATAGCTACCGGAGTTAATTTGTATTGAGTTCATAATTTGTGAAAAAGTGAGCGTGCTCCTATTCACCCCCCCCTCTAGTCGCCTTTACGGTCCAACACGGTCCTTAGGGACCTGGGCACCTTTCCTTGTCACACCCAACAATCACACCAACATGCCATTGTGCCCAAGTCAAATCATTTTGTTTCATTTTCGGTTTTTACAAAACTAAAGCATAAGGTGCTGAACCAAAAATAAACAAAATGATTTGTGTGATCAAGGTCATCGACTAAGTCGATAACCGCCAATTCTACCTAAGTAGCTAAGCATTTCTAAGCATGACATCGCAAAGACAGTAAAAGAGCATAATTAAATCACCGGGCTCTAATTCACCAGCGAAGATAATAACTTATGGTTGTGGCAGGGGATAACATTTTAATGGCAACAATGCATTAGGAATAGCTACCTCTAAACAGGGCAAAAATAATTGGACACAAAAGCAATGCATACATATAGTTTGTAAACAAGATATTAGACTTTGAAAGTAATGGGGCATTTATGATCAAATATCTTGCCTGCTTGCTGTGGGTCAAGGTGTTGCTGAGAATCAACACTATTATGAATGTGCTCTTCGGATCCTAACGAGAAAGCAAAAGCAATCGATAAGAACGAATAAAATACAAAGACCCAACAGTAAACTCCCTCCAAAAATTCTAAAATTTTTACAGTAGCAAGGTCCTGATTTATAATGAATTTAGCAACAAGAACCAATTGATTTGGATTCTTAATGCCAAAGATATGACCAAAACAATTTTGCTCAGCTTTTATAAATCAAAAATGTTACTATTCATTAGCAAAATTTTCTGGAGCTATACTGAGGTTGGAAACATTTTTAAATTAAAGTCTAATTAAAAACATAACCCACAAAATTTGAATCAACCGAAAAGGATTTAAAATGAATTAGTTATGCATTTTACAAGTTATCACATTTTTCAGTTGATAAATAAATCCTTTCGAAATTCGTAATTTAGAAATGACGTGGCGAACGAGGAGCGTCGATCTCGATCCGACGGTCGCGTTCACGAGCAACGCGCGCATGGCACGCCGAAACCTCGTCGTTAACCATTGGATCAGATCCAACGGTCCACGACCACTTTGGCCCTGCGCGCGCGCGATCCGACATCGTCGTCCGCCGTTGGATCTGGATCCAACGGTCCCACGTGGATGTGGCGTTCGGCGGTCCGAACGTTCACGCCTGACGCGAGCCGTGGATCCGGGATCCAACGCTCGCAGCGGACTCGCATCGGGACCATTGATCTTAGATCCAACGGTCCACAGACCGAGACGCGCGACGAATTCAAAGTTTTCCACGCGAACGTGGGCCGTAGATCTAAGGATCGACGGTTCGCATCGACTCACGGTCAAACCATCGTCCTGTTTTCGTCCGGCAAAAATGTCGGAGGAGAACGGCTCGCCGCCGGCGGTTCTGGCCGCGGCGGTGCGAGCAAACACCTAAAACGAGTCCTTAATACTTTTGCGCACCCAATGGTACCAGCGGCGCTAGCTGCGGTGGTCCAGAACGCCGGCAAGCCGGAGAGAACCGAGGTGAGCAAAAGTGACCGAAAACGAAAAATGCAAACGGCTCATCTGCGGTCCACGGGAGCTGGTGCCAGGCCACTAGGGACTAAAGAGGGTTACCTGGGCGCAAAGGACGCACCGAGAAGAGTCGATGCTGCTCGGGCGAAGAAGAATGGCGATTTCGGCCGAAAAGGGGGAAGTCCAAATTGAGTGCTCTCCTCTCTCACAAAAGCCAAATTGACAGAGGGTTAATACTCCACGAGATGCCAAGCAACCGAGGAAGCAAAGGCTTTGAGAGAAAGCCCTAACACCACTTTCACCAAGAGGCTCTGAGCTCCAACAATGGCGGTAGAGAAAATTCACGAAGGAGTTCACTCGATGCACTAACAAAGGTACTGAAACTCAAGGGTGTTCAAAGGATGCTAAGGAAGCCTCGGGTAGAGTCTTATAGGCGGAGGAGCAAGAGGGGAGCAACGGCAAGAAAATGGCCTTGCGCTGGTGTTGAGGTCGGCCGAGGCGACGGAGTAGGTAACCGCAGGGAGACGGCGATCGTGGGGCGGCGGACGGGGCAATAATGCGCAGAGCCGTTAGCCAAAGGGGGGACGCGATCGGCTCTGCCGAAGCGCATCGCGGCACGCCAAAGATCGTTGACTTCGGCCGAGTCGAGCGCGAGCGGAGGAAGACGACGAACGACGGCCGTTGGATTTAATCGGACGGCCGAAATGGATCGGCTCGATTCAAACGCTCGCTCAATCCTGGGCCGTGTGATGCTGATCCAACGGTTCACAACTCCAGCGCGATCGCTGCGCCGCCAGTCGCGGTTAGTTGGTTCGACCGAGTCAAGTGGCTCGAGCCCAAGTCCGGTTCGAACCCGAGGAACAGTGCAAACCAGATAGAAATTGAGTTTTAAACATCTGAGTTTTGAGGAATTATTTGAGGTAGCAAACAAACTCCAAAATTTATGAAATTTTAACTGGAGCTTGCTGACAGCAGTAGGAACTTTCCATAAAATTTTCAGAGATTTTCATGTACGGAAATATTCTACAGAAATCCCAGAAGAGAGGAAAATGGGGTTTGACCAGTTTGACTTGCCTCCAAAAATTATCAAATAATTTCTAAAAATCATGAGATAATTCAGAGGTGTTAAACATCAACCCTAGACCCAATGAAAATTATTTCCAGAGATTGGGCACAAGATTTTCATGAAGGAGGTTTATGACTTGGGTTTAATTGGGGAAATTTAGAGTTTGAATTCCACCAATTAAAGAAAGAGGTTTCAAACACTGTAACAATACATGAGGTAGCAAAAGTTTTAATTTATCCTTATTTTTATTACATTTGAAACATAAACCCAATTTGGGATGTTACAAACCTCCCCCCCTTACAAAAATCTCGTCCCGAGATTTGGCTCACTCGGCAAAGAAAGATGGATAGTCTGCACGGAGACGATCTTCCCTTTCCCAAGTAGCCTCATCCTCGGAATGATTCGACCACTGAACTTTAAGGAACTTGATGGCACGATTCCTCGTCCTTCGTTCAGCCTCTTCAAGGATGCGAACAGGGTGTTCCTTGTAGGTCAAATCTTCCTGAACATCAAGAGTTTCCAACGGAGCTTCCTCAGTTGGAACACGGAGACACTTCTTTAGTTGGGACACATGGAAAACATCATGTACCCTTCAAGTGCGGTGGCAATTCCAACTTATAGGCAATGGCTCCTTTCTTCTCGATAACAGCGGTAAGGACCGACATATCGAGGAGCTAACTTGCCCTTAACGCCAAACGCGATGGCCCTTCAAAGGAGAGACTTTGAGATAAACAAAATCATTGGGCTCAAAGCTCAATTCACGACGACGGCGATCCGCATAGCTCTTTTGCTCGGATTGAGCCAGGCGCAAACGATCACGAATAAAATTGGACTTGACTCTCGGCCTCATCGATCGAGTCCGGCCAAAGAAAGGTCTTTCGCCGCCTCCGACCAATTCAACGGGTTCGCACTTTCTCCCGTATAAGGCCTCGAAGGGTGACATGCCGAGACCGCCCGAAAGTCGTTGTTGTAGGAAAACTTCGGCAAATGGCAAGCATTTCTCCCAATTCTTTCCATAGGAGAGAACACAAGCACGAGCATGTCTTCCAACACTTGGTTGACTCTTTCGGTCGCCATCGCTTGAGGATGATATGTTTGAATCAAGGAAAGACGAGTGCCCATAGCTTCTGCAGACCACGCCAAAACCGGAGGTAAATAGTGAACCACGGTCGAAATGATCGTCTTTGGTACACCATGCAAGCTCACAATCTCGAGACGAGAGTTCAGCTAGGCGATCGGCGAAGCTTGGTCTTGATCGGAAGAAAATGTGCCACTTTGGTTAATCGATCAATAATTACCGGATAGCATCATTCCCTTTTTGACGCGTGGCGGACCGGTGATAAAGTCCATCCCGATCGAATCCCACTTCCATTCGGAATAGGCAAAGGTGAAGCAAGCTCGCCGACGCCGATGCTCGGCCTTAACACGACGACACACGCCGCACTCGAAACGAACTTCGCAATCTCCTCTTCATTCGGGTCCACCAAAATCTCTGACGGAGATCTTGATACATCTTTGTGGCCCCAGGATGGATAGACAAAGGCGAATCATGGGGCTCGCGAAGAATCAAATCTCGCAGTTCCATGTCCTTTGGAACCACAAGGCGCTGCCCGAACCTTACAACACCATGCTCATCCTCAGAGAAGCACTTGGCTGTTCCGTTCTTGACATTTTCCTTGATGCGGCTTATTCCAGCATCCGATTGCTGAGCGACCTTAATCCGATCTACCAAGGTTGGTTGCACAACCAAGGCAGCGAGGGAACCACGCTCAACCAAACCTAAGTTGAGACGCTGAAATTCCTCCAGAAGGGTGGGTTGACATCCGTGGAGCAACAAGGCATTGCAATGCGCTTTCCGACTGAGCGCATCGGCAACGACATTAGCCTTGCCCGGATGGTAGTGAATACCCATGTCATAATCTTTGACCAACTCCAACCATCTCTTTTGCCTGAGGTTCAGATCTGGTTGGGTGAACAAATACTTTAGGCTTTTGTGATCCGAATACACTTCACAACGATTACCGATTAGGTAATGTCGCCAAATCTTAAGTGCATGAATCACAGCAGCCAATTCCAAGTCATGGGTAGGGTAGTTGAGTTCATGAGGTCTCAATTGCCTTGATGTATAGGCCACTACCTTGCCTTCTTGCATAAGGACACAACCGAGTCCTCGACGAGAAGCATCGCAAAAGATATCGAAGCTTCGATGAATATCGAGAAGAACGAGGACGGGAGCGGTGGTCAAACGCTTCTTGAGTACTTGGAAACTTTCCTCACAAGCATCGGACCACAAGAACTTCTTGTCCTTCTTGAGCAACTCCGTCATCGGCTTCGCGATCTTGGAGAAGTTCTCGATAAAGCGGCGATAATATCCAGCTAAACCGAGAAAACCCCGCACTTCGGTTACCGAAGTAGGCTGAACCCATGAAAGAACATCGCTGACCTTACTAGGGTCAACGGCTACGCCTCCTGCCGAAAGAACATGACCCAAGAAGGCCACTTCCTTCAACCAGAATTCGCACTTGTTGAACTTGGCATACACCGTGCTCACGAAGCTTGCCTAACACGAGCCTCAGATGCTCATCATGTTCCTCATCGTTCTTAGAATAGATAAGAATATCATCAATGAAGACCACGACAAACTTATCCAAATACTCCATGAATACCGAATTCATGAGATTCATGAACAAGGCGGGAGCATTGGTTAAGCCAAATGATATAACGGTATACTCATACAAGCCGTAGCGAGTAGAGAAAGCCGTCTTTGGAATATCCTCAGGTCGTATCCGAACTTGATGATATCCCATCCTCAAATCAATCTTGGAGAATACTCGAGCTCCAGTTAATTGATCAAAGAGATCATCGATGCGGGGCAATGGATACTTGTTCTTTACCGTTACCTCATTAAGCGGACGGTAATCAACGCACATGCGCAAAGTATTGTCCTTCTTCTTCACGAAGATTGCTGGACAACCCCACGGGGATGAGCTAGGGCGGATGAAGCCCTTTTCTTGCAGCTCATTCAGTTGCTTCTTCAACTCCACCAACTCGTTCGGTGGCATCCGATAATGCCTCTTTGAAATCGGGGCAGTACCGGGAACCAACTCGATGACAAACTCGAGATCTCGAACTGGTGGCATCCCGGGAAGATCTTCAGGAAAGACATCAATGAAGTCACGAACTGTGGGACTTCACTAATATCTAGAGCGGGCTTTGCTTCAAGCGCGAAGAGATGCGGACCTAGCAGCTTCGGCGAAAAGCGAACCTGCTCGCCGGAAAGACTAGATAGAGAGACACACTTCTTGGCGCAATCGATTTGTCCCTTATGGTGAGACAACCAATCCATACCAAGAATTACATCTAGACTTGCTAAATGGAGGAGGATAAGATTCGCAAGAAATCTTACTCCCTCGATCTCAATTGGGACATCCCTACACTCAGATTCAGCCCTCAACTCCGAACCCGGAGAGCGAATGAGCAATGGGACCAACAATGGAGTAAAAAGGAGCTCACTAATAGCAGCAAAAGACTCAGAAACAAAAGAATGAGATGCTCCTGAATCAAACAAAACAGTAGCAGAATGAGAGTTAACAGAAAGTGTACCCAGCACGACGTCGGGTGCCTCCTGTGCCTCCTCTGCTGAGATGAGGTTGACGCGACCACTACCCACGCCTTGGGTAGTAGGGACTATCTTCAGGTCCTGAGAAGAACCACCTCCTGGCCCGCGTCCTCCATTAGGACGAGGGGCTGCTCCTGTCTTCTTGGGGCATTGGTTCGCATAATGCCCCTTGTTGTTGCAGAAGAAGCAGGTGACATCCGCGGTTGTGCGGAGGCCTCCTGGCTGACTCGCAGGTGCACGTGATTGGGGCACGGCCTGCGAAGGGCGAAGAACAGGTGCTGACGGCCTCGGGGGTGCTGAAGGCGGAGGACGGGACCCCGGAGACTGCCCACCACGGGAACGGAAAGAGCTGGCCTGCGCTGACTTGTGGGCCTCCCACTTGCGCTTGCGGGAATCCACAAGTGCTCTTCCCGCGTGCTCCGCAACGATGGCCTTGTCCACCAAGGCCTGGAAATCCGGAAAGTCAACGATGGATAGCTTGTCCTGCAGCTCCTCAGACAAACCATCCTTGAACTTCTCTTGCTTGGCCTCATCGGTGGCCACCTCCTCCGAGCATAACGAGCCAAATGGTTGAACTCGTAAAGATACTCCGTGATGAACAGCGCCCTTGGTCGAGCGACAAGAATTCCTTCTTCGCCGGCTTCATCAGCCGGAAGGAATATGAGAGCGCGGAAGGCGATCGGAACTCCTCCCAAGTGACGGTGTGGCCGTCAGCCGCATGGCGAAAACTCTCCCACCAAGACAAGGCCGCACCCTCCACCGGTGCGATGCAAGCAGCGCCTTCTCGTGCTCCGGCATCTGCGCTATCTGGCTTCCGCTCCACCGACGGCTACCATCATCTGCGTCAGCGGGTCCTCGGACTGAGAACGTAGGGGTGGGTGCGAAGAAACTCGCAAGTCCCCACGCGGCCGGTGTCCACCCCTTGCCCGGATCCTGAAGCACCGGAAGGGCGGAAGTGTTGCGTGATGACGTCCGTAAGAACCCTCATCCTCTGCAGGCTGCGCTCGATCAAGAAGGACCTCGGCCATGGTCGGAGGAGGAGGAAGATCCTCGTCCGACCGGTGATCGCCTTGGCCGCTACGAAAAGTCCCGCCATCTGTTACAAGAAACTTTGGTTAAAACTAGACTCAAAGATTAAAAGCCGAAAGAAAGCGAAAAGCTAGCGACTAGGGGAATGGAATATCACCCTAACCGAAAGCCAAAACCAGTATGTGTATAAACTTAGGCAGGTTTACAAAAAGACTCCAAAAACGGCAAGGAATCATAAAACCAAAGCTCAACTCCCCAATGCAACTAACCCGTATTGAATGAACGAGTAATTGTTTGAGAAGATAAAAATCAGAAGGTCAAGGTAAGATCTAATACCACTTAAGATCAAGGCTAAATCAGCGAAAATAGTGTTAGATACATAGCCAACTAGTATCACATCTTACCCCTTTTTAACCCCACAAGTTTTAGTTGATTATCCTCTCATTTTCTACCCCATTAGAAACCATCGAGCTTGCTGTCCGGAAATTGAGGTTGCTGTAGCGATTTCGCATCCAAGCTTCCAGCCGAAGTCTTCCATTCTAGAAACTTCAAAATCTGGCACACTTCAACTCGCCAAGCTCAGTGGTCCCATCAGAAACCATTGAGCTCGCTGTCTGGAAATTGAAGCGTGTGGTCCAGATTCCGCATCCAAGCCTCTAGCCGAAATCTCCAGTCCAGACACTTCAAAACCCTAAGAACTTCAATTTGCCAAACTCAGTGGTTCCCAAAACCCATTTAATCGATAACACTATCTTTGAAAAGGAGATGAGAGGAAAACAACTTTCAAAACTCAAATTAGAGTAAGATGAGAGGAGAAAGCTAAGATAGGTAAGGAATAAAATCTGAGAATTCCTTAAACTTTCAAAAATCATTTGATACTTTGAAAATAATATTTTCCAAAATATCCTAAAAGACGACCATGCTTGGGTTACTACGGTCAGTATGGCTCTGATACCAAACCTTGTGAGACCCCGGTTTATCCGGCTTGTAATGCTTAACCATCCACTTGGTCCTAGCATCACAAATCAGATAATCCGAGACTCGAGACATGTATACTTCCCGAAATGCAGATACACACCCTTTACAAAGTTCATGCATCAATTCCATTCATTCACATAGAACCGAAACATAAACAACAATCCAGAAGATAACATTAATAAAGGATAGTCATTACAAAAGAGGGGCCGACCGGCCAAATGACAAATACATAAAGAAATTTAACAGCGGAAGCATAAGTGCCATAAGATGGCTACAACAAAAGAGCCAATCAGTGTGCCTTTAACCCACAAGGCAACCGACCGGACCGCCAGGCTAGTCGTCGAATCCACAAAGACAACTCACAAAAGTGAGGCCCTTGGGGCTCACCTTCGTCCTCTCTCAAACAAAAGCAAACCAAAGAAAAGCTGGGTGAGTACTTTGAATGTACTATAAGATATAAAAGAAAGATAACAGACTTGAACAATAGCTACATGCAAGCTTATTTAAGTGGAGCAGGGTAGGACTCAAATTTTTAAGCATAAAGCAAGTTTTATTTGCAATAATGTAATAGATTGAACGCAATTTGGCAATCTGATTTTATTTGATAAAAGCAGTAGTAAACAAGTATCAACAACGAGAAAAAGCAGTCCGAAGTGACTAAACCATTAGTCACCACAACAATAGCATGAATTACCCATTCATGCCAACCATGTCAAGTTTTAATTTTTAAAACAAAAGCAGCTTGTTGAAGTCTAGATCTTGCGGAAATCCCCAAGCGTGTCCATAACCTAGGGCGAGGCTATTCGAATAGTTTTATCCTGCGGGTGTACCAACTTACCCACATGTCGACGCCTTTTGCCACATGATTAAGCACACTTCCTTTGGTATGCCGCACGGCTAAGTCCTCACGAGACATTTCTAATATTGTGTATTAACTACGAGCCGCCCGTATGGATAGAAACCCATACGTTGTGTCGGAGTCACTGTAAAGCCTCGGTCAACTACCCGTCGCAGGTAAAGCCTTGGACAACTACAATGCTCCTCGAGGTGGAGAGCCTACCCTAATCTCCACCACCGCACACCCAACACAAGAACACAGAGAACACATATCATGTTTCACACAACACACACAACCCCTCCTGCGACTCGGAGATAACACACGCCAAAGTACTACGTCAAGAGGGTCCCATATAACCCTCATGTGGTTAGTACGCAAAAGTACTTGTGTAATACCCCGGCCTGCTCATAGCGTGGCCCATGTGGCCCATGAGGAATTGTGTGGTGGGATTAGTCCCACATTGCTTGTCTCAAGTGAGTTGTAGTAGTATATAATGCTGTTGGATCCAAACGTAGCACCTCCGGGTTAACCCTTTTACACGGCGAGGACGAAAGTGTAAGTGAGGTGCTATGTGTGGCGGTCCGCCCACGGTGGCCGGGCATTGAGCCAATTTGGGTCGTGTGTTACGGATGGTATCGAGCATCAACCTTATTGCACGCGCGTGCAGGATAGAAGCGCGGGCATATGGCGCATGGCGCATGTGGGCCCGGAGTGGACACATGGCATGGCATATGTGCCGCGACCTTTGGGCGCACGGACGTGTACCGAGGGGTGGTTACGGGCATTTGTCACAGTCTGCGGTATCTTTCCGAGGCGTCGACCCTTGAGGGGGTGAGTGTAATACCCGGCTGCTCATAGCGTGGCCCATGTGGCCCATGAGGAATTGTGTGGTGGGATTAGTCCCACATTGCTTGTCTCAAGTGAGTTGTAGTAGTATATAATGCCCGTTGGATCCAAACGTAGCACCTCCGGGTTAACCCTTTTACAAGCGAGGACGAAAGTGTAAGTGAGGTGCTATGTGTGGGCGGGTCCGCCCCACGGTGGGCTGGGCATTGAGCCGAATTTGGGTCAGGGTGTTACAACTTGGATCAATGGCGCAAGCAACATTTTCGGTCCTTAGGGACCTGGGCACCTTTCCTTGTCACACCCAACAATCACACCAACATGCCATTGTGCCCAAGTCAAATCATTTTGTTTCATTTTCGGTTTTACAAAACTAAAGCATAAGGTCTTGAACCAAAAATAAACAAAATGATTTGTGTGATCAAGGTCATCGACTAAGTCGATAACCGCCCAATTCTACCGGTAGCTAAGCATTTCTAAGCATGACATCGCAAAGACAGTAAAAGAGCATAATTAAATCCCCGGGCTCTAATTCACCAAATAAGATAATAACTTATGGTTGTGGCGGGGATAACATTTTAATGGCAACAATGCATTAGGAATAGCTACCTCTAAACAGAGCAAAAATAATTGGACACAAAAGCAATGCATACATATAGTTTGTAAACAAGATATTAGACTTTGAAAGTAATGGGGCATTTATGATCAAATATCTTGCACGCTTGTTTGTGGGTCAAGGTGTTGCTGAGAATCAACACTATTATGAATGTGCTCTTCGGATCCTAACGAAAGCAAAAGCAATCGATAAGAACGAATAAAATACAAAGACCCAACAATAAACTCCTCCAAAATTCTAAAATTTTTACAGTAGCAAGGTCCTGATTTATAATGAATTTAGCAATAAGAACCAATTGATTTGGATTCTTAATGCCAAAGATATGACCAAAACAATTTTGCTCACTTTTTATAAATCAAAATGTTACTATTCATTAGCAAAATTTTCTGGAGCTATACTGAGGTTGGAAACATTTTTAAATTAAAGTCTAATTAAAAACATAACCCACAAAATTTGAATCAACCGAAAAGGATTTAAAATGAATTAGTTATGCATTTTACAAGTTATCACATTTTTCGCTTGATAAATAAATCCTTTCGGAAATTCGAATTTAGAAATGGCGTGGCGAGCGAGGAGCGTCGATCTCGGATCCGACGGTCCGCGCTTCACGAGCAACGCTACGCGTGCGCCGAAACCTCGGTCGTTAACCGTTGGATCAGATCCAACGGTCCACGACCACTTTGGTCGAGCGCCGGCGATCCGGGACATCGTCGTCCGCCGTTGGATCCGGATCCAACGGTCCCACGTGGATGTGGCGTTGGCGGTCCGAGCGTTCACGCAGCGCCGAGCCGTGGATCGGGATCAACGCTCCGCGCGGACTCGCATCGGGACCATTGATCTTAGATCCAACGGTCCACAGACCGAGACGCGCGACGAATTCAAAGTTTTCCACGCGAACGTGGGCCGTAGATCTAAGGATCGACGGTTCGCATCGACTCACGGTCAAACCATCGTCCTGTTTTCGTCCGGCAAAAATGTCGGAGGAGAACGGCTCGCCACCGGCGGCTCTGGCCGCGGCGGTGCGAGCAAACACCTAAAACAAGTCCTTAATACTTTTGCGCACCCAATGGTACCAGCGGCGCTAGCTGCGGTGGTCCAGAACGCCGGCAAGCCGGAGAGAACCGAGGTGAGCAAAAGTGACCGAAAACGAAATGCAAACGGCTCACCGCGGTCCACGGAGCCGGTGCGAACCACTAGGGACTAAAGAGGGTTACACAGGCGCAAAGGACGCTTGAGAAGAGTCGATCTTTGCTCGGCGAAGAAGAATGGCGATTTCGGCGAAAGGGGGAAGTCCAAATTGAGTGCTCCTCTCTGTCAAAAGCCAAATTGATGAGGGTTAATACTCCACGAGATGCCAAGCAACCGAGGAAGCAAAGGCTTTGAGAGAAAGCCCGGAACACCACTTTCACCGAAGAGGTCGGAGCTCCAACAATGGCGGTCGAGACAAAATTCACGAAGGAGTTCACTCGATGCACTAACAGTGGTACTGAAACTCAAGGGTGTTCAAAGGATGCTAAGGAAGCCTCGGGTAGAGTCTTATAGGCGGAGGAGCAAGAGGGGAGCAACGGCAAGAAAATGGCCTTGCGCGGTGTTGAGGT
This sequence comes from Hsuehochloa calcarea, assembly GCA_036346395.1. Lineage (NCBI taxonomy): Eukaryota > Viridiplantae > Streptophyta > Magnoliopsida > Poales > Poaceae > Hsuehochloa > Hsuehochloa calcarea. The sequence goes on from CM070611.1 coordinate 35,260,129, forward strand.
CGGCCGAGGCGACGGAGTAAATAACGCGCAGGGAGACGGCGATCGTGGGGCGGCGGACGGGGGCAATAAATCGCAGAGCCGTTGGCCAAAAGGGGGCCGCGATGGGCTCTGCCGGCATCGCGTCTTGCCAAAGACCTTGACTTCGGCCGAGTCGAGCGCGAGCGGAGGAAGACGACGAACGACGGCCGTTGGATTTAATCGGACGGCTGAAATGGATCGGTTCGATTCAAACGCTCGCTCAATCCTGGGCCGTGCGATGCTGATCCAACGGTTCACAACTCCCGCGCGCATCGCGTCGCGGTCGCGTTAGTTGGTTCGACCGAGTCAAGTGGCTCGAGCCCGAGTCCGGTTCGAACCCGAGGAACAGTGCAAACCAGATAGAAATTGTGTTTTAAACATCTGAGTTTTGAGGAATTATTTGAGGTAGCAAACAAACTCCAAAATTTATGAAATTTTAACTGGAGCTTGCTGACAGCAGTAGGAACTTTCCATAAAATTTTCAGAGATTTTCATGCACGGAAATATTCTACAAAAATCCCAGAAGTGAGGAAAATGGGGTTTGACCAGTTTGACTTGCCTCCAAAAATTATCAAATAATTTCTAAAAATCATGAGATAATTCAGAGGTGTTAAACATCAACCCTAGACCCAATGAAAATTATTTCCAGAGATTGGGCACAAGATTTTCATGAAGGAGGTTTATGACTTGGGTTTAATTGGGGAAATTTAGAGTTTGAATTCCACCAATTAAAGAAAGAGGTTTCAAACACTGTAACAATACATGAGGTAGCAAAAGTTTTAATTTATCCTCATTTTTATTACATTTGAAACATAAACCCAATTTGGGATGTTACATGTTAACGATCTTGCAACAAGAATTCTCATTAGGCAAACCATCAAACGAGTAAATGAGTCGCTCTTTTCCAATGAGAAAGAAAGAACAACTATGAAAATATCAATGTTGCCAATTTACAAAGATCATTCGTAGTAAAAACAATTCGACAATCGAAAAACAATAATATTTTCGGAGTGCCATTAAAGGCCTATTTAAACTCGTCTACCAACATCATGAACCCAAGAGAAATTCATCAATCGCCACCGGACAAGAATTTGCAAGATCAATACACACTTGATAAAGAACTTGCAAAAGAAGTCTTCCAATACCGAGATTCCAAACGAACGAATGAGGTAAATTTCCCCAACAGGGGTAAAACAAGTCTTTTGTGAAAAGAGGAATCTTGCATTTGAACTATGCTCACGTGGAGCAGAAATATCACAATAGTCGAAAGGGCAATATTTGTTTCAAAGATCGAATCGAGAAGCTCGCCGAGCTTGCCTTCTTCATTAAAACCCCAATTTCAAAAGAATTCACGAACCGCCAGAACCACAACGAGAAACGGATATCGCTTCGAGAAAGGCAACAAGTTCATCAATGAGCTCATGCTCAATACAGATCTTATGGAACAGAGGTAAGAAGTTCTCTAATATCATACTACAAACAGTGGTGTAGCCTGGCAAAACCCAAGACATCAACCACGAACTCAACTGATCAACGCCCGCTAGCGAAACACATAACTAATGCAATCAATTATGAATATGTATATTTATATCGGATCATCTCATGACGATCATAGAATAATTTCATAGATAGAGGTTATCACATCATATCATGGATTAACACATCATAGCACAACACAATTTAACAACGACTCAATACTCGAGTCACCACAATTGAAATGCGGAAGCAACAGCTTACCAACCCCTCTAATGTGCATAGTGTGTCAATTTAATATGTTTGAATGAACCACGGACCTAAAGCCCGCTCTGATACCAACTGTAACACCCTGGCTATTCGGAAGCCAAGATGTCACGCAAAACTATCAAACTACTAAGAATAGCATTAAAGCTGGATTATCTGATTCAATCAACAATAATTTCTAAAGAATGACCATAAGCGATCACCGATTCATGGAAAAGAATGGATAAGCAGATATAATACCACGAGCAGTCAAACAATACCAAAGTTGGATTATTACAAATCTGAAATTTATTTAACAAGTTGGCTTGGTGAAAGGTAATAATAATTATTACGATTGGATAAAAGTGAAGTGCGATGTGCGAACTACCCCACCAAATCACCTTGTCTTCTCCTCAATTACCTAATTAAAACATACAAAGCAAGGGTGAGTCAAGACTCGGCAAGTACATACAAGAATAATCAAACATAGAGTGGACAACACAATCCAGTTGAATTACGAACAAATCTTGGAACACATATCGATTGAATGGAATGAATACATGAATGGATGGAATGAAAGAATGCATTGAAGGAATGGACTAATCACACTTATCTGGGGATAGCGAGTGATACACCGTCGGTGTTCACTTAAGCCCGTGCCATAAAGCACGGGGACCCAATCACCGTATGAAGAACGTTTCATACAGGGCCCAAGTTTCCACATTGGAATGGTGGTCAACACTACCCACATTAGAATGGTGGGTTTTCAAATGTCCATCTTTGGAATTGATGGGTCTTTCAAATGCCCATCTTGGAATTGATGGGACTTACTAAAAGAATCCACTCCCGTGGTCATAATGAATTTTATGAATGAATATGATGATTTCTCATGGTATGAATGAATAACACACATTAGTGGAAAAGACACATGGCATTCAACAACATGTGTAAACAAGTATGAGTATGCATTCCCACACAACATAATATATCAAGGATGCCACACAAGTTAGTTGCATGTAATGGAATGCAACAACTGAAATGAATGCTAATTCTTTAATCACAAGAATCATCTTCTTGAAATGAAATAAACATCAGGATGGATAGAAAAAGTCATTCACAATTTATCCCAACATCAAGCAAACAATGGGAAACATCACCAAACAACATAGGGTACTTGCCTTCCGCGATGTGACGTAATAGGAGGACACGAAGATGCCCCTCCACTCACCGCCTCACCGCCTACACAAATGTATAATCGAAATAAGAATAACAAGGTATGACATTGCTACAAGAGCCCTTCCATCCCCTCTATCTCTCCCACCCAAACAACGGGATCAATTTTTACCAAGTTTACCCAACAGCCCGATTACCGCTAAACTGGCAGCGATACTAGAAAAATCACCATTAATTATCTGTAACTCCAAATGACCTGAAACCAGTGCTCAATGAATCTTAACAGATCAGGCTACAAAACATTAGTTGGCGGAATCCCCTTATTCGGCCAAAACAGAGGGCTAATTAACAGCTAAACACAACCCATCTACGTCTGTCCAGAATACAGATCAGAGATAAAGAAAATGGCGTAACTTTCAACCTATTGATCCAATGAGAATGATTCTTATCAGCTTGGAAATATAATTTTAAGGGCTAAAATAACTTAGTTGGGTGAAGGTTCTGATTCGGCCCCTAATTTGAACAAAACCGAGGGACAAACCGACTGACCTCCGTTTTCAGACAGACCGGACAGTTCGTAATCAAAAATTCATATCTCCCAAACTACAGATCGGATTTTCCTGATCTCGGTGCCAAAAGAAAGCTAACGTTCCCAGGAATAAAACTCTAGAAGGGAAAAACCCCAGATTCGGCTTCTACAGTAGTCTAAACAATAGATGAAAGCACTAACAATTTTCTGCCCAAAATTCAGAACAGTGGTAAAGAAAATATCATAACTTTCATTATACAGATCCAATGGAGATGATCTTTATCAGATTTGAAAGCTAATTTAAAGGGCTACAATAACTTATTTGGTTGGAGGTTCTGGAAATTCCTCTAACTAAATCAAAACCTAGGATCAAGCCGACAGATCTTTCTCGTTAGACAGACAGAACAGCGTGCACTAAAAAAAATCATATCTCCTAAACCGTAAGGCGGAATCACGTGATCTCGGTGGCTATGGAAAGCTAAGAACAGTACCTACAACTTTCTAAGAGATGGACAGGACAGAAAACGAACGAATCTTACCCAAAATCGACGTACAAGGCTATGCACAGCAGGGGGAAAGGGGGGCGGCGGCTCTAAAGGGTGGGAGGGGGAGAGAAATATGGAGTTTAGGGTTTGGGGGGTGGGAACCGCCCCCCCTCTTATGGCCAGCCACCACATGGGCCCCTCCTGGGCCGTGGCCCAGGCCCAGGTTGCCGTGAAATCACAGAAAACCCCCCGATGAAAAGATGATTCTGGTTTTTCGATTAGCTCCCTCTTCCGAAACTTTTTCTAATAAGCCGAATCACCTTCGGGGTATTACAAATACATTCACTTGAGGCCTAGAGTTATTTCCATAAGACTGGGAAGGCCTCGGTCGTATGGAAATAACTCGGGAGTCCTCACAGCGTTGGTATCAGAGCCATACTGACTGTAGGTTAGAACTAGCACTGGTGTTAGTGTTAGCAAGTCTTTTGGTCAAAATATTTTAAGTTATCAAATTTATTTCAAAAATTTTAGGTAATGAATATATTTTATTCCTTGCCCATCCTAGTCTCTAATTCTTACCTTACTATTCATTGGACTTGTGCAAAATATTTTACCATTGTTCATCTCTTTGTTCGAAAAATGAACACACTAGTAGTCACCGGGAAGAGCAATGGTGAAGGGATGAGAAGACACCGCTGTACTGTGATATTAGGATTAAGTTATGGATTATTCATAGATTATACCAACCTGAAATATATTCCTTACCTTGTAGAAGTTAGATTTTGTAGTGAGATCATTCGCTCTCTTTCAATCCAAATAGTTGTGCATCGTTTACGGGCAGTATGCATAGCAATTATGCTAGAAAAATATCATTTGCTTTAATGGATCTTGTACTAGCCTTAGTGCCTCAGTACACCCATTTGGTGTTAATTTTTGTGCATTTTATGTCATTATGCATGCTAAACAAAGGATGATATGCTTGCTGTCCAGAATTTCGTTCGCTCTTGTTGAGTGTATTTTTCGCGTGTAAATAACCATCCTTGTGGCAATAGAATGGCAGGAGCTATGAAGCGTGTGAGAGCTTAACGAGGGGAGGGATCAACACCCCTTGAGGTTCAACACACTGTCTCTTGTTTTGAATGTAGCAAGGAGGGCCACTTTGCGTCCCACTGCCTCGAGAAGCGGAGAACCCGATATGTTTGCTTTAGTTGTGGTGAAGTGGGGCACTTCGCTGAAATTTGCAAACTAAAGGAGTCTAACAAGGCAATCTTGGAGGTCAAGGTCTGTCAACGTTGTGGTAAGGAAGGACACTACATCAAGCAGTGTGTTACCAATTGTCCCAACTGCGAGGGAGACCACCCATCAGGAGACTGTCCGACTGTCAAAGTCACTTGTCTTCTCTGCGAGGGAATCAATCATTGTCCCAAGGAGTGTCATCTACATCGGATTATCACCCAGTAGGTTAAACTACAACAACAGTTTTTCCGCGCAACTGTAAACAGCGCAACCACTAGATCCGCTCAAATTTCAGCAAGCGACAGTTTCCCTCCACCGCGCACTGGGCCGCCCCAAGCGCCCCGTTTCCAAGCTCCAGTGCCACCGAGGCATCCAACTTCAATTCCAAGACTTCCTCTACCAGTGGAACATCAGTATAACGGGGTAAAAACTCCCAAAATAGTAGCTCATTCAAACCCAACATCACATGCTTCCGTTGTGACCGCCCCGGCCACTATGCGCACCAATGCCTCGCGAGGCAGCGAGGGATGCCCCAGACTTATCAAGCTCCGACTCCACCGCCAGTCCCAGCAGGACCCCCACTACCCCCGAGGGAAGAAATTACTACTCCCCAAGTTCCAACACGTGGCCGAGTGAACCATGTCACTGCCGAGGAGGCAAACGACATACCGGACGTCGTTCTGGGTAGACTTCTCGTAAATTCAAGTCCAGCTTCTGTTTTATTTTATTCGGGGGCATCTCATTCATTCATCCAAAAGGAATATGCTACAAATTATTAATCTGAAATACATACACTTCAGCCATCTTATAAAATCCAGTCGCCGGGACCGGTTTTTCAAACTGATCAAGTCTGTCGGGACGTAAAAGTGGCGATTCAAGGGGTTAAGTTTTTGGCAAACCTAATAGTAATAAATTCAGTAGGGATTGATATTACATTAGGGATGGATTGGCTGTCCAAAACACAGGGGCACATCGATTGTGCTCAGCGGTCTATTTATGTCACAAGCAAAGACAGCAATCAAGTTTGTTTTTGCACCAATAGTGGGCCGTTCTCATCTCTATGCCATAGAAGCTATTACCTCTCTTGAATTGGAGAAGGTATTAGTGGTATGCGAGTATCCAGATGTATTCCCCAAAGAATTCCCAGGCATGCCCCTGGATCGCGAAGTTGAGTTTGTCATCGAGCTTGCACCCGATACTGTGCCAATTTTAAAACGGCCATATCGGATGCCTCCTATTAAGTTGGTCTAATTGAAGGAGCAACTCAAGAAACTTCAAGGTAAGGGCTTTGTTTGGCTGAGCTCCTCACCTTGGGGATGCCCGGATATATTCGTCGAGAAGAAAGACAAAAGTTTGCAGATGTGTGTTGACTTTCGTCCGTTAAATGAAGTCACTGTCAAGAACAAGTATCCGCTTCTGCGGATTGATGATTTGTTGGACCAACTAAGTGGCGTCCAAGTATTCTCCAAGATTGATTTGTGATTCGGCTACCATCAAATTGAGGTTAGAACTGAAGGCATACCGAAGACAACATTCTCTGCTTGCTACGGTCTGTACGAGTATACTATCTTGTCCATTGGCCTGATTAATGCTCCGGCCTACTTCATGAACCTCGTGAATTCAGTTTTCATAGAGTACCTGGACCAGTTCATCGTCATGTTCATCGATTACATCCTCATCTACTCTAAGTCTGATGAAGAATACAAGCGGCACTTGCGGCTTGTGTTGGAGAAACTTCGTCAGCATCTATTCTATGCAAAATTCAGTAAATACAAGTTCTGACTTAATGAAGTTAGCTTCTTGGGTCATGTGCTATCCAAGGGTGGTGTCGCTATTGATCCAAGCAAAGTACAAGATGTACTTGACTAGAGACAATCCAAGAGTGTCACGAGACATCATGATTCCTCGGACTTGTGGGCTTTTACCGAGTTCATCGAAACATCTCCAAAATTGCGAGGCTAATGACCAGCTTTTAAAGAAGGAGAAAATTTTCCAATGGTCAGCAAAATGTGAGGCAAGCTTTCAAATCTTGATAGACCGCCTGACCAAAACTTTGATGCTCATCCTGCCGGATATTCACAAGAGCTTCGATATATACTGCGATGCTTCTCGCCACGGGCTCGGTTGGGTGCTCAAGCAAGAGGGCCGAATTGTGGCATTTGCATAGAGGCAATTGAAGCCAGATGAAGCTAACTATCCCACGCACGACTTGGAGGTTGCAGCTGTAGTCCATGCTCTGAAGATTTGGCGACATTACCTCATCGTTAATCGTTGCGAGATCTATAGTGATCATAAGAGGCTCAAATATATCTTCAACCATGCCGACCTAAACCTGAGGCAAAGAAGGTGGCTTCAGTTGATCAAGAACTACGATATGGGACTTCATTATCATCCAGCAAAAGCCAACGTAGTGGTCTACGCATTGAGTAGAAAATCTCAATGGAACTGTTTGTCGGTAACTCCCACTTCGGTAGGCCTGTGTGCTACACTGCAACGTCTGCACTTGGAGATAATTGAAGAAGGGGCTCTTGCTACCCTAAATGTGGAATCCACATTAGAGGACCAGATTAGAGAAGCACAGAGGACCGATTTGAATCTGGGAAGAAATGAAGCAAGGCAAGGCCAAATGCTTCACCGAAGATGCGCAATGCACCTTATGGTTCGGGAACCGTTTGGTGGTTCCTTTTTATCATAAATTGAGAGATTTGATCCTCAAGGAAGCTCACAACTCTTAGTTCTCCATCCACCCCGAAAGTACCAAGATGTAGCAAGATCTGAAGTAGCGGCTATGGTGGAGCCGAGTGAAGCAGCAGATCGTGTAATACGTTGCCGAGTACGATGTATACCAAAGAGTCAAGGCTCAGTATTTAAAGCCAATGGGTACTCTCCAACCATTGCCCATTCCAAAGTGGAAGTGGGAGGAAGTTGGGATGGACTTCATCACCAGCCTTCCAAGGACTTAAGCTGGGTCCGATTCCATTTGGGTGATTGTCGATCGTCTGACAAAGGTCACCCATTTCATTCTTGTCAAGAGCACCTACACCGAAGTCAAGTTAGAAGAGCTCTACCTCTCAAGGATCGTCTGTCTCCACGGTGTACCAAAGGTGATCGTTTCAGATCGAGGCCCTCAGTTTACATCCTACTTCGGGAAAGTGCCTACATCAAGCAATCTGGACCAACCTATCTTTTAGGTCCGCTTACCACCGGCAAACGGATGGACAAACTGAGAGGGTGAAGAAAATTTTGGAAGACCTTCTCCCCGCATATGTGCTTTCCTATAGCAAGAATTGAAAGAAGTGCTTGCCGTTTGTGGAGTTCTCCTATAACAATAGCTTGCAATCAAGTATGCAAATGTCACCCTTCGAGGCGTTGTATGAGAGAGCTTGTAGGACACCCTTGAACTGGTCTGAGACCGGGGAGGGACCGTTCTATGGTCCAACCTTCTTTGGAGGACACCAAGAGCAAGTTTGTGTCATCCGTGGCGACCGGACTACTCAATCTTGTCAGAATTGATATGTCGACCATCATCGTCGCGAGTTGAGTTTTGAGGTGGACGATCATGTTTACCTTAAATTATTTCCGATGAAAGGAGCACCTCATTTCCAAGTCAAAGGTAAATTTGGCACCTCGCTACATCGGGCCATTTCGGATTCTAGCGATCTGTCACCTATTAATTGGAGTTGCCACCATCACTTTCAGATAGACATGACATGTTTCAAGTCTCACAATCAAGAAATGCGTTCGAGTCCCAACCGGCAACTATGTTGAAAGAACTCGACTTGCAACCCGATCTTTCTTATCGGGAGTACCCAATTCGCATTCTTGAAGAAGCGGGCGCAAGGCGAAATTTGTGGCATCAAGTTCTTAAAAATTCAGTCAGAGACCATATTGAAGATGAAGCAACTTAGGAGCATGAATACGAATGCGAACGAATATCCGGATCTTTTTTCCTTCCGTTTGAAGTGCTTTCGAATCAAGAAATGAAATGTTAAAAAACCAATGCGAAGGAAGATGTAATAGAAATACTTTGTAACCTTGACTTTATTATCTTAGCACTATCTTTGAAGGAAATAAAAACAACAGATGTTATATCTTTCCCTAGTAGTCTTCTGATCCATTTTTCCAAACTACCAGAATCTCGGGGTGAGATTCTTTGTAAGGGGGGAGGTTTGTCACATCCCCAATTTAATAAATAGAATTATTATACATCTCACGAGCATACATGGCATTCTTGAAACTTTTGCACAAAATATTAAATTTGAAAAACTTCAAATCAAAGTTCAACACACAGATCAAATATGAAGCTCGAAAAGAAAAAGAAGATAAATTCTTGTAAAGTTCTCTGGGAAATAATTTATCTCCCAAATGTTTAGAGCTTGGCTCACTCTTGTAAAAATTCAATTCCTTTCCTAAATAGCCATGCGGTTTTGAATTTAATTTAAGCAAATAAATCATAAATATTGGGGTTTCAAATTTTATATGGGTACAAGGTCATCCCAGGAACCCCTTTGATTAATGTCAGATTTTGAGGAATTTATTTGTTATATTTTGTAGCTCAGCAAAGTAGAATCAATAGATTTCAAATTCAACCAAACCGGTACTATTCCTCGGGTTTGGTCTAGACCCTGACTCGAGTCCGACACAGGCGGTGACTTGATTGAGCGACCTAGGTGCCTTCTTGCCGAGCCGAGCTCAACCGCCTGTTACGCCGCTAACGAGGTGGGCCCACGCTGCCAGCTCCTTCTTCCTCGCGTTGGCACACCCTCAGGAACACTGCGCCACGTCGCGACCGCCCTTTGCTCTCGCCCCAGTAACGTCGTGAATCCACCGCATGCGCTGACCACTCCTGGACCTTCGCCTCTTCACGCCGCCTCCACTCTGTCATTTTCCACGGGTTAATAACCATCCAAACCATAGTTTCTCCTCACTTCTCCTCTTTTCATCTGAGGAGAGGGAAGCTCGCTCTAGCTCCACACTAGCGTAAGCTTCCAAGCTCCGTGTCCTCTCTCCTCTACCTCTTAAGCTATTTCCATTCTTGCTAATGCGGACCTTTGTTGTCGCTTGTAGCTTCGGGAACGCGATCGTGCCTTTCTCAGCTCCGAAGCGCGCACCTGAGGACATCACCGTGCCAACTTCGTGCTCGGAGAGTTTTATCCTCGTTCTTGCATGTCACATCATGCCTTTGAGCATGAGTAATTGTTCCCCTCACCTAATTTCATCAATGCATGATAGGAGTTTGAGGATTTGAAGCTTTGTCCATATTCCGCCTAAGAACACCTCTTCGTCTCCCACTTCAATCTGGTAATGAATTATTTGATTCCTTTCTATTAGAGCATCCTTTTGTGGTCTGTAAGCAATCCCGACCACTCATTCCCTCTCTTTTTGTTCAGAGCATCCTCTCCACGTGAGGGCGTGCCGCCACCGTCACCTTCTTCGACGCTGGACAACCTCTGGCCATCTCTACTCCCCTTCATCGCTCAGGTAGCCTTAGTAGACCTGGTAGATGCTTGGGCACCTACTTAACTGGACGCTGCCGAGCTTTTCGTTGTGCATGCCCTTTGCCGTACTTGGCAGCGCTGCCCTTATTTGGCTAGCTGCCGGCACGGTCGACCTCGGTCGTCGCCACCGGTTCGAGGAGATGCGCACTTCTATTGCGCATCTATCTCTGGTCTTGGCTGGCGCCGCCATGGTCGAATTGCCAGCAATGCACCGATGAGTGCAGCTTGGTATTGTCAGATTACTAATAATACTGTAGCAACACCATTAGTGTACAAATTCATCATTAATTGGCTAATCATTGCTTACGGTAATTAAAGGTTGTCTTAACAGACGTAATGATTTGCTTACATCTGGGTCCCGCGCACAGAAAGCAGGAGAGTTAGGTGAAATGCGGCCGTGGCTGATGTGTGGGCCTAGCCCTTAAGTTCCGTGCGCTATGCATGCGCAATGGTGGACTTAGTTCGCCAATCTGAGTCTATGACCATTGGCCCCACATGTCAATCGGGTTTAAAAGTCAGAAATTTAAATGAATAATGAACTATTCATCGAATCCCACCAGTCAGCATCTGTGGCTAGCGCAGCGCCTGGTAAGAAAATTGTTAATAGCTTTAGAAATTCTGTAAATCAATTATTTACACACTGAAAAATTGAGTAACTTTAAAAATACATAACTAAATCATTTTAACTCGAAATGCAGTGAAACCAATTATGATAATTTTCATTTTAAGTGAACTTTACTTTAATATAGGTTTCTAATATGTATCTATAACAGAGAATATAGTTTTGGAAAATGATCGTTGACTAAATTATTTTTACAATAGAAAATGTGATAACTTTGATAATTCGTAACTAATTAATAAAAACTCCAAATGAGATGAACCAAGTTATTTTGGTGTTATAATAATATTATCTATCCATCCATATAATCCTCATCTCTACCACTGCTCTACAAATTTTTGAAAAAAATGAATTTTTGGATGAACAATACCGAAGGGCATTTTTCTGGAAATTCCAGAAAACTGATTTTCAAACTACCAAAACTCTCTCGTCTCAAATTCAAATTTAATAATTATTTCATCTAAATTCATATAAAATCATCATCTAGCTTCTCTAGAAATTTCATGCATTTTTTAGCATTTGTATATTTCGCCTTTTCTGACTATCTGGTCGAAAGAAACTACGACTATCTAGTCGAAGAAAGCTACGACCATCTAATGCAGCAACGGCGACGCTCAACTATGGCCTACCGGCGGAAATTTTTTGATTGCGGCGAAAATATAGCGGCGAATTCTAGGGATAGGAAGAGGAAGCCGAGGTGCACACGACGACACAGTCGGCTCAGGAAAAGAATTACCGAGGAGGGAGAACGGAGGTAATGAAGCAATACTCTTGAATACATAGCATGTTACATGCTACTGTTCATGCATGCAACACACGTGAATAGTAAAAAAGAATGGAAGAAATTGGTTGTGCCGGCAAGAGGAAGGGAGAGATGACCGGCGAATAACAAAAATAGAACCCCAGCGAGGTACTCTACCTGATGGTAGTGGCGGTTCGGCCGGCGACGACTCGCAAAAATGGAATAAATAGCAACAAAAATAAAATCTAAAAATTACAAAATAAATACTGAAAATTAAAAGAAGAATTTAGATGATTTTAGGAGAAAGAATTACCAAATTCGGAGGTTGTATTAGAGAGAAATGATTTTTGGAAGGGATTTCATGGGTATGCAACTTGAATGACTAATAATGCTTATGTACTGTTCATCTTCTCCAAGCTTCCAGAGAACACAGCGCTATGAAGAAAATGGCCAGCATCAGTGAAGGAAGAGGAAAGGTGGCCGGGAAATTACCAAATTGGATTGCTGACGTCGAGACGGAGCCGTAGGACGTGGCGGCGTGGTCGGGGACGACCGGCGACGGCGGCGGCGGTGCTCGGTGGCTGTGGCCATGGAGGGTGGCGGTGCTCCGACGAGGTTTCGATGATGCGAAGGTGTGCACTCATAGAATACGATGTCACGATGCTGGTGGTGGTGACGTAGGTGGTGGAGACCACTGGAGGCATCGCTAGAGTGGAAGAACGACGATCGGCCAACGAGCTTCAAATCAATAATTCAGCCAAACTACCAGGAGATGGGAGGAGAGGTTTTTGGGGGTGGGTTGAGGATGGAAAGGAGGTCCTGGTGCTCACTTTTTATAGGGGAGGAGGTTCTTGAATCCATACGAAATTGTCAGAGCAAAAGCTTCAATTTCGGGTGCAATAAAGTGCGAGAGAAAACTAAAAACTAGGTTGAATGCAAAGGAAGAAATGCCCAATTGATGGTATAGTAATGTAGGTGAGGTTAGTGCGGACGGTTTGCCTCAGACGGAATTGAATTTGATGCTTTGAGTGAGGAGAAAAGAGGAGAGAGGTGGTGGCAGCCATTAATGGAGGTCAAGCTCGGTTCTTCGGTTTCATGGCAACAGGGAGCAAGGGGAGAGTTGGCCGGGGCTGGAGAAGGGGGAGGCGAGGTGAGGGGCAGCCGGTGGTGAGGTCGGCGATGGCCGGCGGCAAAGGGTGGTGGTAATAGGCGCTTCCATTGAAGTCCACGGGAGGAAGACAGAGAGGCACGGTTTTGGCGGGAGGAAGAAGAAAGTAGGGAGGAATGAATAAAAGGAAGGAGGGAGGCTTTAGTCACAAGAAAGAAAAGGGGGAGTTTGTAGTGCGGCAAGGTTAAGAGAACTAGTCGTGGAGCGCTGGTCGGATGGGTATTGATCGGAAATTGATTTTTGATTTATTTTAGAAAGCAGAAAGAAGAAAGGCATAAAAGAAAGAAGGGAAGCATTACTGAATGAAAAGAAGACGGGAAGGATGTTAGTGATCATGGCTGTTAAGTGTGTTTGTTTTGGAGTAGCCCACGGATGGGTGACCGATCGGGAAATCTGATTTTTAATTTTTTTTTATTTTCGAAATACAGTTTAACCATAAATCCAATACATTTTAGAACATAGAAAATAGAGTCCAAAAATTCTAGAAAAATTTATAAAAATTCATAGAATTATTTTGAACTTAATAAAATAATTCCAACTTAAATTTGGTGTTTATTTTTAAATTTTATTTTCTAGAAAATAGGAAAAACCTTTTTAAATACCAGAAATTAATTAAAATTTTATTTTGCACTTTAAATCCAATAAAATCCTAGAAAATTCAATAAAACACAAAAATTCTCTCTTTGACTTTAAAACCAAGAAATTAAATAATTAATTTTTTTATTTTCCCTTTAACATAGAAAACTCTTTTTAAATTACAGAAAATAAAAAAATATTTAATAGCCAAAAAATTAAAAACAAATAACTTAATTAATTTTTATTTTGGTAAAAAAACTTTGGCATGTTACAAACTAACCCCCTTAAAAGGAATCTTGTCCCCGAGATTCGGAGAGGCTTGAAAGAAAGAAGATGGACATAGGATAAATGAATTGGGATAGAGAGTTTGTCTTCAAGTTGGTTTCAGGTCCAAGGGTGTTGAGTTGTTTGAATTTTTGAAGCATCAATTCGTCTTCAAGTCTCAAGTGCATCGATAGATTAGGAGTCCAATGGATTGTTAGAGAAGAGAGAATAGCAAGGTATGAGAAAGAAAGCTATGAGGAAAGAAGTGTACCCAATTAGAGCAAATGTTGTACACAAGATCAAAAGATCTATGTACGATGTACCAAAAGAAAATATACTATACAAGTTAAGAAATAATACAACGTTCTACTCAATCAATACTCATAAGCGGGTGAAATGACTGAATACACAAAATGAGTCTTGGCAAACTTAAGCTATATGGCTTGGCTCACATCACGATCTTTGGTTCACAGTGTTCGATTAATCATGTTCGTTGTCCTTGGATGGTGGCGACGATGATACACCCTGATGGTTGCATGTCTTGGGGCCTTGAACGGAAGGGTTAATAATCGTGCTGACCAGCTATAGAAAATTTCCAAGGGAAAGAGGATCCATTTAACCTTACAAGATAGTGAGAAGAGAATTTGGTAAGGAAGAATTGCTATGAAGAAGCTAAGGACAGATAGATGACCAAGATGAGGAGAGAACAAATTATTTTTCTTGTTATATAAAATAAGTTTTGAAGTTTTCAACTAACGTCCAATCTAACTAGGTCACGACCTACAGTCGATATGGCTCTGATACCATTTCTGTCGAACCCAAGAGTAACACCCCCGAATCCTCTATGCATTTCTGAACTAGTCCCATCATCAGTAGTTAGTTCACACAGTAAACAGATATGGTAACATCTATAAGTCGCACAACTTTTTTAATAAATACAAAAGTTGATTACAAGAAGGGCTTACAAGCCAACATAGAACAAACACAGCAGAAGACGAAGAAATAGTGGAGTCCAGCTGATCTACCACAGGCAATCGACTAGGGTAGTGGCCTATTCGTCGAGATCCGAAGTCCTTCTCGTCTGAAATTTCTTTGCATGAAGCAAGGGTGAGCACAACTACTGTGCTCGCAAGTTACACCCAATAACAGAGTTAATGTATGCATGGATATATCAAAGGAAGGCTTTTTGATTGAATTTGCATAAAGCAATATTTTCTTTAAATGTTGTACTAAGTTCCAAAGCAGTTATTTTATAACTAAAATTCATTTTATAGATTCTCAAGTTTTATAGTAGGATAACCTCCTAATAAAATATGGTGATGGATACCCTCCTATCACATGGCTTCCTGCCCAACTTCCTATTTGGATAGAAATCCAAAACCATTTGATAAACTCTTTTTGAAAACAAAATCAAAGTCCAACTTTGAGTGGCTTTGCTAGCATGTCTGTGACCGTGGACATGGCTATTCGAATAGGTTTACACACTGTAGAGGTGGTACAACTTTACCCACAAAACATAAATTATCTAGTTTGTTTGGCATCTGTCGATCCCACTGCTCACTACCTTAGGTAAGCAGTCTGGAGCACATGTCAAGGCCTTTATAATGCGCCATTCCACCGTAGTCCTGCCTCGCTAAGGATTCACCCCCTTTTGATAGAAACCCGTCGGGTTCAGGCCCCCTCTTGCGCCAGGTGGGAATATATAAAAGTAGGTCATGGCACAACCACGGTGAAACGTTACAAATTAGTTAGCTAGGTCGCTCCCATTCGAGACATGTGGAAGTACAATGTGGCTTAGCAAGATGCGGCTCGAAGACCGGTCCTTAACTAACATGGGCAACTTCCAAAATAACCCCTGGGCCTCAATCCTACCCAGATTGAGCCTATGCATAAACCTGCATCCACCAAGCATCCATTTCGCCCCAGTATAAACCAACTTTTCCTTTTTGTTTTTTTCAAAATCATTTGCAAAATCTTCCATGACAAACCAATGCCATAGACTTTTAAATAATAGTTATTCATTTGGCTAAAATTTTCGAAACTAAACATTTTTGGTCTAAGCATGTCTTTGCATAATATTTTCAAATGATCCCAGTTCATACTATTGTATCAACTAGGTTTTTATCTATGGTGATAATATATTTGATTCAAATATCAACATTGGCCATACAAAGGATTTAGGC
Organism: Hsuehochloa calcarea; assembly: GCA_036346395.1. Classification (NCBI taxonomy): domain Eukaryota; kingdom Viridiplantae; phylum Streptophyta; class Magnoliopsida; order Poales; family Poaceae; genus Hsuehochloa; species Hsuehochloa calcarea. The sequence continues at coordinate 35,276,339 of CM070611.1, forward strand.
ATAACTGTAAATTTAAAACAGGTATTTAAATTACATTGAACAAAAATAAGAATGCAATAATAATTTATCACAGAGTTTAAATAATTTAAAATAATGGAATCAAATATGATTAAAGGTATAACTTGCCTTGCTTAAATAATCGATGCTCTCAAACGGCGTCAAAATCCAGTTGTCCGAAGTCGATGAAATCTATACACGTAAATGATCCAAATTCAAATAACATTCAAATAAAATGTAATTAAAATCCAAAAATTATAAAATAAATACTGCAAGGAAGATATCAACTTTATATGAATTTAGGAATTTGAATGGGCTCAAACGGAGTTTGGATGAAGAAGACACTGTTTCTGGAAGTTCTAAACCTAAAGAAAAATACTCAAAAAGGAATTCGAGTACTGTTCTTCTTCTGAGAACTGGTCACTTCGATCGCTATTCATCTCCAAGTACTGTTCATCTTACGTGATCGGAACTACTTATGACGACACTAGGTCGAAAGAGATTTTAACAACACTGGTCTAAAGAAAGGCTACGACTTCCTAGTCGGCAGAAGTTGCGATTACCAGGTCGAAGGAAACTACGACTATCAAGTCGAAGAAAGCTACGACTACCTGGTCGAAGGAAACTAAGACTATCTGGTCGAAGAAAGCTACGACCATCTAATGCAGCAACGACGACACTCAACTACGCCCTACGGGCGGAAATTTTTTGATTGCGGTAAAAAGATAGCGACGAATTCCAGGGATATGAAGGGGAAACCGAGTGGCACGCGGCGACGCAATCGGCTCAGGAAAAGAATGATCGAGGAGGGAGAACGGAGGTAACGAAGCAATACTTTTGAATACGTAGCATGTGACATACTCTTGTTCATACATGCAACACTGCGTGAATAGTAAAAGAATGGAAGAAATTTGCCGTCTTGGCGAGAGGAAGGATAGATGATCGACGAACAATAAAAATAGAACCACAGTGAGGTACTCTACCCGATGGTAGTAGCGGTGGTAGTGGCGATGGCGCACAAAAGGAAATAAATATTAAAAAATAAAATCTCAAAATTACAAAATAAATACTGATAAATGAAATAAGAATTTAGATAATTTTAGGAGAAAGAATCAACAGATTCGGAGGTTGTATTAGAGAGAAATGATTTTTGGAAGGGATTTCATGGGTATGCAACTTGAATGACTAATAATGCATGTGTACTATTCATCTTCTCCATGCTTCCAGAGAACAGCGCCATGGAGAAAATGGCGGTCTTAGGTGAAGGAAGAGGAAAGGTGGTGGGAAATTACTAAAATAGATTCTTTGGTGTTGAGGCGGGCCGTAGGAGGTGTCGGCGTGGTCGGGGACGACCGTCGACGGTGGCGGCGGCGCTCGGTGGCGGCGGCCATGGAGGGTGGCGGTGCTCAGGCGAGGTTTTGATGATGCGAAGGTGTGCGCATAGAGAACATTGTCGCGATGCCAACGGTGGTGACGAAGGTGGTGGAGACCCACTGGAGGCGGCGCTAGAGTGGAAGAACGACGATCGGCCGACGAGCTTCAAATCAAGAATTCGGCCAAACTACCAGGAGATGGGGGAGAGGTTTTTGGGGGTGGGTTGAGGATGGAAAGGAGCTCCTGGTGCTCACTTCATATAGGGGAGGAGGTGCTTGAATCCATAGGAAATCGTCAGAGCAAAAGCTTCAATTTGGTGCAATAAAGCGAGAGAAAGCGAAAACTAAGTTAAATGCAAAGGAAGAAACGCCCAATTGATGGTATAGTAATGTAGGTGAGGTTAGTGCAGATGTTTTGCTTCAGACGTGTTGGACCGAAAAGGCGACTAGAGGAGGAGTGAATAGGAGCACGCTCACTTTTTCACAAATAATTGATTCAATAATATTTCACTCCAGTAGCTATGGAAGCTATGAAGATCAGTATATCAGTACAATGGAAGACTAATATTGAATCCAATTTAAACCCCTAAGCAATACGACAAAATCAACAAAGACTAAAGTAAATCAGTGCACTAGTGGTCGGACCGCTGGGTCAAGGCCGGTCTGACCGATTTCCTGCGGGTCGGACCGGTGGCCACGGGGGGTCTAACCGCCAGCCTGAAGAACAGAACAGACAGCCCCGATGACGAAGTTGCAAATAGATGAAACTTTTGATCTAAAACTTCAAACTTGATGAAACTTGGAACACACCTTCTGTATGATGTCAGGAACCTATTCTAATCGAAGATTGTGATAATTCTCAGAAGAATAGTGATCATTTTATGTTTTATTGAATAAGGGTTGAAAACTGGGTCAAAACGAAAACTTGATCCAAGATCTTGCTCGTGGGTGATTGATAATTAAGATGATCCTAGATATATTCTCACACGTCACAACAAGCTATATCACGTGGAGAATTCAATCAAAAACTCGCGGAACAAAGAAATACTCAAAATCATCAAATAACGAGAAAGAACGCAAATAGGCAAGACATGATCAAACTTTCTCTAGATTGATTTGATATGATATGGGCTTACAGCCTCTCCATCAATAGAGGACAATGCTCAATCCAAGAGCACGAAAATCACATCAAACTATCAAGAACCTTAGCCTCCACAAAAACTCTCCCTAAGAAAATTAGGGTTTCAAAATAGCAAAAGAGACGAATAGGAGGTGCAACCACCTCCCTCTCCTATTTATAGTGGAGGCTTAGACGTTCTAGAAGTTTGACTCAATTGGGCTCCCGTTAAGGCCCAAAACAAACGGGTCACACACGCACATATTTTAATGCGCCGTCTTTATCGCTTCTTGACCTAACTAGCTTCTCCTTGCGCCATCTTGCGTCGCGGATTGGCTAATAGGTCACCTTTGTCCATCTTGCGTCACGCTTGAGTTCATTGACCTCACCCGGCGTCGTCGATCGTTCTAGAACCCAGCTCTCCAAGCCTAGTCCTGATCATCCTCGCTGTTGACCGTCGTTGACCACCAAGCAACCTCCACAACAATAGGCAAGTAAACCTAAATTGGGAATAAGTTCTTCACAACTTGACCTATGTTAGTCAAAACATGCATCATGCAACGTATATGCGCTGAAACTCATGACTTTGACCTAACAACCGAATATCGTCGCCTCGAAGACCGACGATCAAAGTGAAAACCGGTCAGACCGCCCAACCTGGGCGGTCGGACCGCCACCTGTTGGCCGGTCAGACCGCCCGATGGGACTTAGCCGAATTTCCTCTCTGGAAAACCGAAACCTACTGGAATTTTCAATCGAATAGAACTTTTGACTTGAGACTCCAAAAATTATGAGACCAAGTGCAATAGAATCCCCTCTGTTGCATGCTACCTCTATTTTTGGCCCAGCTCAAAATACCACTTTTGTTACTGGCCGGTCCGACTGCCACCAAGGCCGGTCAGACCAGCCATGGATCGGTCTGACCGCCGCTCTGGCCGGTCAGACCGGTTATGGCCTCACAGCATAGCAACTTTGTCGAAAACACGTGAAATGACAAACCGTTAACGCTATTGCCAATTGTCACATCATCCTAAGATCTAGAGCATATCCCAATGATATCCATAAGACAGAATTGAATTTGATGCTTTGAGTGCAGACAAAAGAGGAGAGAGATGGTGGCAGCCATTAATGGAGGTCAAGCTCGGTTCTTCAGTTGCATGGTAGCAGGGAGCAAGGGGAGAAGTGGCTGGAGATGGGTAAGGGGAGGCGAGGTGAGGGGCGTCCGGTGGTGAGGTCGGCGATTGCTGGCGGCAAAGGGTGGTGGTAATAGGCGCTGCCATTGAAGTCCACGGGAGGAAGAGAGAGAGACATGATTTTGGATACAGGAAGAAGAAAGGAGGGAGGAAGGAACAAAAGGAAGGATGGAGTCTTTAGTCACAAGAAAGAAAAGAGAGAGTTGGTAGTGCGGGGAGGTTAAGTTAGCTGGTCGTGGAGCACTGGTTGGATTGGTGACCGATCGGGAAATACGATTTTTTATTTATTTTAGAATGGAGAAAGAAGAAAGATATAAAAGAAAGAAGGGAGGCATTAGTGAATGAAAAGAAGAAGGGAAGGATGGTAGTGGTCGTGGAAGTTTAGTGTGCTGGTCGTGGAGCATCCCATGGGTGGGTGATCGATCGGGAAATTCGATTTTTGATTTATTTCTATTTTTATTTTCGAAATACAGTTTAACCATAAATCCAATACATTTTTAGAACATAGTAAATAGAGTCCAAAAATTCTAGAAAAATTTATAAAAATTCCTATAATTATTTTGCACTTAATAAAAATAATTCCAACTAAAAGTTGGTGTTTATTTTAAAATTTTATTTTCTAGAAAATAGGAAAAACCGTTTTAAATACAAGAAAATTCTAGAAATTAATTAAAATTTTATTTTTCACTTTAAATCCAATAAAATCCTAGAAAATTCAATAAAACTCAATAAATTTTCTTTTTGAATTTAAAACCAAGAAATTAAATAATTAGTATTTTTCTTTTTCCCTTTAACATAGAAAACTTTTTTAAAATTACAGACAATCAAGAAAAATCTTTATGAGCAGAAAATTTTAAAAAATAACTTTATTAATTTTTATTTTGGTAACATAACTTTGGGATGTTACATAATCTCTTAGTCGCACACCTCGGAAGTGTGTGAGCGGATAGTATGAGCAGATTATCTCTTGTGGGTCAGACTGTACAACCTCGGGAGAGTGTTTAAAACTATCTGGATAGTCGTGTCCTCGGTTATGGACAATGCCTAGTGATTTCACACGAGGGGTAGATTTTCATAAAAATGTTGGAATTGTTTGGTTCAGAAATGGTCTGGATATGGTTGAGATGGTTTGGAAGTGAACGAGTGTTCGCTAGTAGTTTCGAAGAACTGGATTACTTATGTATTGATCTTAAAATAATGCTCAGCAATCTGCTTATTGTATTAAATGTCAATGCTACTTTTTGCAAATTAAACATAAAGCTATCCTTGTTCAAGTCTTGCATGAATACTATTTGCGTACATTTTCCTATGAATTGTTGAGTACTTTATGTACTCACGGCTATACGCCACTTGTTGATTAGTCCGCGGAAGAACAGGGGAACAAGAGTTCTCGAGGAGGAATACTTGGAGACTAAGAGGCGGGATCGTCCTCAACTCAATTGCACGTGGGCATGTCAGATAGCCTCCACGAAATATGTTGGTTTCCAAGTAAGTTTACCCTTTTGTTGTTAAGTCTGCGTGGCAACCTCTGTAAGACTTGACTATAAAGTCCTTTTGTTACTAAATAATATTACTTTGTTTGCTTCATTAGCTTCTTTGTTGTATGGATATGATAACATCGATGTTGCAACTAGGTGAGCTAGCTCTTGGTCTAGGACTAGTTCGAATACATAGAGGGTATCGGCAGTGACTGCGATGCTCCATCTTGCATGCTTAGAAGCCGATCATTTGCTACCACCCAAGCCGCCACGTTGCGACCATGCATAAGTGCTAGCGAATGCTGTCGCTAGGCCATCAGTCGCCATCGCTCAAACCATCACACCGTCCGTACTGTGCTACCAATCCTGTCCAAATCATCAACCACTCCTCAGTGCCGAGCCGGCGTCGAGTCCATCATGAGACTCTTGTTATGTCTTTGCTAGGTACCTCTAACGACTAGTGGTGGGAAAGAATTTCGAGTCACAACCGATTACACATGAACCTATAGGTCGCACACTTAAAGGGCTAGGATATGATTTGGATGGTGATCCGAATTCTTGTAGGCCACGAGTTCCTAATGGGCCTCAAGTACGAGACCCATTATGGATGCCTATAAATATAGGGGCGGTGGCAAGGGGTGTGATGATCTTTCAAAGAACTCCTGAAACTCTAATAGTCATGCCTTCATCAACCACGCCGCCAATGCTAGCACTCGAGCGCATGGTGCCTCTGCCCCGTAGGTGTGGATACCTTGGAGATGTTGTTGCGAAGCATCAACACTAGGGCGGTCGCAACTTCGTGGCGATCACGGGGCGGGAGAAGAAGATCTTGTGGCGAATCGACCACTCGGAGGAGAAGGCGCCGCAGCGAAATCGACCACTCGGAGGAAAAGGCGGCGGCGTCGACTACTTAGAGAAGAAGACGTGTGTCGTGTACGACTATGACCGCATCAACTCGCTATATCGACCCTACTTCCGCTACGAGTCAACCCGTCTAGTGGTAATCTCGTGATCTATTACTAGCGGAGGTTCCTTGGTTGCGCGGTAAAATTTTATTTTGTGCTATCGTAGCCTTCCCGCGATCCTTCAAGCTCCAGGTAAGGCTTAAGCACTCGCTTCGGCCGATCGCCACCATTAACACCCATCAGTGAAGCTCTTCCCTCATTATATGCGTCAGGTCATATTCCATTAGTCAAGAGACATTTCCCTTCAGTTGATTCCACTCTTTGTTCAGAGGAACAGCCACCGACCTCGTTCTTCCTCCCCTCCAGCCAGAATAGACCAAGCACTCGAATCGATGTCCATCACGGATGGAGGTGACTAGAAACTCCACTTTCTTTCCAAAGGTACCCTCGATTGTTATAGCTCTTCGGCCACATTCTAATATAGCTTTGTGCTTTGATAACCACTCCATGCCAAGAATGACATCTAAGGTTTGGGTGTCTAGAACAATTAGGTTGGCTAGAACTCAACTCTAGCTATAAGTAACTTAGCGCCAAAATAACCCACTTTAGAGCTTAGCTCTACTCCAGGCGACTAGACTAACAGAGTATGCTTAAGCGGCTTAACTTTCAAATTATTCTTGGTTGCAAAAAATCCAGAAACAAACAAATGCGAAGCTCCAGAATCAAACAAAGCGATCACGGTATTGAATTTACGAAACTTACCCGATCGACGTCGGGTCTTTGTGCAGCTCCTTCAGTGAAGTGGTTGACACGACCTCTGACCACGGATTGCGGTGCTTCTCCAGATTGGCCGTCAACTTGAGATGTTCCCTGATTGTTGCTCTGCACTGGTGTCTTGGCTGGTGTAGCTCCAAGGTTGAAGCATACTAGAGTTATTGTTCCCTTTTGGGGACATTGGTTGATGAAGTGCCCTGGCCGACAACAGGAAAAACAAACTCTTGGTCCACTATGCGGGTTGTTTCCTAGATTGGGGTTGGTATCATCGAGAGTTCGAAAATTACGCACCACTTGACGAGTCTTGAAGTTGGTGGAGGTGTCTGAAAGAGTTATGCGATGGAAAATAGTTAAACTGCTGCGAAACTGTTCTTATCTTCTGATGTAACTGGTGACTCCCTTGCTGAGCCATCCTGCGTTTACGTCTGTCTTCCAATTCTTTGCGCTTGTCTTCCAGAATCAAATCTTTGTTGACCAGCTCTTGGAAGTCTGGGAAAGTATGGACAATCAAGCTAATTTGCAATCCAGAAATCAGTCCCTTCAGAAAATGACTCTGACATGCCTTATCTGTGGGGACATCTTTACGTGGTATAGCGAGACAAGTGAGAAAATTTATTGAGATAGTCGATTCTTGACATCCCTCTTTTATTGAGTCTGAAACTCATCTTCTTCATATCTATGATTCCTTCTAGTACATGGTATTGGCGAAAAGCAGCTGAAAACTCTTCCCATGTAATGTTTTGCGGTGTCTCATGCGTTGCATAGAAGTTTTCCCACCATTCGGTAGCTATGCCTTTCATATGGTTAGTGGCATATAGAACCTTTTCATGATCGCTGCATTAGGTGATCAATAACTTTCTCTCAATGACACAAAGCCAATCGTCGACCAGGTAGATGAGACTGTCAAAAAACGTTGGTGGACAAGTTCTCATGAATTTGGCTAGCTTAGATGGTCCATGGTGACTATGAGCGACTAGGGCTCCATTGTGGTGATTATTATTGTTGTTCTGATTGTTCATATTCTGAATCTGATTCACCATGGAGTACATCATCTGGGTCTGATGTAACATCCCAAAGTTCTGTTACCAAAATAAAATTAATAAAGTTACTATTTTATTTGATTTTGTGAAATTTAAAAGAGATCTATTGCTTTTCTTGAATTTCCTAAATTCTAAAAGTTAAAAATAAATTTTATTGAGTTTTCTGCTATTTAATTGGATTTAAATTGAAAAATAAACTTTTAATTAATTTCTGGAATTTTCTGGTATTTAAAAATGCTTTTCCTATATTTCAGAAAATAAGTTTAATTACTGTACAAAAATAATATCTAAATTTAATTTTTAATTATTTTTATTAAGTTAAAAATAAATAAAGGAATTTCTCTAAATTTTTCTTGAATTTTTAAACACTATCTGTTATTTTCTAAAAATCCCTATTTGATTTTTGTAATATCTAGCAGTTAAAAATGAATTGCCGTTCTCAAGTAAAAGATAAATTTTTGTTGAAAATATTTTATTTAAGATAAAAATACACTATTGAACTACTCTAAAAAGTTATAGAATTTTTAGACTAATATTACTATTTTTCAAGTTTAAAAATAATTTTAAGCAATATAAAAATAATTACTGTATAATAATAAAATTATTATTTATTACTTTTATTATTTTATTTGCGTTCAGAATCTGGTGTTTAATATCTGTGATTTGTTTTGGATTTTTCGGAATTTATTTGCTATTTTTCCGGAATTAGTTAATGCTTTTCGAATTTTGAAAAAAAGAATATTCCTCGGAATATTCAATTTCTGATCTTGTGTCCAAAAATTCAGTAAAAATTCGGTCATAACTCCAATGACAATTAACGCCAAACCGAATTCTCGCTCGCTGCTATAAATTGAGCCGTAGCCTCCTCCTCATTCACGCATCCCATTCGCCAGTTCGCGAAAAGCCTAGGATCTCCTCTCTGTAATTTCTTCTCCTCCAACTCCGTGAGCGACGATCTCTCCATCGGTGCTCCATTGTCGTCAAATTTTACGGTGAGTTCATCTCAAGATTCTCTACATTTCTATTCAAAGAATTTTGATTTACCTATTGTTTCACCTCACCACAAAAACACCAACGACCTTCTACTAACTCGGTGACAACTCGTGACCCGATCTCTCCATCTGTAGCTCAGTTGTGCACCACATTTCTTGATGCGTTCTATAGAGATTCTCTACATTTCTATTCAAGCCAAATTTTGATATACATATTGTTTCACATCGACCACAAAAACAGACGGTCTTCTTACCGACTCCGTGAGAACTCGTGAGCAGATCTCCTCATCAGTTGATCCTTTGTGTACCAAAATTTATTGGTGAGTTCTGTTGAGATTCTCCATATTTCTATTCAAGTGGAATTTTGATTCACTAACTTTTCTGCAGGTCACATCTTCTTCCCAGAGTCAAGCAAGAACTCCGTCGAGCCGATCTCTTCATCTGTTGGGTAATTATGTGAGCCCTTTTACCTACATGTTCCTTTCAATATTATCTACCTTTCTATTCAAACAAAATTTTGAATTTCGCAATAATTCAAGACCTAGCTATGTCGTGCCATGTGGCCTTGAATCATTGCAGTCACCGCCACATCACCACATAGTCTACATGGCTGCCACCCAAGCGCCACCTCACTTTCTCTCTCCAAATCAATAGCCACATCATACCATGTGTATATTTCCTCTTTATCTTTGGAAAATCAATATATTAAATTCTGAAATTCGGAATTTAATCTTTTCATGTGACTTTCAACCTTCCGGAAATTCGTTCTCCCTCGTACAGACTCCGATTCCGTCGATTCAAATTCCTATATTCTTATAAAGTCGATATATTCCTTCCAGTATTTATCTTATAATTTTTGTATTTTATTTGGATCTTGTTTGAATATTATTTGAATTTAGATCGTTTATCGTATAGATTTGACGACTTGAAGCAGAGATTCGGCAGTTTGAGAACAACACATAACCAAGCAAGGCAAGTTATACCTTTGATCATATTTGATCCCAATATTTCAAATTATTTAAATTCTGTTTTAAATTATTATTGCATGCTATTTCTATTCAAGTAATTAAAATACCTGTTTTTAAATTATAGTTATTCCCATTGCCATTGTATAGACAACTTTGCTGTTGAATGAAACATACCTTGACACATTAGATAAAAATCTGGTTTATGCGATTAGTATGAACCGAACATTTTAGGAAAAATTATGCTTAGACATGCTTAGACAAAAAATGCTCGATTAAAATTTGGCCCAAATAATCAATTATTATTTAAAAGCCTATGACATTGGTTTGTCATGGAAGATTTTACAAATGACTTTGAAAAACAAAAATGAAAAGTTGGTTTGTACTTGGTGAAATGGATGCTTGGTGGTGCGAGTTTATGCAGGGCTCAATCCGGGTAGGTTTGAGGCCGGGGTTATTTTGGAAGTCGCCCAAGTCGATTAAGGACCGGTCTTGAGCCGCATCTTGCTAAGCCACATCGTACTACCACATGTCTGTATGGGCGGGACACAGCTAAATAATTTGTAATATTCCATCGTAGTTGTGCCATTTTGGGTGTGGGTGTCGGTTAGACAGTATTCCCACATGGCGCAAGAGGGGGCTTGAATCCGGCGGGTGGTTAGCACAATAGAAGCGAAACCTTAGCGAGGCAAGGCTACGGTGGGATGACGAATTGTAAAAGCCTTGACACGTGCTCTAGACTGCTTACCTAAGGTAGTGAGCAGTGGGATCGACGGATGCCAAACAAACTAGAGAATTCTTGTCTTGTGGGTAAAGTTGTACAACCTCTGCAGAGTGTAAAACTATTCGAATAGCCGTGTCCACGGTCATGGACATGCTGAGCAAAGCCACTCAAAGTTAGACTTTGATTTTGTTTTTAAAATGATTTTTGCAAATGATTTGAGGATGGTTAATCCTTGTGGTAAAATTGGGCGGTTAGCCATGTGATAGGAGGGTATCCATCACCATGTTTCATATGGAGGTTATCCTACTATAAAACATGAGAATTTATAAAAATGAATTTTAGTTATAGAATAACTGCTTTGGAACTTAGTAACAAATATTTAAAGAAAACATTGCTTTATGCAAATTGAACCAATAAACCTTCCTTTGATATATCTATGCATGCATTAACTCTGTTATTGGGTGTAACTTGCGAGCACGGTAGTTGTGCTCACCCTTGCTTCATGCAAATAAATTTCAGAGGAGAAGGACTTGGATCTCGGCGACTAGGCCGCTAGCCCGATCGATTGCACATGGCGAATCAATTTGGACTCAATACTTCTTCGTCTTCCACTGTGTTTGTTTAATGTTGGCTTGTAAGCCTTTCTTGTAATCAACTCTGATATTTATTAATAAAGTTGTGCGATTTATGTATGTTACCATATCTGTTTACTGTGTGAACTAGCTACTGATCATGGGACTAGTTGAAAATGCCTGAGAGGATTCTGGTTTATTACTCCGGTCAAGCGAAATAGTATCGAGCCATATCATTGTGAGGTCGTGACCTGAATTAGAATGGACATTAGTTGAAAACTTCAAAACCTATTTTATATAACAAGAAAAATAAATTGTTCTCTCCTCATCTTGGTCATCTATCTATCTTTAGTTCCTTCATGGTATTCTTTCTTACCTAATTCTCTCTTCACCGTTTTATAATATTAATTGGATCCTCTTTCCATTGAAAAGCTTCTATAGATGGTCAACACGGTCTTACCATTATGTTCAAGACCGCAAGACCTGGAACCATCAAGAAAACATCGTAAGGTCGTCAAGTCATTCAAGGACAACATGCAAGATTTACCGATGATTGCGATGTCAGCCTAACCATATAGTCTAAGTTTGCCAAGACTCATTCTGTGTATTGAGTGCTTTCACCAGCTTACAAATATCGATCGAGTAGAACGTTGTATTATTTCTTAACTTGTATCGTATGTCACTACTACAGAAAAGGTCATCACGAGCGGTTCGTAGCGGTCATCACGAGCGGTTTTGAGCCGTGCGAAATATTATATCACGAGATAACGGTGGTTATCACAGAGCGGTTGGCAAATCGTGATACTAATAATCCTGAGCGGTTCGTGGTTTGGCAAATGCGTGATTATATAATATCCTGAGCGGTTCGTTGTTGGAAAATGCGTGATCTTGAATAATCCTGAGCGGTTCGGTGAGGCAAATGCAGTGATTATGTAATATCATAAACGGTTCGTTGTTGGGCAAATGCGTGATACTACATAATCACGAGCGGTTCCGACCACGAGCAAATCTGTGATTATTAGTATCCTGAGCGGTTCGTAGTTGGGCAAATGCGTGATAAGAAATATCACGGTATTTCAACTACAAGCCGTCTATGGTTAAATATCACGAGCGGTTCGTTGTTAGAGCAAATCTGTGATAAGTCCTTTAACCTAATTGAATTTTTAGTATTTTCATTAGCCTCGGGAATTGCTAGCCATGCCCTCGAAAACTAGCAAGTAGAAACATGTCACGAAAATTGCGACAACTCAAAGTGATCATTTAACTCAAAATCAATTACAAAGAATGTTTCAAGTATATATTGTCGCTAGAGTTACAAATTGAATTACAACCAGTCAAAGTGAATTACAATATTGAATCAAGCTGTTTGAGTCGTTCATCGGTGTCGACGGCGTGAAACTCTCGTTGGTGTTAACTATATGCCTTGATGAAGCCACAGGCTCCCCTCGAATGTGCGTGACTGGTCCATCTCGAGTGCATTTAACTCTATGTTCAAGCCACAGCCGCTAGCGAGTAAAGTAGTAAGCATATATATTTAAATTTATAATTAGGAGATAATTATTACGAGATTGACAAACACGGGGATCGTTAGTCCTAGAAGCAATCAATAGCGCATATGATGGCATCGTAGAATGCGCATAGGTGATCTCGTTTTTCTTTGGCGGCCTTTGCAAAAATAGAATTACATATATATGCGCGGTCGATTCGAGGCGCAATATTACGGAATTATGATATATGATTATTGTGTTGTAGCGCGTCTGGAAATCGCATCACTGTGAGTCGATGTGGCGGTCGTTCCTTGTATAAACCTCCTCGGCAACATAGCGGATGAGCATTACATGATTCAAAAAGTTATCCTTGTCCATTTAAAGCGAAGGAAGACTACAATAGAGTTATGTGCGGAGGAAGACTACATACATCGAGTATTTCTTTAAGAATGGTGAAGTCGTGATTTTTGTTGAGTAGAGAATCAAGGTACAATACCATGTTCCTCTTTGGCACAAGAATCGGAAGAATCGATGGAACCTACTCGTGTATGTCGCTATAGTCATATAAACCTATGTTGAAGCGTAATTTGTATAGCAAATATTGAAGCACTTACTTACGGTTGTAGGGTACCATTATGTACTCCACATGCGTTACGAGCAAGCAATCCCATTTTATGTAATTCTCGGCGTAGGATCGTCTTGGTTGATTGTTTGCTCGGAGACCACGTGTGGTCGAGAAACCCACCGGTTCTTTGATTCGGCGAGCACGTTTCATAATGTATCTGTACATAAGCGATGAGTTATGATATTTATCGGTATCACGTGAGTGTAGAAATTGATTGCACACACTTACGATGTCGGCATCGTAGAAGTGAGCGTCGAGGCGGTTAGGTTGTATAAGTCATATAAGTCTTGAAGCCCACGGCGAAGTGGCGAGCTCGTGGAGAAAATGCTCCCTCCGTGTCGGCGGTGATTCGATATGACCCCCTTCGCCGGTCTTGCGCAAGTACCAATCATGCAATGCTTGACAAGCTACTCTGAACTCTTTATTTACTGCGCGAGACCAGCGGACTTAGAGGAGTATTTCACGGGTTTGGGAGGTGCCTTAATGTTCTTGATTTGATTTCTCCTTAGCGGCGGTGAGGGCGTCTTCCGTGTGGCGCCTCGAGGACCGATATGGTGACACGCTTTTCTTGTCCCTTTGTCGTCTTCTCGGCGGGAAGCGATGTGGCGGCCTTACGAAGCTTTGGTTGGGCGGACTCATCGGCGAGGTCCTATTGGAGAGCGGGGTCCTCTCGCCATCAGCGTCCTTGAAGGGTCGGTCGATGTCCTTCTTGGGCCTTTGGATAAAAGTGTGCGTGGCATCCCTAGTGTTCGATTTCTTCGTTGGGAATCTCGGTAGGATAGCCATGAAATTGTCATGGACCATGTCCACTGCACCTGGCGTAACCTGCGCCCGGTGGGCTGCCGTCTTTGCCCCTTCTGGTATGGATACACCATACCCGCCAGACCTCAATAGGAATCGACCCTACTATCCTCACTTGGAGCTTGCGGGCGTCGGCTCCTACAAGCGTACACAATTAGCTAAGGCGTCCTATAGGTCTATCTTTGGAGCACTCGAGAGATGTACATTACCTCGATGCCGTCGATCGGTAATTGCGTCGTCATGTCGAGAATTATGTGTGGGCCTGGCGCTACTCGATGTCGGCGGGACTTGCTCCCAAATTAACGAGGCGGCTTGCGCTGCATGAGTTGATTTACTTGGTTACGCAAGTTTGTTATTTGTTCTTGAAATTGTGAAATAATCACATGTTCCAACCGGCGTCGTCTTGGTCCTTGGATCTCTTCCTACTCCTATCGTGTCGGAGTTGTGTGGGAATCCATCCCTCCAAGGTACGTAAACCCCAACTCCTCGCGTGCGACCGGGTGCTCCTTGTTTCCCGAGTGTAGAGCGGTACATCATTCTCCTGTCTACTTGAAGGAACCTTGGGAACATCGCGAAGTCAATTCTTCACGCAAGAGAACATCATGTTATTGTAGACACCATGAAGTTATGAACTTATTAACAATTAAGTGGTTGAAAAATTTACAGACGTTGAGACAACGCCTCGTCTGCGGGTTTGTCGAGAGATGTTGCCGAAGGCGTGGTGATGCCCTCGCTCTTAACGAGGATCGGCGCGCTCGTCAGAGATCATAACAAGCGGTCGTGCGGCGGTCTAGTCCTCCGCCGCCCGCTGCGTGGCTTTACCGCGTACCAGTGGTGCCGAGTCTGTGGGGTGAGTGTTTGTGCTGGATAGCTCATGCGCGCACTTTGCTCTGAAATTCAGCCGTCGTCTTCATGCGCACGGCGTCCCATGTATCCGCGACAAAAATTGATCGTCGTGAAGGCGTCCGACCCGTGTTCACGTCTTTGCGTGACAAGCGAGGCTCTTGAAGGTCCTCCACGCGTGGGACATCGCCCGGCGGCGTGCCATCGCACTGCGTGCAGTACGCCGAGGAAAGTGAGCGAGGCGAAAAGTTCGATCCTGGCCCGGTCTCTCTGTACATCCGTTAGAGACTTCGAGTTGGGGTGGTGATGAGGACTCGTTCCTTGCAAGTACCCATGAGCGGTCGGAATCTCGCGGTTGCTTTCTTGGGACTCGGCGGGATCCGGCGTCAGCGACCTCGTGATCGTCATGCGGCGAGGGCAATTTGGATATTCCTCGCCTTCTCGCTGCGTACCACCTTGATCGGAGATCGAGGCGCATTTAGCGGCGTCGATGGCGGCGGCGAAGGCGGTGCCTCTGCCATCTAAACACTTGCTATCTATATAAGTTATATGCGCAATTATTACATAGTATATAAAATTGAGTTTGTACTTCAAATATTAAAAATTAACTCGTTTTGATCCATAGACAGTCTGGACTATCGTAAGTGAGTCATGCCGATGTACTCCGTTAGATGATATTAAAGATAGTAGTCAATATTTGAATGTCCACAAAAGCATTCGGATCTCGGGAACCATAGGACATTTGTGGGCAAGCAATGCAAAAATTGTTTCATAAAGGCATTAATCACAATAGCAAGAGTTCTACACGCTCTTGGCATCCATGAAAAAAATCTAGATCGTGCAAATCCAAAATAGCACCAAATCCTAACAAATCGCAACCAAAATACGTTATAATATACTACGTTTTAGTCTAATTAGCAAATCCAGCGTGGATCTACACCATATAAGAGAGCGTTGATGATAAATACAATGTTATGCCCAACATTAGAAGGAGATCAACCATAAGGAGCATAATGTACATATGATTGATTATGGAGTGTGCTCTCGAGAGAGAGAGTTGCAAAGGAACTAGCCTTTGCCATCTCAACCCCATTGTCAATAATCTTCATAAATTGAACTAAACAACACAAATTCACAACTTGAGCTCTAAATAATGCTTAACTACTGCATCTAAAGATAGCAAAGCCAATAGACCACTCAATAAAATTATGATTAACCCCGATACATGCTATGGATGAGACTATGTAACACTTGAAAATGAACCACTACAACCACGGACATGCAATCGACAAAATACTACTACCAATGACTTTTAAGTTTCACCAATGTCCTTTGTATTTCTAGAAATAGGTGTTACAACACAATCGGTTGGGGCATCAAATATTTTAAATGCTACAAAACACCCATGATCAAGCCGAAAACTACCGACAACTTATTGGCACACCTCGCATCCCGCACTAGAGCTCAAGTATGAAATGATTATCGGTTCAATCTCGATGTTGACCATTATCATCATTGAGCAAACCAACCAAAGCCCACAGTTCAAAATGCAATTTCTTGAGATACGAAATAAAACACATATTGAGAATCAACTAGCTTGCAAATATGTATAAAAGTAAAGGCTTCCACATGGGTTGACCAAAATGAGGATCCCAAATCGCATGAGCAATAGGCCTTACGTGTAAAGGATCACTGTATCCATGATTCAAAATTTCCTTGCCAAGCTACATGAAGCAGATTTCCGGATGTCCATAGAAAGATTATTGCTAAGCGCCCAAAGTGAGAAGCAAAATGTTACGATAAAGGCGTTCCTCGATAATATCATCATGACTTTCGAAATCATGTGCGGTAGCAATACCAAACCAAATCTGACGAGTAGTGGGGTCAAGTTAGTGGTGAGTCATCTGGATCATGCGTGAGTTATGGGGGCGTTGTTGCCTATCTGTGTGTATTTAAGCGGTTGTTGGTGAACCCGAACAGGCAATACGAAGAAACAATTATTTGAGATGAGAGTCCGATTCTCGCGTGTGTTTTCTTTCCTCCGCAAAGAAATTGCCTCAAGCGAGTCCCGTTCTCTCTGGTTCTTGCGTGTGTTCTAGAGTCCAGATTCTTTGAGTATTCAATGCGTGTGTGTGTTCTAGGCAAAGCCAACAATTGGAATCTGAGAGGCGTGTGTGTGTGTTCTAGGCAAAGCTACGAGTTCTTATATGCAAGAAGAAGACTTAGAAAGAACAAAGTTTGGATCGCAAAAGTATGCTTAGGCACAATACTCACTTTGGCCAGGTAGGGCTCGAGGCGGCGTTGGAGGCGCTGGGTCGAGGCCTTGGGTCGGGAGGAGGCCCGCCGGGGTCGGGAGGCCTTAGACTCGAGGGAGGCCAGCGGGCTCGGGGGCCAGGGGTCGGGGCCGGGCTCGGGAGGCGCCGGGAGTCGAGGCCAGCCCGAGGTCGGGAGGAGGAGGCGCCGGGGTCGAGGCCTTAGGCTCGGGGAGCCTGGGCGCAGAACTCGGGGAGGCCGGGGTCGGGGAGGAGGCGTCGGGGTCGGGGAGGTGTTCGGAGAGGAGGCGGCGAGGGGCGACACCGATAGGGTTAGATCAAAACCCTATCGGTGTCGTAACCTATATAATCAACACGCATCACAGGCGGTTCTCGAGGGCAAATGCATGATGTGCTTTATCCTGAGCGGTTCCCTCAGAACCGTGCAGCGATCTGGCTATCCTGAGCGGTTCTTGAGAAGCCGTGCGTGATGCGTAAGCATCCAGAGCGGTTCACTCAGAGCCGTGCGTGATATTCCACATCCTGAGCAGTTCCCTCTAGAACTCGCAAATGCGTGATCTTGTAAACATCCTGAGCGGTTCTTGAGTGAACCGTGCAGTGATGTTCCATAAACACACTAAATTTTGCAAATAAGCCCTCGTGTTTTGTGAAATTACAAAGGGTCCTCAATTTATATCATTAGGTCCTTGGGGCCAAAAATCTTTTAGATTAGACCTTAGAATTAACACATTTTGTTCTAACACATGGAAATCACGCAAATTAAACCCTAGAAGAGTTACGGTTTTGTTATTTAGTATTAAAGGATTTATTTAATCACTAAATTTGTTTTTACGCTATGAAAATTCGCAAATTAGCATACTCATATGTTTCTATGCTTAGTAAAGTGGATGGTTAAGCATTACAAGCCCGATAAGCCGGGGTCTCACGGTATCGACAATTGACAATTGTCATCAATTTAAAGATCATAAGTCCATAACACATTAACACATGACAATGGAATAAATTAGTTAATTACAATGGAGTAAATTCTTAATTAAAATATAGCCCTTCATGATGATCGTGCGCATATAGCTAGCTTCCTCACTTGGGTTCTTCCTCGAGCGATCTCAGTCTCCAGAAGGTGGCAACTCGTCAAATTGATTGTATTCTTCCTCGTCCACTACATTCTCAACTCAGACAATCCTCCTTTTTCCATGAAGAACTACGTGGCGCTTCTTATTTGCGAATCGGTTACATAGAAGACTTGAACAACTTGGTTGCTTGATGCGAATGGTTCGTCTTTGTATCAAACCGTTCGAGGTCCACGGTAGTGACGCCGTACTTGTCGACCTTCACTGTGGGAGATGGACCCAGCGGCACCGAAATAGGGGATCTTGAAAAGCACGTGGTCGATCTCCCATATCTCCTCTATTTGCCCATAATCTGAGCTCCTCGGCCCATCGATCTTGAATGCATCTATCACGGACACATTATTACACCTTTGTGCTCTTCCTATCACAATGCCAGTATAAAATGTGTACCCATTTATGTCGTATCCTTGCCATGTGACAATTATGGCTGTGGCCCTCTTGCCAACCATAGCGCGTATCATCACTTGATGACCTCCAGAGTGATTAGCGCCTTTAACCATTCGTTGAGCAAGCGGTTGTGCTCTCACAGTGATCAAACCTCCGGCCAGTCTGGATTACATTGGCGTACCATGTCTTTGTGCTCGTCGATGTGCGGGGACACTTGGGTCATGTGTTGCAAGGCCGTGAAATGGGCTTGGCGTGCGTATCGGATCGGGAGTGATTGATTTCCTTCCGATGGTCCGATACCATCAGTCTCCCTCATGGCGAGATAGAGGCACACAATCGGATCCACGAGCCATGTAGTCGACGCGAGAACTCAATGACCTCTTAGTTGCATAACCTTGATGATCTTGCCCTCGGTCGAGATCGATTCCGTCACGTAGGACTTGAGAATTCCCATGTACCTCTCGAGCGGGTACATATGGCGTAGAAACACAGGGCGCATATCTTTATCTCTTTCACAAGGTGAACAATGAGATGGACCATGATATCGAAAAATGACGGAGGAAATACATCTCAAGATGACCGAGTCTTCACTACCTCGGCTGCGAGCATCTAGTCCTTGGGGATCGATGACCTTGAGCAATTGAGTTGAAGAAATAACCTGACCTCAAGATTGCCACTCGGACCTTGTTGACAAGATACTCTAATTACAGCGAGAAGCATTTGTGTCATCGGCACCCGACAATCATGCGACTTCATACCAATTAATTTCAAATCTTGCATAGAAACAAGTTTCTTAATGTTAGCGGAGTAACGAGCGGGACTTTCACCGTGCAAGCTCAGCGCAGATTCATTTCTCTCGGCCTTGGGCCAGTGTAGCAAGTTTGGGAAGATACGTTCGTCTGTATCGGTCTCTTTCGGTGCTAACTTTCGGTCCTTATGTTCATATCGACCAAGTCACGCCGATGCGTTAACACCATCCTTTGTTTTGCCACTAATGTTGACAAGAGACCAATCAAGCTATCACATACATTCTTCTCTCGTGCATAACCCGATCGATGGCGAACTTCTAAGTACTCCCAATAAGGCAAGTCCCAAAAATTGGCCGCTTCTTCGGATGTTCTTCTCACGGGTTCTTAATTTCGTCCCTTCCCAAGCACAACATCGATATCCTTAACCATATCATAGACCTCTTTCCCACTAAAAGCCCTTGAAGTGAACCGTCTTCCTTATTTCCGTCGAATTGTTTCTTCATCTTGCGGTATGGGTGACTCCTCGGAAGGAACCTACGGTGGCGCATATACGATTTCTTGTGAGTTGTTCGACCATACACTCTCCGTAGCATCTAGCGGTGCGAGACGGGCTTTGGCTCCTTTTGTCTTTGAAGCCCGATATGTTACCAAGGGCGGAAAATCATTGATAGTGCGAGAACAACATGGCGCGTAAAGTGAAGTTCTCTCGTTTATCGCATCCCATACACTACCCTTAGTTCCACGGTGTCACAAGATCTTCCGACAATGGTGCTAGGTACACATCAATATCATTCCCGGTTGCTTGGCCCTTGGATAAGTAGTGTCATCAAAATGTATTTCCGCTTCATACACGACCAAGGAGGAAGGTTGTACATACATAGATTCACGGGCGGGTGCTATGTCGGTTGCTCATGTTCTGCGAAAGGATTCATTCCGTCCGTACGGGTTTTTTTAAAAAAAAAAAATTTTTAAAAAAAAAAGGGGGGGGGTTTTTCCCTTCCAAAATTTTTTGGAAGTTTTAAAAGGGAATTTTGGGGGCCCCCAAAAAACCCCAAACCCAAAACCCCCGGGGGAAAAGGGGGGGAAAAAACCCCCCTTTTTAAAAAAAAAAAAATTTTTTGCCTTTAAAAAATTTCCAAAAAAAAAAAAAAGGGGGAAAAACCCCCAAAATAGGAAAAAAAAAAAAAAAATTTTCCCCCAAAAATTTTTGGGGGGGAAAAAACCCCAAAAAAAAAAAATAAAAAAGGGGGAAAATTTTTTAAAAAAAAATTCCCAAAAATTTTTTTTTTTAAAACCCGGGGAATGGGTTGGTTAAAAAGGGGCCCCCCAAAAAAAAAAAAAAAAAAAAAATTAAAAAAAGGGAAAAAAAATTTTAAATGGGAAAAAAAAAAAAAGGGGGGGAAAAAAAAAAAAAAAAAAGGGGGGGGGGGGGAAAAAGAAAATTAAGTAAAATATAAATTTTTGTTGAAAATATTTTATTTAAGATAAAAATACCCTATTGAACTACTCTAAAAGTTATAGAATTTTTAGACCAATATTACTATTTTTCAAGTTTAAAAATAATTTTAAGCAATATAAAAATAATTACTGTATAATAATAAAATTATTATTTTTACTTTTATTATTTTATTTGCGTTCAGAATCTGGTGTTTAATATCTGTGATTTGTTTTGGATTTTCGAATTTATTTGCTATTTTTCCGAATTAGTTAATGCTTTTGAATTTTGAAAAAAGAATATTCCTCGAATATTCCTTTGCTTCTGATCTGCGTCCAAAAATTCAGTAAAAATTCGGTCATAACTCCGTGACAATTACCGCTAAACCAGATTACTCCTTTGTGCTATAAATTGAGCCGTAGCGGCTCCTCCTCATTCACGCATCCCACTCCAGCCAGTTCGCGAAAAGCCTCCGGATCTCCCTCTTCTAGCTCTTCTTCTCCAACTCCGCGACAACTCCGTGAGCGATTTCTCCATCCGGTGCTCCATTGTCGTCAAATTTTCCCGGTGAGTTCATCTCAAGATTCTCTACATTTCTATTCAAACCAAATTTTGATTTACTATTGTTTCACCTCGACCACAAAAACAAGCGGCCTTCTTCTCCAACTCGGTGACAACACCGAGCCCGATCTCTCCATCGTAGCTCAGTTGTGCCACATTTTACGGTGCGTTCCTATATAGATTCTCCACATTTCTATTCAAGCCAAATTTTGATATACATATTGTTTCACGTCGACCACAAAAACAAGCGGTCTTCTTCTCCAACTCGTGAGAACTCCGTGAGCAGATCTCCTCATCAGTTGATCCTTGTGTACCAAAATTTATTGGGGAGTTCTGTTGAGATTCTCCATATTTCTATTCAAGTGGAATTTTGATTCACTAACTTTTTCACCACCGGTCACATCTTCTTACCCAAGTCCGGCGAGAACTCCGTCGAGTCCGATCTCTTCATCTGTTGGGTAATTGCGTGAGCCCTTTTACCTACATGTTTCTTTCAATATTATCTACCTTTCTATTCAAACAAAATTTTGAATTTCGCAATAATTCAAAGACCGTCATCGTGCCATGTGGCGCCAAATCATTGCTGTGTCACCGCCACATCACCACATAGTCTACATGGCTGCCACCCAAGCGCCACCTCACTTTCTCTCTCCAAATCAATAGCCACATCATACCATGTGTATATTTCCTCTTTATCTTTGGAAAATCAATATATTAAATTCTAAAATTCGGAATTTAATCTTTTCATGTGACTTTCAACCTTCCGGAAATTCGTTCTCCCTCGTACGGACTCCGATTCCGTCGATTCAAATTCCTATATTCTTATAAAGTCGATATAGTCCTTCCAGTATTTATTCTATAATTTTTGTATTTTATTTGGATCTTATTTGAATATTATTTGAATTTAGATCGTTTATACGTATAGATTTCGACGACTTCGGAGAACCGGAATTCGACGCCGTTTGAGAACAACACGTAACCAAGCAAGGCAAGTTATACCTTTGATCATATTTGATCCCAATATTTCAAATTATTTAAATTCTGTTTTAAATTATTATTGCATGCTATTTCTATTCAAGTAATTAAAATACCTGTTTTTAAATTATAGTTATTCCCATTGCCATTGTATAGCCAACTTTGCTGTTGAATGAAACATACCTTGACACATTAGATAAAAATCTGGTTTATGAAGTAGTATGAACCAGAACATTTTGGGAAAAATTATGCTTAGACATGCTTAGACAAAAAAATGTTCAGTTCCGGGAATTTGGCTCAAATAATCAATTATTGTTTAAAAGCCTATGACATTGGTTTGTCATGGAAGATTTTACAAATGACTTTGAAAAACAAAAATGAAAAGTTGGTTTGTACTTAGGCGAAATGGATGCTTGGTGGGTGCAGGTTTATGCACGGGCTCAATCCGGGTAGGTTTGAGGCCCAGGGGTTATTTTGGAAGTCGCCCAAGTCAGTTAAGGACCGGTCTTCGAGCCGCATCTTGCTAAGCCACATCGTACTACCACATGTCCTGTATGGGCAGGACCTGGCTAAATAATTTGTAACATTCCATCGTAGTTGTGCCATTTTGGGTGTGAGTGTCGGTTAGACAGTATTCCCACATGGCGCAAGAGGGGGCTTGAATCCGTCGGGTGGTTAGCCCAATGGAAGCGAAACCTTAGCGAGGCAAGGCTACGGTGGGATGACGCATTGTAAAAGCCTTGACACGTGCTCTAGGCGCTTACCTAAGGTAGTGGCAAGTGGGATCGACGGATGCCAAACAAACTAGAGAATTCATGTCTTGTGGGTAAAGTTGTACAACCTCTGCAGAGTGTAAAACTATTCGAATAGCCGTGTCCACGGTCATGAACATGCTGAGCAAAGTCACTCAAAGTTAGACTTTGATTTTGTTTTTAAAATAATTTTTGCAAATGATTTGAGGATGGTTAATCCTTGTGGTAAAATTGGGCGGTTAGCCATGTGATAGGAGGGTATCCATCACCATGTTTCATATGGAGGTTATCCTACTATAAAACTTGAGAATTTATAAAAATGAATTTTAGTTATAGAATAACTGCGTTGGAACTTAGTAACAAATATTTAAAGAAAACATTGCTTTATGCAAATTGAACCAATAAACCTTCCTTTGATATATACATGCATGCATTAACTCTGATTATTGGGTGTAACTTGCGAGCACGGTAGTTGTGCTCACCCTTGCTTCATGCAAATAAATTTCAGAGGAGAAGGACTTCAGATCTCGACGACTAGGCCGCTACTGATCGATTGCACATGGCGAATCAATTGGACTCAATACTTCTTCGTCTTCCGCTGTGTTTGTTTAATGTTGGCTTGTAAGCCTTTCTTGTAATCAACTCTGATATTTATTAATAAAGTTCTGCGATTTATGGATGTTACCATATCTGTTTACTGTGTGAACATGCTACTGATCATGGGACTAGTTCAAAAATGCACAGAGGATTCTGGGGTGTTACTCCCGGGTCCGACATCTGAGCTGCCATGAAAGCTCCAAAATTATGCAAGTCGATTGGGGGTGCTTAAGGTGGAACTGCTCCTACGGGGGTTTGCTCGTTGCCTACTAACACAGGGGTGCAAAACCACTTGCAGCAGCTTGACGAGTCTGAACCATCTGCTAAAGCTCCATAGGTTAGATAAGGTAGTAAGCTCAAGATGAGTTAGGAACTAGGCAGGGGTAGGTTAAACCCAACAAACACAGCTCAAAAAAGCTCAACTAAAATACTTACATTAATTAAGATCTTAGCGTGACAGCAATAAATGTCTAAGGACCTTTGCAGCTCATACTCACACACAAGAAAACAAGAACAAGCTTAAACATATAATCTACCGCCTAAAGGGTGACTCTCCTAACCTTAAAACTGGCTAAACCTAAAAACTCAAGCGGACTACTCGATGAGATAGCCTCCATAGTGCTTACGGTGCTCCCATCTGCTGTAGACCTGGAACTGTGCTGGCAACCTTGCGAACTGGTCTCGGTGCCCCGGTACTAGTGCATCAGGAATAGGCATCCTTGGTGCAGGCAAAGCTGGCTCCTGCGGCTCTGCAGCCTCTACTGGTTCCTCCGGCTCTACGGCCTCTACTGGCTCTTCAGCTTCTTCAGGGTCTTCTTCTCCGTGATCCTCCTTGTGCTCGTGCCGACCTTAGAGAGTCCCTTCCTGAATGGTGATCCTTTCTTCTGCTCTCTGTAAGGTCTCGTAGGCGCACTCCAGCTCTGTAGCAGCCAACTCCAGTTACTCGTCCTGAGCAGCAGCAAACTGGGCAAGATGCACCACGGTGGTGTTTCTCTCTCCATCTGTAGATGGGTAACGTGCGAGAACATCTCTTTGAGAAGTGCGAGGTGGTAGCGGAAGACGGTATCTCAAGCTCATGGCGTAGATGTTCTGAGATCCTTAGGATAGCGAGGCACGAAGACTCTTGAATTGCTTCGATCCAAATCATCCTTTGCACTGAGATGTTCAGGGGTCGACTTGATTTGGTGTCCTTCAAGGGGTAGATAGTCAAATGGCAGATCACTCCACGGTATCGACCGTTCAATACCCAGTTGCTACCACTATACATCGGACGGTCGAATCCTTCAAGCACTTGCAACATCTTCCAAAGACCAGCGGCAAGCCCTCCCTTGCGCTCACCATAGTTATATAGATGAGGTATCTAACAAGACAGACAAATGGATAAGAACAACTATAAAATAGCGGGGAGGGGACAAATTCTGACAATAGTTGAGTCAAGAATCTTGCAAGTTAATTTTGCTTTAGAAAATAGTTTGGACACTCTAAGACAGACGATCTAACTAAGGTTAGGACCTACAGTAAATATGGCTCTGACACCACCTCTATCGAGACCCAAAAATGCAATTCTGAACCATCTGTGTATAATGCACTAGTCCAGAATCACGCTAGTACACACAGTGTCAACACAGATGAATATCGATCCACACAAGACGATTAATAGAATAAACGACTAATTTGAATAGCAAATAATAGTTTTAACCTTATAGCCGAGTTTACATTTATTAAGCCTCGCAGGGCTGAAAATAAATAAAATAGCAGCAGTGGAACAAAATTAAACTCCAGCGGAATTCCATCAATTCATCACAGGTAACCGACTTGGATCAAGACCCTAACGATCAACATCTTCGTAGAACTCCTCCTCAAATGCAGGTGAAGACTCCTCCACTTCTGTTGGTTGTTTGAAGCAACCATGAGTACACAACCGTACTTGTATGTCATACTACAGAATGCAATTTATAGATAATGGCTTATTCCAAAGGAATGGCTTCTGTGGTTATTTTGAATAAAGCAACATTTGTAATTGAATATGAATACTAAATTGAGAACAATATTGAAAATAAATAAACAATAATAATTTGATTTTTTTTTCAAGCATTGACACTCTCGATGTGCTTTACTGCAGTCCAATCGATAAACACAGCGCTTGGCACGACACACACCGTTGGATAGGGAAGCGGTGAACCGTCCTGCGATGTGAGAATCACACCTCCAGCCCATCACACAGCCTAACCTACAGCCTGAGTTGTCAATATCAAGACTCCATAACTTACTAAGTTAGTTCCATCCCATACTAGGCGTGTGGTCGTACAGTAAGACTCAGTTCAATGGCGCACAAAGTTAAGTCCTTAGTTGACCAAGGCAAGACTTTTCAATTCTAACTAAATTTCACACAGACTAATATTCACATGCGCACAGCTTACACCGTATCACAAAGTATCTAGCACTTGCCTCAATCTAAATCTTTTCCTACCATGTTGGTTAAGTGCAACACATGCCATCAACGAGTAATAGCACATAGCACACATAGTTTTATCACACAGTTCCTCAATCACTTAGTCAAGTTTATATTTGCAACTCACATGAGATGATGACTCGTAGCATAGCTAAGCAATCGACTCATATATAACCAACCCATATTGGTGCTACGATAATACCAACTAATAATAAACTAACCTAGGGTGACAAAAGATCATGATATAACAATAGACAAGGTGGATGTAACAAATTGGATTAATAATTTACACAAAAGCATTTAAATAAATACTTAAAATAAAATACAATAATTTGAATCAAAATATTTTAAAAACTGGGTGCAATATGATCAAATGTATAACCTGCCTTGGAATAGGTATAGGTACTGGTCTAGATCTTGGTGTACTCTGAAGAATTAATGTCTACTCGTAAACGAAATAAATAAATAAATAACAGAGATAAAAAAATCCAAAAATTAAATAAAATTTTTAGATAAATAGATCTCGAATTTTGGAATTTGAATAGGCTCAATTGGAGTTTGGATGAACAAGATATGGCCTTTGAAAGATCAAAACTCAATAAAATACCCTAAATTTGAATTTCTGGAATTTCCAAATTATTTTTCTAAAGAAAAATCCAGATTATGACGTCAGTCCTGAGATTTTCAGAATTAAAAGAAATCAGAGAAATCTAACATGTGGGACCTACATGTCAGCGACTCGGCTCACGGTAGACCAAGTCCACCGAGCGACTAGATCTGGGCTGGGTTGGACCGTGCCACGCACGTGCTGACGGGTGCCACATAGGTGACGCGTCGATGACACGCAGCAAAGGTGCTGATGTGGCTGTCAACGTGGACATCCACGTCAGATCGGCGGCGGCGGAGCTCTGGAACGTTGGGTCAACGACGAACGGTGGCGGCTCGCCCGCGGTGAGTGGTAATGGGAGGTAGAGAATGCGATGGCGAAACCGATGAGGTGCTCACGGGTACTAGAGAACGAATGAGGCGGTCAGCGGCAAGGTCGAAGCGAAGCTTGGATCTCGGGCCCGACGGCGATGGCGTTGGAGAGGTCCTCCGGCGAAGATGAAGGCGTCTTCGAGATGCAGGTGATGCGGCGATCCCAACGATGACCTCCAACGGCGACAAGGAGGGCTGGAACGGCGACGGTGGCGAGGAGATCCTTCGACCGAACTTGAAGACGAAGATGAAGGCGATGGTGCTACGCGGTGAAATAAGGGCGACAGCTAGGGTTTTGAGGGTGGCCCGTCATGGGGTTCGCCTCCCGATGGTCCTCGGGACCTTAAATAGCCCTAGGAGGCGTGTCCGATCTGGACTCAACGGAAAGGCGGTGGAGCTACGATGCAGGGCAAACACGGCTAGGCCCGGCGCTAGGATTGGCGACGCAAGGTTGTGAGGCGGACCACCCACGGACAAGAGAGAAGCGGCGCGGACTTCTTGTAGCGAGCGCGTCACGAACAATCCTGATCTGACAGTGCAACCTCAATCGGACGGTGACAGATGAAAGGGCTGAGCGCGTGCACGTGAAGAGAGAGGAAGGGAGAGGCTGGCATGCGGGACCCACATGTCGATCGAGGCGAGCGTCTTGTGGCGGCGAGCTACAATGATTTGCCCACTGCGATGGTCAGAAATAATAGGGTTGGGTTTTGGCCCGATTACTGTTCTGAGATTTTAAATTAGTTTTTCTTTTTATAAAATACCAGAAAATCCAAATAGCAATTAGAAAATAGCAAATGAACTTGAAAAAAAATTCTAGAAACTATATCCAAGCACATAGAATCCAAATAAGATAGTTTTGACAACTGTTGATGTTAGGATTAATTATATTAAATTATTTTGATGCTAAAAGTCCATATTAAGCTTTAATTAAAAATTCAAATAAAATCCAAATGTTGAATTTTCCAGCTACTAACTAATAAAATATTTTAAAATGCTCAGAAAATTGGGATGTTACAATGACCCGCTCAGATGAGGTCGCTCTGACCGATCTATACGCGCATCTTGTTAGCTATGAGGTGTGAAAGGAACATCAGAACACAAAGGTCCAAGTTGTTTCATCTGCCAATAATGTGACCCGAGGAAGCTGCAATGGAGGACGTGGCCGTGGCCGTAATAATGGCAATAGCTACAACGGTGTAAACCGATCTTCAAATTGGTCTGGCAATAACAGTAACTCTAGCAGACCAACTTGTCAATTAAGGTTGTGGCAATTATGGACATGATGCTCTTCGCTGCTACCATCACTTTGATCGTTCATACCAGTCAGAAGATCAACTGTGTGTGGCAGCAGCAACTTCCACAGGAACATACCAGGTTGATATAAATTGGGACGTTGACAGTGGAGCTACGGATCACATCACAAGTGATCTGGACAGGCTCTCGGTTTATGATTCCTACAAGGGTGGAGATCAAATTCAAGTTGCAAATAGAGCAGGTTTGTCTATATCTCGTATTGGTCAATCTACTACTTATGGTCATGGTTGTACTCCCCTTTATCTCAAAAACATCCTGCATGTCTCTAAAATAAAGAAAAACCTTCTCTCAGTTGATAAGTTTGTTATTGATAATGATGCATTCTTTGAGTTTCATCCAAATTACTTTTCGTCAAGGATCAGGCCGCAAAGAAAGTCCTTCACGGCAGATCTACCCAGGATGCATACAAATAGGAGGCAGCAGCCAACAGCCAATGTGCAAACAAAAGTACCGACAGGGCTGTGTTATTCTACACTGCATTCCAGGTCTGGTCCATATTTTAGATTGACTTGAACTGAGTGACGTACACAACACACATGGTTCACTCACTAATTGGATTAATTTATAAGTTCTTGCGGTGCTAAGGTTAGAATTTTGGATGTAAAATGGGTTCACGCTAGCTAGTCCTACTTACTGATTTTGTTGTTAATTTGACTGAGACTAATGCCGTGGTACCGGGGATAGGGTTACCCTCACCGGCGAACCCATTAGGATTTGAATTCCACCCTATGCTATACTTTTTATTTAGAAAGTTTAAAATACGCTTTGTAATTATTTGGAGCTGAAATGTTGTAACATATAGTAGATGCTAAGCTAGGTTGATCGTTTATTGTTTAGAGTGTATTCCCTCTATTAGAAATGGCAGCATATCCTGTACAGCCTTCTACATGGTATTAACTTGAAGCCCACCTCCTGAGCCATCCGATCATGATTCAATGGCCCGCATGCAGGCAGAATTGACCCCCACTGATGGCAGTTTTTGCCGACACCCCCTCACTGACCACCAACAAACATCCGCCACTCTTTTATGAAAACCCGCTTGCATCCGTTATGTCCCGACACTCCTATCGAGTAACCGCTTCTTGTGAGTTCGATGTAGCGATTACTATAAACAATATTTAGAAATATAAGAACGAATCGAAACGCGATAATAGATTGAGCGGAGATATTAGGATACTTCATACTTTGCTTTATTGTTTCTTAAAATTATGTTATAATGGTTGGGGGTCCCTCTCAACCCTGATAGAGTTTTCAATAGACTGCATATATATAGACCAACTTCTGATCCAGACCAAGAGTTTCTTAACAACTTCACCTTCTACCATTTGACCATCATCCAGCCCCCCATCCACCGTCACCGCCACCTCCGCCCCCCGTCAGGCGTCGCTAAACCAAATCGCACGTGTGATACGACTGATGCTGCCGCTACCATTCTCTGCGACGCATAAACCGTCATCTGTCTCCTCCCCATAGTTCCGAAACCGAGCGGATCAGCTCCCCGCAACCGTCACCATCATCCTGTTCCAAAATTGAGGTACGGTGTATATTATGCCCATTTGTGAATTGTGAGTTTTTGACATCTAAAATTCTGGTGGAACATTTGGAGTTTGAATTCTTGTGCAAATTTTAGTATTTTCTTAGCAATAGTCATGGAATGGATGCTGACAGTTACTCAAATTTCATGTTCCAGGTTTTTGGAAATTTGAGGTTCCGCTAACAGTCCGCATGGTAAGTGACTTTGGTGAGGAAAGGCTCCGGGAAATATATTACATTATTAAAATAATATAAAAAAGCCACTGCATTTGCTCTCAAAGGCTAAAAATCCATGCTAATTGGTGGAAATAGAGAAAAAAAAAACTATATTGTCGATTGTGATTTGTTCATATTATGATGGTGGAGATCGGTTAGATATATATTAGGGCTAGTTAATACAGTTGTATAAGAAATAAAATTATATTTTCAATCGTGTATATTATGGTAGTCTAAATATCTAGTAGCGGAATTATACAGGAAATTTGACTAGTTCTAAGGATTTTGTTGGATGGGTTTTGAGTTTTCTTCTAATAAGGCAAGAACCTGATGCAATGTGTATGCAGTACCTGCTGGTAGTAGTAGCAAGACATGCTGCAGTGTCAAATATAACAGTTGAAGAACCAGATCATCGGGCACGACTTGCACATATAAGCTCTACCCAGGATACATACACAATTACGGACAGTAAGCAGCAGCAATGCGTATATGCATATATATCCAAGTACCGACAGGGCTGTATTATTCTACACTGCATTCGAGGTCTAGAATTTTGGACTGTTTTGACCGTATGCCACACGGAAATTCCCGTTCTGACCCCTCTAACTGCGAAATTCCCATTTTGACCCCATACATACCTGCTGCGTCGGTGGCATAGCAGGCGACCTGCTGCCGTCTTGGGACCGCAGCACTCTGCCGTCGCCCATGGCGGCAGTGGCAAAGACACGCCACTGTCAAAAAAATCTGAAAATCTAATTAATAATACTTGTTCGAAGAATTTTTAAATATACTAAATGAGCTCCAAAAATTATGAAATTTTTTATGGACTCTCCTGGTATACTGTGCTTGCTTGTGTAATTTTTTCAAATTTTTATAAATTTGTCTTTTCTCTGCATAATTCTTTGAATTCAAATATTTGTAGGAATTTTATAATATAGAAACTGAGGTCCAAACATTATAATTTTTTTTCCAGACTACCTACATAGAGGAATTGATTGTGTAAATTTTACATAATTTTATATGCTCCGAACTTATCTCGACAAATTGAGGATCTAGGTCTGGAAATTAGGACGAGACGTTTCGAAAATTAGAGTTTCATGATTTCATGTGACTTGAAATGTGTGAAGTTTACTACCACAACATGACTATTCTTGGTCGCTATGGTTCTTGATCATATTTTTGAAGATGCTGAGAAATTAACTGAAAGTGCTGAGAACGTTGTGATTACGAAGATGCCATAAAACATAGAAGAATTGATGTCGATGTGAATGGTTATTTCTGGGATTCCATCAGAAGAGGCGTACTTACAATATAGTATTGTTTTGATGGCTCAGCGGAGGCACAGAACCAGAACTATATTGCAGTCCGACGACAGAAGCACGTTACATGTGGTCACGTAGCATGATGGTCCTTTCGGTCTGACCTACTGCGTGGACCGGGGCCATTTGCTCTTCCTTCCGAGCTCGGCGTTGTACTGCTCTCCGGCTGCCCTGGCCTCGGCCGTCATTTTCCGCTTTTTCTCTTGCTCCCTCTCGCGTGCCTCGCGCTCCCTGCGCCTACACGCCTCGAGATGGGCCTGCGTCTCCCGGCGGATACGCTCGTTATGCTCCTCAGTTCGACTCTCCTCCCGGATCTCGCGTCCCCTTTCGGCATTCCACTCCTCGAAGTCGAAGTGCCACCGGTCGTGTGGGTGGATCTCTAGGTTGACCCACTTGCAGAAGCCACACAGATGCTCCGGGGACTACGGGTAGATGGGAGAGATTGTAAGTGCGTATTCGAAAGAGAGTTGAAGCGGGAACCTCGTAAGTACTTCTTCTGCATTTGCCGATAGCTTTTACGTATCCCAACGGCGGTCGGGATAGTCGGAGGAGTAGTTGGACCACCCGATGCGCATGCCGAGGTGAGACACAGCATCCCTAGCTTGTTCGGCCCGTGCCGTAGAAGCCCGAGCTAACTCGCGGATCTCGTCCCATTGTTTCTGCCTCTTGTCCATCCCGGCGTGACGAAGCAAGCACCGGTGCAGCGTTGGGTTCGGTTGTGTAGTAGATGTCTTCTACCTCCTTTTATAGGCCACAGGGTTGGCATGGTGTGGTTAATTTGAGGTGAGTAACTGGGGTGGCAGAGTGCTGTCTTATCTTTTTGCAGATTGTTGTCACGTCCTACTTTGCAGAGTGCTGTCATGTCGGTCTGAAAAGCTGGCGAGGCAGTGTGTTGTCACGTCGTACTTTGTAGAGTACGGTCATTTCGGTCTGAAAAGCTGGCGAGGCAGAGTGTTGTCAAATCGTACTTTGCAGAGTGTGGTCATTTCGGTCTGAAAAGATGGCGAGGCAGAGTGTTGTCACGTCGTACTTTGCAGAGTGCGGTCATTTCAATCCTTTGCAGAGTACTTTGCAGAGTGTTGTCACGTAGTACTTTGCAGAGTGCGGTCATTTTAATTAACAACGTCGCAAAGGTATACATCTCGTAGTGCAGGGATGCATAGATAAAGAGTAGATATTACAATCTTACTAGAATTGAATTTCTACTTGGCAAGAACAAGAAATAATAGAAGCAAAACTACAAAACTAGTTATGTTAATTAATTTCTGAAGTATTTTCTCAACCCTTTCCATCCTTTTATCCATTCTTTTAAGCACATTATCTTTATTTTCCATTGGTTGATCAGGGGGTCGTGGCACTTGTCGAAATGCAGCAACACCGTGGGTGTCTTCTTGCAAGGTAGCAATTTGCATTGCAATATCTCGAACCTCTGGCACTGTTTCCTCTGCCCACAGCCAGAACCGACATGTTGTGTTCTGTAAAAAGAATTAAAACTGCAACTGAAAAAATATACTATCTCGAAAGAACTTCATTGGGGATGATTAGGCACAAGTGTAACACCCTGTCTATTAGGAAGACAAGATGCCATCTAACAGACCAACAAACTAAACAACCCTTAAGATTATTATCGCATTCAAAGATAAAGAAACGAATAATTCAGATAACAATCTAGAGTTTACTATCAGTTCATCAATATTTTAAAACAAGAATTAACCATAGAGAGAAAGATGAACATCCAAGTGACATTTATTACAAATCATCACATTATAATTAAACCAAATAAAAGTAAATAGAATCTTAATAAATGTATGAATTATTCATGTGTGTGGAACGTGCTGGACTACTCCCTCCCGCTAGCAACAAGATCACCGGAATTCACCTAAACAAATAAAAACAAGGGTGAGTCGAAACTCAGCAAGCACAATGATTATATCACAAAGGGTTCTGAATCAGAAGAATATGCCAAGTAATATCAATTGCATCCATGAGTTTGTGAAGGCATGGTATGAATGTATGCATTGAAGGAGAATGGACCTCTCACGTGATTATACCGGTATAACAAGTGACAGACCCGTCGGTGTTCACTTAAGCCCGCCCTTAACCAAGAGCGGGGACCCAAGTCCGTATGAAGAACGTTTCATACGGAATGTCCAAAACTGCCTACTTTGGAATGGTAGGTCTTACATGCCCATATTGGAATTAATGGGACTTAATCAAGTTTCCACTCCCGTGGACGGCAAAGGAAATATGTGTGCATGGAATGAAATGCATAACTTGAACTTTATCTCAATTTATCACAGAAGAAGGTATTGAATTCTACCACATAATGCTCAAATGACAAGAATATTCATAAGTTACCACATTATCATGCATTCATCGAATTCACACAAGTTAAACATTGCACTTGCCTTCCGTGCTGTGACATACTAGGAAGCAACGAAGGTGTCCTTCCACTCACCGCCTCACCGCCTATACAATTATTTTCACGGAATGAGGATAACAGGGTATAACATAGTTACACGAGTTCTACGATTCCCTCTAATCAACCCACACGCCCAAATATTCGTTTTGACCTCTACGCCAAAGTCCAGATTATCGATCTACGGGCAGTTGTACGAGAAAATTCATCATTAATTATCTGTAACTCTAAAAGACCTGAAACCAGTGCTCACTGAATCTTAACAGATCAGGCTACAAAACATTAGTTGGCGGAATCCCCTGATTCGGCCAAAAAAGAGGGCTAATTATCAGCTAAACACAACCCATCTACGTCTATCCAGAATACAGATCAGTAATAAAGAAAACGGCGTAACGTTTAGCATACTGATCCAATGAGAATGATCCTTATCAACTTGGAAAGATAATTTCGAGGGCTACAATAACTTAGTTGGGTGAAGGTTCTGATTCGGCCCCTAATTTGAACAAAACCGAGGACAAACCTCACGACCCGGTTTTGAGCAGATGCAACAGACCGCAATCAAAAATTCATAACTCTCAAACTACAGATCGGATTTCCTGATCTCGGTGCCAAAACAAAGCTAACGTTGCCAGGAATAAAACTCTAGAATATGTCAACCTGAGATTCTGCCTCTACAGTAGTGCAAAAGGCCTCACAACAAGCAGATCTGTTCTATAAAATGCTGGAGCAATGATGCATCTCAACTCTAATGACCAAATCCTCAACTAAAACCGATCAAACAATGAATCGAGGTGCTCGTTACCCTTGAAGACCAGTAGGGCGACGATGATCCGCTGCACACGGGCCTTCCTCCCTTCCCTCTCTTCCTCTCTTAGGGCCGACAGCAGGAGGCGGCGAGCGGCCGTCGGCGTCGGCGGGAAACGAGAGATGTCGGAGGATCTTGAGGAGGAGCGACGGGGATCACCGGAGATGGCACCACCACTGCGAGGAGGCACCAAGGAGCAGCAAGGGAGCCAGCTTTGGGGAGGGGAGGAGGCGGCCAAAGGGGGAGGAAGCAAGTGGCGGCTAGGGTTTTGGGGGAGTGGCGCCCCCCCTTTTTGGCCGGCCCCCTCTTGGGCCACCTGGGTTGCGGACTGCGGCTCAGGTTGACGAAAAATAACATTTACCCCACCGATTGGAAAAATCCGACGAAAGCTGTTTCTTTTACTCCCTCCGACTTCTTTCTTTTTACCGATTCGGTTCCGGAAAGTTTTAAATATCGTTTTCGAATAATATTCCCAGACATTCGAAACGATACAACCTAGCTGGATTTATGAGGTATTACAACAAGTTACCGTAAGATTTGAGCACTTCATAAACACTCCGGATGGATTGGTTGGCGTATGGGAGGTGAACACATTCACTGGATCCCTGCAACGAGGGCAAACCAAGTGCTGCCGTAGTGTTTCTAATTGCCTGCTCACTCGGAAGTTTGACTAGGCCGTAGACAACCCTGTACAGGCAAACCAAGGCTAACCAAGACTGGAAGAAAGGAGAAGAGGAAGTGAAGAGTGAGGGGAATGGCAGCCAAAACATCTATATATATAGCCTGCGGGTAAATTGCAATTGAGTTGAACAAAATTCACATCCGCGAGGCAGCGGGGCCGACGAGGTATCGCAGGGCAGCATTGCGTTACGTCTTTACGATTTAGTAAGTTAAATTAGGGAGGTAGCGTTGTCAGGCGCTCCCACAATTGGGACTGAACGTCGTGCGTCAATGACCCCAACCATTCGTCTCCGCGGTGCAGCGAGTCAGGGTCGGTGCGTGGAGTGGGAACCAAAATCACTTCCACCGTTCTATGTTGAATGGAAACAACATATGGCGATCTTGTTTGCAATAAAAAAAACTATCACAGACAGTTCTGGACAAGAACCGTCTGTGATAATTACTATCACAGATGGTTCTTGTTTAGAACCGTCTATGAAAATAGACTATCATAGACGGTTCAGAACAAGAACCATCTGTGATAACTATTTTCACAGACGGTTCAAAAATCGTATGTGATGACCTCATGTCATCATAGACATATAAAGTCAGACGGTTCACAAAACCTTCTGTGATGACGATTATGAACCGTATGTGATGATATTTTCTGTAGTAGTGGATTGACTCGAAACTTAAACTAAAATATCTTCCAATCCGAAGATATTGCTTCTAATACCTTTCTATCCAAACAAGCTCTTAATGGGTTAGGTTCGGGAACCAAAATCGCTCCCACTAGCAGAAAACAAGCCCAAAAACCATAAGATAGCACCACATATCTTGGAACGGATCTGATGGCTAAAAAATCAACTGAAACATAAGATATTTTCAGGCGACGGATAAACAGCAATAATGTAATCTTTTTTTTTAAAAAAAGAAGATATTTTCTGCCACTTATAATTAGCAATAATGTAATCACATTAAGAGGGCCGCCAGAGAGTAGCGCAGTACATGCAGGTGCAGTAGGTACATCGATTGCTCCGTGGGCACGCCTTTATTAGAGAGATAAAACAACCAAATCTCAAACATGCAATAACAACCATGCATTCTGGAGAAGGAAGCAACCGGCCGGGGTCCAGGAGAGACACACACGGAGACAAACGTACGTCGAAACAACAGATCTGACAAACAAAATGGCGCGGCGCGGGTTGTCCTGCACGGCGGATACATATGGGCGGGTAGTACGACTTGGTGCACAAGACCACGTCGTCGCAGCAACTCCCACCGATGAGACCGACTGGGTGTATACAGTCAATGGTGATAAGAACGGGTATGTTAGGATCGATCGAGTTCATTTTGTTGAGGCTAGCTAGCAGTTGTATCTCTACTGTTTACAAACTAGAGTTAGTGGTCGTCTGTCTTCTTGACCTTTTTCGGCGTCTATTGGGTCGGCGAGTAAAGCACCGACAGTTCAGATCGTGTCGCTAAGTATAATAACGATTGACAGTCCGACATAATTGGACTATAATTTTTTTAAATTTGTAGCAAAGTATGAGCATTAAACTAGTCTATTATATATTAAGATAGAATTATGTGAGGTAGTAGGATGACCAACGCATGCACACACATTATATATTAGTATAAAATTATGTGAGGTAGTAAGATGACCAACGCATGCACACACATTATATATTAAGATAAAATTATGTGAGGTAGTAAGAGGACCAACGCATGCACAAACATTATATATTAAGATAAAATTATGTGAGGTAGTAAGATGACTAACGCATGCACACACAGACGTCAAAAATGAGAAGGTAAGTGGCTGGCTGGGAGCTGCTTGGGGCCAGCGTCGTCGCGGATTTATTCCGTGCACTTGGGAATTCCGAACTCTTCATCCAAGTCGAACTGCTACCAGTCTATGCAAACATAATGAGGAGCATCCTCGGACAATCTACTGCTAATAAATTAGAGTTGGTGGTCGTATATCTTCTTTACCCTTTTCAGCGTTTGTTGGATCGGCGAGTAAAGCATCGACGATTCGGATCGTGTCATTGAGTATAATAACGATTGATGATCCGACATAATTGGACTATGATTTTTTTAATTTGCAGCAAAGTACGAGTATTAAACTAGTCTATTATATATTAAGATAGAATTATGTGAGGCAGTAAGATAACCAACACAGCTAATAGCCAGCAGCTATCTTATTGATCCCCGATGGGTGTTACAAATCCTACAATAAAGAGAGCCTACGGAGCGTAGCGTAGCGCGTACGTCGCTAGCTTATATTGCTCCGCAAGAGTAGTCATGTTGTGGTAGTAAACTTCACACATTTTAAGTCACATGAAATCATGAAACCCTAATTTCCGAAACGTCTCATCCTAATTTCCAGACCTAGACCCTGAATTTATCGAGATAATTTCAGAGTATATAAAATTATGTAAAATTTACACAATCAAGTCCTCTGTGTAGGGAGTCTGGCAAAAAAATTTCATAATGTTTGGACCTCAGTTTCTATATTAGAAAATTCCTACAAACTTTTGACTTCAAAGAATTATGCAGAGAGAATAAAAATTGATAAAATTCGAAAACATTACACAAGTAAGCACACTATGGCAGGATGCTCCATAAAAAATTTCATAATTTTTTGAGCTCATTTAATATATTTAAAAATTCCTCAAAAAAATATTATTTATTAGATTTTTCAGAATTTTTTTTGATGGCAGTGGCATTTCTTGCCAGTAGGCGGCAGCGGCGGTGTGTCTTCTTGATCCCAAGACGGCAACAAGTCACTCATTGTAGCCTGTGATAGCAGTGTGTCTGAGGGCCAAAATGGGAATTTCGCAGCTAGATGGGCCAAAACGGGAATTTCTCTGCGGCATACGGCCAAAACAGTCCAAAATTTCGAGGTCTACACGTTGTACATATTGACTTTGAACTGAGCTACGTACGTTGTACAGATGGTCCACTTAGGAAATGGATTAATTATTATGTCCTTGCTGCTCTAAAGAAATAATTTGGGAGGTAAAAATGATGAACTACAGAGGTCTTGATTTGGCCTGATCTTTCGATGAGAGGATAAATTCGATAGAAGTTGCTCAACTCTCACGATCCTTACAACGAATTCGCAAGGCTAGAAAACCACGCAACAGCCAAACTTCTCGACAAGTAGTTATCAACCGTGCACGAATACCGGATGACACGATAATGAAGATCAATTCACGCATACAGAAGAAACACGCACACAAGAAATTGAAGATGAAATTTGTGCGGGGGTTTGTACTATGCTCTTGCTCGTTTCCAGTGCGCATGATGTTGTAGTGGAAGTAGATGAACGCCGACTGTTGGAGGGGTTTGTATATACAGGTGTTCGACTAGAGGGAGTAAATGGTGCTCTTGATTGCCCTTGAGTTTTGCGACCAGCAAAATTTCCTTTATTTCTCGATTGATGTCCATGTATCTCTCTCGCAGCTTTACAAGAAGATGAAATAAGCAAGTGATATAATTGTATTCTTTACAACAAGTATGTCCTGAATTTCACGGTGTAAACCTCCCAAAAATATAACAATCTTAGTATCTTCAGTTTCTTCTAAACCACAACGCAACAAACTAGTTTGAAATTCTTGATAATAATCCTCTACAGAACTACTACCTTTTCTTAAGCATTGCAATTTATTAAGAAAATCACGAGAATAATATGAAGGTACAAATCTATCTCTCATTGCTCTCTTCAAAGCATTCTATGTTCTAGGTATGTTCTGATTAGTACGACAATATTCGCTCCACCAAATAGGCCAAAAATCGGAAAACTTCGCTAGTAGCGACCGAACTTTCTTATCTTGAGAAATTCATGACAAATAAATTTGTGTTCTACGGTAAGCTCCCATGTGAGATAAGCATGAGAATCATATTTTCCAGCAAAAGGATTCATAGTGAATTTAATTTTACCAAATACATCATTATGGTCAAGTACCTCACGTTGATTTCTTCCCATATCTTGACGATTTTGATTAAGCCGATGATGGTTGCGATCATTGTGAACATTGAATCCATCGGATTCCGTATCACCAATGTACTTGTTCATGTCTTCTTCTTCCACCTCATCTGCCCAAGAGCGGGCAGCAGGTGGTGTGCTTCGAGTAGGAGGCTCCTCCAGTTTTAGCTCACCCTAGGTCGTGGTTTCAGTAAGTGGCTGATGCTCGAGTAGCGTAACACGTGTGTAGAGCGCAGCGAGGTTGTCGTTGATCTTATCCAACGCATTGCATACGCTCTCGCCGAGCGAGTGCTCAATGTGTCGTACGACCTCTCTCGTGCGAGGTGTGAGAGACCCCTCACCCACATGCTCCAAAGAGTGATCATTGTTATTTCTGCCATGTGTTGATCCGCGTGACCCTGCCATTGTTAGTAGAAAATAAAGAACAAATCATAGTGTATATGTCCCTATAGACTACTTGGTTCTAGAGTTTCACGAGCCACTCTCACAACGCCTTACCAAGTTCTTACAAGCTCTTACCAATGCAGCAACGGGGTGGTATAACCGGTGGCTGGTTCGTGATACTCTCACATGTGAATAACCCAATGAATGCGAGGAAATAGTACCTGCTAAGTTAGTAGGAAGTAGAGTTCGAAAGGCTAGTATGTGGTAAAAGAGTAGTAATTGTTCAAATCAGTAGGCAAAGTTGAAAAGTAGTTCAAACTACTAATCACAAGTGCTGGTCCTAGTCTAAACCAAGCCTAGTTAGTGCAACTCACAAGAACAACTAGGAGCAACAACGGGAAGCCTAGCACAAGAACGACAAAGCAAGCGAGTAACGTATTAACTATGCCAATCTGAACAAGGAAAAAATTCAAGAAAGGAGCGAGCTCCGAATTTCTTTTTTTTTGGTTTTCTTCTCTTTTTATTGCTCTCTGTTTTTTTGCCCTTTGTTTTTTTGTTGTCTGTTTTTTTTGCGAAGCCACACCTGACTTAAATCTCTTCATAATCCTCTTTCAGGCCTAGGGAGGTATATAGGTCGCAAACTTATTGTAAAAGGCAAATGGTCTCTCTAAACTATAATTTTTTAATCGCGTTGCCGAAGTCAGATAAATTCTAGATTTCCTTCTAGCAACACGAAACAACCTCTTTTAGCTCGCGGCGGTTGGATGGCTGTTGTCGCAGCAATAAGATGGCCGAAGGGTGGTAGAGCGCGTTGGTGCTGCAGTAGTGATTAGCAATGACGGCAGACGCTATGGTGGTCGATCGAATGCCACGGCAGGCGTTTTGGTGGCTCCGGCAATGGTCGGTAGGTAGCGGCGGGATAGGGGGCGATGGGTGTCGCGGCAGCGAAGACAGCATCGCTATAAGTGGTGATGAGTGCTGCGGCAGAACTAGGCGACTTCCAAGAGACTCCAAACTATACCAATCTAGACAACAACTAGCACAATAACTCGACGATGCAACGAAAATTCAACGACGCGAATTAACATAAACAAATTGCAATGGCTCAAAGGGCTCGGTGTGGATGATAGATGCAATATTTTTTTTGCAATTTTCTAAACTCTAGGTATGAAAAACTAATTTACTACTAGAAAACTGAAAACTCTCACCGATCAACTGCAGCTCTGATACGACTTGATGAACCACAGAGGTATTGATTTGGCCCGATCTTTCGATGAGATGATAAAATTCGGTAGAAGTCGCTCAACTCTCATGATCCTAGCTACGAACTCGGAAGACTCAAAAACCGCACAATCGCTGAACTGCTCAACAAGTCATTATTAACCGTGCACGAATACACGGATGACATGATCACGAAGATCAATTCTTGCATACACCAAAGAAGCACGCAAGAACAAGGTAAAACGCAATCTGAAATTGAAAATAGGATTGAAATTGTATTGATGAGTGCTGTTCCGAAGAGCAATGTTGTTGTTGATCCCACCGAACAAGAGGACAAATTATAAAGTAGCAAAGCTAAACTTCGACCAACAAAACCCGCCGAACCCTAAGGGTGGCGGCCACTATGTAAAGGAGGAAGAGAGGGGCGGCGGCCGCGGGTATTGTTCATGCGTGAACAGTACTACATGAACAGTGCCAAACCCTAGGTGTCCAGCCCGAATTACAAGGCCCATAGCCCATTAGCATAGGTGGCGCAGCACCAAATTCTTTTACTCAAATATTGCTAAGTGTTGGCCTAAACAGCTTGATATATAGTCTTCATGCTAGATTCTGGTAAGTCTTAGTATATAAATATTCATTCATCGTATGATCAACTCTATTCTTGGTGCTGCCATCATCTGCATTTAGCTTACCTCCCGATCCTTGATTCCTAAGTAAAATAATATCACGTTCTTTCGGCAGCATCATAGAGTTCATATAATATGGATGCACTCCGAGAAACAGAGTCACCTGATAATTTAGTTGGCGTGCACGTGCTCTAGTAGTTGATCTTTGCACATCAGAAGCAGTAGGGATGATTGTATCAGTAAAAGGGATATTCTCATTAAAAAAAAATGGTTCAAGCTAGTCGTACTTCCTTTTTGATTTTTTTCTGTTAATTTTACTTAGCCTAATGCCATGGTACGAGGGATAGGGTTACCCGATGCCCCGACCGGCAAACCCATTAGGATTTGAGTTCCACCCTATGTTGTATTTTTTCATTTATAGAAAGTTTTAATTACGCTTTGGAATTACTTGGAGCGGAAATGCTGTAAAATACAGTAAATGCTAAGCTAGGTTGAACCTGTTTAAAATATGTGAGTTTTGGACATTGATATTGCCTCCGGTATGTATCTTTTTTTTTCCCCGCAATCCAATACGTAACTTTGACCATTAATTTTTACGGTTAACGGGTTTAAAAATTATTAGATATTATATTATGAAAATGCTTTTAATGACAAATCTAATGGTATTTTTTTACGTAACCAATCTAGATAGTTTTGTGTTAGAGGTCAAAATTAAGAAAGTTTCATTGCATACATTGTGAAAATTTATATATTTCTGAATGGAGGTGTAGATAGCGCCTCACCTGAAGGATGATCCAAATGATCCGCCCTCAAATGATAATCTCATCCAAACAATAAACAAAGAGCTCCAAACAGTAAACAAAGAGACTCCAAAATTTTCAACTCTTTTCAAACTCAAACATCATCCCAAGACAAGTACACTTCAGAGTCAACCTAAGTAGTCAATTGCACATCACCACACATGTGGAACAAACACGCGTCTCGCAAGTATCACCTCGAGAAATGTGTGGTTAATCCATTTAGCTAAATTGGCCGTATATATGAAAAATACTATGACCATATTTGCCTAAAACGTCATTTTCTCTGTAATCAAGAAGTAATAAATCTTGGAACCTGCCCAAAAGAACGAAAAGGAAATCTAGCAGTCCTACCTTTAAAACAAAATCCGTGGTTTGCAGTAGGAAAAACCGGGCAGTGTTGTTAGCAGGTGACCATGTGGGGATAAAATTTGACCCTTTTTTTGGGAGGAAAATCTTGGCGCATGTTGAGATCTAAGAGCATGTATGACGTCAGTTGTCTGTAACCTTGACACGTAGAATAAGAGATGAAGTGGGGAAGAGAGAAGGAGTATAGAGATTTAGATAATCTCTCGTCGATGCGATGATCGTATAATATGAGAAATAAGCCATATTGTATATGAAAAAGTTGTATATAAAGATATGTAAAAAGATAACTCATTGTAGAAGTGATTTTTAGTGCCATTTATAAATAATATAGAGAGATAGTGTTGACAATAATTGTTTAAGAATCCAACTTGATCAATTATGTAAGCAAAGTTGTTTGGTGCACGCACCATTTGCATACAGTGTCCTGCCAGTTTGACCACCGGATGGCTCAAATTACTAAAGTTAACTCCTGCAAGAAAGGGCCGCATCTCGTGCCCTCTACGTCACCAACAAAATACCGGCCGTCGGATCGTATCCCGGCTGTCTCCGGCCCGTCCGATCGAGCCCGCTTCGCGCGCGCAGCTTCTCGGCCGTCGGGCGCCCTCAGCGCTCTCGGACCGTTCGATCGGCGCACCGCGCGCAACGCCTAACCAAACCCTAGGGTCGCTCGCGTCCGTCGCTTCCTCCCCCCCAGATCTTTTTCGGCGCCGCCGCTCGGTCTCGCGTCCCTTTGCTTCCTCCCCCAAAATCCTTGCTTGCTTCCTCCCTCAGATCCTTCTCGGCTACGCGATGCCTGCGCTTCCACCAAACCGCCGATCAACCTGTGCTTTGCGTTGCTTGCGTCGCCGAGTTTCTTGCGAAGGGCGTGTCGCCGTCATTTATTGCTGCGCACGCGTCCGTCGAGCTTTGCCGTGCAACCGCCTTGCGCGCCGCTGCTCATCTCGGACGTTCTCGGTCAGGCACGTCCCGTCGAGCTTTGCCCTGCAACCGCCTTCGCGCCGCTGCTCATCTCGGACGTTCTCGGTCAGGCCACATTTCACATCTTTTAATATGTTTGCTGTTGCCGTCAAATTAGTCAATGTTTTCAGTTTGTTTCG
Organism: Hsuehochloa calcarea; assembly: GCA_036346395.1. Classification (NCBI taxonomy): domain Eukaryota; kingdom Viridiplantae; phylum Streptophyta; class Magnoliopsida; order Poales; family Poaceae; genus Hsuehochloa; species Hsuehochloa calcarea. The sequence continues at coordinate 35,320,268 of CM070611.1, forward strand.
TTTCGTGAACTCAGTCCAGTGCTTGATCTTTATCTGTAGCTAGCTTCTTCACGCATCTTTCGAAGACCAGTTGTTGGGCAGTGCTTGGTCTTCTTGACGCATCTTTCAAAGAACGATTGTTGGGTGCTTTGGTGTGTGTTGCTTTTCGACCAATATTCGGCGATAAACTTCGGTTCTTGTGACTCATAACATCATTCCCATCTTGCAGTGCCTAATTCTCAGCTCCTACCTATCCAACTCTCTTCACTTCTTTTTTTTCTATTCTGCTCCTTCCGCCTGTATTGTTACGATCTCTTCGTCTCCCGTTGGTTTTTTTCTAACATTTTTCGTGCATTATGTTTGCATTCGTCTATACCTTCGTAGCTTGCTAATTTGCCTCTCTTCTTGCATCTTGCAGATCCGCGTCGCACGTTTTCAAAGATCTGTAATCTCATTGGACTAATTAAACCCGTGCACCCATCAGGTACATTACTACCGTCTGCTATGGCTTTTTCTTAGAGCGCTTTGATCCTTCTTGCTTAGACGTTTTTTTTATGCAACGCAGACCGTTTTTAGAGTTATGCATTCCTTTCCTATCATGCCTGTATTTACTTCCCGATACAAGTTCGCTCGCTGTTCATTTATTACCTATATACCTTTAGTATTTAAAGCTTATTATTAGTACCATTTAATCATCTGAATCAAGCGTATATTCCATTACAGCTACATAACAGTTATTCTCATTAGGCTATACGTTTTAAATCTTTTCTCTAGATGTCTTTACCTCGCCCTACTAACTCTCTAGCATACCTGCTTTATTTGTCAGACCTAAATCAAACAACGATATACCATATTTTTTCCTTACAAATTAGCCATTAGTATCTAACTACATCTATATATCTTATACTTAAACTATATTTTTAACGCCATTCTCAAACTTGGTATCTAAACTTGGTATCTAGCGTATCAGTATATATTATACTTAAACTATATTTTTAACGCGCTTCTCACCCTTATCTTTCACTCTTTAAATGCATACAGATGTTTCCACTTATTTAATCGATACTCCTTTTATCCTATATATCTTCCCTCATTTCTGACCCTTTTGCCCTTAGTTGCCGTAATGGAAACCTCCTTATCCATACTACCATGGAAGCGAAAAAGTATGCTCACTTTACATTACACTACGGTATCTTACATTTTCCTTTCTTCAGAAGCGCCAAAAAAAATATAAATAAAATGTCCTATAAACAGGAGATGGATACTTCCCTATTATAGACCCTTACGAAGCAATGAGGAACCGTGCGTCGTCGCCGTCGCATAATAGCCTCACGCCGCACTTGACCATTTAGGTAATTGCTTTCTCTTCTTTTCTGTATATTGTTTAGCTAGAACAATATCCTTTCCTTTTTCGCCTCTCCCATTTCTGTTTGCTTATTCGCTAATTATATATTTTAACTTCTTACCTACATTCTCAGAGCCTACAAAAAATCTGCTTTTGTCGCTTGACTCCTCACTCTTGCCAAATGACTATGTGTCTTCTCTAAAAGGTGTTCTCATTTTTTCCTTATACATGCTTTCATTCCTTTTTTAATATTGTTTCTTATCAGACATTTATCTCTCTTTCCTTCTATCTTTAGCATCTTACTAAGGAAGATCGTACTACGGTTCACCAGAATATGAATGTTCAAGCTATGCCGTCTTTGTTTTTGGTTCCAGGAAAGAGTACGTTCTCTTTCATCTACTAGACAAAAACGCATGATCTATAATCTTTGTTGTAAGGGTGGTAGGATCCGAATTCCTCCTTTCAAAAAACCTCCACCCATTCTAGCTTCTTTAATGAACTTATCTACTAATCATCATTCGAATTCATTCCGTCGTAAGATCAGACAGTATAACTGCCTTTTTGCTTTCACTTCTATGGGAGCTTCTGTTGATCGTTCATATAATACGGGTGGTGGCCCACCAATCTTTAGAATAAATGGTCAAGTACACCATCGAATAGGAACTTTGTTACCTGAACCAGGCCAGCCACCAAAGTTATTTGAACTTTATATTTATGATCACGAACAACGAGTCGCAAATAGAATCCGTGCCTTAGACACACATGATAGCGACAGCGAAGAGCTTGATCCCGACATAGTAGCCTCTCTCATAGACATGCTCGATGAACATAATCCTCGGTCAAGCAGTTTAGACTAGCAAGAGATCGCTTACTCGGTTATGAAAATGAGCGACTATATATTCGCATTATTGCTCTGTTGAAGCGATACCCCAATATGATCTACCATCGGTTGATCATTAGCTCTACTGTGATAGTCACCGATTTTCTCTAGCTAACCCATCACGTGATATTATTATTCATGATAGATCTTGAGCCTCCAACGCATCTCATCATTGCACCCGCTTTTATGGCATTCTGAGTATCCTATTTTATTTCCATATGGTGGCGTGGATTTCATTAGGCGTCGCACATAGTTACGGTTCCCATCATCGTTCTAACAAGCGTGATAAGATGACTATCTTGAGTACTATTGCTTCTTATGTCACTACCGAAAAAAAGACCATAATCCATATCTATCCTACGGTTTACTATCTGCACAAATAAAGATCGATGCTCGTGCATCCATTGATGAATGTCGTTTAAATTTTATTAGGCGCTCTCAAGACCAATTTAGATCAGAAAATTTACAAGGTATTACTAATGCAGTTAGCTCCGGCTGTATAGACGCAAATGCTCTAGGAAAAAAAACTATTTTGCCTTCCAGCTTTACTGGTGGCCGTCGATATATGCAAGAAAACTACCAAGATGCTATAGCTATCTGCCGGGTTCATGGCCCACCTGATTTATTTACAACTTTTACATGCAATCCTAAATGGCCTGAAATTAATGGAGCACTTTTGCTAGAACCTGGTCAAAAACTATTGTGACACGATATCATTTGTTAGAGTCTATAACATGAAACTCAATGAATATCTCTCTGACATAACAGAAGGTCGTGCATTTGATCCAGTTAAAGCAGGTAAGTCTCTCACACTAAACTTACACATCCCTTCTACATTTAACGTCACAGCTTTCTTACTATAATATTATTAGCTATATAATATATCTTCCCTCATATTTGACTTATATTTCTTGACCAGTTCTCCATACTGTGGAGTTCCAAAAGAGAGGCTTACCACATGCACATATCCTTGTGTGGCTAACGGTGACCATAGAGATTAGCCCAACTCTTATTGATTCGTTTATAAGTCTTTGAAATTCCAGATCCATCTTTAGACCCTTTAGGCTATGCTTTAGTAACTGAATTTATGACACATGGTCCATGTGGAGTCCTTAACGAAAAATGCCCTTGCATGAAAAAAGGAATCTGTTCAAAGAACTATCCAAAAAAACATCAAGAACAGACCAATATTGACTCTAATGGTTTTCCAATCTATAAACGATCAGATAACGGCCATTATGTTATAAAAAATGGATACAAACTTGACAACAGATGGATAGTTCCTTACAATATGTCTATACTTAAGAAGTTCCAAGCTCATATAAATGTTGAGTGGTGCAACAAAACAAAGATCTTGAAATACTTATTTAAATATGTCACAAAAAGTCCTGATCAATCAAAGATTCTCTTCAAAAAAAACCATCCAAGCGATACCAATGATACATCTACTATCAATCCTCCTATAGACGAAATCAAAGAGTATCTAGATTGTCGCTACATATGTGAACAAGATGCCTTGTGGAGAATATATGGATATGACATTCATACTAAAATTCCTGCTGTAGAACGCTTACCAGTACATATGCCAAACATGAATGCAGTGCAGTTTAGTTCCAACTCAAATTTAGCAAATATTATATCCAATGATTTCTCTAAACAAGCGATGCTCCTTTGAATGGTTCATAACAAATCAAAATAATCCACAATCCCGATCTTTAACTTACTGTGAGTTTCCAACTCAATGGTCTTGGGATACCAATTCTAGATCATGGTCGCCACGGAAAAGAGGACGTAAGATTGGTAGAATTTACTACGTTCACCCTTCGAGTGGAGAGCTCTACTACTAAGAATGCTTCTTATGATTGTTAAAGGGGCCACATGCTATGCCGATATTAGAACACATGATTCAAAGATTTTACCTACCTTTAAACAAGCATGTGCTTCACGAGGATTAATAGGTGATGACATTGAATGGTATCATGCTTTTGGCGAATCTTTATATTCGACGATGGTCCACAACTTAGACATCTATTCGTCACTATATTTATCTTTTGTCATGTTAGAGATGAAAGAAAGTTTTTAACACATATTGGAAAGAGCTAGCGGATGACTTCAATACCGCACTAGGCTTGCATTGCATAATCCAGTTATGTTATTCTGAAGCAGATCCTTCAAAACATGCTTATTGAAGAACTTGCTACGCTTTTACTAAAAATGGATCAAACATATCTAATTTTGATCTACCTTACATACCATATAACGAGAAAGACTATCGAAAATAGACTCATTCAAGAAGAGCTATCTTATGATACTGATTATCTTACGATAGAAATATCACGATTATTTACTCGACAATAATGATCAAAAAAGGCATACACATCCATTGTTAATTCAGTTCTAAATAATTTGCCATGTTTTTACTTTGTCTCTGGTTTTGGCGGGACTGGCAAAACTTTTCTTTGGACCGCAATTACTAACACTTTACGAGCTCAAAAAAAAATTGTTTTAACTGTTGCATCTTCAGGTGTTGCTTCACTTCTTTTACCAGGAGGCGAATCGCCCATTCAAGATTCAAAATACCTCTACAACTTCATGAGAACACCCTCGTGATATAAAGCGAGGCACAATACTAGCCGAACTAATTACACAGACTTCTTTAGTTATTTGGGATGAAGCCTTGATGATGAATAGGAAATGTTTAGAGGCTTTAGATGCCACTTTCAGAGATATCTTATCCATTAATAATCCTTCTCTTGCATCTATTCCCTTTGGTGGTAAAACTGTCGCCCTAGGAGGTGACCTTAGGCAAATTCTACCAGTTATTGAAGGAGGGACTCGGACACAGGTTATAGAAGCTACAATCATGCATTCACCTCTATGGCATTATGTAAAAATCTTACATCTAACAATAAACATGCGCCTTAATAATGACTCCTCAGAAATAAACAATACAAACAGTGGATCACTATTCAGCCAGTGGCTACTTGATCTTGGAGACGGTACACTACCAACAACTACTCATGACAACGAACATGATAGCACTTGGATTGAAATTCCTGAAGACCTTCTTATCAAAACCACTGATGACAAGATTGCTGCAATTGTATATGCTATATACCCAAATTTTTTAGCAAACTATAAAAATCCTATATATCTAAGTGAGCAGCTATTTTAACACCTACAAATGAGGTTGCGAGATGAGATCAATTGTCATGTTCTTTCTCGGCTCCGGTACTATCATTGAATATTTAAGTGTGATTCAATAGAAACCTCCAATGATCTGATAAATGAGGCAAATATGTTCTATCAATCGAGTTTCTCAATACGATCTCTATTAACAATTTCCCTCAACATAAGTTATCACTCAAAATAGGCTCTCCTATTATACTTCTTAGAAATCTTAGTCAAACCAATGGCCTATGTAATGGTACACGCTTGATTATACGCCAGCTACTACAGCATGTTATTGAAGCTGTTGTTATGACCGGCTCACATGCTAAAGACATCGTGTATATTCCTAGGATTGTCCTAACAAATCGAGACCAAAAATGGCCTTTTGTTCTTAAAAGACGCCAGTTCCCAATTCGCCTATCTTACGCGATGACCATAAATAAAAGCCAAGGTCAAACACTAGCCTTAGTTGGTCTATACCTTAAAAACTGTTTTCACCCATGGTCAATTATATGTTCTTGTTTCCGTGCCACCTCGGAGAGTCCTAAAAATCTTAATTGAAAGCGATACGGAGATTGTGACTCACATACTAAAAATATCGTGTTCAAAGAGATATTCCAGTCACTATTATAGGTATAAATCATCTATACTTCCCTTACTGCTTTTGTTTACCCTTTCAACATTGCAAGACACTGCATCATAATAGTACACTACAATTTTCTTCATATCAACAATCTTACCTATTAGTACACGTTATATATTAGTACAGTGCTCAAACTAAAAATACACTTCTCTTCAATTACGTGTGTATTATTGCTCCTTAAACTCGTGCCTATACTTAATCTATTTAGTATATCTTCTATCATACCACAGCTCTCCAAATAACTATTGCCCAAACAAACATTTGTTAACTCATTGTTTCATTATTCTTTTAGCACCTACAGATGGCACATGCTCTGCTCTCCCAGGTAAATCCAACCAGCCGTCAATGGACTGTCTATGTAAGAATCTCACGACTCTGGCACTATCGTCGAGGCACTGACACAGGCCCAATTGATCATACTGACTTGGTTCTCATTGATGAACAGGTACTGTTACCATCTTTATAACCTAAAAACTCTTTCTTACATAACTCAGTTTTTTTAACTCAGTCAGTACAGTCAAATAAATTAGCTAATTAAAGTGCCTAATTTCTATGCAGGAAAATCACATCTATGCTGAGATTCCAATGGACCATGTGGAAAGATTCAAAGGCGCCTCTGAGGAAGGAAAGTATATGTACTTGGGAAATTCATCGTTAAGCAGCCCAAAAAAAATTTCAAACCAGTTCGAGCATCGTTTATGATCTGGTTTACAAGACATACCTCTATTGAAGAAAAAAAAGATGTGCCAGACAATTTCCCAAAATGGACATATAATCCAGTTCCAATCACACAAATTCCACCCCCTAGCACTTCACCTGAATACTTTGTTGGTAAGTACTTCTAATATTGTACAATTCCTTTACCCCTATTCAACCAAACCAGTTTTACATATTTAATGACTACGAATTAATATACAAACTTAATAGATAATAGCCATTTTTTTACCCACTTCACGCTACCAATCCATATTATTACATTCTAATATACCTTATTGCTGCATAATAGATATTGTAGGAGTTATCTCTGCAATTACTGATATAGAACGTATCCAAACTGCATCACGACCAGAACCTTCGTTAAAAAGAACAATCTACATTCATGATGGCAGGTATATATGTCTCCACAGCTAAAAAAAAACAACTGTTACCCCTTTCAGTATATAACTTTATATTTTTTCGGTTTGCACAAGCGGTGTACGAAATAAAACTAGATATGTGGGGTGAATGCGCCACAAGATTCGAGCCCAAGACATCTGATCAATCGGTCAAAAAGAGCCAATCATCGCAATATTTGTTGGTACTTTACCTAAAACATTTAAAGGTAAAATAGAAAGAAAAAACATGCTCTATACTTACAGTAATACTGCCGTTTTTCCCTCCTTAACATATGCTTACAGTAATGTTATCATTTTACTCCTTATCAAGATCTTACATAAAAACAATACTATTTCTTTGACACATACACAGGTCAGCTAACATTAAGCGGAAGCACTGCTTGCAGATGGTACATAAACGAAGACATACCAGAAATTAATACACTGCGTAACAGGTGTTGTTTCTCACCCTTTACAAATATCAAAATATCCTCTATTCTACATCTGCTCTTCCACATATAGATGATCACTTCCATCAATTACATTTTGCCATTACAGAATTCAGTCCAGCTTCACTCCATTAAAAACTATAGCAACCTCTACACAAGAAATTTCTCCATCAACCAAGCAGTTGCTATACAAGACAAAGCTGTTCAAGAACTCCTTGACCTTGACCTCTTTGAATGCGAGGTATCACTTTCTGATTCTATACACTTAGATCCCTCATTTTTTCATAGACAACAAACATTCTTACTCTTCAGCAAATACATTCTATTACAGGGCATGTCCTTTGCGTGTACTGTTACCGTCACACGGTTATCACCAGGCCAGCGATGGTGGTTTCCTTCATGCCTCCTCTGTCACAAAACATCAATACCAACTGGCCCAATTTATAGATGCTCTGACCCAAACTGTACATCAACCGATGCAGAACCCAAGTAAATTCCACTATTTTCAATTTTATAAATTACTTTTTCACTACACAGTATTTATTACAACGTATTTTGTGCCTAACATGCGCCTATTCTATAACAGATATCGCATCTCTCTATTAGCTTGGATAGCCTTCTTTGAGCGAAATTTGTCCTCTTTGGAAAAATTGGTCAACAACTCATCCAAAAACACCTTCTTCAGTTACTTCGTGCAGAACGCCCTATACATGAACCTATCCATGAAACGGTCGCTACTGCTCATGCAACACAGAAACACCAAGTGCAATTGCGCGGTTGTAACACAAAAATCTGATTCATTGTATCCATAGCAAAAAAAGCTTCCTCATAAGCAACCTTCTTTCCAGGTCCATAGAATCACTACTTACTTCGGCAAACAGCTCCATTCACCCCTTTTTGACACTACCTACATACCCTCAAATCCAATGAGCTCAAGATATTTAACCTATCCTCAATAGCCCCTTACAACAGATTTACAGACACCACCATTCCAAGACTACAGGCAACACTCATCTATATCGGCAACACCAAGAACCTCAAGTCACTACCTTGGGTAACAATACATTTATTCTTTTCTTACCCTGACAGCAAACAAATGCACTCAGTTTTTTACTATTCCTACTTCTCTAGCTAATAAATAGTGTCTACCATACACACAAACAGAGAATACCATTTACTACAAAAAGAAAAAAAAATGCTTCTCTGCTTGCTACTTGATTACTTCAACACACAAAAAATTACATAACATAATATACACTCCATATTTACCTAACTAGATTTTTTCAACAGAATCACCTCCATGCTTTTTACCTAACAAATATTTTTTGTATATCAGTATTTTTTCCCCTTCTACCTAATCCTACAAAATTTAATACTCATCTATAAGATTGATGATGGCCATCCCCAAACAACTCCAGTTTCAGCACTTAAACAAACAGCATCAGGCACCGTTTCTTTCAGGTATTATAATTTACCACATTTCATTCAAATTTACCACTCGCGTTCTCATAATCTAACCAATATTCTTTTACAAACTACAATGCGCTAATTCAGGTTCAAATTTTATGCGATGATAACGACAATACTCCAACACAAAATATTCAAGAAACCTTTCTACAAACTATGAAGTTTATTGACCCCATTACTACAGAGTGCGTGCCAAAAAAATTACACAAACTTGCCATTTATATTATCTAAATAATACCATTCTTCGTAATTTCATAATAATATACACCTTTGATATCTATTTCCACCCACAAAATTATTGTCCTCTACTGACTCTGACCATTCACTTAAAACATCCATAGCATAAAATAAAAAAACAACATATTACCAATCTACTACCACATATCATATACTCATTGTATGTACCTACACACACCTATACAACAGTCTACCAATCTACTACCACATACTTTACATATTATACATATACTAACAAAACAGACATAAAAAAAATGTATCCATACTATGCTTATACAGATGCCTACTGTACACTCAATAACAGCAAAACCTTTCAACTACTTACATATCCTCGATTATCGCTGTCTTTTACATTTTTATATGTACCTCTATGCCTCTTCTATTTGCAGCTACAGCGCCACAAAAAAAATGATACAAGATCTGTACGGCACGGATCAACCTCCAGCTTCTCCATCTAAAAGGTATGTTACTACTGTCTCAATCACATATTGCCAATAAAAACAGATACAACTTAAACTATATATATCGTTCCAGTTTTTTGCTGCTTACTATAGTATATCATATTACTACACCATCACCGACATCATCTCAGATCCAATTCACAGACATCTCCCACAACGCTTTATATTATCCACAAGATTTCATAAGATTCACTCATCATTTCTTGCCCCGCGAGAAATTAACATGTTTGCCTTCCTAGACCTTTATCACCACCTGCGCAAAGCGGAAATGAACCACCAACAAAGAAAACTCGCTCATCTACCAAAAAAAATACTGAATGATCTCCTTGCTCTACTCGACAGCACCACAACAGGTATACCTCTTACACATTCACAGATACAAAATATATTTCGAGCTAACTGCCACTTCATACAGGTTTTACATAAAGCTTTTGAAGCCACCACAACAAACCTTCAGACGGCAGTTGTGCTTTTATCAGGCCTTCTAAACACTTCTCTATCGATCTTGTAAATTATGCCGACCACCTGAACTAGCTTACTACTTTGCAGATCCTATTTTCTAGACAGTGTCATCTCACCTAGATCCATCACTTGCTTCAATTTGTGTATACAGAAACTTTCACTACTTAACTACTGTGCTCTCTAAACGTTTACAACTCGCGTGAATCCACGAGTGACTCCGTTTCTAAAGCATTTGCACTCACTTCTTCCTACGGTGTTTTACAACGATTCTGACTCACCTAAATTCATACATATATAAAAATGATTTTCATATCAATCCTCACTAACACTATCTTTTTTAAACCATCTCTGCGCTTATCTTCGTAAATACAGAGTCATTCTTCTATAACTCACTATACAGTGCTTCTTAAATATCCTAACACCCCCATTAACACCCGCGCCATGTGGCGCGGGTTATCTTCTAGTGGAAATAATTCCTCGTTAATTTGGCCAATCCGGCCACCATCAGTCACTACACCCTCTCAACCCCCACATGGATTGGAGCAACCTCAAATTATTCGGCTACTAGTAGGGTGTTTGTGCGTTACAACGGAACTCTAAATGAGGGTGATACATATTAGCATATTAGATTCTAAACCGCATAATAAATATTAATTTTCTTTCACACACACATAAATAGAAACATTAACTCCGCCTCTTGCATCACCTACTACAACTACCCGAAAATTAAAATTTTGAGCTCATAAATTGTTTACCTTTGGAAGTTGAAGTTGGTGCTGACTTCCCTCCCCGACGTGCTACCTATTTCCAACCATTGCCTGCTGACAAGGAAGAGGACTACGCTTCGATGGTCACATTCTTCTACCCTGAACCCAAGGCACAACTCAGTTCTCACGGCCATTAGCCTCTGTAGCCCTCACCAGGCACATTGTGGTGAAGTGGGAGGCTAGGGGAGGAGGAAAAGGAAAATTTTTGGGGAAACCCCCCGGGGGAAAAGAAAAAAAACCCCCCCAAAAAAAAAATTAAAAAATTTTGGGGGTTTAACCCCCTTTTTCCCAAATTTTTTAAAAAAGGGTTTGGGGGTTTTAAAACCCGATAAGGGAAAATTTTTTGCCCTTAAGGCCAAAAAAATTTTTAAATTTTTTGGGGGTTTTTCCCTTTTTTTTGGGAAAAATTTTTTTTTAAAAAACCCAATTTTTTTTAAAAAAAAATTTTTTTTTCCCCCAAAAAGGGGAAATTTTTTTTAAAATTTTAAACCCCCTTTTTTTTTTTTTAAAGAAATTCCAAAAATTCCCCCCTTTTAAAAAAGGGGGTTTTTAAGCAAAGGAAAAAAAAAAAAAACCCAAAAACCCCTTTTAAAATTCCCAAAAATAAAATTTTTTTTTTTTTAAAAACCCCCAAAAAATTTAAAATTTTTTTAAAATTCCAAAAAAACCTTTTTTCCCAACCTTTTTTTAAAATATTATCCACAAGATTTCATAAGATTCACTCATCATTTCTTGCCCCATGAGAAATTAACATGTTTGCCTTCCTAGACCTTTATCACCACTGCATAAGCGGAAATGAACCACCAACAAAGAAAACTCGCTCATCTACCAAAAAAAATACTGAATGATCTCCTTGCTCTACTCGACAGCACCACAACAGTATACCTCTTACACATTCACAGATACAAAATATATTTGAGCTAATCGCCACTTCATCTGAGTTTTACATAAAGCTTTTGAAGCCACCACAACAAACGCCGCTTCAGACAGACAGATTGTGCTTTTATCCGGCCTTCTAAACACTTCTCTATCAGTACTGTAAATTATGCCGACCACCTGAACTAGCTTACTACTTTGCAGATCCTATTTTCTAGACAGTGTCATCTCACCTAGATCCATCACTTGCTTCAATTTGTGTATCTGAAACTTTCACTACTTAACTCATGCTCTCTAGCGTTTACAACTCGCGTGAATCCACGAGTGACTCCAGTTTCTAAAGCATTTGCACTCACTTCTTCTGCGGTGTTTTACAACGATTCTGACTCACCTAAATTCATACATATATAAAATGATTTTCATATCAATCCTCATTAACACTATCTTTTTTTGACCATCTGCTGCGCTTATCTTACGTAAATACTGAGTCATTCTTCTATAACTCACTATCTGATGCTTCTTAAATATCCTAACACCCCATTAACACCCGCGCCATGTGGCGCGGTTATCTTCTAGTGGAAATAATTCCTCGTTAATTTGGCCAATCCGCCACCATCGATCACTACACCCTCTCAACCCCATGGATTGGAGCAACCTCAAATTATTCGGCTACTAGTAGGGTGTTTGTGCGTTACAACGAACTCTAAATGAGGTGATACATATTAGCATATTAGATTCTAAACCGCATAATAAATATTAATTTTCTTTCACACACACATAAATAGAAACATTAACTCCGCCTCTTGCATCACCTACTACAACTACCCGAAAATTAAAATTTTGAGCTCATAAATTGTTTACCTTTGGAAGTTGAAGTTGGTGCTGACTTCCTTCCCCGACGTGCTACCTATTTCCAACCATTGCCTGCTGACAAGGAAGAGGACTACGCCTCGATGGTCACATTCTTCTACCCTGAACCCAAGGCACAACTCAGTTCTCACGGCCATTAGCCTCTGTAGCCCTCACGAGGCACATTGTGGTGAAGTGGGAGGCTAGGGAGGAGGCGCGGCGTCGTGGTGTTAAGCAAGGAGGATTCGAGGATGCTTGCTCGGTGGTGTGGAGCGGGGAGGTGGCGACGGTGCAAGGGGGGATTAGGATGAAGATGACACCATGCGGTGAACTCAAGACGGCGGCGCGGCAAAGGAAGGACACATTTGTCTCTACCTCTTCAACGTGCGCCATTGCAGCCTCCTCTCCCTTCCCGACGCCGCCAATTGTCCTGCAAGGTACCACCTCCTCTTCTCCTCCTGTCACATCCCCAATTTAATAAATAAAATTATTATGTATTTCATGAGCATACATGGCATTCTTGAAATATTTGCACCAATTATTTCATTTGAAAAAATTTAAACCAAAGATTAAACCTACACTTCAAAATTTAGCTCAGAGAGAAAACAGAAATAAAAACATATGATCATCATCTGGAAATAATTTATTAAAATAATATATTAATTATCCTGAATTAATATAATTTTTACTAAATTTTTGGAACTGAGTTCAACCCTTAGAAAATTGAAACATATTTCGATGACCTATCCTAAGTTTGAATTTAAATTATACAAATTAATGCATGAATAGTGTGGTTTAAAATTTTAATAGTGTGATTTATTTCAGATTTTTAGAATTTTATTTGCTATATTTTGTGGCTCGGTCAAACTAGAATCAATGAAATTGAAAATCAGTCAACACTGTACTTTTCAACGGGCTCGAATCAGACTCTAACTCGAGTCTGACCCACACAGTAGTGGCTTGACCGAACCAAGCCAACTAAATGCACCGATCGCATAGGACTCGACCCAGCCTTTCTTGTGCCGCTGACGAGGTGGACCCATTCGTGAATTGCTTTGTCTTCCTCGGGAAGAGACACGTAGAGCTCGCGCGCCACGTCTCCGCCGAGTTCTATCCGAGCCGTTGGGGCGATGCTTACAAAGTGGATCCACCGCCTGATTTGGCCAACCCTAAGGGTCGCCAGTTGACGCCGCCTCCGATCCGTCCCTCGGCTAGGTTTAAGTCACCTCCGCACCTTCGCATTTTCCTCACTTCTTCTCACGGCCGAGAGGAGGAGGACACTCTCCTGTGCACCCAGTTCAGGGAAGCCCCTGCCCAATGCATCTTCGAGCCTTGTATTTCCATGTTGTCTCCATTTTGGCTAATGCTAGCCCCTGTCGTCGCTTGTAGCTCTCAGAACACAACCGTGCTCTCGATGACCCCAGAGCGCACCGCGAAGGCCATCCTTGTGCAAACTGTAACACCCTGGCTATTCGGAAGCCAAGATGTCACGCAAAATTATCAAACTACTAAGGATAGCTTTACAGCTGGATTATACAGATTTAATCAACAATAATTTCTAAAGAATGACAATAAACGATCACGATTCATGGAAAGAATGGATAAACAATTATAATACCACGAACAGTCATGCAATACCAAAGTTGGATTATTACAAATCTGGAAATTTAATTAATAAGTTGGCTTGACTGAAAGGTAATAATAATTATTCTGGTTGGATAAAAGTGAAGTGCAGTGTGCCGAACTACCCCACCAAATCTTCTTGTCTTCTCCTCAATTACCTAATTAAAACATACAAAGCAAGGGTGAGTCGAAGACTCAGCAAGTGCATACAAGAATAACCAAACATAGAGTGGACAACACAAACCAGTGGAATTACGAACAAATCTTGGAACACATATACGATTGAATGGAATGAATACATGAATGGATGGAATGAAAGAATGCATTGAAGGAGAGCGGACTTTTCACACGTTTATACGGTATAAATAGTGACACACCGTCGGTGTTCACTTAAGCCGTGCCATGAAATGCGGGGATCAATCACCGTATGAAGAGCGTTTCATCACGGTGTCCAAGTTGCCACATTGGAATGGTGGTCAACGTTGCCCACATTGGAATGGTGGGTCTCACATGCCCATATTGGAATTAATGGGACTTAATCAAGTTTCCACTCCGTGGGCGGCAAAGGAAATATGTGTGCATGGAATGAAATGCATAACTTGAACTTCATCTCAATTTATCACGAAGAAGGTATTGAAATCTACCACATCATGCTCAAATCACAGGAATACTCATAAGTTACCAAATTATCATGCATTCATCAAATTCACACAAGTTAAACATTGCACTTGCCTTCCATGCTGTGACGTATTGGGAAGCAACGAATGTGTCCTTCCACTCACCGCCTTACCGCCTGTACAATCATTGTCACAGAATAAGGATAACAGGGTATAACATAGTTACACGAGTTCTACGATACCCTCTAATCAACCCACACGCCCAAATGTTCGTTTTGACCTCTACGCCAAAAGTCCAGATTATCGATCTACGGGCAGTTGTACGAGAAAATTCACCATTAATTATCTGTAACTCTAAAAGACCTGAAACCAGTGCTCACTGATTCTTAACTGATCAGGCTACAAAACATTAGTTGGCGGAATCCCCTGATTCGGCCAAAACAGAGGGGTAATTAACTGCTAAACCCAACCCATCTACGTCTGTCCAGAAAACAGATCAGCAGTAAAGAAAATGGTGTAACTTTTAGCCTACTGATCCAAATGGAATGATCTTTATCAGCTTTGAAAGATAATTTAAAGGGCTACAATAACTTATTTGGGTGAATGTTCTGGAAATGCCTCTAACTAAATCAAAACCTAGGATCAAGCCGACAGATCCTTCTCGTCAGACAGACAGAACAGCGCGCACTAAAAAAATCATATCTCCTAAACCGTAAGGCGGAATCACATGATCTCGGTGGCTATGGAAAGCTAAGAACAAAACCTACAACTTTCTAAGAGATGAGAAGATCAGAAAATGTACAGAACTTACCCAAATCTGACGAACAAAGTGCTGCACTGCAAGGAGGAGGGTGGCAGCCACAAGGGGAGGAGAGGGGAAATGGGGAGGCGGCTAGGGTTGGGGTGCCTGCCCTCCCTTGGCCGGCCCCCTTGGGCTGTTCTCCCCTCTTGGGCCTTCGGGTGGCAGCCCACGGCCCAGTTGGCGAAGAAATGCAGAAAACCCCATTGAACTGGAAATTCGAGTTTGCATTTGTCTTTTACCCTCGACCGTTCTATTAACCGAATTCTATTAGGAGTATTACATTCTACCCCATGCGAGTTCGACCTCGAATCTAAACACGATCTTATTCGAAAGAAAAGCTGCATTGGAATTATTAACGAAAAAAACATGTACCATAAGCGAGCAGTGCGGATACTTATCGCGCACGAGGTCTCCAGCTCTCAAGCGACCTCTCTTTGGACTAGAAAACCACCACCCAAAGACCCAAAGCGACACGACCTAACACTCAACTTTGAACTTTCTAGGTACCCTCATCGAAAGAGGATCGAAGGTAAGACCATACTCGAAGGTCAACGTCTTAAACTAAAACTTCGAACCTTGAATGGTTCGATTGCCCACTCGACACGAGAACACACCCGGCGTTGCGTGCTTTGCGCGTAAACCGAGACGGTCAAAGCGAAATACCAACTTTCTAATTTCGCAACTTTCAAAAGCGAATAGAATCCAATTGAAAATAGAGAGTCCTCAACGCGTCCACTCAATGCTAACGCTCCACCAAAGATTAAATTCCAAATTTGACAATTCATCTCAAAACAATTCCATTTTCTAAATAGGCGGTTTACAAATGAACACCGGTACCACCAAAGGAGAAATTCTGGGCGCTCAAACCAAACACTTGCGGTTTGTTTGAATTAGAAAGAATCTACATGTCAACACAACCTCAACTCAAATTGCGAGAAAACAGGTCAACAACACCAAACTCAAGCGAGAATCAAGAAAACACCTCATTATCAGATGAACATTCCTTTCCACAGTTTCTTTCTTATAGGAATAAAATTTCTCTCGAATCCTTGAAATTTGAATTCATCGCATACCACACGAGCTTAAACCTTTTAGTTAAGTATCCTCAAATTATGATCAAACCGAAGTACATCATCCACACCATTGTGAAGAGACTCTATGAAATCTACCGGATACTCTAGGTAATACAAAATCGATTTAATAGAAGGTGTTCAAGACACCACCGAATAGGTTCCACACCAACACATTACCTCCAATTTCCAAGAACAACAACTCAGAATCCTTAACCCGCACAATCATGTACTACATCAGAAGGGTTCTATTAATTATCATTCTACTGTTCAGGAAACTCCATTATTCCACTTTCTCTACACACAATCATTGTGTGACCAAAGGTCTAGCATAAAAATGCAAAGTCCAGAACTAACTTCCAAAACCTCTACAACAAATTTTTTTTTATAACAGATAGTGAAATCATCAAAATTAAATATCTAACATTCCCACACTTCTAACATCCTTACTCATTAACATCATCCGAAATCACTCACACAATCTCACAATAATATCCAATTGCGTTACTCTATAAAATTAATCAAGGTTTCCATACCTTCGATAATCCTCGACCTTTCAATCATGAACTGAAGTTCTGAAGTTTCACTATACCATAGGTTCTACTCGATCGTAACACTTTTCAAACTTACTTGAAACCAAACATTTCGGTGAATCAATTCCCTCAAGGGATACAGATCAAAACCATTTCACATTCTACTACTCCTCAGACAACTTGGTAGCAAAATATCATCGCTCGATTACTCATCCACCACCAAGCAGTTGCCAAACTTCACCTTGCAAACACTTCAACACAAAGCGTGATCCTTTCTCAAGAGGAAGAGGCGAACAAAAACAACTTCATTCATACAGAGCGTTGCTCACCACGTGCCAAGAAACCAAGAAAAATATTACGCTAAAGGTGATCTTGGAAAGCGAAAACTAAGTTCGTAGTTGAGGAACACATTCCTCGAAAAATAATAGCAAATAACAACCGATAAGAAAGCGTAATTACGATTGAAACTGAAATCTTTTGAGTGAAAAGGGCGAAAAATTTAGGCATGTTTTAAATACTTCAAGTTACAAAACTTGACTCGGACTATCGGTACTTCTCATGCCCTTTTTCCTTTAACACAACAATTAGTCCTAGAGCGAATAACACCTTGCCACATGAACAAGGTAAGTTCTTTAGTCCAATCCACGGACTACTTAAGAACCAATAACATTTTTCAACATGCCAAATTTGTTGGACAGATCATCTACTCATGAAACATGAGATCCAAATGTCTTGACCACAAAACTCAAAACATTTCCCTTTACAAGACTTGAGGAAAACAAGCGGATTCTCAATGAATAGACGATAATTTTCTTTGATTGCAACCTCACTTAGCGAACCCAAACCAAGGACCCTTTAGGGCTAAATCACACGAAACTCTTAAGAAGCAATAGTATAATCCTATACCTCAAGTTACCCAAAATATTTTCGGTTTCGGATGATTCATGAACTCCCAAAGGTCATGAAAACAAAACTCAAGTATTCTCATGTTAAGCGATATCACCAAGGCGATCAAATTTCCACACGTATCAACATCAAACTCACTACAACATTTAGAAAATATTTTGAAAGACCCACGTGGAAAGAATGGGTTGATTCTTTCTCAAAAGAAGAGCAAATAGAACGATCTTCACCAACTAAAGAATTGCTTACCACTCGCGGTGAACACAGAACCAAGGGGAAAACCAATTAGGCAATGAACTCATTGAACATAGGTGGAGTCCACAATTGAAAACATGAGCCTCACAAGAAGAGAATGTCGGATCTTTACAGATAAGAACAACGAGCATTCAAGATCAAAACGCTCGCATCACTGAAGAACCATTATAACTCGCAACAAATCATTTCGTGGCAAACTTCGTTTATCATAATAAGCGGGACCTCCAATAGGTCATGAACACAAAACTCGAAATTGAACCATTTTGGAAACATCAAGAAAGGTGGTCAAACTTCTTTCTTTATAAAAGAATCAACCTTACTCTCACATTACTGATCGTGTCAATAAATCTTCTAAAGGAAACATGACAAATCGGGTCATAAAAATTTTCAGCAACACATGGAATTGTAATAACAACTTGTTCTAGAAAAGAATCCTGGTACAAAAACCACAAAGTTGAATAAACGTCACACCCAGCACTACAAAACTATAGAGAAAAGAGGTTTCGATATTTTCTTTTCAAAGGAGGTTCTAAACTCCAACACTCCAAATATTCCAAAGAAATGAATATAGTCTAAATTTCTTCAATGAACTTTGTGAAAGAAAATTTTCATTCTCCGAACTGTCAAACGGATAACCAAGCTGCCCTTATCAACAAGAGAGATAGGGCTAACATAAAGAAAACGATCTTGTCAAGAATAACGTTCTACAAACAATGAATGAGAGCTCGATGCGAAAGGCAAGAAACTATTTTGAAAAACAAATAGGGTCTAATAGAAACCCGTAGCCCACAATCTTTGTTTGGGTGCAACCCAGACTAAAGCATAACCCGGCCTCAAAAGGGTTTTAACGCTTTTCTTGAAAAAGGATGCATCAAATTTCAACAAGCAAAGGGTTCCAAAAGGAATACATTGAGCCAAAACTTTCTCGTGTTAACGAACTTGCAACAAGAATTCTCATTAGGCAAACCATCAAGCGAGTAAATGAGTCGCTTTTTCCAATGAGAAAGAAAGAACAACCATGAAAATATCAATGTTGCCAATTTACAAGGATCATTTGTAGTAAAAGCAATTCGACAATCGAAAAACAATAATGTTTTCGGAGTACCATTAAAGGCCTACTGAAACTCGTCTACCAAAATTATGAACCCAAGAGAAATTCATCAATCGCCACCGGACAAGAATTTGTCAAATTCGAAAATCAAGGAAGAGAACGAGTTACTAAAGCAACCCAAGAGAAATATGCAAGATCAATACACACTTGATAAAAAATTGCAAAAGAATTCTTCCAATACCGAGATTCCAAGCGAATGAATGAGTTAAATTTCCCAACGAGGGTAAAACAAGTCTTTTGTGAAAAGAGGAATCTTGCATTTGAACTATGCTCACGTGGAGCGAAATATCATAATAGTCGAAAGGGCAATATTCGTTTCAAAGAACGAATCGAAGAAGCTATTTGGAGCTTGCCTTCTTCATTAAAACCCCAATTTCAAAAGAATTCACGAACTGCCAGGGAACCACAACGAGAAACCGGATATCGGTTCGAGAAAGGCAACAAGTTCATCAATGAGCTCATGCTCGATCTGAGCTTATGGAGCAGAGGTAAGAAGTTCTCTAATATCCTACTACAAGCGGTGGTGTAGCTTTGGCAAAACCGGGACAACAACCACGAACTCAAGCGATCAACGCCGCTAGCGAAACACATAACTAGTGCAATCAATTATGAATATATATATATATATCGGATCATCTCATGACGATCATAGAATAATTTCATAGATAGAGGATATCACATCATATCATGGATTAACACATCATAGCACAACACAATTTAACAACGACTCAATATTGAGTCACCACAATTGAAATCACGGAAGCAACAGGTTTACCCAACCCCTCCTAATGTGCACGGTGTGTCAATTTAATATGTTTGAATGAACCACGGACCTAAAGCCGCTCGATACCAAGCTGTAACACCACGGCTATTGGAAGCCAAGATGTCACAAAAATTATCAAACTACTAAGGATAGCTTTACAATTTGGATTATCTGATTTAATCAACAATAATTTCTAAAGAATGACAATAAGCGATCACGATTCATGGAAAAGAATGGATAAACAATTATAATACCACGAGCAGTCATGCAATACCAAAGTTGGATTATTACAAATCTGAAATTTAATTAATAAGTTGGCTTGGTGAAGGTAATAATAATTATTACGGTTGGATAAAAGTGAAGTGCGATGTGCGAACTACCCCACCAAATCTTCTTGTCTTCTCCTCAATTACCTAATTAAAACATACAAAGCAAGGGTGAGTCGAAGACTCGGCAAGTGCATACAAGAATAACCAAACATAGAGTGGACAACACAAACCCGATGGAATTACGAACAAATCTTGGAACACATATACGATTGAATGGAATGAATACATGAATGGATGGAATGAAAGAATGCATTGAAGGAGAACGGACTTTTCACACGTTTATCTGGTATAAATAGTGACACACCGTCGGTGTTCACTTAAGCCCGTGCCATAAAATGCGGGGATCCAATCACCGTATGAAGAGCGTTTCATACGGGTGTCAAAGTTGCCACATTGGAATGGTGGTCAACGTTGCCCACATTGGAATGGTGGGTCTCACATGCCCATATTGGAATTAATGGGACTTAATCAAGTTTCCACTCCGTGGGCGACAAAGGAAATATGTGTGCATGGAATGAAATGCATAACTTGAACTTCATCTCAATTTATCACGAAGAAGGTATTGAAATCTACCACATCATGCTCAAATCACAGGAATACTCATAAGTTACCAAATTATCATGCATTCATCAAATTCACACAAGTTAAACATTGCACTTGCCTTCCATGCTGTGACGTATTGGGAAGCAACGAATGTGTCCTTCCACTCACCGCCTTACCGCTGTACAATCATTGTCACAGAATAAGGATAACAGGGTATAACATAGTTACACGAGTTCTCGATACCCTCTAATCAACCCACACGCCCAAATGTTCGTTTTGACCTCGCCAAAAGTCCAGATTATCGATCTACGGGCAGTTGTACGAGAAAATTCACCATTAATTATCTGTAACTCTAAAAGACCTGAAACCAGTGCTCACTGATTCTTAACTGATCAGGCTACAAAACATTAGTTGGCGGAATCCCCTGATTCGGCCAAAACAGAGGGGTAATTAACTGCTAAACCCAACCCATCTACGTCTGTCCAGAAAACAGATCAGCAGTAAAGAAAATGGTGTAACTTTTAGCCTACTGATCCAAATGGAATGATCTTTATCAGCTTTGAAAGATAATTTAAAGGGCTACAATAACTTATTTGGGTGAATGTTCTGGAAATGCCTCTAACTAAATCAAAACCTAGGATCAAGCCGACAGATCCTTCTCGTCAGACAGACAGAACAGCGCGCACTAAAAAAATCATATCTCCTAAACCGTAAGGCGGAATCACGTGATCTCGGTGGCTATGGAAAGCTAAGAACAAAACCTACAACTTTCTAAGAGATGAGAAGATCAGAAAATGTACAGAACTTACCCAAATCTGACGAACAAAAGTGCTGCACTGCAAGGAGGAGGGTGGCGGCCACAAGGGGGAGGGAGAGGGGAAATGGGGGAGGCGGCTAGGGTTGGGGGTGCCTCCCCTCCCTTGGCCGGCCCCCTTGGCTGTTCTCCCCTCTTGGGCCTTCTGGGTGGCAGCCCACGGCCCAGGTTGGCGAAGAAATGCAGAAAACCCCCCGCTGAACTGGAAATTCCGAGTTTGCATTTGTCTTTTACCCCTCCAGCTTCGTTCTATTAACCGAATTCTATTCCGGAGTATTACACAAACATTGTCTCCGATAGGTATTGTCCTCTCTTTGGCATGTCACATTGTGCCTCTATGCATAAGATTGACTTCCCCTCAATCATTTTCCTTGATGCTTCGTAGGAGCTCTCGGATTTCGAAGTTCCTCTTTTGTCGGCCAAAAACCCTAGCTTCGTCTCTAACTCCGGCTTGGTGAGCTTTTCGTCGATTGCTTGTTATGACACCACCCTTGGACCTCACTTAAGCTCCCTTGACCATGTATTTTCCTTCGCGTTGAACTCGTTGCTGCCGTGGCCATTGCTGACGTCGAGCCAGCCCCGAGCTTCTCCGGCCCCTCTACCACCTTTGGTAAAGCTTCAGTGCACCTCACTTTAGGCGTGGCGCGCGCTTGTATGCACACCGTGAGCTCAATTGACGCATGCACGTACACCGTAGAGTGACCTCCACCCAACTCCAGCTCACCACCGTTCTAGGCCGGCTCAGCCGCCACCACCACTACCGGGAGATGCGCCACGCTATTGGGGACCCATCCATGCCCTTAGCCGATGCCGTCGTGGTTGGAATCACCGGCGGAGCTCCAGCAAAGCAAGAGCTCCTTTGTCAGAATGTCTGACAACACGGTAGCAAAGTCATTAGGGTGTTGATCCAGCCATTTAATGGCTAATCATTGCATACTGTAGTTAATGTTGTCTTAAAGAACTGATGAGTGTATTACATGTGGGCCCCGTGAATAGAAAATGACACCAATTAACGGTTTAGAATGAGAGAGTGACATGTGGGTCCCATGGACTTAAGTGCACAGTGATGGAGCCTATGAACCGGCCATACACTCGCGGTCTACGCACTATTTCGTGGACCGTCTCTATGACATGTGGGTCCCACCTGTCGGTTAAAAATTAAAATCTGAAGTTAAAATAAAAAAATAGCATTGTTCATTAGGCCCCACTAGTCAGGGACTGCAGCTAGGTAAGTGCCTAGTAAGAAAAGTATCAATGCATTTTTAAAATACCGGAATGAATTATTTACACACTAAAAATTCTATTAACTTCAAAAATGCATAACTAATTCATTTTAACTCCAAAAACAGTGAAACCAATGTTGGTAATTTTCATTTTAAGTGAAATTTATTTTAAAATATTTTTCAAACATATATTTATAGTAGAGAATATAGTTTTGGAAAGTGATCAATAACTCTATTATTTTTACAATATAAAAAGTTGATAACTTTGAATATTCATAACTAATGCATAAAAACTCCAAATGAGATGAACTAAATTAATTTGGTCTTATATTAATATTCTCTATCCATCCATATAATCCTTATCCTCACCACTACTCTGCAAATTTTCACAAAAAATAGAATATGTATGAACAGTAACCGATTTCACTTTTCTGCAATTTCTAGAAAACTGATTTTTAAACGGCTATAACTCTCTCATCTGAAATTGAATAATTATTTCACCTAAATTCATATAAAATCATCATATAGCTACTGTAGAAATTTCATACATTTTTTAGCACTTTGTATTTCTCGTCGTTTCTAGATTTTATTCGATGTTTCTTTATATAGATTCTGAAGCTATTGATATTGACTCGTATGCTACCGAAAGCGATAAATTAATCTACCAGCAAGGAAAGCATCATTTGAACTTTCTTTTGCATCATATTGGTCCTATATTTAGATTAGTTAAGTGCAATGATAATGCTTGCATGCTAATTTTGTTATGTCGATATTTTTGTGATGAGTAGTTAGTTATATCCTATTCATTAGGTTATACTTGAATTATTCCAGTACCTACATGCTTAAGTTAGGTTGTGTGAAATACATTGTATGAGATTGCTTAGCTACGCATGTCTAGATACGGTAGATTGATTGTTGGGAATAACCCAATAATTTATGGGAGATACAAATTTTCTTATCTTCTTTTTATTCCAGATCATCGTATCTATTTCTGTAACACCCTGACTATAAGGAAGTCAATATGTCACCTACAATCACTAATCTTTAGAAAATTTGCAACAATAAGTATTACTAGAATTGGCGTACCACAAGGATATACGTGAGCAAATCATCAACAGTTTAATCAGCGGATTGAAATAAACATTTCAGGGAGATATGGTAAATACAGCCAAGTTGGCTTATTACAATTCAACACCAGGTATAAATCGAATACAATATTAATTTCTCAAACGTTTTGGATTATGGTAGTGAGTGCATCATGTTGTTCTACCCACCATGTAAACCGTTCTTCCTTGTCATTTACCTAAATAAAACAACAAAGCAAGAATGAGCCAAAGACTCAGCAAGTAATTGTATGTAACAATCAAACATTCCATGAACAATATATCACTTTCATAATTTGAACATTGATGGAAACAACTTTATGAATGGATGAAGTGGAATGATGCATTGAAGGAATTGGACATATCGCGACATATCTGGGTATAGCGAGTGAAACACCGTCGGTGTTCACTTAAAATGTCGTATGAAGAGCGTTTCATACAATCGTCAATGTGGCCCACATTGGAATGGTGGACTCACGTAACGTGGCCCACATTGGAATGGTGGACTCACGTGCCCATTACGGAATTGATGGGATTTTCAAATGCCCATCTTGGAATTGATGGGTCTTACAAAGGTAATTATGCATGTCATGATGTGATTCCATGGAAATATTGAATAGTACTCATAAATGAAAAGATACACATGACATTCATCTACAAACACGAACAAATATAATCATTCATTCACACATCACATAATGCATCAATCATATTATACAAGTTACTTGCTGCTATTGGCTACTGCAGGTTGGGAGGTAATTGAGATACCCCTCCACTCACCGCTTCACCGCCTACAATGCAAAATAATCGAAATGAGGACAAACGAGTAAGGCATTGCTACACGTGTCCTTCCACAATCTCTAGCCAAATCTACACAACAAAAGGTTCAATTTGATCAATTTACCCAAACATTCCAAATATCCCTAATCTGGCAGTTTTACTAGAAAATTCACCAATAATTAACCGTAAGTCCAAAAGACCTGAAACCAGTGCTCATCTTTTCTTAACTTAACTGTCTTCGAAACACTACTTGATGGTAAACTCTAATTCGGCCAAAACAGAGGTCTAACCATCCAATGAAAAACTATAACTGCAGTCTGTCCAGAATTCAGAACATCTCTAAATAAAAGGCTCTAACTTTTAAACCACTGATCCAAATAAAGTAATCTTTATCATCCTGGAAACATGGTGAAATTATCTTCATAAACCTAGTTGGGTGGCCGACCTGATTCTGAGTCTAACTAGATCAAAACCTAGGTGCAACCGACTATACCCAGAATTTCTGACAGACAGAGCAGTACGTGGTAAAACAGTCATAACTTTTAATCTACTGGGTGAAAATTCATGATCCAGGTGCCAAAAGAAAGCTAATGAAACCAGGAACAATTCTCTAGAATACACAGAAGTCCAATTCGGCCTCTACAACGCCCAAAACCGAGGTACAACGTACTGGACAGAATCATTCTATTAACAGAATCAAAACGAAACTACAAATCCAATCGGATCCTCAACTCTAATGGAATCAAACAACGAATCGGAGGTCTAATTACTCTTGTAGACCAGTAAGACGACGAAGATCCGCTGCACACGGGTCTTCCTCCCTTCTCTCTTCTCTCTTCTAGGGCCGCCACCGAAGAGGCGGCGAGCGGCGGGGAACGGAGTTGTTGGAGAGAACCTTGAGGAGGAGCGACGGGATCACGGAGTTGGCACCACCGCGAGGGGCACCAAGAGACAGCAAGGAGGCGGTTTGGGGAGGAGGAGGCGGCCAAGGGGAGGGAGGAGCCAAGGGTGGCGGCTAGGGTTTTGGGGGAGTGGCGCCCCTTTTTGGCCGGCCCCTACATGGGCGGCCGCCTCTTGGGCCACAGGTGTGACTGCGGCCAGGGTTGACGACAATAGCGTTTACCCCATTGTTTGGAAAAATCCGGCGAAAGTTGTTTCTTTTACCCCCTCCGACTTCTTTCTTTTTACCGATTCGGTTCCTGAAAGTTTTAAATCTCGTTTTCGAATAATATTCCCAGATAATTGAAACAATACAACCTAGCTGGATTAATGAGGTATTACACTCTATCCCCCTTAGAAAAGATTCGACCTCGAATCTAAACACAGATCTATTCAAAATAAAACTGCGACTAGAATTTATTAACGAAAAACACGTACCATAAACGAACAGGTCTAGATACTTATCGCACACGAGGGATACTAGCTCTCAAGCGGCCTCTCTTCGGATTAGAAAACCACAACCCAAAGACCCAAAGCGGCGCTGACCTAACACTCAACTTTGAGCTTTCTAGGTACCCTCATCGAAGAGGATCGAAGGTAAGACCATACTCGATGGTCAACGTCTTAAACTATAACTTTCGAACCTTGAATGGTTCATTGCCCACTCGACACGAGAACACACCCGGCGTTGCGTGCTTGCGCGAGTACAGAGACGGTCAAAGCGAAATACCAACTTTCCAATTTACGCAACTTTGGAAGCGAAGAGAATCAAATTGAAAATAGCGAGTCCTCAACGCGTCCACTAAAT
Organism: Hsuehochloa calcarea; assembly: GCA_036346395.1. Taxonomy (NCBI): domain Eukaryota; kingdom Viridiplantae; phylum Streptophyta; class Magnoliopsida; order Poales; family Poaceae; genus Hsuehochloa; species Hsuehochloa calcarea. Next base: position 35,347,164 of record CM070611.1, read on the forward strand.
GCTAACTCTCCACCAAAAGATTAAATTCCAAATTTGACAATTCATCTCAAAACAAATCCATTTTCTAAATAGGCAGTTTACAAACGAACACCACTACAACCAAAGGAGAAATTACCGGAACGCCCAAACCAAACACTTGCAGTTTGTCTGAATTGGAAAGAATCTACATGCCAACACAGCCCCAACTCAAGTTGCAGAAAACACCGGTCAATAACACCAAACTCAAACGAGAATCAAGAAAACACTTCATTATCCGATGAACATACCTTTCCACAGTTTCTCTCTTCTAGGAATAAAATTTCTCTCGAACCTTGAAATTTGAATTCACTGACTACCACATGAGCTAAAACCTCTTAGTTAAACATCCTCAAATTATACTCAAATTGAAATACATCATCCACACCCACAACGGAATGGCTCCATTGAATCCTCAGAATACTCTATGCATCTCATTCTACTTAATCAACCATAATTTGATTGAAGGCACCCAAAGCGCCACAAAAATAGATCCCATTGTAACATCACGGCTGTTAAAGCCAAGATGTCACGCAATTACATTACCTCTAATTTTTCAAGAACAACTCGAATCCTCGATACACACGCTCATGTACTACATCAAAAGGTTCTATCAATGATCATTCCACTGCTCAGGAAACTCCTTTATTCCACTTTCTCTACACACACTCATTGAGTGACCAAAGGTCTAACATAACAATGCCAACCCAAATTTAATCTCCAAGATCTCTACCACAAATTTCAATTATAACATATAGGGAAATCAACGGATTGACTCTCTAACATTTTCCCCAATTCTAACATACTCACTCATTTGCATACTTAGAAATTTCTCACCTAATCTCGCATCATTATCCAATTGCGTTGCTCTATAGAAGTAATCAAGGTTTCCATACCTTCGATAATCACCGACCATTCAATCATGAACTGAAATTCTGAATTTTCACTATACCATAGGTTCTACTCAGTCGTAACACTTTTCAGACTTACTTCGAAACCAAACATTCCATGTGAATTAATTTTTCCCCAAGAGATCAGATCAAAACCATTCTACAATCTACTACTCCTCCAATAACTTGGTAGCAAAATATCACCGCTACGATTACTCATCTTCCACCAAACAGTTGCCAAACTTACCCTTTGCAAACACTTTGCAACCCAAAAATGTGATCCTTTCTCAAAAGGAAGAGGCGAACAAAGATAAGTTTATTCACACGAGAAAGACGTTGCTCATCGTGACGAGAAACCAAAAGAAATATTACGATAAAGGTGATCTTGGAAAGCGAAAGTGAGTTCATAAATGGGAGGCACACATCCTCAAAAGAGAATAGCAAATAACGGTAGACACGAAAGAAAGATATTACGTTTGAAATTCGCCATCTCTTGAGCGGAAAGAGCAACAAATTTAGGGACGCTTCAAATAACCACAAGATTTAATTAAGAATCGATAAGATCCTTCAACAGGACAACTTGCTCGAAACAGTTCATCTACTTGGGAAACACGAGATCCAAATGTTCTCAGCCACAAAACTCGAAACATTTCCCTTTACAGGATTTCACAGAAAGCAAACGGATTAACTTCGTCTCGAAGAGATCAACGAAAATATTCTTTTATTGCAACCTCACTTAGCGAACTCAAACCAAGGAGCCTTTCGGACTAAATCACACGAAATCTTTAAGAAACAATAGGTTAATCCAATTCCTCAAGTTACCCAAAATAATTTGATTACGGTTAATTCCACGAGCTCCAAGGTACCGTGAAAGCTAAACTTGAAATATTCTTATTTGAACGATGTCACTAAAGGCGATCAATTTACTACAGGTATTAACATCAAGCCCATAACAACACTTAGAAAACATTTCGGAAGACCCACGTGGAATGAATGGGTTGATTCCTTCTCGAAAGAAGAGGCAAATAGAAACGATCTTTACCAACTGAAGAAATCACTTACCACTCGCAAGGAACACAGAACTCAGGGGAAAAACCAATTAGGCAACGAACTCAGAACACATATGGAAAGTCCACAGTTGAAACATAGGCCTCACAAAAATAGAATATCCGACCTTAACCGTTAGGAACAAACGGGTATTCAAGATCAAAACACCCGCATCACGGAAGAACTATTATAATTTTTCAACATATCGCTTCACTCGACAAACGATATTTACCACAATGAACTTGAATTCCCCAAAAGAGCATGAACACAAAACTGGAAATTTGATCATTTTAGAAATATTACGAAAGGCGGACAACTTTCTTTCTTTATAAAGGAATCAACTTTGCCATCACATTACTGATCATGTCAATAAACCTTCTAAAGGAACATGGCAAATCGTGTTATAGAAATTTTTCAGCATCAAATGGAATTGTAATAACAACTTATTCTAGAAAGGAAACTTAGTACAAAAACCACAAAGCTGAAACAAACCTCTCACACATCTCCACCATAACATTAGAAAAGGGTTTCGACAATTTTTTTTTAAGAGAGGTTCTAAACTCCAACATTCCAACTACTCCAAAAGAAACGAGTAGAGTCAAGACTTTCTTCGACAAACTTTGCAAAAGCTAATTCCCGTTCCCCAAAATACTAAACGGTTAACCAGGTCCCCTTAATCAACAAGTGAGATAGGACCCTTACCAAAAGAATGATCTTGTCAATAATATCGTGTACAAGTAGCAAAGAGAGCTCAACAATCAGAAAGACAAGAATTGTTTTTTTTTTTGAAAAACATCTAGGGACCAATAGGAACCCGTAGCCAACCAATTTGTTTGATTACCATCTCCGACTTAATCACCATAAGGCACCCCAAAAAGGGTTTTAACACTAATCCTCAGAAAAGTGATGCGTTAAACTTCAAGACGCGGAATGATCCAAAAGAAATACATGGAGCCAATGCTTCCTCATGTTAACGAACTTGCAACATAAAACTCTCATTATACAAACTATCAAACGAGTAAACAAGTCGCTATTTTCCAATGTGAAAGAAGGAACAAACATGGAAATATCAATATTGCCAACTGTCGAAGATCATTTAAAATAAAAGAAATTCAACAACTGAAAAACAATAATATTTTCAGAGAACCATTAAATACCTATTGGATCTCATCAACTACCATGAATCATGAACCTAAGAGAAATTCATCAACTACCACCAGACAAGAATTGGTCAAAATCAGAAATCAAGGAAGAGAACCACTGTCTAAAGCATCCCAAATAGAAATATGCAAGATCATTGTGCACTTGATGAAGAACTTGCAAAAGAAATCTGTCAATGCCCGAAACCTCAAGCGAACACATGGGTTGAATTTTTCCAACAGGGGTAAAACAGAACTTCCGTGAAAAGGTAAATCTTCCAATTTAACTACGCTCACGTGGAGCAGAAATATCACAATAGTTGAAAGAACAATAATTGTTTCAAAGAACGATCAGAAATCTACTAGAGATTGCCCACTGCATTATAACCCTCCATTCAAAAGAAATTCACGAACTATCGAAACTACAACGAAAAACCGGATACAAACTTGAGAAGGACAAAAACTTCATCAATGAGCTCGGGCTCAACACGAACTATGGAGCAGGTAAGAACTTCTCTACTATTACAACACGAGCGATGGTGTAGCACAGCAAAACCGGGCGACAACCACGAACTCGGTGCTCGGCGTCCGCTACCGATCGCATAACTAATGCAATCAATTATGAATATATAGGATCATCTCATGACAATCATAGGATAATTCATAGATATATAGGATATCGCATCACGACATAGATTAATAACAAGAAAGATAGTACAGAAGCAATTCTATACCATACAACATAATGAACAACATCACTAGAAATGCGGAAACAATGGATTTCCCAAACCCCACCTCATCATGTACGCAGTGTTATTTTAATAACTTAATTACCACGGACCTAAAGCCGCTCGATACCAAGCTGTAACACCACGACTATAAGGAAGTCAAGATGTCACCTACAATCACTAATCTTTAGAAAATTTGCAACAATAAGTATTACTAGAATTGGCGTACCACAAGGATATCGTGAGCAGAAATCATCAACAGTTTAATCAACGGATTGGAAATAAACATTTCAGGGAGATATGGTAAATACGGCCAAGTTGGCTTATTACAATTCAACACCAGGTATAAATCGAAGACAATATTAATTTCTCAAACGTTTTGGATTATGGTAGTGAGTGCATCATGTTGTTCTACCCACCATGAAAACCGTTCTTCCTTGTCATTTACCTAAATAAAACAACAAAGCAAGAATGAGCCAAAGACTCAGCAAGTAATTGTATGTAACAATCAAACATTCCATGAAAAATATATCACTTTCATAATTTGAACATTGACTGGAAACAACTTTATGAATGGATGAAGTGGAATGATGCATTGAAGGAATTGGACATATCGCAGTATATACCGGTATAGCGAGTGAAACACCCGTCGGTGTTCACTTAAAGTAATCGTATGAAGAACATTTCATACAATCGTCCAACGTGGCCCACATTGGAATGGTGGACTCACGTAACGTGGCCCACATTGGAGTGGTGGACTCACGTACCCATTCTGGAATTGATGGGATTTTCAAATGCCCATACTGGAATTGATGGGTCTTACAAAGGTAATTATGCATGTCATGATGTGATTCCATGGAAATATTGAATAGTACTCATAAATGAAAAGATACACATGGCATTCATCTACAAACACGAACAAATATAATCATTCATTCACACATCACATAATGCATCAATCATATTATACAAGTTACTTGCCTGCCGCGCTGCAACGGGTTGGGAGGTAATTGAGATACCCCTCCACTCACCGCTTCACCGCCTATAATGCAAAATAATCGAAATGAGGACAAATGAGTAAGGCATTGCTACACGTGTCCTCCCACAATCTCTAGCCAAATCTACCCAACAAAAGGTTCAATTTGATCAATTTACCCAAACATTCCAAATATCCCTAATCCCCCAGTTTTACTAGAAAATTCACCAATAATTAACCGTAAGTCCAACAGACCTGAAACCAGTGCTCATCTTTTCTTAACTTAACTGGCTTCGAAACACTAGTTTATGGTAAACTCTAATTCGGCCAAAACAGAGGTCTAACCATCCAATGAAAAACTATAACTGCAGTCTGTCCAGAATTCAGAACAGCTCTAAAGAAAAGGCTCTAACTTTTAAACCACTGATCCAAATAAAGTGATCTTTATCAGCCTGGAAACATGGTGAAATTATCTTCATAAACCTAGTTGGGTGGCCGACCTGATTCTGACTCTAACTAGATCAAAACCTAGGTGCAACCGATTATACCCAGAATTTCTGACAGACAGAGCAGTACGTGGTAAAACAGTCATAACTTTTAATCTACTGGGTGAAAATTCGTGATCCAGGTGCCAAAAGAAAGAAAATGAAACCAGGAACAATTCTCTAGAAGACAGAGAAGTCCAATTCGGCCTCTACGACGCCCAAAACCGAGGTACAACGTACTGGACAGAATCATTCTATTAACAGAATCAAAACGAAACTACAAATCCAATCGGATCCTCAACTCTAATGGAATCAAACAACGAATCGGAGGTCTAATTACCCTTGTAGACCAGTAAGGCGACGAAGATCCGCTGCACAGGTCTTCCTCCCTTCTCCTCTCTTCTCTCTTCTAGGGCGGCCACGGAAGGCGGCGAACGGCGGGAGCGGAGTTGTTGGAGAGAACCTTGAGGAGGAGCGGCGGGGATCACGGAGTTCGCACCACCGCTGCGAGGGCACCAGAGGCAGCAAGGAGGCGGTTTGGGGAGGAGGAGGCGGCCAAGGGAGGAGGAGCCAAGGGTGGCGGCTAGGGTTTTGGGGGTGGCGCCCCTTTTTGGCCGCCCTCTTGGGCCACACAGTCGTGACTGCGGCCCAGGTTGACGTACAATAGCCTTTACCCCATTGTTTGGAAAAATCCGACGAAAGTTGTTTCTTTTACCCCCTCCGACTTCTTTCTTTTTACCGATTCGGTTCCGGAAAGTTTTAAATCTCGTTTTCGAATAATATTCCCAGATAATTGAAACGATACAACCTAGCTGGATTAATGAGGTATTACAATTTCTTAAGTTAAACTTTGTTATTTAAAAAAAAATGGGTCTGGATAAGTGGTTGCTAGTGAGGGCGCCTTCGTGTACGAGATCGGGTATGTGGTTGACTTGTCCGGACCAACAAGGACCGAACTTTGGTGACATTGTTGATTCAAGTAAAACTCGTGCTATCACACGCGGGATATGGGTACCGTTTGGTCAAGTAGGGGGAATGTTTTGATTGGGTTGGGCCTTAGGTGGTGTGGGGACATTTGTGTTCGATCATTTGTTTGTAGGAGCCGATGCAATTTTCTATTATGTGCATGGGAGCATTATTTTTCTTTATTTACATTGCATCAGTATATCCAACATAACTTGTGAGCTCGCTTAGCAAGCGCTATCCGTCATTTGTACAAGGTTTGGGGTGCATCTACAAGGGGTCTGGCTCAATACCACTTTCTTGTCAAAAATACGAATCTCGATTTCCCGGCCGACACACCATAGGAAGTGTGTTGATTACAGCGGCTTCTGAGCTAGTTGAGTCATGTGGGTAAAGTAGTACACCTCTGCGAGAGATAAATCTATTCAAATAGCCGTGTCCACGATTCTGAGACGATCGCTTGAATTCGGAGTCACTATTGTTAGACTTTGAATTAAAATTGTTGGTTACTACTTGGTATTTGGCATGAACGGGTGTTCATCCATTTTAGTGTATCAAAGTAGGCTACCACTTTTGTATTTGTTTGATTCATTTGTTTTTCAATATATTACTTTATCACATGCTTTACTTCTACTTCAAATCTAATTTTGAAATGGCAATTGTAAAATTAGTATATGTAGGTTGAAAATTGTTGCGTCTTTTGCAAAACTAAAGCCACTAATACTATTCTTTGATTGTCCATTATGCATAACTAATTTTACCTTTGTGTAAGATTTGTTAGTATGTTTTGTACTCAACCCGCTTGCTACAATTACAGGTGAAGATGAGCTTCCGATCGATGAGTTCGTTAGCGCCGACTATGGTGACGCTAATGAATAGAGCTATTATTTAACTCCCAGTCGGTTGCCTTGGGCTATGGGCACACTATTGTTGGTCTTTTCTTTATCTTACTATCTTTCGCTTCCACTCTAAGTGTTCAATTGAATTTGGCCGGTCTGCCCTTTTTTAATCGATGTAGACTTGAATTATTATGATGTATGTTTTTCTTTATATCTTTGTGTGAATGTTGTATATACGTGATTGGCGTTGATGAGGGTATGTGCGTGTTGGTCATCGATCTCGAGAGCCAACACGAGATGCATACCGCTGTTGTGAATCCTCTTAACTTGTTTAAGTGTGAACTTGGACCGTTGGAGAACCGGTCGTCATGTAGTACTTGCAGACGAGCAGTACACATGATCACTAGAGCTCTAGTTTCGGTCGGGCCTTCTCACTTGGGCAGAGTTAAGTTGATATTCATTCACTTGAGGTCCTGAGTAATTTCTATAAGACTGGGAAGGCCTCGGTCTTACGAATATAACCTGGGGGTCCTCACACCTCCCTTCCCTCCCGGTGCCATCTCCCATCTCTGAGGTCGCATCCCCTCCCCGCTACATCCTCCTGTCATCGACACTATCTCCTTGCGCTGCTACCGCCTACGCTGTCGGATCCCCTCATCTTTGTGCACACTGCCATTGCAACCCACGGACTGAGTGCCAAAGAGGGTTGGGATCTCTGAGGCACGAAGCTAATGCTGGAACATCAACCCTCCGGATACGACTGCTACTCCACCTCCAACCGTGCTACTCTACTTCCATCGATTTTGCTACGTCAATCTCAACTCGATCTAACCGCTGACGACTCGTGATCGAAAAAGGTTTTCAAGTCACAACCGACCACACATGAACCTAATGGGTCACACACTTAACGGGTTGGAACAAACATGTTCGGATAGGATCCGTCAAGAGCTCTATATAACGATATCCATGAGGCTATTGGGAAAGACACATGAGATATATGAGTTGATGTGAGTTGCTCAAAACCCGAGCTGCCATCTACATGAGAGAGCCATCCAGTGTGACTTGGTGCTAGCACACCGACGTACGATTGTTCCTTCTCTGGACTTGTGGATACTGTAGAGGCGCCACTACGGTTACTGTTGTTGGAAATATGCCCTAGAGGAAATCAAAGATGATTATATTTCATTATGTTCATTGTAACATCCCTATTTTCAGAGCTTTAAAAATCTTTTAAATAAGGGTAGTAAGAAAATTCACCATTTGGATTTATTTGAATATTAATTTAAAAAGCTTAATATGGACTTTAAGGACAAATTGATTTAATGTGCTTAATCCCAACACCAACAATTGCCAAAATTATTTTATTTAGATTCTATATGCTTGGATATATTTTATAGAATTTTCTGGAATTTTTCAGAAGTCATTTGCTATTTTCTATTTGCTATTTGTATTTTCTGGATTTATTTAAAAGAAAAATCAAAAGAAATTCCTTCGGAACAGTGCTGGGCCGAAGCCCAACACTATTCCAGCCCGCTCACTCCCAGCCGTTGGATCAGCATCGCCCGGCTGCCGCTCGCCCGCGATCTCGCCGCCTTGATCCGTTGGATTGTCACCGCGTGGCTTCGCCCGTTGATCTCGCTCGTTCGCTCACCCGCGCTCGCTCTGCGTCGTTGGATCGCCATCGCACGCTCACTCTCGCCCGCGCCTCGCTGCCGCTGCCAGGTGGGACCGCCACGAATTCGTCGTCTCATGTTGTCTTCTTCTCGCATGGCCGCGCTGCGTCGCCATTTTCGGACCTCGAGCTTCGTCCGAACAATTGCGCCAACGGCCCGATTTTGTGCACGGACAACGCCTTCTGGAAGCCTTATCTCTCCCGCACCCGTTCCGGTTATTTTCAATTTCCAAATCGGTTTCAATCTCCGAGAATCGAGGATTTCAAAATCCAGCCGTTTCGGACCCGATTTGGGGATTTCCAAATCCGGCGTCCCCTGAGCCTATAAATACCCCCCTTAGCACCGCCTGGACCTCCGCAACCCTAAGCCGCCACTCGTCGCCCGATCGCCCTAAGCGCGCGCATTTCAAGCTTTAGGGTTTTCGGCGAGCTTCTTCTCGGTGAATTGCGCGCGCCGTCTTCGCCGCCCTTGCCTCGCCATTGCACCATCGTGATCGCCAAGTCTCGAGCTACCCGTGCGCACCTCCTCGTCGCGAGCATCGCGGAGCTTCCGTCAGACAAACCCGAGCCTTCACGCCGCTTCTCCTCGCCAAGGCCATCTCCGTCAACCTCGGTGCTCAAACCGGTGCCCATAGGCGCGCAATAACCCCTCTACACATTGGTACCACTCACGTGGCAAATAGCCGCCGTTCGCCGTGACCATCGGGTCCGGCGCCGCCTCGCCCGCCCGTAGTGGCGTGTCGGCGCCACCGCAACCACCGCGTCGGCTTTGTACTGCGTGTCGTCCTCGTGTCGCCGTGTCGGCGCCGACTGCCAGCGTCGCGTGGCTTCGGTCCACCGCGCGAGATCTCCCTCGGTTGGTGCGCTCGGTCCGTGAACCCGAGGCCCGACATGTGGGGCCCACATGTCGATTTATTTTAAAATCTATTCCTTTTTCCGAAAATTCCCGGTACGCGCAAGCATTGCGTAGTAATCCAATTTTCCTTTATAAAAATAATTCGGAAATTCAATAAAATCCAAATTAGGGTTTATTTGATTTTCCAATCTTCCAAAGCCCATATCTTTTGCATCCGAACTCCGATTGAGCCCATTCAAATTTGTAAATTCATATAAAATTAAGATCTATTTAATGGTGAATTTTATTTGAATTTTGGAGATTGTTTTGCTTCTGTATTTCTTTGTTTTTGGTTTCTTTTGTCTCAGTTGCGAGTAGACGTCGATACTTGAGGATTTTCGAAGAAGGAGCACCTCAAGACCAAGACCAATATCTAGACCTATTCCAAGGCAAGTTATACCTTTGATCATTTTGAACCCAGTTTTCAAAATACTTTGTTTCAATGTATTGCATTCTATTTCAAGTATTTATTTAAATGCTTTTGGGATAGTTATTAATCCAAATTGTTATACCACCTTGTCTATTGTATGTCATGATCTTTTGTCACCCTAGGTTGGTTAATTATTAGTTGGTATTATCGTAGCACCAACGTGGGTTGGTTAGATACGATTAGACTGCTTAGCCATGCCACGAGTCATCATTTCATGTGAGTTGCAATTATAAACTTGACTAAGTGATTATGGAACGTGTGAGGAAGCTGTGTGTCTTTGTGTGCTATTACTCGTTGATGGCATGTGTTGCACTTAATCAACAGGGTGGGAAAAGATTTGGACTGAGGCAAGTGGTGGATTCTGTCTGAATGGTGGAGCTGGGTGCTTATTAAACTTTGTGATTTGGGTAAAACTAGAAGTCTTGCCTTAGTCAATTAAGGACTTAACTTTGTGCGCCATTGAACTGGGCCTTACTGTACGACCACATGCCTAGTATGGGCTGGGCCTGACTTAGTAAGTTATGGAGTCTTGACATTGACAACTCGGGTTGTATTTAAGGCGTGTGATGGGTGGAGGTGTGATATGTCACATCGCGGGACGGTTCGCTGCTTCCTGTCCAATGGTGTGTGTCGTTCAAAGAAATTTGTGTGTACAAATTGAATGGCGATAAAGCACACCGAGAGTGTCATTGTTTGAGATGAAGTCTCTGAAAGGTTTTGTTATGGTCAGTGATCGCTACACTGATTGTATCGTGTGGGTAAAGTGTACAGCCTCTGCAGAGTGTTTAAACCAATCTATTCGAATAGCCGTGTCCTCGGTTATGGACATGCTCGGGAATTTCACACGAGGGGTAGATTTTCATAAAAACAATTGGGAAGGGTCAGCTGTGTGAGATAACTTGTTCAGCTGTGTGAAAGAACTTGATTAGACTGTGTGTCCTTTGTGAAATCAATTGTTAACTTATTATTGTCTAGTTGTTTTGAATTATATTTTTAATCTATTATTTGTATTTGTGGATATCATGGGGATATGCTCCAGATCTTAGGATGATGTGACAATTGGCAATGGCGTTAATGGTTTGTCGTTTCACGGGTTTTCGACAAAGTTTGAAAGCTATTCGGACTTTACGGGCGGGGCGTCTGACCGCCATATGCAGCGGTCGGCCGGTCCCAAATCGGTCGGACCGGCCATGTGCGCCCGGTCGGACGGCCGTGACAAAAGTGGTCAAAGCAGTGGGCCAAAAATAGAGGTGTAGGCAAGTGAGGGATCCCATTGTTCTTGCTCCCATAATTTTGGAGTCTCGATAAAAGTTCTATTGGTTTAAAGTTTCCGATGGGTTTGGATTTTCGGGGTTGAAAATTGGCTAAGTCCTTCTGGTGGTCGAGGCCGACCTTTGGCCGGCGGTCCGACCGGCAAGGCCAGCGGTCGAGCCGCCACGAGGGTGGTCGACCGGTTGTTACTTGAACGTCGCTGTCGTGGCGGCGTTGTTCGATGGTTAGGTCAAAGTCATGAGTTTGATGCATATGTGTTGCATGATGCATGTTTTGACTAACGTGGGTCAAGTTGCGAAGAACTTGTTCCGGTTTCGATTTGCTTGTCTATTGTTGTGCGGGTTGCTTGGTGGTCAACGACGGTCAATGGCGAGGATGATCGGGGCGAGGCTTGGAAAGCTTAGGTCGAGCGATCGGCGATGCGGGTGAGGTCAATGAAATCAAGTATGGTGCGAATGGACAAGGATAACCGAACAGACGATTCGGTCTGGCCGGTTTGATCAAGCGGCGCGGAGTCGGTGCAAGTGCCATGGTGGTTTCGGTGGGGCCGGATGGGAGAGACTTGCCGACATGGAGAGCCGTTGATCAACCTACGTGGCGAGCATGCGAAGTGCTTGCGAAGATGGACTCGGTCTTGGAGAAGGACCGAGAAGGGTATTTGGTAATCTTACCAAATATCACCTTGGTGACCTTTGCCTACCCACGGCGCAAGAGAAGCGGTTTAGGTTAAGAGGTGTTGTAGACGGCGCTTTAAAATGCGTGCGTGTGTGACCCGTTTGTGTTGGGCCTTAACGGGAGCCCATTTGAGTTAATCTTCTAGAAGGTCTAAGTCTCCACTATAAATAGAGGAGGAGGTGGCTGCACCCTCCAACCCTTTATCATTATTGAAACCCTAGTTTTGGCTTAGGGAGAGGATTAGTGGAGGTTAGGGTTCTAGAGAGTTTTGATTTGATCTTGTGCTCTTGGATTGAGCTTTGTCCTCCATTGATGGAGTGGCTGTAAACCCAAACCCTATCAATCAATCCAAAGAAAGCTTTGATCAAAGATGTGTCTCTTTGCCCTTCTTCTCTCTATTTGGTGATTTTGAGTCTTTCTTTGATTCGCATGTTTTTGATTGATTTCTTTACATGATATAGCTTGCTGTGACATGTGGGAACACATCTAAGATCATCTTGATCATCAATCACCCACGAGCAAGTTTTTGGGTCACGTTTTCGTTTTGACTCGGTTTTGAACCATCCATCTCTCAAACTGAAAAATGTCGTAACTTTTCCATGGATCTCCATGATCTTGATTGGAATAGGTTCTGACATCCTAGAGAAGGTGTGTTCCAAGTTTCATGAAGTTTGGAGTTGTAGATCAAAAGTTAGACCTATTTGCAACCGTTTTTGGTGATTTCACTTGTTCATCAATGGAGGTCGGACCGCCTAGCTAGAGGTCGGACCGCCCCTTGGAGAGGTCGGACCGCCCAGTAGAGGTCGGACCGCCCTTGGAGAGGTCGGACCGCCCACAATAAGGTCGGACCGCCTACTCTTAGGAAATTAAGTTTCGTTGTTTTTGGTTGTTTTGCTTGGGTTTTGATTGGATTCAATCCTAGTCTTCCATTTATCTTGGTATATCGATCTTCATAGCTTCTATAGCTATTGGAGTGAAATTTGTGTTGAATCTAATCGTGGTTGAAAAAGTGGCGTGCTCTATTCACCCCCTCTAGTCGCCTTTTCGGTCCAACAAGTGGTATCGAGCCGGTTAGTTCAATCTTGATCTTAGCAGGTCCTTTGAACTGGCGATGGATAAGTACTCCACCAAGCCGCATATCTTGATGGGCACGACTATGCCTATTGGAAGAATCGCATGCGAGTCTTCCTTGAGAGTGAAGGACAAGCTATATGGGAGGTTGTTCGAGCCCGCTCGTTCTTCTGAAGTTATTCTGCCGCTTCAACAACCCTCTTGGCTAACAACAATAAGGCAAAGAACCTCTTGTATGGTGGGCTTGGTAGGCGGGAGTATGATCGAATTTGCAATCTTGAGGCTGCGCGAGATTTGGAACACCCTCGAAACCTACCATGAGGTTCGTCTCAAATCAAGAAAGTGCGCGAGCGATCTATAAGCGTGAATATAACAAATTCGAGATGCGTCTGGAGAGAGCATCGATGACATTTTCGATCGCTTCAACAAAGTGATTAATCGGATGAAGGTTTTTGGAATTGAATATTCTCGATGCTGAAAATGCCACCCACCTCTTGGCTGCAATCAACACCAAGGAGTGGGAGATAAAGGCTACCGCCATTGAGGAGAACGTCAACCTCTACGATCGACTTTGGAGCTGCTCTATAGCAAGCTTAAGACTCATGAGATCAAGAGGATTGATCATCCCAAGAAGGAAAATATGGCCTTGGTAGCGGACCGCTCAAGAGAGCTTCGATGGGTCTTACGAGTCTTCTTACGGATTTTAAACTTCTGGTTTATCGCAATCCATGAAGAGGAGTTTGAGAGTCTTCTGAGGCGAGTTAGCCCTCATAGTCGAAAAAGCCACACGGGCCTATAACAATATGAGAAACAAAAGAGAGGAGGTCCGTGACTTGCTATGAGTGTGGTGAGCTTAATCACATCAGACAAAGCGCCCCAAGTTGAAAGGAAAGAGCAACCACAAGGAAGGAAAGCCGACTTGGAAGAAGCCTCAATGGAACAAATCAAGATTTGATCTTTGCCAAGCTCACAAAGCGACTCAGGGTTCTTGCCGCTTTTGGGGAACAATCCTTAGCGATGTGGACTCGGGAGCGAGGATGACAAGGAGGAGGAGATCCTCAAGACAAGAAGAAGGGAAGGCCAAGGACTTCACGGCGTTTGCTTCATGGCCGACTCAGACGGCGTCGGCGACGATGAGTACCTCTCTCCTATGATGTCCTTTCTGATAGATGCGAAACTATCTTTGAGCAACTCATGAGCCAGGATAAGGCGTTAGAGTATATCATGGCTAGGAACAAGGACTTAGAGTCTCAAGTAGATAATTTGACTTTAGAACTTGCAAATACTAAGACTCTTGAATCTGATGAATGTTCTTCCTGCCATGCTCTACACTCAGAATTTGCTAAACTGCAATCTGCTCATGATATTGCTTTGCAACAACTTGAAAATGCTAGGGTGAGTTAGTTGAGGTTAAATCTGCTCCTTGTGAAAAATGCTTAGATTCCAGCAAGTTGGTTGCTCCTGGTGCTGTTGATCCTAGCCTTTGCTCTTTTTGCATTGAACGCGAACATGAAGTTAAAGATATCTTAGAAGCAGTTAGAGCTAAATATGCCAAGCTTAAGAACAGTATTGAGTCTTCTACATGTGCTTCATGTCCCGCTCTTAAACTTGAAATTGCTTTATATAAGGAAAAATATGCTAGAGCTATTAAAGGCAAAACTTGTGAGTCATGTGTTAATCTTGAAAAAGAAAATGCTTATCTTAAGGATACCTTAGAAAAATTTTCTAAAGGTAAGAAACAATTAAACATGATTCTGGACAAATCTAAGACTCCTTATAAGAAGCAAGGATTAGGATACAACTCTGTCCAAGATAATTCTAAGCCCCAAGTAACTCAAGTCTTGGAAAATGGGTTAGTTGAATTTAAAACCCAACCTGCAAAAACTACTTTTAAATCTGCGGGTTTTGCCCAAACTTCTGTTAAGTCAAAGGGTGCTTCTCCCAGTGGTATCAAGTACCATTGCACCTATTGCAAGAAGAATGGACATTTGGTTGAGTTCTGTTGGCGTAGGTTGAAAAATGATAAGAAAAATTTTGCTAGAATTTCACTCAATCAACCTAGAGCTTTTATGAGACATGGTAATGTAGAAAAGAGGAAACTTGGTTTAGGATTTGTGTCACATGCTCATCATCATGTTCCTAGACAGGATAACTCTTATGTTAAAGTAACCATTGCTCATATGAAACTTCAAACTTAATCAAGGATAGCACTACGCTTTGCATACTACTCGCAGACATGTGTCTCGATCTTGGGTTCCCAAGTCTTGTTTAACTAACTTGATGTTGAGACACATTGTTCTTCTGCCTTGATTTTCGGGATTACCGCGGAAAGAGGAAGGACACGTGGTTCGTCGACTCATTGTTCACGCCACATGACCGGAGACTCAAGATGGTTCACCTCCTTCACGCGATCGACGGGTGATGAATTCATCACCTTTGGAGATGATAGGCAAGGGCGGATTGAAGGAGCGGATCGATCGGGGTGAGCGACAAGTTCATCCTCAAGGGCGTCGCCCTTGTGGACAAGCTAAGGTTTAATTTGCTTTGTCTCTCAACTTCTTGATGATGGCTATGAGACTAGATTTAAGAAAAATGCTTGTCGGGTGCTTGATTAATGGTGAGCTTGTTTTTGGGATTACTAGAGTTGCTAGGATCTTTGGGCTGATTTTTCGAATCTCTTCTTTGGTTCTCTCAAGTGCTTAATTTCATCTTCTTCTTACGAGTTACGGCTTTGGCACCGTCGTTTGGGGCACATTGGTTTTGATCATCGGCGAGTTAGCAACCTTGAGCTCATGAGTGGTTTGCCTAAACTCAAAGCCGTCAAGGATCTTTGTATGTGCGCTGTAGGCATGGCAAGCAAGTTGCCGCCTCACACCCATCGGTGACTATGGTCATGGTAGACGGACCGGACGATTGCTTCATATGGATCTTGTTGGTCCCGCTAGAGTTCGGTCGATTGGTGGAAAATGGTACATTCTTGTCATAGTCGATGATTTTCTAGATACACTTGGGTGTTCTTTCTCACTTGAAGGATGAAGCTTTTGATCATTATCATGATCTTGTTCTTCGTTTGGCTTCGAACTTCCAAGTGCCTTGAGAGCGATCCGCGATGACAATGGCACGGAGTTCAAGAATGCATCTTTGCTTCTTTTGTCTTTGGCGTGGAATTGAGCATCAGTTCTCCTCCCCACGTCCCTCAACAAAATGGCGTTGTGGAAAGGAAGAACAGGACTCTAGTTGAGATGGCTAGGACAATGCTAGATGAGTATAGCACTCAGGAGGTTTTGGGCGAAGCTATTTCTCTTGCTTGCCATATTGCAAATCGTGTCTTTTGAGACCGTCTTTGGGCAAGACTCCTTATGAGCTTCGTTTTGTAGAAAACCCTCATCTCGCACTTTCGAGTCTTTGGATCTAAGTGTTTTATTCTCAAGGCAGAAATCTAGATAAATTTGAGTCAAGAACTTTTGATGGTTTATTTACGGGTTATCTGCTCATTCAAGGGGTTTCGAGTTTTTAATCTTGAAACTAACTTTGGTTCGGAGACATGCAATGTCACTTTTGATGAGACTAGCCACAGGAGCTAGATCGGATATTCGGGTGATACGGTGACAAAGAGTATATTTGTAGAGGAAGATGATGATGGACTCGATGATACTCTTCCACTGCTTCTTTGTTGACATTCCTATTCTGCACAAGAACCCGCCGTGACTACTTCGCCTTCGGTTGAGGCACTGCGCATCTTCATCATCGATAGTACTGCGGAGGTTGAAGAGGTACTTTCTTCTCGGGTGCGCCACTTCACATTCAAAAGCGACATCCGCGGATCGGATGATAGGTAATATCCATGAGCGAGTCACTCGCTCCGGTATCATGATCCAAACCTCTATTCTCATTACCTTTTGTAGCTTCTTTTGAACCCGCGATATATTACATGCTTTATCGATTGAGTTGGGTCAATGCCATGCATGAGGAGTTAGAGAATTTTGAGAGGAATAAGGTTTGGAACCTAGTAGAACCTCCTAGTGGTCATAATGTTATAGGAACCATTGGGTCTTCAAAACAAACAAAATGAGGATGGTTACGTGGTTAGAAACAAGGCTAGGTTAGTAGCTCGGGGTTTTAGCGAGTTGAGGGTTAGATTTTGATGAGACCTTTGCTCTGTTGCTAGACTAGAAGCTATTCGCATTCTTCTTGCATTTCTTGCCTCTAAGGGCTTTAGATTATATCGGATGGATGTTAAGAGTGCCTTTCGAATGGTTTTATAGAGGAGGAGGTTTATGTTAGGCAACCCCGGGCTTTGAGAATCCCAAGAACCCACATTATGTCTTCAAGCTATCCAAAGCCTTGTATGGTCTTAAACAAGCCCCTAGAGCACAGTATGATAGACTTAAGACCTTCTTGCTTAAGAATGATTTTGAGATGGGTAAGGTAGACAAGACCTTGTTCATTCTTAGGCGTGGCAATGATTTCTTACTTGCTCGATTTACGTTGATGATATTATCTTTGGTGGTTCTTCTCATGCTCTTGTTTCTAGCTTTTACGAGACTATGTCCGAGGAATTTGAGATGAGCATGATGGGAGAGCTCAATTACTTTACGGGGCTTCAAATCAAGCAATGTAAGGAAGGATCTTCATCCATCGACGAAGTATACTAAGGATCTGCTCAAGCGGCTTGACATGGGTGATCGCAAGCGATCGCCACTCCCATGGCGACTTGATCTTTGGATCCAGATGAGGAAGGAGAAGCCGTGGATCAGCGAGTACCGCATGACATGATCGGCTCCCTCACATGCACTGACGGCATCAAGACCGGACATCCACTTCACGATCGCCTCTGCGCGAGGTTTGAGCGTCTCCGAGAACTTCCCATCGCCAAGCGATTAAGCGCATATTCGGTATTTACACTCTACCCTCGGTATGGCATTTGGTACTCTGTTCTTCTTCTTTATCCATTCGGGGTTTTCGATTACGATTTTGCGGTACATCGGCGATAGGAAGAGTACCTCGGGCACTTGTCACTTCCTAGGCACTTCTCTTGTTTCTTGGTCTTCTAGGAAGCGGTCCTCATTGCACAATCTCTGCTGAGGTGAGTATGTAGTCTCTTGCTAGTTCTTTGTAGTCGATTTTGTGGATGGTATCCACTCTTAAGGACTACGGGTTAAATTTTGCTAGTGTTCCTCTTTTACGTGATAACATACGCTATTAACATTGCTAAGAACCACGTGCAACACTCTAGGACCAAGCACATAGACATTCGCTATCACTTCCTTAGAGACCATGTCGAGAAGGGTGATATTGTGCTACACTTTGTGGAGTCAGAGGCTCAATCGGTGATATCCTCACCAAACCTTTAGACCCAACTAGGTTTGCCACCTTGAGAAGTGAGTTAGGGTAATTTATCCCTATGGGTTGGTTTGAGGGGAGTTCGATCTTTTACGATCTTACCTTGTTCTTTTGATCTTTTATTGTTCTTTTACGAACTTGTTGATCTTTTGAACTTTTTAGGTTTTTAGGCTTTTTATTGCATCGCATTGTATCATATTGCATTCATATGTAAAATACTTCAAGTGGTTTGAAAAATCCAAAAGATGCATTGTAATATAAAATTTTACCTTATCTTTTAAAATTGATGAAGCTTTGCCTATTACCCTTTGGAGCTTTAGTATTTCAATTCTTGCTCAATGCCATGTCTAGTTCTTTGACTTGCTAGAATTATCATGCTTTTACATGTGTAGCTAAGTCTTTGCTATATGAGCTAGAACTTTAAAAACAAACTCGAACTAAGAAATTGCAATTTGTGGATGTTTTAGCGAGTTGCGCAATTAGTGCTCCTTTTGTGACATTGGCCCTGTCAGAATTGCTTTGTTAGCTCTTTGATCTAAAATTGACCATTACTTGAGCTTTTGTGTTCTTGAGATTCTAAAAACTGCTCTTGTGAAAAATGAAAAATCAAGATTGTCTTATGTTTAAAATGTGCCAAACTACTCTTACGAGACTGCTTGTCAAATGACATGAACTTGGAGATAGTTTGATGATCCAGACGATCTCATGGGGATTGCTTGTCAGAAACGACATGAACCTCAAGATTTGTCGCCCCGGTAGAAGCTTAGAAAGAGTTTGTGGATGGCTCCTAGTCCAGGATCTTCTTTACTAAGATATACCTTTAATCAACTTCTGGTCGAAGCTTAGGATGAGTTTGTGGATGGCTCCTAGTCGGGATCTTGTCACTAAGTTAGATCATTAGTCAACTTCAAATATTCAATGCATATGTGAAAAATGTTGACAAATGGGCTTTTAAAAATCTTGAGCAAAATGATTCAATACAGGACTGATTGACTCTTAATGTGGTCTTTGTTAGATTTTGATCTCACTTTGACATTTTGACATGGCCAATTTCATTTTAGGATCCTGTTGATGAACTTCTTTGAATTTGAAGCTTTGCTTAAATTGATCAAATCCATTGCTTTACTTTTGAGCCTTTATGCTTAGCTTTGTTATATATGTCTTACCATGATCTTGCTAGCACTATCGGGCTTGATATGTTGTTTGTGCAATATTAGAAATCTTGACTTGCTCTTTTGGGTAATCTTCAAAGCTTCTTGTAATCAAAAATTGAAAAATACAAAAATGAAGCCACTCCATTGCATTTCATGCATACTTCTTCTTTTGCTTCCTTCTTCATTACGCAAATTGCTATCTCTGGATGAGAGGAAGGCGTGATTCCTTGATGACTCCATTGTCAAAGGGAGAAGATATTTCGATGTTGGGGAGAAGTTTATACAAAGGGAGAAAGTTGGAAAATTTGAAATTTTAAAAATCAGAGGATCATAGTGAGGGGAGTTTTGAATTGCATTCTTATTGTCTTATTGACTCTTACGAACTTGAATTGCATTTATTACTCCTCACAATGATCAAAGGTCAATTGAACAATTGTTCTTTCATATGGACCTTAAGTGAGATTTTGACTTTTAAAATCAAAGTTTTATGCTTTCTTTTGCCTTATCTCACTTGTCTATGCTATTACGATGCCGACTTGGTCATTTCCATTGCTTTCTCTTGCTTATGGACCAAGTTGTGCCTTTGTCTTAAAACGAAAGTATTTTACTTTTCAAACCTTCAAATTACATTTTACGGATTATTGCCAATGTGTTCATCAAGGGAGATTGTGGATATCATGGGGATATGCTCGGATCTTAGGATGATGTGACAATTGGCAATGGCGTTAATGGTTTGTCGTTTCACGGGTTTTCGACAAAGTTTGACCTTTATTCGGACTTTCTAGGCGAGGCGATCGGACCGCCATAACACGGCGGTCCGCCGGTCCCAAATCGGTCGGACCGGCCATGTCGCCCGGTCGGACCGGCCGTGACAAAAGTGGTCAAAGCAGTGGGCCAAAAATAGAGGTGTAGGCAAGTGAGGGGATCCCATTGTTCTTGCTCCCATAATTTTGGAGTCTCGATAAAAGTTCTATTGGTTTAAAGTTTCCGATAGGTTTGGATTTTCGGGGTTGAAAATTGGCTAAGTCCTTCTGGTAGTCGGACCGACCTTTGGCGGCGGTCCGGCCGGCAAGGCCAGCGGTCGAGCCGACCACGAGGCGATCGACCGGTTATTACTGAACGTCGCTGTCGTGGCGGCGTTGTTCGTTAGTTAGGTCAAAGTCATGAGTTTGATGCATATGTGTTGCATGATGCATGTTTTGACTAACGTGGGTCAAGTTCGAAGAACTTGTTCCGGTTTCGATTTGCTTGTCTATTGTTGTGCGAGTTGCTTGGTGGTCAACGACGGTCAATGGCGAGGATGATCGGGATGAGGCTTGGAGAGCTTAGGTCGAGCGATCGGCGATGCGGGTGAGTCAATGAAATCAAGTATGGTGCGAATGGACAAGGATAACCGAACAGACGATTCGGTGCGGCCGGTTTGATCAAGCGGCGCGGAGTCGGTGCAAGTGCCATGGTGGTTTCGATGGGGCCGGATGGGAGAGACTTGCCGACATGGAGAGAGCCGTTGATCAACCTACGTGGCGAGCATGCGAAGTGCTTGCGAAGATGGACTCGGTCTTGGAGAAGGACCGAGAAGAATATTTTGGTAATCTTACCAAATATCACCTTGGTGACCTTTTGCCTACCCACGGCGCAAGGCAGCGCAAGAGAAGCGGTTTAGGTTAAGAGGTGTTGTAGACGGCGCTTTAAAATGCGTGCGTGTGTGACCCGTTTGTGTTGGGCCTTAACGGGAGCCCATTTGAGTTAATCTTCTAGAAGGTCTAAGTCTCCACTATAAATAGAGGAGGGAGGTGGCTGCACCCCCTCCAACCCTTTTATCATTATTGAAACCCTAGTTTTGGCTTAGGGAGAGGATTAGTGGAGGTTAGGGTTCTAGAGAGTTTTGATTTGATCTTGTGCTCTTGGATTGAGCTTTGTCCTCCATTGATGGAGTGGCTGTAAACCCAAACCCTATCAATCAATCCAAAGAAAGCTTTGATCAAAGATGTGTCTCTTTGCCCTTCTTCTCTCTATTTGGTGATTTTGAGTCTTTCTTTGATTCGCATGTTTTTGATTGATTTCTTTACATGATATAGCTTGCTGTGACATGTGGGAACACATCTAAGATCATCTTGATCATCAATCACCCACGAGCAAGTTTTTGGGTCACGTTTTCGTTTGACTCGGTTTTGAACCATCCATCTCTCAAACTGAAAAATGTCGTAACTTTTCCATGGATCTCCATGATCTTCGATTGGAATAGGTTCCTGACATCCTAGAGAAGGTGTGTTCCAAGTTTCATGAAGTTTGGAGTTGTAGATCAAAAGTTAGACCTATTTGCAACCGTTTTTGGTGATTTCACTTGTTCATCTACCGGAGGTCGGACCGCCCTAGCTAGAGGTCGGACCGCCCCTTGGAGAGGTCGGACCGCCCAGTAGAGGTCGGACCGCCCTTGGAGAGTCGGACCGCCCACAGTAAGGTCGACCGCCTACTCTTAGGAAATTAAGTTTGGTTGTTTTTGGTTGTTTTGCTTGGGGTTTTGATTGGATTCAATCCTAGTCTTCCATTGTCTTGGTATATCGATCTTCATAGCTTCTATAGCTATTGGAGTGAAATTTGTGTTGAATCTAATCGTGGTTGAAAAAGTGAGCGTGCTCCTATTCACCCCCTCTAGTCGCCTTTTCGGTCCAACAGTATTCAATTGCAAATGTTGCATTTCTGCAAAATAACCACGAAGCCATTCCTTTGGAATAAGCCATCATGTATAAATGCATTACGTGGTATGACTTGCGATGCGGTGTGTACTCACTCTTGCTAAACAAATCAACAGAATGGAGGAGTCATCGCTTTGCTTTTGAAGAAGAGTTCTCTGAAGGTTGAACGTTAGGGTCTTGATCCCAGTCAGTTGCCTGTGGTAAATTGATGGGAGCCGACCGGAGTTTATTTCGTTTCCGCTGCAGTTTGTTTCTTTATTGTCAGCCTTGCATGGCTTAATAAATGTAAAACTTGACCGTAAGGTCCCAACGGTTATTTGTTATTTAAAGGTACTCGTTTATTCTTATATTCGTTGTATGGATGTGATACTTTATCGATGTTGACCTTTGTGTGCACTAAGCGTGATCTGGACTAGTCACGAGAATACACAGAGGGTCCAGATTTGCATATTTGGGTCCCGACATTCATAACATTGGATAATATGTTATTTTGTTCCTAGAATAATATCAATAATATTTATTATCAATTATGTGACTTGATTGTGAAACTCCATATTTCTGTGATGATTATTCTTAAACATTCCCTGGTCAGAAACATATGAGGACACATATGAATAGACTAGCATATGTATTGGTTGATGACTATTTTTTGTTGGTCATGGATATGGAGATATCAAATTAATAATATAGACACATGTTAGAGAACATGGTGTTGGAAAAGACCCACCTTGAGACACTGTTGAGATTGTTATGATTCTATGTATCATTAGCTGGTCTCAAGCAATGATCACTACTACATAAAGGTCATCACAGACGGTTACGCAACCGTCATCACGAGCGGTTTTGAACCTTACGAATTTATGCGTCTGTGATGACGGGTTATCACGACGATTGAAAACCGTGCAGTAATAATGATCTTCACAGACGGTTTTTTAAAAAAAACTATCTGTGAAGGGTCACTATCACAGACGGTTGCAACCAAGAACCGTCTATCACAGACGGTTTTTCAATACAACCGTCTGTGATAAGAGACGGTTTTTCAATACAACCGTGTGTGATATAAATGTATCACAGACGGTTGCAACCAAGAACCGTCTGTGATAGTGGTATATCACAGACAGTTCTTAGTTGCAACCGTCTGTGTAGTTCTTTGTACCTAACTAATTTTTATCGCATTTTCAGCTAGCCTCAGGAATTGCTAGCCATGCCCTCTGAAAACAAACAAGCAGAAACAGGTACATCACAGATGAATCTGACAACTGAAAGTGATCATTTAACTGAAAATCAATTGCAAAAGAATATTTCAAGTGTTGTCAGTAGAGTTACAAATTAAATTACAACTACTCAAATTGAATTACAATATTGAATCAATTGTTCGAAGGTCGTTCATCGGTGTCGACGGCGTGAAAAACTCCATCGGGGTTGACGATGTCCGCCTTGATGAAGCTGCAGAGCGCCCCTCGAACATACATGACCTCTTTGATGTCGAGTGCATTTAACTCTTTATCGAAGAGCTCACAACATTGATGAGGAGTAAAGTAGTAAGCATATATATTTAAATTTATACTTAGGAAATATTTTTGCCGATTGACAAACACGGGATCGTGCCTCCTAGAACCAATCAATAGCGCATATGATGGCATCAGTAGAATGCGCATAGGTGATCTCATTTTCTTTGGCGGCAATGCAAAAATAGAATTACATATATAGGTACGGTCTATTCGAGACGCAATATTACGAAGTATGATATAGGATTATTGTGTTGTAGCGCGTCCCGAAAGCCGCATCCTGTGAGTCAGTGTGGCGCTCGATCCCTGTATGCCCCCCTCAAAGAACATAGCCGATGAGCGACCTACATGATTCCAAAAGTTATCCGCATCCATTTCAAGCGAAGGAAGACTACAATAGAGTTATAATGTGCGGAGAAATGAACATACACATCGAGTATTCCTTTAAGAAGGGTGAAGTCGTGGTTTTTGTTGATAGGGAATCAAGGTACAATACCGTGTTCCTCTTTGGTATAATGATTAGAAGAATCCAGTGCAACCTACTCATGTATGTTGCTATAGTCATAAACCTATGTTCAAACAAAATTTGTATAACAAGTAGTGAAGCACTTACTTCATGTTGTAGGGCACCATTATGTACTTCTTGTCATCCAGAGCAAGCAATCCCATTTTTATGTAATTCTCGACGTAGGATGCGTCTTGGTTGATTGTTTGCTTAGAGATCACGTGTGGGTCGAGGAAACTCACCGGTTCTTTGAGTCGATGGGCACATTTCATAATGTATCTGTAGATAAGCAATGAGTTGTGATATTTATCGGTATCACATGAGTGTAGAACTTGATTGTACACACTTACAGTGTCCAGCATTGTAGAAGTGATGCATCGAGGGCATTGAGGTTGTATAGGTCGAATAAGTTGTTGAAGCCCACGACGAAGTGGCCCGGCTCGTGGAGAAAATGCTCCCTCTTGTAACTAACAATGATTCCAGTATGGTCCCCCTCCCCTCGAGTTTTGCGTATGTACCAGTCATGCAAATGTTGACAAACTAGTCCTGAGCCGTGTAGTTCTGTGTTGGAGACCAACGGACTTCCGAGAGAGTATTTCTCGGGCATGGCAGGCGCCTGAATGTTCATCGATATCGATTTCGCCTTAACGAGTTGCCTGCGTCCCGTCTTCCCATGAGACGACTCAGAGACCGATATGGTGACACGTTTTTCTTGTCCCTTCGGCGTATTCTGGACTGGAACCGATGAGGCGGCCTTCTGAAGCGAAGGTTGAGGCGGACTCATCGAGGGTCCTATTGCAGAGGTAGGGTCGTGTCGATATGGCATCAGTGTAGGGTCCAGGGTGATGTCATTCTTGGGCCACTAGATAAAGGTATACATGGCATCCCCTAGCATTCTGATTTCTTCGTTTGGGCGAATCCCCAGTGGGATGGCCATAAAATT
The DNA here is from genome assembly GCA_036346395.1 of Hsuehochloa calcarea. Taxonomy (NCBI): domain Eukaryota; kingdom Viridiplantae; phylum Streptophyta; class Magnoliopsida; order Poales; family Poaceae; genus Hsuehochloa; species Hsuehochloa calcarea. Next base: position 35,372,410 of record CM070611.1, read on the forward strand.
GTCATGTACCATGTCCACGTGGACCCTAGTGTAACCTGTGCGGTGGGCACCGTCTTTGCCTTGCCCTTCTGGTATGGATACACCATACCCTTGACCTCAACGAGGAATGGACCCGACCATCCTCACTTGGAGCTTGCAAGGCGTCGGCTCCTACAAAACAATACACAATTAGTTAGAGCATCCTATAGGTCTATCTTTGGAGCATTCCAGAGATATACATTATCTCGATGTCGTCGATCGGCAATTGAACGTCGTCATGTCCAGAATTATGTGTGGACGCGACGCTACTCCGATGTTGCGGAGGACTTGCTCCCAAATTAACGGAGGCGGCTTGCGCCTAGAGGAGTTGATTTACTTGGTTCTACAAGATTGTTGTTTGTGCTTGAAATTTTTCAGTAAGCACATGTTCCAACTGGGCGTCGTGCTGATCCTTAGATCTCTTCCTACTCCTATATGTGTCGGAGTCGTGTCATAATCCATCCCTCCAAGGTACGTAAACTCCACCGCCTCGCGTGCGACCCGGGTGCTACTTGTTTCCTAGGGCTGTAGATAGTACATCCTTCTCCCTGTCTACTTGGAGGCAACCTTGGGAACCTGCAGAAATCAATGCTTCCTGCAAGAGGGCAATCATGTTATTATAGACACCGTAAAGTTATAGACTTATTAACAACTAAGTGGTTCGACATATTTACCAAGTGTTTGGACGCTACCTCGTCTGCCGGGTTTGTGAAAGAGATGCCATGCCGCCCGAAGACATGGCTGATGCCCTCGCTCTTAACCAGGCTCGAGCGCACTCGTCTTAGATCTGAGCGAACGGTCTGGTAGCGGTCTCGTCCTCCACCGCCCACAGCGTGGCTTTACCCGCATACCCAGCGGTGCTGAGTTTGTGGGGGTGAGTGTTTTGTGCCTGGAGAGATCTGTGCGCCGCACTTTGCTCCTGAAATTCGGTCGTCGTCTTCATCTGCACAAAGGCGTCCCATGTATCCCGCGATAAGAAATGATACTTCGTGAAGGGCGTCCAACCCGTGTTCACGTACTTTGTGACAAGCGTGCTCTTGAAGGTCCTCCACTCGTGGCACATCGCGAGGAACGCCTGCCGTCGCACGTGTGCCTGGTCTGCTTCTGGGAAAGTGAACGAGGAAGAAATTTCAGTCCACAGCAAGTCTCGCTCTACATCCGTCAGAGACTTCCAGCTTGGGTTGGTGATGGGGACCCGTTCCCTTCCAAGTACCCCGCAGACAGTCCGGAATCTCGCAGCTGCATTCTTTGGACTTAGAGGGATCCCAACGTCACTGATCTCCGTGATAGTCATGCGGTCCTAGGGCAATTTGGAGATTCCTCTGCCATCTCGCTTGCGTACCACCTTGATCAGAGATCCAGATGCATTCGGCGACGTCGCTAACGGCGGTGAAGACGGTGCCTCTGCCATCTCGCTTACTTGCTATCTATATAAGTTACGTACGCAATGATTACATAAACAAATAGAAGTTACCCATTGAACCAAAATATAGGATACATAATAAAGAAAATAGATGAAATTGCATAAAAAACTGCAAAATACATGAATAAAGCATAGTTGAATATGACTGTGAAAGATTAGGATTGTTGATTTGGTCCTGCTTTTTTCGATCGGACTGCCCAACATATACCACATGTATATGAAAGAAATCAACATATAGCTGAAATATTGTATGATTTTGAGTGCTCTCAGAAGGCGAGTTGCAAAAGAATAAATGTTTGCCATCTCAGCCCGTTAGTCTATACTCTTAACAAATTGGATAAGAAAACTATAATTTACATTTTGAGCTCTAATCATTGCTTAGCTAGACTGACAGAACAATCACATGCAATTCACTAAAACAAAATATAACAATAAATTTGATATCAGCAAGCAAACTATTAGAATATTACAAAAATCACTGAATTCATTACTTCAAATAAAAAACCAACAAACCTTGAATGATTACTTTGATAGCAGCAAGCAAACTATTAGAGCTCAAAACTAAACTAGTAATCCTACCAATTTCAGTATTAGACCTTCTAAATCATAGAGCAAAATTAGGCCCACATAATGCACTGTTGCCAAGCACAACCAAGCCATCACCACCAGAACCCACAAGCACAACCAAGTCATCACCACCTGAACCCAAGGTAGCATCATGCCACCAACATGATGAAATAGCCTTAAATTCAATTTGTTTTATTTACCTATTAAGTTTGTGTCTTAAATTCAATTTCAAAATCTCACATTAACATTAAACTAATGAAGTAGCCTTGTTTCATAAATTCACTAGTAAGTATATCACACTTAAAAGACAAACCTGCTGCTTCACAAACAACTAAATATGTTGCTTAGAATCTAGCACATCATTTTTAAACACCAATGTAACATCTCAAATGTGGGTTTGTGTTTCAAATGTGAGGAAATGAGTATAAATTAAAACTTTTTGGGCATTTTTAAGTTTTTGAATAATTCTATAATTCTGGTAAAGGAATTGTGGAAAAATCAAAATCCTAAATGGACTCAGTTCATAAACCTACTCGGTAAAAATCTTGTGTCCAACCCTGGAAATAATTTTCCTTGGACCTAAGGATGATTTGTGACATCTCTAAAAATTATTTCATAATTTTTAGAAATTAACTGATAATTTTTGGGGGCAAGTCAAACCTTGGTCAAATCCTAGGCATAACATTCTGAAAATTCTTGAGAAGAATACAATTCATGAAAATATCTGTAAATTTTATGTAAGGTTAATCCTAAAGTCAGCAACCTCCAGTTAAAATTTCATGATTTTTAGAGCTATTTTACTACCTCTAAAAATTCTCCAAAGTTCTAGCCCAAAAATCAAAACCAAATCAGTCGACAATGTTCCTCGGGTCCGAGTCAGACTCGGGCTCAAGCCACTTGACTCAGCCCAGTCAACTAGCTGCACCGACGCGGTCGAACTGGCGCGGGTGTTGTGGGCTGTCGGATCGTCATCGAGTGGCCCACGTTGGCGTAGAGCGAAGCTGATGGGATCCGCAGGAACCGTCCGACTTGGAGATCACGGCCTGGATTGAGTGGCCGATCGGACTGGCCGATCACCCCATTCACTTGTACCATCCGATTTGGATCCAACGGTGGTTGCGTCGTCTCCTTCCTCGCGCTCGCGCGAGCGTCGCGACTGCGTCAGAGCCATGGCTTGCGCAGGACCTAGAGCAGCGCCCTGTCCCCTCCGCGTCCTCGCCAACGGCTCCAAGAATTAATTGCGCAACATGCTATCGCACCTGAAGTCTCCTTCCTCTGCCCCTCACCTGCTCCCATCGCGATCGGAGTGCCCATGGCAGCAGGCTTGACCGTAGGGTTGCTAGAGCTCCCTGAGTCGCTCCCACAGCTCTATAAGCCCCTCCGGCTTTCCCTTGGATTCCTTTAAACACCCCGCAGCCCTAGCACGCTCGTCTGTGGCTTGCTTGAGCTCCATTCATCAAAACCGCCTCGGCCGCCATTACTGAGCTTCGAGCTCCACGGTGAAGGCAGCACTCCGGAGGCTTTCTTTCCCCGATTCTTGCTCCCACTGCTTCCTCTCACCTAAGTGGTCATTAACCCTCACCCAATTTGGCTTGTGCTCTCAGGTAGCGGTTGGATTTTGGATCCTCCCAATTTCGGCCGAAAAGCCCCCTCTTCGTCTCCAGCGCCGGTGAGTGCTCCCCTTCCCAATTCCTCGCTCGGGGAGCTTCTGCGCCATGTGGGACCCATTTTGTTGCTGCGGTCTTTCGCTGGATGTACAGGTCGCCTTCTCCACGTTGTCGCCGTTACCTCCATCGCGGGATTTCGTCGCCGGTACTGCCACGACCATCCCTGCTCGTCCACGTCCTCGAGGTAGCATCGCCGTACTCCCTAGATACTGTGGCACTGCTTGAATGACCTACTGCGGAGCTCAATTGCGCCGTCATTATTGGCCGTGCGTAGCACCACCCCTCCTCGCCGACGCGCCACTGTTCCGGTCCACCATCGGAGATGTGGGTCGTACCAGCAGCTGTGCATCGCTATTGCGCACCTGTAGGTGGCCTCGGTTCGCGCCGCCATGGATTGAATCGCGGTGAGTCGCCGTGGAGTCACCGTCGGGCGCGTTGTCGGGCGTGCACAGTATGCGTCGTGCCTCGTTGAATGTAAGCCGTCCATCTCGCGATCAATGGTCCGCGGTCGCCCTCCCCATTTCTCGCGCGTGACCTCAAACGCACCGTGCGTGGTTCAATGTGGACCGTCGGATGCACCATCGACGGCCCACGTTCGCCGATCTCGCGCGGGCGCGTGCTCCGTTCGCCTGTGGCCTTGGGTCGTTGGATCCAAGATCAACGGCCCAGGTTCGTCCACGTTGATTTAATTTTGGATTTTCCCGAGAAGGATTATTTATGAGCTGAAAAAGGGTAATAAACTTCAAAATTGCATAACTAATTCATTTTAACTCCAACAACAGCGAAACCACTTTTGTTATTTTTCATTTTTGATTTACTTTATTATAAAATAGGTTTCAACCATGTCACTATCTCAGAAAACATATTTTGTAGAGAGTGCTCCAAAATTGAATTATAACTACAATATGAATTACTAATAACTTAAAAAATTCATAACTAATTTGTAAAAACTCCAAATAAGGTGAACTAAATTATTTTCATCATGTAGTAATGTTCACTATCCATCTTTGTAATCTTCGTATCCACCACTACTCCAGAAAATTTTACGAAGATTTTAGATAAAATGAACAGTAACAGTTTCTAATTTATTTGGATTTTCTGGAAAATGACTTTAAAATTGTCATAACTTTTGCATAAAGCATACGAATCAATTGATTCTTGTTGCTAAATTCACATAAAATCATGCTCTACCTTCTATGAATTTTTCATGATTTTTGGTTGACTTTGAATTTGTGGGTCTTTTCGGTATTATTCGTTCTTATTGTGCTTTCAACTTCTTTCGTTAGGTTCAAGACGCACATTGTTAACGAGAGTGATCCTCAGCAACTTAGTGAGCAACTTCAGCAAGGCAAGCAGTTTGATCATATTAATCCCACTATTTTCAAGTCTAATATATTAATTTCAACTTGTATGTATGCATTGCTAGTTTGTTGTTAAATTATGGTTGATTAGTTGATCCTATATTTGCATAATCTGTAGGTAAATGATATTCCTCTACTACCTGAGCCTAGGTTATTTGCTGTGATTTGAGTTCGTTGGATGAGCTCTTGTCACTTAGTAGATTACGGGTTAATATTGCATAAACATGCTTAGCTATCGGTAGTTTTGGGCGGTCATCGACTTAGTCGATGATCTTGATCACACAAATCTAATTATTATTCTATTATGTCCAGCACTTGTGCTTTGTTAATTTGTAAAGTCAAAAACTGAAAATTAAAACTGATTTGGACTTGGGCATATTAGAATGTTGGTGTGATCTTTTGGTGTGAATGGAATGGTGCCTAAGTCAACAAGGACCAAACATATTGCTACACTAAACCAAGCAATTTTGCGTGCTAACCACGCGAGAGGGATATGGGACCTCTCTTGACTAAGTACTTTGGGAATTGTTAATTATGAGCTGGTTGGTGGGTGTTTTAAAAGAACTGTGTTGTGATAGGAGGGGAGCATTAGCAGATCGGCTATAAGCTGGCTAATGTATCTTTCTTTTTGTGGGTTGCGACTCGTAATTAGCATCATCCATTGGAAATGTCTCGTAGGATTTAGCCGTGCCGACATACCTAAGGAAGTGTGCTTCATAGCTTGGCAAAAAGGCGGTCTAACGTGTGGGTAGATTGGTACACCCCTGCAGGGTTTCAAACTATTCAAATAGCCTCGTCCTAGGTTATGGACACGCTTGGGGAGGTCTTCCAAGAGCTAGACTACAACCTTTAATTAAAACTTGACATGGGTGGTATGAATGGGTAATTCATGCTATTGTTGTGGTGACTATTGGGTTAGTCACTTCCAGGATGTTGTTGTCATCTATTTATTGTTAATATATTATCATTTACTGTTATTTGAACAATAAAAATAGATTGTAAACTTGCTTTTAAATGTACTACATTATTGCAAATAAAGACTGCTTTGTACTGAAAATGAAACATATAGCCTCCACTTAAATAAGTTTGCATGTAACTATGTATAGGTCTGTTAGTCTACACGTAAGTCTTGCGGAGTATAATTTTTGTACTCATTTGCTTTGCTTAACTATTTGTTGCAGAGGAGGAAGGTGTGCCCCAAGGGTCTCACTTTTGCGAGATGTGTTGCGGGTTTAACGACTAGCTTAGCGGTTCGGTTGGTAGCCTTATGGGTAAAGGCACACTAATTGGCTCTTTTATTTATCTCCATCTTATGCCATTTGGCTTCTGCTGTCTAATTAGTTAATTGTATGTCTTTTGGCCGGTCGGCCTCCCTTTTGTAATAACTCTACTATGTATGTCTTTTGGATTTTATTAAGTGTTGCTTTGGTTATATGTCTTGAATGGAATTGATGCATGAATTTTGTAAAGGGGTGTGTATACTACATTTCTGGGAAGTATACATATCTAGAAGACACGGTTATTTTGTTTGTGATGCTAGGGTCAATCGGTGACCAATCATTACAAGCTTAATAAACCGAGTCCTCTAACCAACAAAATAGTAACTGGAGAAGGGCATATATTGTTGTTTAAAATGCAATTTTAGCAAAAAATCATAATTAATTCCAGCATAATTATGAAACAAAAAAGCATTAAACCACCAGCATTTAAATGACCAAATCAATGTATACAAATGTAAATTATCCATGTCATTTAAACCAAATGAAATGCTAAATATATACCACACGAATGTGAAAGAAATCATCATAAAGCTCGTATATAAGGTTTTAATCAATGCTCTTAGAATGCTAGATGCAAAAGATCAAATCTTTGTCATCACAGCACTTAAGTCAATCCTCTTCACTAATTGAATATGAAAATATTGATTTAAACTTTAAGCTCTAAACATTACTTAACAAATCTGTCAAAAGATCTAAAATAATATACCACAAGCAATACTTTCGGCCAATCAGAGGAGGATCACAAGTGAACACAAATAGTATTCCAGGTTACTGAGAGAACTAGATAACTCTGAATTCTAATGAACACAAGATCACAAGATCAACAAAGTGCCAATTGACTAACACGAGAGTAATCAAACTAAATTAAATGAGATCAACATAACTAGAATGTTCAGCCCAACCTACCACTAGAAAGTAACAACTGGTAGACAATCAAATGACAGAAGTAAGTAATCCTCTTAGAGCTCAAGTCTAATCAATTTTATCACTTAAATTTCAGTATTGGACTAGAACATCATTGAGCTAACTGAACCCATAGAATCACTAGTAATATCTCCCAGTACTAACAACAAATCAATTCTAGATTTGAACTTGGGGCGGACCATGTCGAACCCAAACGTACCCTCGACCCTAGCCTAGTGTACTACAACGCCAGCGCCGATGACTACATGTCCTTCCTGTGCGCTCTCGGTTACACAGCCAAGCAAATCACCATCTTAACATTATCCCTTCAAATTTTAGTTGCCGGGGAGAAGATCAAGCCTTACCTCAGGGAATGTGGCAGGGACGAAGGGAGGCGGTGTTGGTCAGAGGTAGGGACGAAGGGAGGCAGTGTTTGCCGGAGGCGTTGGGTGGCGCCGGGATCGGGGTCGGGGGCGATTCTGGGGAAGAACACTAGGGCAAGTGCACAACCCTTCGAGCCGGCCACTTATATAGAGTAACATGACAGACGGTTCTTTAATAGAACCGTCTGTGATAACTCATCACAGACATTAGGGGTTGCCAAATGCTACTCTTAATTGGGTATTTATAAAGGTAGCTTTCGGGTATGCTATGAAATATCCGAAGGGATATGACTGGTCGGATATCGGATTTGCCCCTCCTAAGATAACGGGAGAGATGTATCTGGGCCCCTTGTTGTGGTCAGATAAAGAAAGTGCATGACCATGCCACTAGTGGTCGAAGTGTCGATGTAATACTCCGGAAATGGATCGGTAGAAAGAAAGAGGTCGGAGAGAGCGAAAGAAACTATTTTCAGCGGAAAATTCCATTCGTCGGGGGGGTATACGTTAATTTCAGGCAACCTGGGCCGCAGTTCGCGACCCAGGAGGCCCATTAGTGGGCCGGCCAGCCCACTAGTGGCCGGCCAAAGGGGGGGGCACCACTTCCCCCCCCCCAAAACCCTACTCCCTTCTCCCTTCCTCCCCCAAGCCGCCCCTCTTTTCCCTTGGAGCCGCCCCCATCTCCTCCTCCCTCCTCCTAGGCGCCTCCCCCTCCATTGGTGGCTGCCATTGGAGATCCCCGGAGCTGCACCCCCCGTCTTCCACGTGTTCCTCTTCGGTTCTTCCTCCGCCGGGCGATTTCGTTCCAATCGGGTTCGTGGAGTTGGAGCTGGCCAAAGAAGGAGAGGGGAAGGCTTTGGGAAGCTGTTCTTCATCGTTCTTCGGGTCTACAAGGGTAACGAGAGACCCCATCGCTGTTTGTTTGCGTTAGAGTTGTCGATTCCATGTTTTTGATAGTATTGCGTAATTTCTGTTAGTAGATCGGTTCTGTACAGTAGGTTGCAACTCGGTTTTGGGTGCCTTAGAGGCAGAATTGGATGATTTCGCCTTCTAGAGTTTTGTTCCTTATTTCATTAGCTTTCTTTTGGCACCTGGATCACAATTTTTCACCCAGTATATTAAAAGTTATGGCTGTTTTACTACGCGCTGGTCTGTCTGTCAAAACTGATGGGTATAGTGAGTTGCACCTAGGTTTTGATCTAGTTAGAGTCAGAATCAGGTCAGCCACCCAACTAGGTTTTGAAGATAATTTCACCATGTTTCCAGGCTGATAAAAATCACTTTATTTGGATCAGTGGTTTAAAAGTTAGAGCAATTTCTTTAGGGCTGATCAGATTTCTGGGCAGACTGCAGTTGTAGTTTTTCAATGGATGGTTAGACCCCTGTAATGGCCGAATTAGAGTTTACCCTCAACTAGAGTTTTGTAGCCAGTTAAGTTAAGAAAATTTGAGCACTGGTTTCAGGTCTTTTGGACTTACGGTTTTTTATTGGTGAATTTTCTAGTAAAACTGTCAGATTAGGGTTAATTGAAATGGTTGGGTAAATTGATCAAATTGACTTTTATTTGGTTAGTTTGGCTAGAAGATTGAGGGAGGACACATGTAGCATCGCAATATTCGTTGCCCTCATTTCGATTATATTTTATTGTAGGCGGTGAAGCGGTGAGTGGAGGGGTATCACAAGTACCTCCCAACCCGTTGCAGCGCGGCAGGCAAGTAATTTGTATTCAATGTTTGATGTCATGTATGATGTGTGAATGAATGTTTACAATTGTTCGTATATGTAGATGAATGCCATGTGTTCTTTTCATTTATGAGTACTATTCCATATTGACATGTGATCATCATAACATGCATACATTATTTTGGTAAGACCCATCGATTCCATTATGGGCACTTGAAATCCCATCAATTCCAAGATGGGTACGTGAGTCCACCATTCCAATGTGGGCCACGTTACGTGAGTCCACCATTCCAATGTGGGCCACGTTGGACGGTCGTATGAAACGTTCTTCATACGATTACTTTAAGTGAACACCGACGGGTGATTCACTCGCTATACCGGTATATGCTACAATATGTCCATTTCCTTCAATGCACCATTCCACTTCATTCATTCATACTTTCGTTTCCAGTATATGTTCAAATGGTGTTTGTGATATATGGCTCATTGTATGTTTGATTGTTACATACAATTACTTGCTGAGTCTATTGGCTCATTCTTGCTTTATTGTCTTATTTAGGTAAATGACAAGGAAGAATGATCTTGTGGAGGGTAGTTCATCACGATGCACTCACTATCATTTATCAAACAATTTGAGGACTTTTATTATCATTAATTATGATTTGTGTTGCTTTGTAATAAGCCAACATGGCCTTGTTTACTTATCTTCTTTGACTGTTTACTTCCATTTCGTTGGTTAAGATTGGAGGATGAATGCTTGTTTTCATATATTCACAATAATCGCTTCTTTTGTTATGCTACTTGATGTTATTCATTTGAAGAGTAGAGATTTTAGGTGACATCTTGACTTCCTTATAGTCGAGTGTTACAGTTAGTATCGAGCGGGCTTGTGTCCGTGGTAATAATATTAAAATGACACACTATGCACAATAGGAAGGGTTGGGTAAACCATTGTTTTTCCGCAATTGCTTGGTTTTGTCCCAATTAATTCGTTTACTAATTCGTTGAGCTATGTATTTGATTTTCTTTACATTGTGTTGTTCATAGATGGCTAGAGGTAGAGGTCGTGGTCGTGGTCGCCCACCGACCCGTAATGGTGGTCGTGGCGTGGTCCGCAGACTACATCGTCTTCGTCGAGGGTTGGTGGTCTTTGATCGAGGAGATTGCCTCACCGCCTCGGTTCTTGAGCCACCGCCGCAACCGTGATCTCATTCGCACCTTAATAAGGAGAATCAACAACTCCGCCAACAATTGCGGCGGCCATTCTGCGCCTTTGCCGGTGGCGGAACACATTCTTCTTCTTTGTTCCACCCGAGGCTAGGATGAGCCTCCGTGAGTGGATGTCGCCGTCTGGACACTTTTGACGGAGCAGTACACCGTTCAGCCGCGGATGGTTGAGGTACATGGAGCGTCGCTTTGGAGCCTTAGAGTGGCATCCGCGCAGAAGGCGCGATTTGTGGCCTTTCACCAAGGGCGGGCCGACATCTCGTGGGAAGGGTCTGTCTTCGGGACTCCAAGACAGGTCTTGTTACTTGGGAGGTTTTGTGGAGAGGTTCAGACACGGTTTATCCGACTCCTTCATCGAGAAGATGGAGCAATCCTCCGACCTATGTGCAAGGAAAATGTCGGTGTCTCGAGTATGAGGCGGATTTAACAATCAGTGCGCTTTGTCCCAGCCGTGGCAAGTGATGATAAAGAAGGCTAAGAGGTTCGGCGGGGCCTCAATCGGGAGTATCGCCCGATTAAGCAACAGTCTCGTGACTTTAGCTCGGTGGTTGGCGAGCTAGAGGATGGAGTTGGAAAGAGCTCCTTCTTCGCAAGGGCATGTTGCTAGTGGTTACATTTATACGGTGGTTACGGCGGTGGCGAAGCGGAGTTCGATGGTGGTGGTGGGTCTTTTCGACGACCGCCGCTAAGAGGTTTCACAAGAACCAACCCTCCCGTCTGTTCAAAGATGGCGCCTCTTCTTCTTGGCGCCACGTTCTTCATCTTCGCCCCACGATTGCGTCTGTTCGAGTCGGGGCATGAAGTGTTTTCGGTGTGGTGGCGGGCATCGAGCTTGAATGTTCCTTCAAGGGAACATGCCAAGATGTGGTCGAGAGGGCCACAAGTCCTCGATGTGCAAGCAAAATCCAGCTAGTATCATCAAATGGGAAGCCGTTCCGGCGACTTCTTCCTCCGGCTTCCACAGAGGTTCGATTCGGAGACTGACGGCGGTTCTCGCACCACAGTACCCTCGGCTTGGGGTCCACTGCGGCTTTCACTCCGGCGCCTCTGCGAGGTTCTATTGGAATCCCGCACCATCGCCCCTCCGTCGTTTGTTCCTCCAATAATTGTTTCCAGCTTTCCGACGCAGAGTGTTGGTGCGTCTTACTGCCGGTGCATCGGGGGTCTCGCCATGCCCACCCTCGAGACCTTGGGGCGTCTGATGTGGTGACAGTACTTTACTTGTTGATTCGCATGATGCCTTTGTCTTTGTTTGATTCGGGGCTACTTACTCGTTCGTGTCTTTGGAGTTTGTTAGAAAAGTGGGTTTGAGTTTTCACTTATTTACGAGTCGGTGGTAGTCGGCTCCCGGAGGACTTATTGCTAGCTCTACCGTCATCCGTTGTTCTATTACGATAGATGATGAGATTTTCACTGCGAATCTTATGGTTATTCAATTGGCACCATTCGATGTTATCACGGTATGGGTGGTTATTCCAATACCGTGCCAAGATTTGTTGTTTCGGAAGGCGGTGACCTTGCTAGCTCCTTCCGTGAAGAAGCGTATTCGAGGCGCGCACCGTCGATTCAATATTTGTCTTGGCTAATCTATTCCTAGCCGTCGTGCATCGATCATCGGATTACTTTGCTCCTCAATGAAAAGACCGATTCTTTGCAACGTATTGAGGAGATTCGGTTGTGAAGGAGTTTTCCGATGTCTTTCCTATAGAACTTCCCGGAATGCCTCCGGTGAGGAAAGTGGAGTTCCGGATTGATCTTGTTCCGGGAACTCGGCCGTTGTCCAAGTCTCCTTACCGTTTGGCTCGGCCATTTCAGGAAGAATTGAAGAAACAATTGGACGACCTGCTGTCCAAAGGTATGATTCAGCGGAGCGTTTCGCCTTGGGGAGCGCCTGTTCTCTTTATTAAGAAGAAAGATGGCAGCTGGCGTATGTGCATAGATTATCGGGCGCTTAATCAGGCGACGGTGAAGAACAAGTATCCTTTGCCTCGCATTGATGACCTTTTCGACCAGTTGAAAGGAGCTAAGATATTTTCTAAGATTGATCTCCAGTCGGGTTATAATCAGATTCGAGTTCGTGGCGGGATATTGAGAAAGCGGCTTTCTCTACGAGTATGGTCATTTTGAGTATAAGGTTATGTCTTTTGGACTAACGAATGCTCCTGCGAGCTTTCATGGAAGCCATGAGCGATATCTTTGCATCAATACCTTGATGATTTCGTTGTGGTATTCATAGATGATATCTTGATTTATTCCAAGGCAGAGGAGGATCACACCCACCATTTGCGGTTGGTACTGAAACTTTAAGAGAGAATCAATTCTATGCCAAGTGAAGAAATGTGAGTTACGGATTTACGAAGTTGGATTTTTGAGTCACGTTATTAATCGGAGGGTATTTGATTGATCCTAGTAAGATTTCGACGGTGGTTGAGTGGAAGAGACCAACCAATGTTAAAGAAGTAAGGAGTTTTACGGTTTAGTGGCTATTACCGGCGGTTTGTGGAGGTTTTTCAACCATTGCTAAACCGATGTCCCATTGACACGAAAGGTGTTAGATTCGATGGTCCGATGCTTGTGGCGCGGCTTTTGCTCTTTGAAAGATAGATTAGTGATTGCTCCTATTCTTACTCTTCACGAGCACAGGAAGAGATTCACTATCTATTCGGATCGTCCATAGTTGGACTTGGTTGTGTACTCATGCGGATGGTAAAGTGATTGCCTATGCATCGAGGCACCAAGAAGCATGAGCAATTATCCCACCCATGATCTAGAGCTTCTGCGGTGATTCATGCTTTGAAGATCTGGCGTCATTATTTGTATGGCGAATCTTGTGATGTGTTCACGACCACAAGAGCACGAAATACATCTTTACCGAAGGACTTGAACTTGAGGCAGAGGAGATGGCTAGAGTTGATCAAGGACTATGATCTTACTATTCAAGACCATCCGGCAAGGCTAATGTGGTAGCCGATGCCTTGAGTCGCAAGGCGACACCTCCTATCCTCGATTGTCTTATTGCTGATTTTGGCGTATGGATATTTCTTTACGCTGCGGGTACCGCATGCATCGAGACTTCGATTGATTTTAGAGTCGACCCTTCCTGATCGGTGCGAGTAGCACTGCAAAGAAGATCGATGTTCCAACGAGTGAGGAAGCGTTGCGCTGAGGGCAAGCAGGGTCACTTCAGTGTAGACAAATTTGATTCTTTGCGATTTAAAGGGCGCCTTTGTGTGCCACAGGAGTCTCAAGTAAAATTGGAAATTTTGAAAGAGGCCCATCGTACTCCTTATCTGGTACATCTGGGAGACCAAGATGTACAAAGATTTAAAGAAAAGTTTCTGGTGGAAACGGATGAAAGTTGATATCGCTCAGTATGTGGCTTCATGTGGGGTGTGCCAGCGGGTCAAGGCTGAGCACAAGCGACCAGCAGGACTGTTGCAACCCTTGGAGGTACCAGTTTGGCCATGGGACGATATATCTATGGATTTTGTGGTTGGTTTACCTCGCACTCGGCGAGAAAGGATGCTATTTGGGTAGTTGTGGACCGGTTCAAGAAGTCGCACATTTCATTCCTATTCGTACAACCAATTGACAGCGATTTGGCTCCTCTTTATGTCACGAAATTGTGCGTTTGCAGTGCCAAAGACCATTGTTTCGACCGAGGCGCCAAGTTCGTTTCAAATGCAGGAAAGTTTGCGAGTGCATTGGGCACACAACTCCGTCTTAGCACGACCTTTCATCCCAGACAGATGGGCGATCGAGCGCACCATTCAGACTTTAGAAGACATGCTCAGGTGTTGTGTTTTATCCTGGAAAGGTAATTGGGAAGAGCATTTAGCCTTGGCAGAGTTTGCTTATAACAACAGTTATCATTCCAGTATTCGAGCCGCACCATCGAGGTTCTCTATGGGCGTAAGTCGAATCCCGTTGTCTTTGGGATGAGGTTGGAGAGCGGGCGATCTTGGGTCCCGACCGGTTCAGCAGACGATGGCTAGAGTGGTAGAAGTTAGGCGAATTTGTTGGTGCCCAGGCCGGCGATGAAGAGCTCGCTGATGTCGAAGGCGAGATTTGGAATTCGAGGTGGGAGCAAGTTACGTTGAGAGTATCGCCATCTAAAGGCGTAGTGCGTTTCGGCACCAAAGGAAAGCTTAGTCCAAGGTATGTTGGACCCTTCCCAATCGTGGCACGAATTGGGAAGCTAGCTTATCGTTTGGACCTTCCTGATTCTATGAGTGGGGTTCTAGCGTGTTCCATGTTTCGATGCTTAGAAAGTTTCGAGAGACCCAGATCATGTCATTCCTTTGGAGCCTTTGATTGTCGAGCAAGACCTTACCTTGAGTCCCGCGGTGAAGATCTTGGAAGAATCGAGCGGGTTACGAGGAATAAGACCACGAAGTATGTCAAAGTTCTTTGGTCGCATCGATCGAGAGAGGCCACTTGGGAGTTGGAGTCCGCATGAGAGAGCAATACCCGACACATTCGTTTAAGGTAAATTGTTTAAGTTGTATTTCCGATTTATTTCTTTCCGTTGGATCGTTGATTAGATTCGAGGTCGAATCACATTAAGGGGTAGACTGTAATACTCCGGAAATGGATCGGTAGAAAGAAAGAGGTGGGAGAGAGCGAAAGAAACTATTTTCAGCGGAAAATTCCATTCGTCGGGGTATCGTTAATTTGAAGGCAACTTTGGGCGCGATTCGCGACCAGAGGCCCATAGTGGGCCGCCAGCCCACTAGTGGCGGCCAAAGGGGGCACCACCCCCAAAACCCTACTCCCTTCTCCCTTCCTCCCCCAAGCCGCCCCTCTTTTCCCTTGGAGCCGCCCCCATCTCCTCCTCCCTCCTCCTAGGCGCCTCCCCCTCCATTGGTGGCTGCCATTGGAGATCCCCGGAGCTGCACCCCCCCGTCTTCCACGTGTTCCTCTTCGGTTCTTCCTCCGCCGGGCGATTTCGTTCCAATCGGGTTCGTGGAGTTGGAGCTGGCCAAAGAAGGAGAGGGGAAGGCTTTGGGAAGCTGTTCTTCATCGTTCTTCGGGTCTACAAGGGTAACGAGAGACCCCATCGCTGTTTGTTTGCGTTAGAGTTGTCGATTCCATGTTTTTGATAGTATTGCGTAATTTCTGTTAGTAGATCGGTTCTGTACAGTAGGTTGCAACTCGGTTTTGGGTGCCTTAGAGGCAGAATTGGATGATTTCGCCTTCTAGAGTTTTGTTCCTTATTTCATTAGCTTTCTTTTGGCACCTGGATCACAATTTTTCACCCAGTATATTAAAAGTTATGGCTGTTTTACTACGCGCTGGTCTGTCTGTCAAAACTGATGGGTATAGTGAGTTGCACCTAGGTTTTGATCTAGTTAGAGTCAGAATCAGGTCGGCCACCCAACTAGGTTTTTGAAGATAATTTCACCATGTTTCCAGGCTGATAAAAATCACTTTATTTGGATCAGTGTTTTAAAAGTTAGAGCAATTTCTTTAGGGCTGATCAGATTTCTGGGCAGACTGCAGTTGTAGTTTTTCAATGGATGGTTAGACCCCTGTAATGGCCGAATTAGAGTTTACCCTCAACTAGAGTTTTGTAGCCAGTTAAGTTAAGAAAATTTGAGCACTGGTTTCAGGTCTTTTGGACTTACGGTTTTTTATTGGTGAATTTTCTAGTAAAACTGTCAGATTAGGGTTAATTGAAATGGTTGGGTAAATTGATCAAATTGACTTTTATTTGGTTAGTTTGGCTAGAAGATTGAGGGAGGACACGTGTAGCATCGCAATATTCGTTGCCCTCATTTCGATTATATTTTATTGTAGGCGGTGAAGCGGTGAGTGGAGGGGTATCACAAGTACCTCCCAACCCGTTCAGCGCGGCAGGCAAGTAATTTGTATTCAATGTTTGATGTCATGTATGATGTGTGAATGAATGTTTACAATTGTTCGTATATGTAGATGAATGCCATGTGTTCTTTTCATTTATGAGTACTATTCCATATTGACATGTGATCATCATAACATGCATACATTATTTTGGTAAGACCCATCGATTCCATTATGGGCACTTGAAATCCCATCAATTCCAAGATGGGTACGTGAGTCCACCATTCCAATGTGGGCCACGTTACGTGAGTCCACCATTCCAATGTGGGCCACGTTGGACGGTCGTATGAAACGTTCTTCATACGATTACTTTAAGTGAACACCGACGGGTGATTCACTCGCTATACTGCGAGATATGCTACAATATGTCCATTTCCTTCAATGCACCATTCCACTTCATTCATTCATACTTTCGTTTCGAGATATGTTCAAATGGTGTTTGTGATATATGGCTCATTGTATGTTTGATTGTTACATACAATTACTTGCTGAGTCTATTGGCTCATTCTTGCTTTATTGTCTTATTTAGGTAAATGACAAGGAAGAATGATCTTGTGGAGGGTAGTTCATCACGATGCACTCACTATCATTTATCAAACAATTTGAGGACTTTTATTATCATTAATTATGATTTGTGTTGCTTTGTAATAAGCCAACATGGCCTTGTTTACTTATCTTCTTTGCTGTTTACTTCCATTTCGTTGGTTAAGATTGGAGGATGAATGCTTGTTTTCATATATTCACAATAATCGCTTCTTTTGTTATGCTACTTGATGTTATTCATTTGAAGAGTAGAGATTTTAGGTGACATCTTGACTTCCTTATAGTCAGGGTGTTACAGTCGACCACATGAAGTTACTCGACACTTGATCGAGAAAGTACTGAACAGTCCATGGATGTACAACATCTCACCTGGAGTTCAACCAGACATCGTGAGGCAAAGGGAGAATACACGAGAAGGTCTTTTAGTTCGATCAGATATGGACTAGTCGTATGGAGATACGAGCTGGTTCTAGGCTAGTCGAACATGGTCACTAAGTGGTCGAAACCTGGTCGTAAGGAGTTATGAATTAGTCGAGACCAAATATGAACTGGTCGTATAGGGATACGAGCTGGTCGTTAGTGATATAGACCTGGTCATAGATCATATTGCATTAAGGTTCGTCCGATATATTCTATGTTTGTTTGGGAGTCATTTTGTGCTGCTAGGTACCGCTAACGACTAGTGCTCTGAAAAGAGTTTCCAAGTCACAACTGATTACACATGAACCTATAGGGTCGCACACTAAAAGGGCTAGGATTTGACTTGGATAGTGATCCGAATTCTTGTAGGCCACGAGTTCCTAATGAGCCTCAAGTACGAGACCCATTATGGATGCCTATAAATAGAGGGGCGTTGGCAAGGGGTGTGATGATTTTTTGGAAGATCTCTTGAAACTCTAATAGCCACGCCTTCCTCAACCACGTCGCTGGTGCTAGCACTCCAGCGTGTGGAGTCCCTGCCTCGTACGTGTGGATACCTTGGAGGTGTTGTTGTGAGGCATCAACACTAGGACGATCTGCAACTTGTAACAATCACAGGAGTCAGATGAGAAGATGTGCGGCAAGTACGACTACTCGTAGGAGCTAACGCGCACCGAGTACAACTACTAGGAGGAGCAGATGCGCGACAAGTACGACTACTCGTAGGAGAAAACGCGCGGTGAGTACGACTACGACCGCATCAACTCGCTACATCGACTCTACTTTCACTACGAGTCGGCGGGTCTAGTGGTAATCTCGTGATCTATTACTAGCGGAGGTTCCTTGGTCGCTTGCGATAAATTTTTATCTTGTGCTACCGTAGCCTTCCCGTGATCCTTCAACTGTTGCATATGAGGACAATCCACGACCTTAGCGAGGAACTCGATTGGTTGCTAGAGGAGTCGATCAATACTAAGGACGATCGACTACGTTGGATGATCGACTACGCTAGACGATCGACTATGGTGAACAATCGACTATGGTGGAAGATCGACTACGATCACTTCATCGATGCGCTCTACGTTGGACCAGGCTACTCCAACTCTTCTTCCGCTGCACTGTGCGTCTGGAGGTAATGATCTATGATCTCTTCCTTGAATGGCATCCTAATTTACGTGGTACAATTTTTGAATATCAGCTAGCGTAGCCTACCCGTTTCGCTTTAGTAGGTCTTCCAGTTCAATTATAAATGTTATATAAACTAATTTTGCCACTTCTCTGGCCAGTTCTTTGGTATTTGATACCAGATCGGTTGCTCATATTTGCAATTCGATACAGGGGCTGATAAGTAGTAGAAGTTTGGCAAGAGGAGATGTTGATATTCGTGTGGGCAATGGAGCAAGACTTGATGCATTAGCTATTGGCACTTTACCATTACCTTTACCCTTAGGATTAGTTATGGAACTAAATAATTGTTACTATTTTTTAGCCTTAAGCAAAAATATTATTTCTGCTTCACGTCTAGGAGCAAAAGTTTATGAGTTCAGAATAAAGAATAATTATTTTTAATTTATTTTGAAAATATGCTTTATGATCATGCTCCCTTGGTAAATGGATTATATGTTTTGAATCTTGGGGATGAGTCCATCTATAACATTAATGCTAAGAGACTTCGACCTAATGATTTGAATGCCACTTTTATTTGGCATTGTCGTCTGGGTCATATATATGAGAAGCGCATGATTAAGCTCCATAAAGATGGTCTTCCAAACTCATTTGATTTCGAATCATTTGAAACATGTGAATCTTGTTTACTTGGTGAGATGACAAGAGCACCTTTCATGACCCGAGTGAGAGGGCAAGTGATCTCGGTCATAATACATTCGGATGTATGTAGACCAATAATCACTTAGACCGGAGGTGATTTTCAGTTCTTCATAACTTTTCCTGATGATTTGAGTAGATATAGCTATGTCTATTTTGTTGGATAACGCGGCAATGCTACGATAGCACAAACAAAATTTTACCGTGCAACCAAGAAACCACATAAGTAATAGATCACGAGATTACCGCTAGGCAGCAGGACTGTGAGCGGAAGTAGAGTCGTTATAGCGAGTTGATGCGGTTGTAGTCGTACACACGACGTGTCTCCTCCTTCGAGTAGTCGTACTCGATCGCGGCGTCGACTTCTTCGAGTGGTCGTACCCACCACGCGACTTCTTCTCCGACTCGGTGATCAACACAAGTCGCGGATCGTCCTAGTCTTGATGCTTCGCAACACCTCCGAGGTATCCACGCGTGCAGGCGGGATCACCACGCACTGCAGTGCTAGCTCCGGTAGTGAGGTTAAGAAGGCGTGGCTATTAGGGTTTCAGGAGTTATTCCAAAGATCATCCTCACCTTCTTTTACCCCATGTCACCGCCCCTCTATATATAGGCATCCATGATGGGTCTGGTACCTGAGGCCCATTAGGAACTCATGGCTTATACGAATTTGGATCACCATCCAAAGCAGATCCTTGCCCTTTAAGTTTGCGACCCCACAGTTTCATGTGTAATCGGTTATGACTCGGCAACTCTTTTTCGATCACTAGTTGTTAGCGGTACCTAGCAGCACATAACGATTCCCAAAGACACATAGAATAAATCGGACGAACCTTGATGTAATATGATCTATGATCAGGTCCTCATCACTTACGACCAGTTCGTATCTCTATACGACCAGGTTGTAATTGGTCACGACCAGTTCGTAACTCCTTACGACCAGGTTCTTACCATTATGTGATTACGTTCGACCTGTCTACGACCAGCATGTATCTCCATACGACTGGTCCATAACTGATTGAACTAAGCGACCTACTCATGCATTCTCCCTTTGCCTCACGATGTCTGGTTGAACTCCAGGTGAGATGATGTGTCATCCATGGACTGTTCAATATTTTCTCGATCGAGTGTCGGATAACATCATGTGGTCGACACTTCGACCACTAGTGGCATGGCCATGCACTTTCTTTATTCGATCACCACGAGGGGCCTAGAGACATCTCTCCTGTTATGTTAGGAGGGGCAAATCCCATCTCGACCAGTCACATTCCTCCGCATGTTTCATAGCATACCCGAAAGCTTCCTTTATAACTACCTAGTTACAGAGTAGCGTTTGACAACCCCTAAGAGTGCTATTACACATGTAGGAAACCATGCTGATCTCAGGTCTAAGGATTATACATCATCACTACTTGAGACCAACTAATGACACAAAGATTCATAACAATCTCAATAGTGTCTCAATGATGGGTCTATCCAACACCATGTTCTCTAATATGTGTTCATATTATTGATTCGATATCTCCATATATTTGACCGGTGAAACCAGGTCATCAATCAATACATGTGTTAGTCACATAGTCACTGGTGTTCCGACCAGTGACCTCCGACCAGGGATACATTTAGAATGATATCATATAAGTTAAAGAGTTGCACCAATAAGTCACATACTTATTGATCTATAACAAATGATTCATTCAAGGAACATGATAACATATTATCAAAAACATGAACACAATGAAATATCATAATCTCTATGATTGCCTGTAGGGCATATTTCCAACATATTTGATGAGGTATAAGTCAGAATCCTTTGAAAAGTTCAAAGAATTTCAGCATGAAGTATGGAATCAACTTGGCAAGACAATCAGATATCTACGATCTGATCGTGGAGGTGAATATTTGAGCCATGGGTATGGTGATCATCTAAAGAAATGTGAAATTGTTCCACAACCCACTTTGCCGGGTACACCTCAATGGGATGGGCTTTCTGAACGACGGAATCGAACACTGTTAGACATGGTTCGATAAATGACGAGCCAAGCTAATCTTCTATTGCAATTCTAGGGATACGCTCTAGAAATAGTTGGTTTCACTTTAAACAGGGTTCCATAAAAAAAAGTAGAGAAGACACCATATGAGATATGGATCGGGAAGTGTCGTGGATTGTTTTTTCTAAGGATATGGGGTTGTGAGGCTTATGTAAAATGTTTGACGTCTAATAAACTCACACCTAAGTCAAATAAGTGTTTCTTTGTGGAGTATCCTAAGGAAA
This sequence comes from Hsuehochloa calcarea, assembly GCA_036346395.1. Taxonomy (NCBI): domain Eukaryota; kingdom Viridiplantae; phylum Streptophyta; class Magnoliopsida; order Poales; family Poaceae; genus Hsuehochloa; species Hsuehochloa calcarea. The sequence continues at coordinate 35,393,843 of CM070611.1, forward strand.
CTACAGGATATTATTTTTATAATCGGGATGATAACAAAGTGTTTGTTGCCCGCAGTGGTGTCTTCTTAGAGAAAGAGTTTCTTTCCAAAAGAGTCCGTGGGAGCAAGGTGCAACTTGAAGAAATTCGGGAAACATCTAAAAATGTTTCAACTCCTACTGAACCTCTACAGGATAAACAAAATATTGTAGAACCTATAGATGAGGCATCAGCCTCACGTAGATCTAAAAGGCCACGTCAATTGCCTATAAGGTATGGGCATGGTGTTTTATTATGGAATAATGATGAGCCTAAGACTTATACATAAGCAATGATGGACCCAGACTCTGAGTCATGGCTTGAAGCTATGAGATCTGAGAAAAAATCCATGTGTGGTAATCAAATTTGGAACTTGGTTGATCCACCTGATGGTGTTACGACCATTGGGTGCAAATAGATTTTTAGGAAAAAAAAGATAGATATGGATGGAAATGTTCACATTCATAAGGCACGACTGGTCATAAAGGGTTTCAAACAAATTCAAGGTGTTGATTATGATGAAACCTTTTTGCCCATCGCTATATATGCTTATGTCTATCTGGATCATTCTAGTTATTGCCTCATATTTCGATTATGATATATGGCAAATGGATGTCAACACGGCTTTCTTAAATAAAAACCTAAGTGAGGATGCGTACATGACACAGCTTGAGGTTTTGTCGATCCACAGCAAGCTAGAAAGGTATGCAAACTTAAGAAATCCATCTATGGATTAAAGTAAGCATCTCGAAGTTAGAACATTTGTTTTGATGAAGTTATCAAAGGGTTTGACTTCAACAAGAATGAAGGAGAACCTTGTGTTTACAAGGCAGTTAGTGGGAGCAAGCTTGTTTTTCTGATATTGTATGTGGATGACATACTACTGATCGAAAATGATGTTACTATGCTTAAATCTGTTAAAACTTCATTAAGAAATAGTTTCTCAATGAAGATTTAGAAGATGCAGCTTATATCTTGGGAATAAAGATATATAGAGATAGATCTAATAGACTAATTTGATTAAACCAGAATATGTACATAGATAAGGAGTTAAAGCAGTTCAACCTACAAGATTCCATGAAAGATTCGTACCCATGGAACATGATATTAATCTTAGCAAGAGTCATTGTCCTACAACCACTGATGAGCGAGAAAATATGAGTAGAATTCCATATACTTTGGCTATTGGATATATCATGTATACTATGCTATGTACACGACCAGATGTGTAGTACGCTCTAAGCGTTACGAGGAGATATCAGTCGGATCCAGGTGAAGGTCACTGGATAGTAGTCAAGAATATCCTTAAGTACTTGAGAAGCACTAAGGATGCATTCCTTCTATATGGTGGTGAGGAAGAGTTGGTCGTAAATTGTTACACTGATGCTAGCTTCCAAACCGACATGGATGATTTCAGATCACAGTTTAGGTTTGTGTTTTGTCTTAATGCAGGAGCAGTGAGTTGGAAAAGTTCTAAGCGAGGAATGGTTGTTGATTCTACAACAAAGGTTGAGTACATTACGGCTTCTAAAGCTGCAAAAGAGGCCGTATGTATTAGAAAGTTCAATAATGAATTGGGCATGGTTGCTAGTTCTTCCAGTCCAGTGGATCTCTATTGTGATAGTAGTGGAGTCATTGCAAAAGCTAAGGAGCCTCGATCGCATTAAAAGTCCAAGCAAATACTTCGACGATATCACATTATTCGTGAGATCATTGAGAGAGGAGATGTGAAGATATGCAAAGTGCACACGGATTTGAATATTGATGATCCATTGACAAATCCTCTCCTGTAACCTAAGCATGAGGTGCATGCAAGAGCTATGAGTATTTGATACCTATTTGATTAACTCTAGTGCAAGCGGAGACATTAGTGATATGCCTAGAGGTAATTATAGAGATGATTGTATCACGTCTATGATTACGAGTTATTGAATAAATGTTGTTATGTTCCTTGAATGAATCATCATTGATAAAGACTAACAAGTATGTGACTTGTTGGTGAATCTCTTTAACTTATATGATGTCGTTGTAAATGTATCCCTAGTAGGATGTATCGACCAACACATGTATTGATTGATGACCATGTTTCACCGGTCTTGGATATAGGGATATCAAATAAATAATGTGAACACATGCTAGAGAACATGGTGTTGGATTGACCCACCTTGAGACACTGCTGGGATTATTAAGATTTTATCTGTCATCAGTTGGTCTGAAGCTATGATGATGTATAATCCTTAGACTTAGAATCAGTATGGTTTCCTATACGTGTAAGAGTACCCTTTGGGGTTACCAAACTCTACTCTGTAACTGGATAGGTATAAAGGTGGCTTCCATGTATGCAATGAAATATATGAAGGAATGTGACTAGTCGGATATGAGATTTACTCCTCCTAACATAATATGAGAGATATCTCTAGGCCCCTCGATATGATTGGATAAAGAAAGTGCATGCCCATTCGACCACGTGAAGTTATCTGACACTTGATCGAGAAAGTATTGAACAGTCCATGAATGACATAATATCTCACATGGAGTTCAAACCGGATATCATGAGGCATAGGGAGAATACACGAGCAGGTATTTCCATTCGAACAGATACGGACTAGCCGTATGGAGACACGAGCTAGTCATAGTCTGCTCGAACATGATCATTAACTGGTTGTAACCTGGTCGTAAGGAGTTACGAACTGGTCACGACCAAATATGAACTTATCGTATAGATATACGAGCTAGTCGTAAGTGATAAGGACCTACTCGTAGATCATATTGCATTAAGGTTCATCCAATATTATTTATGTGTATTCGGAAATCGTTATGTCCTGCTAGGAACCGCTAACGACTCATGATCGGAAAAGGTTTTCGAGTCACAACCGACTACGCATGAACCTAATGGGCCACACACTTAACGGGTTGGAATAAACATGTTTGGATAGGATACTTCAGAAGCTCTATATAAGGAGATGCATGAGGCTGTTAGGAGATACATGAGATAGACATGATGTGAGTTGTTCTACCAAAATCCTAGCTGCTATCTTCCCGAGAGCCCTAACGTGTGAGTTGGTGCTAGTACACCGGCGCACGGTGTTCCTTCCCTGGACGTGTGGATACCGTAGAGGCGCTACTGCGGCTGTTGTTGCGCTTGTGGACGATCGACGACCTTGGCGAGGAACACGATTGCTTGCTGGAGGAGATGATTGCCACCGAGGACGATCGACTACACTAGACGATTGACTTTGACTGCTTTATCAACACGCTCTACGTTGAATCAGGCTGCTCCAACTCTTCTTCTGCTGCACTGCGCGTCTGATGGTAACGATCTATGATCTCTTACTTACATGGCATCCTGGTTTACATGGTAGATTTTTTTAATTACTAGCTGGCGTAGCCTACCCATATCCTTTTAGATCCTACTATGGTTAATACAATTATCTTGTTTTGCAACTGTATGTATACATGCTCTATTTGATAGTTAATTTTCTTGTCAGAGGTAGTTAATCCTAGTAGTTGCATGAGCTGTCGGCAAATATTCATCCCTTGCCACTGATCCTAGGATAATATTCCCGCTGGTGATTTAGAGCCCGATGGATGGGTTCTGGTTATATTATACCGTATACGAGTCGGTGTTGCTTAGAAATGCTTAGTTTTGGTAGAATGGGGATCATCGTTTCGGTGATGGTCATTATGTCATCACTTTAATTACTTGGGTCAGGGTACTCATGTAAGTATTGTATTTGAAAAAATTAAAACTAAAAATAAAAGGATTTGGACTTCGGCCGATGTCGGAATGGTCTGTTTGTCGGGTGTGTGGTTCGTGCCCAAGTCAACAAGGACCGAACATCTTGTTCCACTGATCCAAGCATTATTGCGTGCATCTACATGAGGGTATATGGGACCCCTCTTGACTTATTACTTTGTTATGTGTTAACTCTGAGCCGCAGGTGGTAGTTGTTAAGGAGAAAATTGTTCTGTTGTTAATAGAAATGTGCAGGGCGGGATCCGGGTAGGTTCCCTCGCTTGAGGAGCATCGGTAGTTGCTGAGGCTTTACTAGTGACTTCGTCACAATGTATGGGTCCTCCATGGGAGCCCCGTCTCCATACACATTGGTGGTTCACGGAGGTCTTCACACCCATAGGGCGGCTCCTAGTTAATGCATTTCATTAGAAAATGTATCGCAGGACTTAGCTCTGCCGGCACACCTTAGGAAGTATGCTAAACAGCTTAGCAAAGGAGCAGTCTTGCATGTGGGTAAAGTTGTACACCCCTGCAGGGTATAATATATTCGAATAGTCAAGTCCTTGGTTATGGACACGCTTGGTTAGGTCTTAAAAGAGTTAGACTCTACATAAAACTTGAAATAGAGTGGTACGCATGGGCAATTCGTGTTATGTTGTGGTGGTTGTGGGCACCCACTTCTAGGTTGTTAATTATGTCTCTAAATGTTGTCTCCCAGTTATTTAAGCAAATAAAAGCTGATTTGGTTATTTGCCTTACAATATATTACTCTATTGCAAAGAAAATACCTTTTTGCTGAAAATTACCTAGTGTAGTAGCTTTCCTTTGATACTTCAATACATCTACTTTATTTTGTTATTTGTAAGTCTTCCGAGTACAACTTTATACTCAACCGGATTGTCCACTTGATGTAGAGGAGGTTGAACCCTAATGGGTTAGCCCTTGTGAGATCGACTACGAACGCGACGACTAGTTCGGTGGTTTACCGATCGGTTTTCTTATGGGTAAGGGCAGCCGGTTGGGCTTTTCTTCGCTGCCATATTATGGCTTGTGTTTCCAGTTTGAACTCGATATTTTGTTGTGCTATTTGGCCGGTCGGCTCTATGTATGAAATCTGAACACTGTATGTTTATTGTGTTTTAAACTATGAAGATTTCGGTATTGTAGTAATTTATGTATGGCACATGGTTTCATAAAATCTGTATGATTTTCCCGATCTAAATCGAGCATGATGTTTGTGAATATGTATGTGTACCGCTCCAGGGAGGTACATAATACACTGAGAGCCGGAAATTTATTTCGTGATGATAGGACCGTTGGGAAGGTTAAGCATTATAAGTTAAATTTTCGGAGGCTCTAACAGCGGCGACAGTTTGGGTGATTGTGGAAGAAGTGGATGCATAGATACGTTCACAAGTCACAGGGGATGGCGGGACAAGACTTTGTCTTTATCAGGTTGGGTTCACATGTTGATGCGCCTTGAAGAGGAATTTGAAAGGGGTGAGAGAGACCAACCGCGCGCATGGAAGAAATGACATCGCCCCGCTACGCGGAATAAATTATTTCTTTTATTAGTCAACAAATTGAGCTAAACTAAACCAATTAGCCGACACTTATTTCGATTTGCATTCCCAATTAGCCGACACTTATTTCGATTTGCATGCCCAAGTCAACAGTTCCCTAACGAAGCCAAAAGGGAAAGGAAATAAACAAACGCAGCGGTTGCTCTGATTCTAGTAAATTTGTCCGGTGGCTGTCAGGTGGGCCCCACTGAAACGTGAAGAAGTATTTGCCCATTGCCATTTTGCCACTCGCTTTGCCGTATCGTGGGAGGGGTTGGTGATTTTGGCATTTTGGAAAATTTAGAGTTCACAGATAATCTTATTTGAATGTTAGGATATAGGTAGTTATATAGTTCTGTTGCACAAGCTAGCGGTTCGACTTCTTGATGGAATCTGCCTTCGAAATCGAAAAGATTGATGCTTTTTCGGGACTTGATAACTAACTGTAGTCAATATCCTAACTCCTGAGATTAAACATAAGTATCGTATAAGAGGCTGCCATTTCATTGTCTTGTTGGAAGTAGTATCAAATCTGTCATTTGAGCTTTTTTTTTTTCTTCCCCCTGAGGTCTTGTTTGGCTAGTGGTGAAATTTATACATGAGAGAAACAATCCAACAGGGGATTGGGTGAATCCCTCTCCCTCCACCCAATCCCCTTCCACCTTGGATCTAATCCCCTCCCACCTTGGATCTAATCCCTTGATTTGTTTGGACAAATGGTTGAATCAATAGGGATTGCAAAAATTGAAAAATCTGAAAACAAAAAAATATATAATTTCGAAAACAACATTGAAAAATTTCCAAAACCAAACCAAAATTTCGAAAAGTATCAGAAAAATTTCACAAACAGTCCAGAAAATTCAAAAAAAGGTCTAGAAATTTCAAACAAAATTAAAAACACATATTATAAATTTAAAAAAAAAATATTAAAATTTTGAATACAACCTCCAGAAAATTGGATAACAAGTGATGCTATTGCAGAAAGGAAGCAACAATGTTCAGCAACAAACAGAAAGGTAAAGGTATTTCATATTACAAATTGTCTCATACAAAAAAGATTGATCATATAATATCTCATCTAATATCTCAAACTACAAAAAAGTATTTCATATTTGCAGCTAAGCTCAAGCTCCTCGACAACCTGGTAGACCTTTGAGCTCCTCGACTGCATAGAAAATGTGAACAATTCTTCAAAAAAAATTCAAAGACCAATATTGCCCAAAAGAATTTCTGATATACTTACATATCCTGAGCATGATATTCAAGGAGTCAACAATTTTTTACTTGCCAATGGAAACATATTACCAGGCACAAGCTCCGTTGACCTCGAATTTACATATCCTGTTAATAGATAAAAAAATAACAATAAGCATTTTAGAAGTGAGAAAACATAATATGAAGCATTACATGATAACATGCAGGTATAAGCAAAACAGAGAGTGCAATCCTAAGGATACCAAGATATAACAAGTTATCCACTTACCATGACACTTCTCAACCACAAGAGACGAGTAACGGGTTCTGCACTAATGAAAATCTCTCTGTTTTGAGCATCCTTGAATACACCAAAGGCTTTGACTTTCTCTTCATTTCATAGATCTTCCATTGTGTTCAAAACACTAATGCAACTCTTGATAGAGAAATCATCAACACGTCCTGCAGCAGCTCGTTCCATGGCTAGCTCTACTACTTCCTCCTCGGCTTGTTTTGTTCTCATCTCTAGGTACTTTCCCTTCATATCAGCTACATTCCCATCTTGCTTACGCTTTTTCGCAGCCTTTTCTCCTTTATCTCTTGAGTTAGCATTAGTCTTCTACATAGCCTTTTCCCCTTTATCTCCTGAGGTAGCATTACTCTCCTGAGGTATTGCACTCGCTGTATATTGACTTGGTAAACTCATGTTATTGCACTCATCATAATGCGAGTCCGGAAAAAGGTTCTCAGTTTCAACATAATCATCAACACTGTCTACTTGTGTGAGAATAACATGTTGTGATGGCTCAAGAGATGTGAAGTTCATACTACCCTCAGCTGTTTGTCCTACGAAAGAAAGTTAAAGTTCACTAATACGGAATTTCTTAGTTTAAGCTAATAGGAATATGTTTCGCAAGAAAGTTTACCATCATATAGATCTCCCAAAGCATCGAACAGAGGGAAAGGTTTACTACGGAACTTCTTAGCTCTACGATATGACTGCAGAATGTACGAAATGACATTAGCACATTGCTCACCAATTTAATAGTGAACAAAAAAATTGGTGTAAATATATTACCATGATGATGTTTGCCCAAATAGGTGGATCAGCAACTATCATTCAACGTTTGTCATCCCAAGATGCACCACTCTGTTTTCTTGCATCTTTGAGCATCTTATAGTCCCTTTTCAGCTCCTTTTCTTTATCTTGTATTTGTTGCTTTTTCAAATTCACATACGGATGCTTCTCATGAAATTCTTTGACAATCTTATTCCATGCTTCACTCGACCATCCGTTGTCGCCCCTGTAAGAAGGGTTGTTGAGCTCATGGAGCAAATCAACTAAAGCCTTTTCTAACCCAGGATTCCACAAGGCTCTAGACTTATCCACTGCAGGCAAAATTAGATCAAAGTAATAAGAAAATAGGCTCAATTATAAGCATAATTGCATAAACTATAAAGTAATACCTCCTAGTGCTGTCCCCTTTGGTGATGCTTTCTTCTGTGCATTTCTAGCTTGCAACAAATTGAATTTTGGAGATCCTCTTGCAAACATCATGACTGTAAAGTAATATCTGATTGAATTTATTCAAAGAAATAACCAAATAACTATTTTTTTTCTTTCAAACATCCAACATAACTACAAATTGGGTGTAAATAAAACAAATACATCCAACATAACCATTGTTTTGCTACTCTGGCCGGTTACGAACATAATCTTCCCACATCTTTTTCTCAATTATATCTCTAATAGTTTTTCCATGATCCATTTCATTACTAAGTGAGCCCACATCACTCTGGTATTCATTGTCACCTCCTCGAAGATCGACAAACTTTTCGGAAGGTATATTGCTAGGTTGGTTATCTAACCACCCCTCATCGCCATCAAGCATTCGGATCATATTATGGAAAACTGCTGCGGCTGCTGGAATCTTCACTTGGTTCTTTATACGATGGAATATGCCTACTTTGATGATAGGGAAGCGTTTCTTTAGAACTCCTAAAGCCCTTTCTATGTGATTTCGCAAGTTTGCGTGACGATGATTGAATAACTCCTTGTAGTCTCTTGGTCCACGGTGACCACGTCCAAACTCCTTCAGGTGATATCGAACACCACGGTAAGGTGCAAGGAACGATGGTGTGTTAGCATAACCACCATCGACAAGAAAAAATTTACCTTCCGGTGCTTGAAAGCCGCTACTCGGAGGCGACACGAGGACTCTAGCATCTGTGGCAGATCCCTCCCATCCACATGAGATAAAAGTGAAGTTCAAGTCAAAATCACAAACTACCATGACGTTTTGACTCAATGTACCCTTTCTATTCCTGTACGTAGCAGCCTTCTTTCCATTTATAGTAATAGGAATATGGGTACCGTCGATAGCACCAATACAATTCTGCAAGGCAAAGAATATAGCCATGAGTTTTTATTTTTTTATGAAATAATTATTAATTTATACACGAATGTCAAATTATGCACCTTAAAGTAAGGGAAGAAGTGAGGATCCGATCTAATCTTCCAATGAGTTTGATCAACATTAGGAAGCTTGACAAATTTATAGGTGAGAGCTGGAATTGTATTAAAAACCTCCTTAAGATGACGATGAATTGTTTCCCCGCTATGCTTGAATTCAAATTGTAAATCTTGAAAGCTTGCATTGTGGGAGATCATGAACATGAAAAATCCAAGTTTCTCCTCAACACTAACACCTCTTGTCTTTCAACGGTTTACGCTCTCTAAGATAATTACTTAATTGCCCTAAAGACCACTGGCTCCATACGGAATGCAACTCTACAATCCATTTCATGTCCTTCAAGGATTTCCTTAAGCCGCTCTCTGCTGTAGTGCGGGCGCATGCCTTGGTTTTTTCATTTTGTGTACTAGCGGACAATAAATGTAAAGTAGGCAAAACAACAAACATCATGTCGTCATCCTCTTCCCTCCTTCTTTTAGTTGAAGCACCCTTTTGAACCCATTTGTCCATAGAATCATTTGAAATAAATAAACAACATAGTTTTTTCACTTGCAACAAATGAATATGCAAACTAATCATTTGAAATAAATAACTTTGTATCCTTTGATTGTAATGTGGTAAAAAAAACTTACCAGAAATGTATTATCCGTGAATGACAATACAACTATACAAGTAGAAGATCTACATTAGAAAAAAGAAGTGTCATACTCATATCCGTGAACGACAATACTATTTTTCCACAAACTACATGTCACCAACCTTCTGAAGCTACTTAAACAGTGCATTAACCTTGGTAAGTTGCAAATATAAATGGTGATTCATCTATGATTGTACAATATCAAAGACATATTGACCACTAATCATTTGAGATAAATAATCAACATATAGAATTCACACGAAAGCATTGCCAGAGTTTTTGGTCGTGTGGCAGTTCTGTGCCTACCTGTAACATCCCAAATTTCAGAGCTTTAAAAAAAATCTTTTAAATATTGGTAGCAAGAGAATTTACCTTTTGGATTATTTGAATGTTAATTTAAAAAGCTTAAATTGGACTTTAAGGACAAATTGATTTAATGTGCTTAATCCCAACATCAACAATTGTCAAAACTATTTTATTTAGATTCTATGTGCTTGGTTATATTTTATAGAATTTTCTGGAATTTTTCCAAAGTCATTTGCTATTTGCATTTTCTGGATTTATTTAAAAGAAAAACATATTTTAAATCCTTGAACGATCTTTGGCCGAGCCCAACACTATTCGACCCACTCACTCCCGGTAGTTGGATCGCAATCACACTGCGCTGCGTTCGCCCGCCTTGCCCAGCCGATCTCCGCCACAGGTCCCCTTGGCGCGATCGCCGCGCTCGCGCCAGCATCGCCCTCGCTTGCTCTCGGCGCGAGATCTCCATCGCTTTCATTGCCGCTTCAGCCATGTTTGCTCGCTTGCTCTCATTGACCGGTGGCCCATGAAGCCCGGCGCCCGCTTGCTTGCTTCCGACGGTGGCCCCGCCGCCACGTCACCGTCGTCTCCTCGGGGACTCTCCGCGCCCGACTCGATTCTTCCGCGCGCCGCCGCCTTCTCTCGGATATCTCTCCACACGGGGCTATAAAGGGCGCCTCGTGCCAACCTCTTCGCCCGACCTCCTCCACCAAAACCCTAAGCGCCGCCCCACCGCCGTCTTCGTTTGGCGCATTGCTCGAAGGTTCACCGCCGGCGCAACCTCTTCGCCGCCGGATTCGCGCCTCCGGACCTTCGTTGTCCGTGCGCGCCATCGCCGTGCTCGCAACAACCGGAGCTACGGTGCCGCCGCCGCCGCCGCCAGGGCGCCTCCACGCCGTTGCGGACCGTCCGACAACGGGAGCTCGCGCGCCGCCACCTTCTTCGCCGCCGCCGGTGAGCCGTTGCCGCTGAGCTCGCCGTCACCTCCGAGCTAACCGCCCCCCTTGGTAACCCGTTTTGGGCTTGGCTTGCCGTGATCGCCGCCGAACGCCGGCGAGCCTCGGTCCCAGGCGCGCCGCTTGGCGTTTGTCGCGACGTCGGCGACCACGCGGCGCCACATCACCTCGTGCGCTTGCGTGTAAACTGCGTGGCAGCCACACGCGTCCGCGTGGCTCGATCCAACTGGGCCAAATCTCCGTGGCTCGGTGAACCCATCCACCGTGAGCCAAGCCAGCGGCAATTGGGGCCCACTGTCGATCTGTTTTAATTAATTTCTTTTCCGGTGGCGCAAGCATTGCGCATTAATTCGATTTTCCTTTATAAAATTAATTCGGAAATTCGAGAAAATCAATTTAGGGTTTAATTGATTTTCCAATCTTCCAAAGCCCATATCTTTTGCATCAGAACTCCAATTGAGCCCATTCAAATTTGTCAATTCATATAAAATTCAGATCTATTTATTTATGAATTTTATTTGATTTTTGGAGTTTGTTTTGCCCCTGTTATTTATTTGTTTTGTTTCTTTTGTCTCGTTTGCGAGTAGGCGTCGATACTTGAAATTTTGCGGAAGAAGGAGCACCTCAAGACCAAGACCAATATCTAGATCTATTCCAAGGCAAGTTATATCTTTGATCATTTTGAACCCAGTTTTCAAAATACTTTATTTCAATGTATTGCATTCTATTTCAAGTATTTATTTAAATGCTTTTGGGTGTAGTTATTAATCCAAATTGTTATGCCACCTTGTCTATTGTATGCCATGATCTTTTGTCACCCTAGGTTGATTAATTATTAGTTGGTATTATTGTAGCACCAACGTGGGTTGGTTAGATACGATTAGGCGCTTAGCCATGCCACGAGTCATCATTTCATGTGAGAGTTGCAATTATAAACTTAACTAAGTGATTATGGGCTGTGTGATGAATCTGTGTGTCTTTGTGTCTTTGTTACTCGTTGATGGCATGTGTTGCACTTAATCAACGAGGTGGGAAAAGATTTAGGCTGAGGCAAGTGGTGGATTACGTGTGAATGGTGGAGCTGTGTGCTTATTAAACTTTGTGATTTGGGTTAAAGCGGAAGTCTTGCCTTGGTCAATTAAGGACTTAACTTTGTGCGCCATTGAATCTGGCCTTCTTCTATGCGACCACATGCCTAGTATGGTTTGGGCGACTTAGTAAGTTATGGAGTCTTGACATTGACAACTCAGGTTGTATTTAAGCTATGTGATGAAATTTGGAGGTGTGATATGTCACATCGCGGACGGTTGCCGTGATCCCCTGTCCAATGGTGTGTGTCGTTCCAAGGGCCGTGTGTACAAATTGGGCGGCATTAAAGTACACGAGAGTGTCATTGTTTGACACTACTACAAAAGAGGCTATAGCAGACGGCCCATCACGCAGAGGCGGTTCCTTTGGAACCGCCTCGTATTGGGTCTGTCTGGGCTATCTTTGCCGCGGCGGGCCCATCACGAGCGGTTACGAAATAGAACCGTGCGTGATGAAACATTATCCTGACGGTTCTCAAATAGAACCGTGCAGCGATGTTACTGACGCAGTTCTATTTGAGAACGTGCAGTAGTATCCTGACGGTTACGAAATAGAACCGTGCGTGATGTTACGAGCAGGTTCTATTTTCGAGCAAATGCAGCGATACCACGACGGTTACGAAATATAACCGTCAGGTAACATCCTGACGGTTATATTTGAGCCGTCTGTGATAATGCCCATCACGACGGTTACGAAATAGAACCGTGCAGTGATTCCGTCTTCATATAAATTGAGCCGAGACATCCCTCTGCCGCACTGCGCTGTGTCTACCACTTCCCTTCCCTGCCCTAGCTCCTCCAACCTGCGCCACTTCCCTGCCCTAGCTCCTCACTGCGCTGTGTCTACCGCTCCAGGCGCCACTTCCCTGCCCTAGCTCCTCCAACCTGCGCCACTTCCTGCCTAGCTCCTCAACTGCACAGTGTCTACGCTCCAGCGCCACTTCCACTGCCCTAGCTCCTCCACCTGCTGGCTCCTCCACCCTCGGCTCCTCCTCTATCTGGTATGAGCACATGATCTTGCAGTCAATGTTGGAATAAATAATATTAGCCACCAAATCATAGTTTTGAAACCTTATAACTAATGAACTAAAATTTGACTTAGGAGTGGTAACTTTATAAAATTGAATTAGGTCTAATAATCACTAAAATTTGAGTTAGGATAATTAATTGGCTTAAAAAAATAAAATTTACACACCGGTTCACAGTACGGTGGGGTTTGGGTCAAGCAATATTGCATTTACGGTTCCGGTATTTTAGGTTAATAAGTGTTGTATGAGGTGATGCCTATATTTGGGTTGCATGATTGTTCAATTGAGATAGATATCGGTGTCGAGAGGTAGGGATCATGGTTGTGGCCGTAGGCATGGCTACGCTATGCCACCGCGTGTGGTACATAACTAGTGAAGAGTTTTCTTTCAATAACCTTAGATACAAATGTTGGAGAATGAGTTTATATTGCACATTTTCGTTTGCTATAAATTAATCGCTAATCAATTTGACACTAATTTGTTACATGCGTATTGTAGATGGATCGAAACTGGATGTACGGTGTGAACCGTGTGAGTCAAGATTACATTAATGGCGTGGTTGCTTTTAGAAGAGCCATTGAAGCGGTGATATGTTGAAGAAGGGATAAATTTTATGTCTTGTCAGTGCATTGATTGCGTAATCTGAAGATGTTTAACAACGCCGCGCAGATCGAGCGCACTTGATTGAAGGGTTTCAAAAAGGGTATACATGTTGGACGATCCACGGTGAAGAAGCGATTATACCGAAGTTAATAATGGCGACATCGCCGAGGAAGTCAGCGATTTGCGGATGTGGTGTGCTTTTGATGAGGATAGGGGCACGATGACAATCTGGATCGGATGCTACGCGATGCGTAAGAGAACTACAGTGAGAGAGTGTTTTGTAAATTCGAGGGCTTAAGGGAGGACTCGGTGAGACCTTTGTTCCCTGGCTGCAAGCCGGAATACACAAGGTTGTCAACCGTGCTTGAACTGCTGAAATTGAAGGCAAGCAATAGTTGGTCCGATAAGAGTTTCACGGCGTTGTTAGGTCTCCTAGCGGACATCCTTCCGGAGAAGCGTGTTGCCCAAAGACCACCTATCAAGCGGAGAAGGTTATTTGCCCATTGGGAATGGAAGTAGAAAGAATACATGCATGTCCGAACGATTGTATCCTCTACCGTAAAGAGTATGCAGACATGCATTATTGTCCCGTGTGCAAAGCATCCCGATACAAGCGTCAAAATACTGCTAAGGTGAAGCAAGGACCTCCTGCTAAGATGTTGTGGTATCTACCTATAATCCCACGTTTGAAGCGTTTATTTGCGAACCCAAAGGAGGCAAGATTGCTGCGTTGGCACTCAGAGGAGCGTAAGAGATGGAAAGCTAAGACACCTGCTGATTACGCGGTGGAGAAACTTGATCGGAGCTTGAAGAGTTCGGTCGGAACCGAGGAACATAAGGTTAGGGTTGAGTGCGGATGGAATGAATCCTTTCGGTAACATGAGTAGCCAGACATAGCACTGGCCCGTGAATCTATGTATGTACAACCTTCCTCCTTGGCTCTGTATGAAGCGGAAGTACATTTTGATGTCACTACTTATCCAAGGGCGAAGCAACACAGGAATGATATTGATGTGTACCTAGCACCATTCTTTGGAAGATCTTGTGACACTTGTGGAGCGAAGGGAATGCAGGTATGGGATGCGTACAAGCGAGAGAACTTCACTTTACGCGCCATGTTGTTCGCACCATCAATGATTTTCCTGCCCTTGGTAACTTTGTCGAGCCAAAGACAAAAGGAGCCAAAGCACATCATGCACCGCTTAGATGCTACGGAGAGTGTATGGTCGAACAACTCGCAAAAGCGTGTATATGCGTCACCGTAGGTTCCTTCCGAGGAGTCACCCATACCGCAAGATGAAGAAACAATTCGACGGAAATAAGGAAGGCGGTTCGACTTCAAGGGCTTTTAGTGGGAAATAGGTCTATGATATGGTTAAGGATATCGATGTTGTGCTTGGGAAGGGGCGTAAATTAAGAACCCGTGAGAAGAACATCGGAAGAAGCGGTCAATTTTTGGGACTTGCCTTATTGGGAGTACTTAGAAGTTCGCCATTTGCATCGGCGTTATGCGCGAGAAGAATGTATGTGATAAGCTTGATTGGTCTCTTCTTTGAACATTAGTGGCAAAACAAAGGATGGTGTTAACGCACGGCGTGACTTGGTCGATATGAACATAAGGACCGAGTTAGCACGAAAGAGACCGATCTGGAGACGAACGTACCTTCCCCGACTTGCTACACTCTGTCCAAGGCGAGAGAAATGAAGCGTGCGAGCTTGCACGTGTGAAAGTCCGTCTGGTTACTCCGCTAACATTAAGAAACTTGTTTCTATGCAAGATTTGAAATTAATTGGTATGAAGTCGCATGATTGTCGTGTGCTGATGACACAAATGCTTCTTGTTGCAATTAGGAGTATCTTGCCGAACAAGGCCCGAGTGGCAATCTTGAGGCTGTGTTATTTCTTCAACTCAATTACTCAGAAGGTCATCGATCCCCAAGGACTAGATGCTCTGCGGCCGAGGTAGTGGCGACTCTGTGTCATCTTGAGATGTATTTCCGTCCGTCATTTTTCGATATCATGGTCCATCTCATTGTTCACCTTGTGAAAGAGATAAAGATATGCGACCCTGTGTTTCTGCGTCATATGTACCCGTTCGAGAGGTACATGGGAATTCTCAAGTCCTACGTCGGAATCGATCTCGACCGAGGGCGGCATCATCGAAGGTTATGCAGCGGAAGAGGTCATTGAGTTCTGCGTCGACTACATGGCTCGGTGGATCCGATTGGTGTGCCTCTATCTCGTCATGAGGGGAGACCGGATGGTATCGGGACCATCGGAAGGAAATCAATCACTCCCGATCTGGATACGTACGCTCAAGCCCATTTCACGGTCTTGCAACACATGACCCAAGTGTCCCCGTACATCGACGAGCACAAAGACATGGTACGCCAATGAATCGGACGGTCGGAGGTTTGGATCACGAGAAAGCACAACCGTCGGTTCAGCGAATGGTTAAAGGTGCGAATCACTCGGAGGTCATCAAGTGATGATATGTTGCTATGGTTGGCAAGAGGGCCACATTTTACAATTGTCACATAGCAAGGATCGACATAAATGGGTACACATTTTATCTGGCAAACGGGATAGGAAGAGCACAGTGCAGAACAGCGGTGTCCGCATAGATGCATTCAGTACCGATGGGCTGAGGAGCTCGTACTATGGGCAAATAGAGGAGATATGGGAGATCGACTACGTGCTTTTCAAGATCCCCCTATTTCGGTGCCGTTGGGTCCATCTCCCACAGGTGAAGGTCGACAAGTACGGCGTCACTACCGTGGACCTCGAACGTGTCGGATACAAAGACGAACCATTCGTCTTCAAGCTAACCAAGTTGTTCAAGTCTTCTATGTAACCGACCCGGCAAATAAGAAGCGCCACGTAGTTCTTCATGGAAAAAGGAGGATTGTCGGAGTTGAGAATGTAGTGGACGAGGAAGAATACAATCAATTTGACGAGTTGCCACCTTTCGGAGACGGCATCGAGCTCGAGGAAGAACCCGTGAGGAAGCTAGCTATATCTTGCGTCGATCATCATGAAGGGCTGTATTTTAATTAAGAATTTAATTACTCCATTGTAATTAATTTATTTATTCCATTGTCATGTGTTGTGTTATGGACTTGTGATCTTTAATATTGATGTCAATGTGGATATTCATGGTAATGTTGAGTTGAATTAGATATGAACTTTTGAACTCAAACTTGTCATCATACTGCTTATCCAACAGTTCATACATTCTAGATTGGTAAGGGAGTCTATTTTAGGAGGAATTGCACCGTGCAGCAGGTTACCAGATAGGTCTATCTTCCTTAGGATACAACCCTTCTACGACTTCACTTCATTGGGTAGGTTCTCTCTTGGAGTCATTTTGAACATACTATTGCACGATATGCCAATAACTTTTCCGTTGAGATATTCGTGTAGCTTTTTGGAATTCTTGTTGTCTGTTCCTTTTTCCTTTTTTTTTGCCTAGCATGCTTTAAATCTTGCTAAACTTTTGGGCTTTACATTATAATTAACTAATGCTAAAAACACCATCTTGGAAGTTCATCCAAAAACTGCGCCTTCTGAAATATTGCGTTGTTTTATGTATAATATGGTCACTAAAGCATTAGTGAAGTGCCCAAGGTTTATTCATGTGACCCCTTAACTAAAAATGATGACATATAACTTAGCACTATTTCATTTAAATTAGCTATTGTTTATATGTAAGTCTATTTCATCACCTGAAGTGCTCTTTTTGTCTATGTAGTGCGTGAATTAGATGTTCCTGGCGAAATCTATGAAAGAAAGACATATCCATTTGAGTTTTCAGACTTGAAATGCCATACAGTCATATAATGGAACAAATGTCGATTGAGGTAAAACGACATTTTACAATGCTTTGCACAGTTCATAACAAGAATAGCTTGCATGATGTGCAGCATCAACAAATAAATTAACACTATCTGTGAATTAGATTAGGAAAATTGACATGCGTCTGTGATGTGTCCACATCACGAGCGGTTCCTCTAGAATCGCTCAGTGATGCGTAAACATCACGAGCGGTTCTAGAAAGAACTGCTCGTGATGCGCAAACATCACGACGGTTTCCCAAGAACCGTCCGTGATGTTTACATCACGCAGGCGGTTCTTGGGAAACTGTCTGTGATGTTTACGCATCACGAGCAGTTCCCTCTAGAACCGCCTGTGATGCGTGTTGATTATATATGGTTGTAGACGATAGGGTTTCTAACCTATCGTCTCTGAACGCCCTCGCCCGCCTCCCGACCCCGGCGCCCTCCTCCCCGAGCCCGGCCGCCTGTCTCCGAACGCCTCCCAGACCCGGCGCCCTCCTCCCCGACCCGGCGCCTCCCGAGCCCGCGCCTCCTCCCGACCCCAGGCGCCTCCCGACAAGAAGTATTTAAACAGATTCTTGGATGCATGTATAAAATCTCAATCCTTTCATCTTGAACTTGTTAGTTTTGCTTATATAGTTTTTTTGCCCTCAAAATTCGATGAACACCTTGTTGATTAGTCAAGGATATCATTAACATCTCAAGCACGATTAACATCTCAAGCACGATTAACATTGGATCTTTGGAATGATCAGAGCATGGTTATTGTAGATAAGCACATTAGGATTTGGAAATTGGAATGCTATGCTTGATTTGCTACACTTGAACTCAAATCAACGCATACTAGAATAAATCGATGCTCTGGAATGCTTTACATTGATCTTGTTCTAATAAGTTGGATTGCATTTTATCCTCTCAGAGTGGACATATCAAGAATCCTTTTCAATCGGCATGATTATTTTTCTTGCTATAGCTAAAAAGGATATGATCTGTCATTTTTCTTTTGGTTATGTTGGTGCTCAAATCATCTTACGAATAGTCGACTTCTCAACTTTCCAAGTGAGTAGTGAATCAGGATGCAAGTTTATTTTATTCTTTGTGCGCATGCGTGTGCTTGTGTCTTTATAATTATGAAAGGGAATTTTGATATTCGTGCACCTTAGACAAGATGTTGCCTTATAAATCAAGCGACAATAGAGCGTGCCTATTGTAAAAAGCCTATGGACTAACTCTATTGATAAACACTCTTTTAGTATTACTTTAGAATAGTTTACTACTGATAGAATGACTTGGTGAGTTAGTGGCCTATACGTGTAGAACTAATCATATCTCCTGCTTATGATGTAGAACTAGTACTGTAATTCACAGAACTTTCATCTACGTGTTTGCTAAATTGCTATAGGTTATTGAGTTATTTGGCTATAATTCAGTTGATATAGTACAAAGACTACTTTGTGTAGGATTAGTACTGAATACTTTGAGTTATGGAGCGTGAGTTCAGGAACGTGGTGTGAGAATCGGTTGGCTTAGCCGGCCCCGTGTGTATGTATTTAACTATTGAGCTGTTGAGTCTTTATAGTGTGGGGAATAACAGCATACACAGAGAAAATTGCCCCAAGCTCTGAGCGTGTTTGTTCTTGATGTGAGTTTGTGTGTGATTCGACGAGAGGGAGAGCCATGAGTGAGGTCTCGCCGGGTGTTACCAGAAAAAAAAACAGGGAAAGAAATTGACGGCCCCTACGTCATTTGGCGTACAAAACACAAACCGCTCCATTTATTTATCCACTGATGGGTTCTTCAATTTTTTTTGAAACCAGGTCATGAGCATACTTAGTTATCCTTTCAAGCTGGAGTAGTGTACATTGCCTCCAACACTTAGTAGTTGACATACATATCCTTAGTGCATAGTTTGCTAAGAAATTATATGTATTTTGTGTGCAAAACCATCTCGCATTGATTTTTGTGCAATTTAACATATATTATATACTATGTAATAATTATGTCGTAACTTATATAGATAGGAAGTGGCGAGATGGCGAGGCACCGTCTTCGCCGCCGTCACCGACGCATGGACATGGCGAGGCGCCGTCTTCGCGCCGCCACCGACGCCTTGAGATACATAAGAGAGATGGTAGAGGAATATCGAAATTGCTGGGCCGTGACCATCACGGAGGTCGGTGGCGTTAGGGTCCCTATGAGTCCCGGCATCGTGGCGGATTCCGGACCATCTGCGGATACTTGCAAGGAAAAGGTCCCTATCACCATACCAAAGTGGAAGTCTCGACAAAAGATCGAGAGGCGCGTCTTTGTGGGAAGACCTTTCAAGCGAGTTCACTATCCCGAACACACATGAATCGCGTCGAGCGGCATGCCTTGCTCTCCATGTGTCACGCGTGGAGGACCTTCAAGAGCGTTCTTGTCACGCGATGACGTGAACAAGAGTGAGGCGCCCTTCACGAAGTTTCCATTCTTGACGCGGAAACATGGAACGCCTTTGTGGCTATGAAGGCGACGGATGAATTTAAGGAGCAAAGTGCGGCGCACAAAGCCATCCAGCATCGAAACACTCACCCCACGGACTCGGCACCACTGGTGCGCGGCTAAATCCAGCGCAATGGGAGGCGGAGGAGGAGAATCTATTTCTGATATCACACACGCGTTCCGTGCACGGTTAAAAGCGAGGGCAAAAGTCTCGTCTGATGGCAGCGTCACTTTCCCAAACCCGGCGGACCAGGAAGTGTCCCAACGTGTGGTAAATATGTCGAACTACCTACTTGTTTACAAGTCCATAACTTAATAGTGACTATAATAACATGATGACCTCTTGCAGCGTGAATTGATTGCCCAAACTTCCGAAGGCTCCTTCCAAGAACACAGGGAGAAGGATATACTATCTACGGCCCTAGGAAACAAGGAGCACCCGGGTCGCACGCGAGGCAAGGGGGTTAACGTACCTTGGGTACATGGATTCGCGGACGACTACTTCATGTATAGAAGTAGGAAGAGATCCAAGGCCGAGTACGACAATCGCTTGAACCGCTTAAGCGAATTTCAGGGACGAGATAGCAAGTTTGCGGGATCAACTGAATCAAGTACTCCGCAACCAGTCGCAAGCCGCCCCCGTTATTGCGGGAACCACCCTCCTCGACATCGGAGTAGTGTCGCGTCCACGCATAATTTTGAACGTGACGACGACCAATTACCGATAGACCGCATCAAGGTAATGTACATCTATGGAATGCACCAAAGATAGACCTATAGGACGCCTTAGCTAATTGCGTATCGTTTTGTAGGAGCCGACGGCCTGCAAGCTCCAACTGAGGTTAGTTGGGTCCATTCCTATTGAGGTCAAGGGGATGGTGCATCCATACCGGAAGGAGCGAAGGCAAGACGGTGTCGGTGGCGCATGGTTACGCAAGGGTGGAGGTGGACATGGTACATCAACATTTCATGGCCGTCCACTGGACATTCGCCCAACGAAGAGATCACAACACTAGGGATGCCGTGTACGCTTTTATCCGATGGCCCAAGACGGACATCGTCTGGACCCAAAGATGCCGCAATCTCGACAGGACCATTCCTCTCCAACGGAACCCTCCATGACTCCACCTCATATTTCGCCTCAGAAGGCCACCTCATCGGTTCCCGTGGAGAAGACGCCGAAGGAACAACAAAAGCGTGCTACCGTATCGGTTCCCGAGTCGTCTCGCAGAAGACGCTCAATCGTTAAGGCCAAATCGAAATCGACGAACATTAAGTCGCCTCCCAAGTCCCGTAAGCACGGAAGTACTCCATCGGAAAACCGTTGTGCTCTAACGCACAATTAGCCCACGCCGATTTGCTTGTCGGGCTTTGCATGCAGTACTGCGAATACCGCAAAGAAGGTGCGATCTTCGAATCACCGCCGCATACAAGGATGAGCATTTCTTCAACGGGCCGGGCAACCGTGGTGGGGTTCAACGACTTATTCAACCTATTCAATCTCGAAGCCCTCGGCGCCGCTTCGATGTTGGACACTGTAAGTGTGTACAATCAAGTTCTACATTCATGTAATACCGATAAATATCGCAACTCATTGCTTATGTATAGATACATGATGAAAAATGCCCGGGAAGGGCGAGAACCGGTGGGTTTCCTCGACCCACACGTGGTATCTATGCAAACCATCCAAGCAGACGCGACCTTCGTCAAGAACTATATAACGACGTCATTGCTTCTTCAGAATCGCAAGGACTACATACTGGTGCCCTACAACCAGGGGTAAGTGCTTCACTATTTGCTATTCAAATTTCATTTGTACTTAGGTTTAATAGTTATAGCGACATACATGAGTAGGTACCATCGATCCTTTTAGTCATTATACTCAAGAGGAACAACGTGATATATCTTGATTCCTAGTCGAAACGATCACGACTTCAAAGATTCGCAAGGAATACTCGACAAGTATGATCATTTCCTCCATACATAACTCTATTGTAGTCTTCCTTCGTTTGAAATGCCCGAGGATAACTTTTTCAATTATGTAGTTCGCTCATCTCCTATGTTAGCCAACAAGGAAGATACAAGGGATCCAAATACCAACTAACACACAGACGAAATTTCCTAGACGCAGCTTACAACACAATAATCCTATATATATCATACTTCATAAAAATTTGTCTTCAACTGACTATACGTACATATGTAATTCTATTTTTGCAGGTGCCAAAGAAAAAAATGATGAGCTATGTGCATTCTACGCTTGCCATCATATGCAAAGAAATCATTAGTGCTAAGATGAAGAATCAGGAGGTTTGTCAATCTCAAAATAATTTTTTGTAATTGTAAATTCAAATATATATCCTTACCATTTTTCTTGACCTAGCGGCGAGGGTTTGATAATAGATTTATATGGACTCGTTGCTAAGAGCTCGGGAAGTTCGAGGGCGACTATGCACCTTTATCATGACAAAATAGTTAACAAAGGAGAGTTTCACTCCATCGCCGACCCGTAGATTCACGCAAACAATTGATTTAATTGTAATCCAATTGTACAACTATAGCAAAAATACTTCAACAAATTCGATCTTTATTAATTTATTTTGAGTAATGGTAAATTTGAGTTGTCAACAATTGATTCTCTGCGATGTATCTGTTTTTTGTACATGCTTGTTTTCAGAGGGCGTGGCTAGCAATTCCTGAGGCTGGCCAAAAAACAGCAAACAATGTAGCTAGGTCGCTCAGTACCACAGACGGTTTTATGTTGAAACCGTGCGTGAAGGCTATTACTACGACGGTTTCAACATAAAACCGTCTGCGGTAATAGCCTTCACAGACGATTTTAAAAAAACCGTCTGTGATAATTCACTTATCACAGACGGTTTTCAAAACCGCCTGTGATACTAGACATATCACGAGCGGTTTTCTTTCAAAACCGCTCATGATAATCACTTATAACAGACGGTTTTCTTTAAAACCGCCTATGATAAGTGATTATCACGAGACGGTTTTAAAGAAAACCGCCTCGTGATCATCACTATCACGACGGTTTACGTTAAAACCGCTCGTGATAAGTGTTATCACAGACGGTTTTGAACCGCCTGTGGTAATCGCTGTTATCACAGACGATAAATATAGACGGTTCGAAACCGCTCGTGATGATTCGCCCGAACCGCTCCGTGATGACGTGTTACGTAGTAGTGTGAGATGAAGTCTCTGAAAGGTTTTGTTGTGATCAACTCTGATCCGGTTGGTTTCATCGTGTGGTAAAGTGTACAACCTCTGCAGAGTGTTTAAACCAATCTATTGAATAGCCGCGTCCTCGGTTATGGACATGCTCTGAATTTCACACGAGGGGTAGATTTTTCATAAAACAATTGGGAAGGGTCAGCTGTGTGAGATAACTTGTTCAGCTGTGTGAAAGAACTTGATTAGACTGTGTGTCCTTTGTGAAATCAATTGTTAACTCATTATTGTCTATTTATTTTGAATTATGCTTTTAATCTATTATTTGTATTCAATTGCAAATGTTGCATTTCGCAAAATAACCACGAAGCCATTTCTTTGGAATAAGCCATCATGTATAAATGCATTACGTGGTATGACTTGCAGTGCGGTGTGTACTCACTCTTGCTAAACAAATCAATGTAGTGGAGGAGTCGTCACCGCTTTTGAAGAAGAGTTCTACGAAGGTTGAGCGTTAGGGTCTTGATCCCATCGGTTGCTGTCGTGGTAAATTGATGGGAGCCACCGAGTTTATTTCGCTTCATTGCAGCTTTATTTATTTATTGTCACCTTGCATGGCTTAATAAATGTAAACTCGAACCGTAAGGTCCCAACAGCTATTTGTTATTTAAAGGTACTGTTTATTCTTATATTCGTTGTATGGATGTGATATTTCATCAATGTTGACACTGTGTGCACTAGCGTGATCCTGGACTAGTGCGTAATACACGGAGGGTCCAGATTTGCATATTTGGGTCCCGATGCAGGTGGTATCGAGCCATCTTGGTGTAGGTCTTGACCCTAGTTAGATTGGCGTTCTTAGTGAGTCCAAACTATTTTCTAAAGCAAAATTAACTTGCAAGATTAATTGAACTCCTTAACTCATCTCATGTCTCTCTTGACTCAACTATTGCTGAAATTCTTTCTCTCCCCGCTGTTTTAAAGTTGTTTTCATATCCTTGTCCATCTTGACAGATGCCTCGTCTTCAGAGTTATGGAGAGCGCAAGGGAGGACTTGCTGAGAGCTTTGGAAGTTGCTACAAGTACTTGGAGGTTCGATCGTCCATTGTACCGTGGCGAGTGCTTGGATTGTGAACGACCGAGATCGTGGAGTCTCGCCATTTGACCGCCTACGCCAGTGTAACACCAAGGCAAGCAAACCATCAACATCTCACCTCGAAGGAGTATTTGGATTGAAGCAATCCAGAGTCTTCACGCCTTGCCATCCCGAGGATCCGCAACATCTACTCGAGCTTCGTGACACGTTTTCGTTATCATCCCCGCACTTCCGACGTGGATCTTGCGCACGCTTTCCGTCTCGGAAGGAGAAGACAACGCCACCGTCGTGCATCTCGCCCGATTCGCCGTGCTTTCGGGAGGAATCATTGGAGTTAGCCGCACAGAGCCGAGTGTACCTATGAGACTCTTCAGAGAGTCAAGAGAGGATCGCCATATTAGAAGAAACTCTTTATGGACGACACGAAGAAGACATCAAGAGGAAGACCTGTAGAAGTCGATGGACCGGGTGAACCGTAAGAGCCACAGAGGCAAAGCAGAGCCGAAGCACCACCGTGATCAGACTGAGACACTGCTCCTATTGCACCATCCCCGGACATCGAGGATCGGTTTGCGAGGATGCCACCACTTTCGTGTCTACAAGAGCGGGAGCACCGCCAAGGTGCGGAGGCTATTTGATTGAGTAGTCTGCTCGCGTTGTTTGAGCTTAGCCAGATAAGTCTTGAGTCGCCCTTTAGGCTGTAGTTTGGTGTGCTTAAGTTCGTCCTTATTTTTGTGTGCAAGTATGAGCCGCAAAGGCCCTTAGGCATTTGTTGCAAGCCATACTATTATCTTAATCAATATAAGAGTTTCAGTTGAGTTTCCCTAAAATATGTTGTTGGGTTTTACCTACCCTGATTAGTTCTACACCTTATCTCGTGCTTGCTACCTTATCTAACCCTTGGAGATTCACCAGATGGTTCGGACTCGTCAAGTCATTGCAAGTGGTTACGAGCACTCGATGCGTAAGGGCGGAGCAAATCCCGAGAAGCAATTCCACCACAAGCACCTTGATCGATCTACGAATTTTGGGGCATTCATGACACTCAGACCGGTGATGTACACCATGATGAATCAGATGCAAGCTATGAATAACCAGAACAACAACAATCAGTATCACAATGGAGCCCCAGTTGCTCATGCTCACAATGGATCATCCAAGTTGGCGGAGTTTATGAGCACCCGTCCACCAACCTTTTACGGACATGTCTCACCAAGAGAAGGCGATGATTGGCTTCGTGTCATTGAGAGAAAATCTGCGATCACTCAATGCGGCGATCATGAAAAAGTTCTGACGCCTCACCGATGGAAGGCATTGCCGTGAATGGTGGGAAAACTTTGTCAGCGCATGGAACGCCGCAAGATATTACTTGGGAAGAGTTCACAATCGCCGCCAAATTATCATGTACCAGAAGGGATTATGGATCTAAAGAAGGATGAATTCCGTGCTCTCAAGCAAGGAGGAATGTCGATGTTGATTACCTCAACAAGTTCTCACAACTTGCTCGATATGTCGCGAGAAGATGTCGCCACCGACAAGGCTCGTCAGTCGTTTTACGAAAGGATTGAACATCTGACTTCAAGTCAACTTGATCGCCCACACCTTTCCCGATTTTCAAGAGTTGATCAACAAGGCTTTGATTCTAGAGGATAAGCGCAAGGAATTGGAAGATCATCGTAGCGCAGAATGGCTCAAAGAAGGAAGTCACCAACCCACCGAGGGCAAGAATGATTCCACCGCAGCTTAGCCGTTTTCCACCACGCATTCGCGCTGACCACCTCGCACCAACTTCAAAGACTCGCCCAGCTTGCTCGTAACTTCCGCAACCTGCGCACTCCAACCCCAATCCAAGAAGCAACCCACGTAATACAACCAGAGTTTGCTTTACCCGTCGGCACAGGGCATTTCGCCAACCGATGTCCGCGAGATGGGACTATCACCCAAGATGCGCTTCAACCTTGGGAACACACCACCCAAGACACCAAAGACAAGGCAACCATCAAGGAACTTCTCAAGCTACCGGTCAACCCGGAGGAGCGCCGCCATCGCTGGTCGAGGTCGTGTCAACCACGCCACTCTGAAGGAGCTCAAGAAGCACCCGACGTTGTCTCGGGTAAGTTCCTAGTAAATTCAAGACTGCATCGATTCTGCTTGATTCGAGCTTAGCATTCGCTTGTTTCGGAATTTTGCAACTAAGAACAAATTGGAAGTTATGCATCTTAAGCATACTCTGTTAGTCCATCGCTGAGCGAGCTAAGTTCTAAAGTTGGATGTTTAGGAGCTAGGCTACTCATAGTCGGAGTTGAGTTTCTAGCCAACCTAATAGTTCTAGACACTGCACCATAGATGTCATCCTTGGTATGGATTGGTTATCCAAACATAAAGCAGTGCTAGATTGTGGCCGAAGAGCCGTAACAATAGAGGATACCACAGGAAAGAAAGTTGTATTTCTAGCCACCTCAGTACGTGATGGACATTTGGTAGTCAACAGTCTGAAGACAGTTTCTTTGGAAGACATACCTGTAGTCAGAGATTACCCAGATGTATTTCCAGAAGAATTACCAGGAATGCCACCGGACCGTGACATTGAGTTTGTCATCGATCTAGTGCCAGGAACAGCACCAATTTCCAAGAGACCCTATCGGATGCCAGTCGATGAACTTGTGGAAATGAAGAAGCAGATAGAAGAACTACTGGAGAAAGGTTTTGTAAGACCTAGTTCGTCGCCATGGGGAGCACCTGTTTTGTTCGTCAAGAAGAAAGATGGAAGTATGAGAATGTGTATCGATTATCGTTCTCTCAACGAAGTCACCATCAAAAATAAGTACCCATTGCCCAGAATTGATGATTTATTCGACCAGATGAAAGGAGCCGGAGTATTCTCCAAGATCGATCTGCGATCAGGTTACCATCAGTTGAAGATTTGTCCTAAGGATGTACCAAAGACCTCTTTCTCAACCCGGTATGGACATTATGAGTTTTTAGTCATGTCTTTTGGATTGACTAATGCCCTGCCTATTTCATGAACATGATGAACAAAGTATTCATGGAATATCTGGATAAGTTCGTGGTAGTATTCATTGATGATATTTTGGTATACTCAAAGTCAGAAGAAGAACATACAGAACATTTGAGATTAATCCTAGAGAAGCTGAGAGAGCATCAGCTGTATGCCAAGTTTAGCAAGTGTGACTTTTGGAAGAAGAAAGTTGATTTTCTCGGTCATGTAATGACAGCCGAAGGAGTAGCAGTTGACCCCGGAAAGGTTAAAGCTGTAATGAATTGGGAGCGACCCAAGACGGTTACTCAAATTCGTAGTTTCTTGGGAATGGCGGGATACTATCGTCGTTTCATTGAAGGGTTCTCAACGATTGCTAAACCTCTTACGCAATTGTTGAAGAAAGAGAAGAAGTTTATTTGGACCCCACTTGTGAAGAGTTTTCAAGAATTGAAGAAACGTTTGACTTCACCCGATGTTAGTATTGCTTGATATTAGTAAGGATTTTGATATCTCTTGTGATGCTTGGCGTCAGGATTAGGATGTGTCCTTATGCAAGAAGGAAGAGTCGCCGCTTATGCGTCAAGGCAATTAAGGCCTCATGAAGAGAACTATCCTACCCATGACTTGGAATTAGTTGCCGTAGTGCATGCTTTGAAGATTTAGCGTCATTATCTCATCCAGTGTCGCCGTGAAGTCTACAGATCATAAGAGCACGAAGTACATATTCACTCGATCGATTTGAACATGAGGCAGAGAAGATGGTTGGAATTAATAAAGGATTATAATCTTGGAATCCATTACCATCTGGTAAGGCCAATGTAATTGCTTATGCACCGAGTCGTAAGAGCTATTGCAATGCTCGGAAGCAAAAGAGTTGTGTTGAACTTGGGAGGAATTCCGAAGCTCTGACTAGAAGTTGTTCCGGAAGGATTTGTGGCCAGTTTGGAAGTGCAGTCTACTCTGGAGAAACAGATTCGTGAAGCCCAACCCAAGGATTCTGAGTTTGCTGATCTCAAGAAGAAGATGTCAGAAGGAAAATTTAAAGACTTCACCATAGATGATCAGGATATACTGTGGATCAATGGGCGATTCTGTACCGGATATTGATGGTTTAAGACGGTGATTCGAAGGAAGCCCATGACTCAAAGTATTCAATTCACCCTGGAAGCACTAAGATGTATCAGGATGTTAAGAATAAGTTTTGGTGGCCAAACTTAAAGCGAGACGTCGCAGAGTTCGTTGCCTTATGTGACGTGTGTCAGAAAGTAAAGGCGAGCATCGAGAGACCAAAGCAGGATTGCTACAACCGCTGAAGATACCAGAATGGAAGTGGGAAGAGATCGGTATGGATTTTATTACCGGTCTACCCAAGACTCAATCAGGTTATGATTCGATTTGGGTAATAGTGGATCGTTTGACTAAGGTTGCCCATTTCTTACCAGTCAAAACCACTTACTCAGGAGACCGCTTGGCAGAGTTGTATATGTCAAAAATCGTCAGTCTGCATGGTGTGCCTAAGAAGATAGTGTCAGATCGAGGATCTCAATTCACTTCTCGTTTCTGGCAGAGTCTACATGAAGCCCTGGGAACTCATCTGAATTTTAGTACTGCTTATCATCCACAGACAGATGGGCAGACTGAAAGAGTTAATCAGATATTAGAAGATATGTTAAGAGCCTGTGCCTTAGCTAATGCTACCAGTTGGGATAAAAGTTTACCGTATGCAGAATTCTCGTACAACAACAGTTATCAAGCCAGTTTGCAGATGTCACCATTTGAAGCTTTGTATGGTCGTGCCTGCAGAACTCCATTGAATTGGTCAGAAACAGCTGAACGTGTAGTATTCGGGCCAGATATTATTCAGGAAGCCGAAGAACAAGTTGCTATGATCAGAGAGAGGTTAAAGATAGCCCAGTCTAGGCAAAAGAGTTATGCTGATAATCGTCGTCGTGACCTCAACTTTGAACCAGAGGATTTTGTGTATCTTCGAGTTACTCCGCTCGAGGTGTTAAGAGATTCCACACCAAAGGGAAGCTTGCTCCAAGGTATGTGGGTCCATTCAAGGTTTTGGAACAGCCGTGGAGAAGTTGCGTACAGTTGGATTACTGCGATCGTTAGCAGGAGTGCATGATGTCTTTCATGTCTCTCAGCTGAAGAAGTGTCTTCGTGTGCGGAAGAGCGCACCCGTTGAGTCAATTGAATCGAAGGAAGATCTCACATACAAAGAGCGACTGTCGATTATTTTGGATGTCGCAGAGCGCGCACTGAAGCAAGACCGTTCGTTTACGCAAAGTCCAAAGGAGTAACCACTCGGAAGGAGAAGCAACGTGGGAGCGTGAAGAAGAGTTAAAAGCCGAGTTCCTAGCCTTTTCTCTAGCTAGCCTAATCTCGGGGCGAGATTCGTTTAAGGGGAGGTTTGTAACATCCCAAATTTGAGCTTTAAAAAAAATCTTTTAAATATTGGTAGCAAGAGAATTTACCTTTTGGATTATTTGAATGTTAATTTAAAAAGCTTAAATTGGACTTTAAGGACAAATTGATTTAATGTGCTTAATCCCAACATCAACAATTGTCAAAACTATTTTATTTAGATTCTATGTGCTTGGTTATATTTTATAGAATTTTCTGGAATTTTTCCAAAGTCATTTGCTATTTTCTAATTGCTATTTGCATTTTCGGATTTATTTAAAAGAAAAACATATTTTAAATCCTTGAACGATCTTTGGGCGAGCCCAAGACTATTCCAACCACTCACTCCCGGTAGTTGGATCGCAATCACACGCGCTGCATTCGCCCGCCTTGCCCCGCTGGATCTCATGCGTGTCCCTTCGCGATCGCCGACGCTTCATGCGCCCGCTACCTCGCTTGCTCTCACCCCGAGGATCTCCATCGCTCATTGCCGCCGCTTCGCATTGCTCTCGCTTGCTCTCGCCGGCCGGTGTGGCCCCTTGAAGGCCACCGTGGCCTTGCTTCTTCCGTGACCCGGTGGCCCCGCCTCGCCACGTCACCGTCGTCTCCCTCAGGGACTCTCCCCGCGCCCGACTCCGATTCTTCCGCGCCGCCGCCGCCTTCTCTCCGGATATCTCTCCACACGGGGCTATAAAAGGGCCGCCTCCTGTGCCAACCTCTTCGCCCCGACCTCCTCCACCAAAACCCTAAGGCGCCGCCCCCTGCTTCGTCTTCGTTTGGCCGCATTGCTCGAAGGTTCACCGCCGGCCGCAACCTCTTCGCCGCCGGATTCCGCCGCCTCCAGACCTTCGTTGTCCGTGCCGCCACTGCCCTCGTGCTCGCAACAACCGGAGCTACACGTGCGCCGTCGCCGCCGCCCGAGGACGCCTCCACCGCCGCTGCGGACCGTCCGAACAACGGAGCTCGCGCCGCCGCCACCTTCTTCGCCGCGGCCGGTGAGCCGTTGCCGCCGAGCTCGCCGTCACCTCCAGAGAACCGCGCCCCCTTGGTAACCCGTTTTGGGCTTGGCTGCCGCGAAGTCGCCGCTTGCGAATGCCGGCGAGCCCTCGGTCCCGAGCGCCGCCGCCGGTGTGCGACGTCAGCAGCCACGCCGGCGCCACATCACCTCGTGCGCTTGCGTGTCGCTTGCGTGGCAGCCACCTGGCGTCCGCGTGGCTCAGTCCACCGGGCCAAATCTCCCGTGGCTCGGTGAACCCAGTCCACCGTGAGCCAAGCCAATGACGGGTGGGGCCCACCTGTCAGTACGGTTTTTAATTAATTTCTTTTTCCCGGCTGACGCAAGCATTGCGCATTAATTCGATTTTCCTTTATAAAATTAATTCGGGAAATTCGAGAAAATCCAATTTAGGGTTTAATTGATTTTTCCAATCTTCCAAAGCCCATATCTTTTGCATCTGAACTCCGATTGAGCTCATTCAAATTTGTAAATTCATATAAAATTCAGATCTATTTATTTATCAATTTTATTTGATTTTTGGAGTTTGTTTTGCCTCTGTTATTTATTTGTTTTGTTTCTTTTGTCTCGTTTGCGAGTAGACGTCGATACTTCGGGGAATTTTGCAGAAGAAGGAGCACCTCAAGACCAAGACCAATATCTAGATCTATTCCAAGGCAAGTTATACCTTTGATCATTTTGAACCCAGTTTTCAAAATACTTTATTTCAATGTATTGCATTCTATTTCAAGTATTTATTTAAATGCTTTTGGGTGTAGTTATTAATCCAAATTGTTATGCCACCTTGTCTATTGTATGCCATGATCTTTTGTCACCCTAGGTTGATTAATTATTAGTTGGTATTATTGTAGCACCAACGTGGGTTGGTTAGATACGATTAGACTGCTTAGCCATGCCACGAGTCATCATTTCATGTGAGAGTTGCAATTATAAACTTAACTAAGTGATTATGGAACTGTGTGATGAATCTGTGTGTGCTGTGTGCTGTTACTCGTTGATGGCATGTGTTGCACTTAATCAACAGGGTGGGAAAAGATTTAGACTGAGGCAAGTGGTGGATTACATGTGAATGGTGGAGCTGTGTGCTTATTAAACTTTGTGATTTGGGTTAAAAGCGGAAGTCTTGCCTTGGTCAATTAAGGACTTAACTTTGTGCGCCATTGAACTGGCCTTCTTGCACGACCACATGCCTAGTATGGGCCGGGCGACTTAGTAAGTTATGGAGTCTTGACATTGACAACTCAGGTTGTATTTAAGCTATGTGATGGGTTTGGAGGTGTGATATGTCACATCGCGGACGGATTCACGTGCATCCTGTCCAATGGTGTGTGTCGTTCCAAGGGTGTGTGTACAAATTGACGGCGATAAAGCACACCAGAGTGTCATTGTTTGAGATGAAGTCTCGAAAGGTTTTGTTGTGATCAACTCGATCCGGTTGGTTTCATCGTGTGGGTAAAGTGTACAACCTCTGCGCAGAGTGTTTAAACCAATCTATTCGAATAGCCGCGTCCTCGGTTATGGACATGCTCGGAATTTCACACGAGGTAGATTTTTATAAAACAATTGGGAAGGGTCACCGTGAGATAACTTGTTCAAATTGTGTGAAAGAACTTGATTAGACTGTGTCCTTTGTGAAATCAATTGTTAACTCATTATTGTCTATTTATTTTGAATTATGCTTTCAATCTATTATTTGTATTCAATTGCAAATGTTGCATTTACGCAAAATAACCACGAAGCCATTTCTTTGGAATAAGCCATCATGTATAAATGCATTACGTGGTATGACTTGCGAGTGCGGTGTGTACTCACTCTTGCTAAACAAATCAATGAAGTGGAGGTAGTCGTCACCGCTTTTGAAGAAGAGTTCTCGAAGGTTGAGCGTTAGGGTCTTGATCCCATCGGTTGCACGTGGTAAATTGATGGGAGCCACCGGAGTTTATTTCGTTTCCATTGCAGCTTTATTTATTTATTGTCGACCTTGCATGGCTTAATAAATGTAAACTTCGACCGTAAGGTCCCAACAGATTATTTGTTATTTAAAGGTACTCGTTTATTCTTATATTCGTTGTATGGATGTGATATTTCATCAATGTTGACACTGTGTGCACTAGCGTGATCCTGGACTAGTGCAGAATACACAGAGGGTCCAGATTTGCATATTTGGGTCCCGACACTACCTATAAGAATGGTTTCAGAGCTACAGCTTCTAGCTAATTGGTGAGAAATAATGGAGAAATCGAGGCAATTAATTATCATAGCCTCTAGTAACTGATAAGGGTTAGCCAAAGGTTGTATCTAGGTTTGGTTCTTGGCCCTGCAAAGATTAACTAGTTCCTAAATGGCAAGAACTTTCTTACAAAGGTCATGGTTAATCTATCATTAAATAAGCTACATATCTGAGCCTAACCTCAAAAACTAATGTGGTAGCGAAGACATGCTAATCGAGATAGGTACAGTATAATGAGGGCAACCAAAGGACATACATGCATACACATCCAGTTGCTCCCATTACAAAGCATGCTTTCAAAAACGTAGGTTTGAATGTAATTTCTATTGTAGCATATTTATAAAACTAAGTAAAATCTTGGACCAAATATTGGAAACAGGAAAATGTATTACTTCAAACTACTTCTACTATCTCCTAAGAAACTAAAGCACAATCCTGAGGTATGAGGAACCAGGGAAGGGAAAAGGATGAAAATCTTGACATGGGAGATCCTAATACATGGTACCCTGCACTGGACAAGTATATGCAGGTCATGTGAATTCACCCAGCCAAGCAGCTTGACAGCAAATGTAAACAACCACCATTGAATAATTTCCTTGGCCAAATTAGACTCCAACGAATATACTACTACATTAAGGTAACAAAGCTACTTACATTGTTTGTGACAAACAATATCGATATATCATGACACTACTGCACACATAAATACTTCTGTAATGGCAAAAAGAACATCCTCCTCTGATACTCAAGTCTTTCTGATACTCCGAGTGCTCAAATTCCTTGAGTATCAGATCACAGTAGAAACATGAGGCAAAGCTTCCCAAGAACAAATCACACCTTGAGCCCAAGATTTTCCTAGGATAAATCTGACCAGATACAAACCCTAGAAATCGTAGTAGAACACCCTACGCCACCGCCTCCCACTGCAGCTTCCCGATTCCCCACGACTGGAAGAGGCTCCTCGAGCAACCCTGGCCGGAGTTCTCCTCCCCCTCTCTAACCCCAGTGCAACAGATCCGTGAGAGAGAAAAAACTGCAGCTACAGACCCTAGAGATCGTAGTAGTAGGAGGAGGAGGAAGAAGAGGAGATTACTGACCGGGATGTTCCTCCGAGGGCAGCGACGGCGGCGGGATCGACGCCACCGGAGTCAAGGGGGAGAGAGAGGGGGAGGCGGCGCCGTTCGGAGAAGAGGAGTCGGCAGCCGCGAGCGCACGCGAAGGGAGAAGAAAACACGTGACGGGCGAGAGTTTTGTTTCTCCCGTGGATTGAGTTGGAACGCGACGGGTTTTCTCGAATCCGAGCGTTATCCAAGCAGCGCAAACCGGACGGGCCGGGAAATCTACCCCGGCCGGGATGTTCCCAGGCGATCCCGGGAGATCCCGGTGGACCCCGCCCTTTCCAAACAAGGCCTGAAGGAGGCATGAATGCCATGTCAGCTTGCAGAATGCTTAACTTTTGTCGGAAGCGTTGAATTATTTGCCTTATAAATTGCATCAATATGTGATTTTGGCTCCAGTCACACCCCTCGCCAGAGCTAATAAATGGGTAACAAAAGCCGTGTCGGTTATGTTAGAACTAGTTAGGTCTCATATATTGCAAAAATATACAGGAAAGAAATTTAAGAATCAAGTCCCTTTCAAATCATTTTGGGATCATTATCTGTATGATGCAACTAGCGCTGGACGTCTTGTCAGAAAGTGCCAACGTCATCTTCTTATGTCAAGCCTTTCGACCTCGCGCAATGATGCTCAGCAGTCCAATCTCAGTGTGCTTTCCTTCCTCTGAAACAAGTGAAAGTTGAAACATCACGCACACCTGACACAACAAAAACACATCCTTCTCCCACTCTCATTCAAAAAACATTGGGAAACATAACATGTTCTCACCGAAATTGCATGGAAACTTGCAACATTTGAAAATAATAGTTCCAACATCCAAAAATAATTGTTGCAACATCAAGAAATTTATAACATTTAAAACTAACTTATGAAATATTTTGATTTCATGTGTGCAATAATTGGCGACAATGGTTGCAAAAAAATCCTTTTCCTACAAAATTGCAACAAACCAAATCACTCTGCAATTTAAATGGTAAAAGGGGCTGCAACAAATCAAAAATACCATTTCGACAAAAAAAAATACCTCTTGTCGCAACATTTGTCTCCATGGACTTGACATCCGAGTACTAGTCCCCTCCAAGTTCAAAAGCAAAAATAGATATGCAATATTACAATCAGAAGGCATATTACAAAAAATAAAAATACCTACGGCAACAAATAACAAGACATGCTAAAACAAATTTCCAAAACATCTGCAACAACCATACCTCAAAATCTGTAAAAATAAATCCGAACAACGACGAAGCTCGCTAAGAAATAGAGGTGGATCTCATGCGAGGTGGCAACAAATCTGACCGCTCCACAGAAGGTGTCTGACCCGGATTTTGCAAATCCAAATCCTCTGTGAAAACATTGTGTTATTCCTTGGACCAGTAGATAGCTCTCACAGACACATTGCTGAATCATTTCATAAATAGCGTAAAACCATACCATTCATTAATTTAACACATCAGAATTTACATAGACCGCATCGGGTCAAGTTTTTACAATAAGGGCCAAACAGGCCAAACTGATTACATTACAAAAGTAGCAAAAGTGACAACAGAAACAAAAAGGTGAGAGCACATCTCTCCATAGGCAAGCGATTGAAGAAACCCGTGTGTGTCCGATACTAACCAAAGACTTAGATAATATTGGATGCACGCAAGCACCGACGGAGTCAGCTGGACTGAGGCAAGATCTGGACTAAAAGAACTAAAGTACTCTTCATTATCTCTTGTGCCTCCAACTTCTGGATCCCATTAGTAGTCATAATGTCCATGATTGTCTGCTTCTGAGGATTTTAGGTGAAAGAACGAGAATGAGCATAACTTTCGTACTCATAAGCCAACACACAAGATGGAATAATAATAGATGCAAGGCTTAACAAGGATGGCTCAGGTTCTTTTATTTGCTAAAGCAATGTTTTCAATTATCATAAATTACAAACTCCTATCACTTAGCATTTTAACAAAATTTTATTTTATTAAAGATAGTAATAGTGCAATATTTGTATCAGCAGAGGTTCCCTCCATCAGAAACTCCACCGTATGGTTCTTCTGACTGGAGCTACCTTCACTTTATTAACACCACTGAATTCGAAAACCCAGGAAAAATCCAACCTCAGGGCTACGTGAGCCCGACCTAATTTTCATACCAACCATAAAGGTTATTGAAATAGAACTAAATCTAGTAAGCTCCCACGTCCGCCTTTGACTATAGGCACGGCTGTTTAAACAGTTTAGACTCTGCAGAGGTTGTACACTGTACCCACAAGAGATGATTATGCTCGTTACCCCACATGATCCCATAGTCATGTTGTTGAGCGATCGTCATAGTAACCTTTCAAAGTATCTCGCCCGTTCCGTGATCTCACCGATATGGGGTTACGCCCATACATTGTGTGTGATGTTTACCTCTGCGACTCGAGTAGTTGGATTACACCTCGGTGATTGGCAACTTTACCTTGCATCGGTGACCCATTCAAGCCGGACGTATCACGCGCTTACACGTTCCCGTTATCCATTCAGCGAGATGACATTCAGGGTTTAATAAATTTACTAAGCCAAGTTGCACTTTGCAGACTTATGGTTGTACTTATTTTACACAAGAGGTCATGACAAGATTAAGTCCTTAATCCATCCGGGCGGTTTGTACCACATACCAACCACTCTCGTGCCCGACGGCACCCACCACCATCCCATCCGCCCAGCTGTGGTAATAGCAAGTGATTGGGGTTTTGAGGAGTAAAACTAAATTATGTCATCATTCCAGTCATTTATCCACAATAACTACCCAAAACCACTTTTATGTTTAAAAGATGGTGATTAGGACATTTAATATCCCGGTACTTAAGCAAGACTAGCATGTTGCTTAAGTACAACCTAGAGCTAGTAATTACCACATAGTTACTAGGGTGGCATGGAATAATGGATTCAATTATCAAAGGATGGCTTAATAATCATCAAATGGGTATTTAACTACCTTAGACTTTAACATACATTTGATTAAAGAATTAAAGTATGCAATTTTGGTAATTTAAATAAATATAATTTACATAAAATGTAGGCTCAAAATGATCAAAGTATCGACTCGTCTGGGTCAATTTATTGCGGCCTTGATATTACTCAAAGCCTTCTCAAACAGTGGTCTTGAATTCCTGGTCCACGTCTTTATCCGAATCTTGATCCCGCTCGAGTCATTATTTTTTCAGAACTCCAACTTCTAATTACACGATATCGATCGAAAACCAAATAAATCGAAAGAACTTCAAAGGACTAGTTAAATTTAATTGAGCTTGATTAAGTTTTGCGATGATCGAGATTATAAGGGAAGATTTAGCGAATGAGGGATGTTTGACAAAGTCAAATGATACTTGAGCGAGAAGGAAAAACAATGGAGAAACCCCACCGGGAAGGAAAACAAGGAAGGATCAAAGTTGAAGAAAGTTTTGCAGGGATATTCCACTTCGGATTTGGACGATGGTAAGATATTGCCGATTGAGGAAATGACATAGCTTGATCTTGTAAATTCAATAGCTCCTTTAATTATTGGATATTTATTAAGGAAGTTCCATCAGTTGGGTTAGATTTATGATAGATATGAGTCTAAAAGAACACTGGGCATTTATTTGATGAGCGTTAAACATTAGAGATTCAGGTGCAAGTTTAACATACGAAGAATATAATTTTACTTCGTCGATTTAAACTTGGGGTCCATATTTTACCAGAGTTCCATTCTTGAGGTTGTGCCTTGAATTATTGATACATTAGTTATTCTTAAATACCATTAGTGATTTAAATCCATAGATAAATATAGGATGACTGATATTTGGGCAAGATTACACTTTTGGCAACACTTCAAATTTAAACTGCACTTTAAATTTAACTGTCGTTTACACAAGGTTTTACAACTATCAATAAATATGTTAGGCTTGAGATAAATATTAAGGACTTCAGATTTAAATGATTCTTTTTCCTTAAATATTAAATCACCATTTTAGAGGTCTTCATGATTTTTGGGGTATGGAGATGATACTAGTTATTTTTGATGAGCTTCTCTTTACACTGATTATTTTTCATTAACATTGATAACTTTAGATTGGGGGATAAAGATGCAATGGTTATTATTTGGACCAAGGAATATTTAGTAGGATTTGTAATTAAAATTCAAGTTTCTAGAGTAAGTTATTGAGAGCATCAAAATTAAACTTGAGTAGCTTCAAATTCAATTTCTCATGATTTGTAATGTAAGTTCTTGCATCTTTTAGTTTTTACAAATTAGTGGAATATTAATTTAACTTAAGTTTATCAATTGAACAATCATTATTTACAGATGGTTGATAATTGTAAGTTAACAATTAAGTTTTGCATGAATTACAAATTAACAGATGAACTAATTTAGAGTTCATTGCCTTCATTAGCTCATAGGGAAAAGGGCCCACCTGACATATGAGTGAGAGGGAGATAGAGATAGGAAAGCAGCTGTGATACTCTGAAAATAATATTAATATTAGTATTAATCGCGTCTTAAGGGTCAGAGAGTAATTAATTAAATGGTATCAATAAATAAATTAATTAGTTAAAGAATTAAGGGCTTGAGCGTAATTCAATAAAAAGAATTTTGGAAAAAATAGAATTTTCGGAATTTTTGGAGCTATATAAATAGAATTTGGTTTCTCCTGAACCCTAGCTTCTTTTCTATTTTTTTTCCAAACCGCCACGGTTGCTTTTTCTCTCTGTACTGCGTTTCACCGTACTTTGCCCTAAGTGTCTTGCCAGAGACACCGATCGCTACTAAGTGCGCGTGGATCTTTTTGTTGCTTCTTGCGCCGTTTTGTATTGATCGCCGCCGAAGTTTCTGACCGACAACTTCCACGTGCAGGTAGCTTCTGCATTCCGTTTTCTTCTTTGCATTGCCGAGCCGCTTTCTTTGTCTTTGCTTGTTGCATTCTTCTTCGTTACTGCTTCTTGTTGCATTGCCGCGTGAAGCCGTGCATCGGCCGAGCCTCTGCGCGTGGAAGCCGGTGATCCGGCGTTTTTTTTTTTTCGCCTATTGCTAGCACCTACGATTTGGTAGGTGCGTGTCTTGATGTTTCAATTGTTTTTTTGTTTATCGCTATGAGTATTAATGGGATCATCACGCTTGTGTCTTCTTTGAGACTAACTAAATAATGGGAGATGCCGAATTAGAAATAGATGATTTAGACTCTGCTATTTGGTAGTTGATTAGGTTGGCCGTAGCACTATTTAGCATGTTTTAGTCGGGAAGAATTTGAAAGTACATTGGTTTAGTCTAATGTTCTGTTGAAGGATTTATTCGGATACCTTAATGGCGAATGTCGAAAATATCATCTTCTAGTTAATTGTAGATAATATCGATAGCTTTCTTTAGCATATTTTATCATGTCAATCGGACAAGTAGAATTTGAGTTATGTTTTTGAGAAGGCCGCTGTTTTTAGGGTTAACGTCTTTCGGCGCTGTTTTGGTAGACCGTAGATTAAAAATAGCAAACAGATTAATTAGTGTTTTTGATCTACATGAAAGTTGTAGATAATTGTCCAATGGTTCTGTAGGATCTGAGAACACGCATTTTGGTTGAGTAAAACAAAAGTTATGAAATTTGGAAGACCGCTGTTCCGAAGCGGACAGATCGGCTTTCGGAGTTAAATACGGAGGGTTAGATGATTTAATTAGAAGTCTTCATAATCTAAGAAAAGGTGGATAATTTTATAAAGAATCCAGAATGGGGTGGTTTGTGGTGATCGGACTTTCGAGTCAAAAGTTACGCTCTTTTTAGTAACCGGACAGCTATGGGTAGCTATTCGATACCGGCGTAACGTGGTATATTTGGGGACGTGTAGGAGCGATGTATATTGATTGTTATGCGTATGATGCTGTAGCTTGTATTGAGATGTGTGTATTTAATGTAGGAGAAGCGTCGTACTTGTTGCCATCTTCGAGTCAAATTGTGCGTCGCAACTAGTAAAGGCAAGTGCATGGTAGACAGCGATCAATGATCGATCACTGTTTTCTTTATCTTCTATTACCATTATTGTTGTGCTTTTATTTGGTTTAATTGCAAACAATGAATTGGTATGTTTATATCTTTGTTAATGGACATGATGAAAAGTTGGATATGATGTTTATGTTGGAGTTTGCATGTTTGCATACATAAGCATCTTTGCATAAGAGAAGGTGATCTTGATTGATCACAACTCCACGGGAGTGGAGGAGGTCCCCGATCCTTGAGGAGGAACGGGCTTGAGAGTGAATGTTGTCGCGAGCATTCACTCATGCTATACCGGTATACGCGAAAGAAGTGCATGTGGACATATAGATTAGAGTTGCATTGATATTTGAGATTAATGCATGAGAATATTACTGGAAGTACCGTGATGATAATGAAGTTATTGAATGCTGTTGATTTATGATTGTTCGTTGTTTATGGATGTGTTTGCTGAGTCGTGGACTCACCCTTGCTCTATTGTTGTTTTTAGGTGATCTTCGAGGATGCCGTAATTGAGAGCGAGTAGAGCACATGGACATCACATGATCATTCGCCATGATAATCTTTCATTCAATATTGGTTTACACTTGGACATGATAGTTATTGAATAATGTTTAGGATATCATTTGGACTAGACTATTTGCTTTATTAAACTGGATTCATTGGTTGATGCTATATTGGACTGTTTACCTGGTTTTGTTCCATTTGATTATTTATTATCGCTTGATCCATAATTATGCTTTGCTCGTTTGTGGTCCATGTTTTTGTTTATTTTTGTTTTCGTGCTGTAATTTTATAGTGTGTCATTAATTATTAGTTTAAAGTGTAATGTGGTGGCATTCTAGGCTCAGTGTTGAAGTGGGTGTTACAGCTTGGTATCGAGGCGGGCTTTAGGTCCGTGGTGAATAGATTAACAACATAGGTAAACTAAAATTGTTAAAATTTGTTTTAGTTTAGTAAATCAACTAAAATTTGCTAATGGTTAACTAACCTAAAATTTGACACACTAGTGCATGATGAGGTTAGAGAGAGGTACGAATATAGTTTTACGCTCGTTATGTTATTTATTGATGGATGAGTTTATTTTGAGCTTTGAGCTCATTGTGTATTGTTGATTGTGGTTGATAGCTATGCCGAGGGGTAGAGGACGTGGTCGTGGTGGCCGCGGTCGTGGAGGTCGGGTCGCGAAGAGGTTCCGTGAAGCCACCTCCTGTAGTGATTGAGTCGATGGTGAGGGGTTCTTGCTGACCCGCCTCCGGTTGGGGTCGTGATGAAACCCCGCTTGTTGAGAGAGTTGGTGGAGAGATCCGTGCTCTTCGTCAACAGCGGATATTTGGTGGGAGGTCGTGTTGTCTTCGAGGACCGCCACTCAAGGTCCGATCACTTGGGAGGATTTTGTTGATCAGTTCAAGGGAAGTTCTACCCTATTCATTTGTTGAGAAGATGGAGGTTGCCTTGACGACCTTTACTCGGGAAGAGGTCTATTGTCGAGTATGAGGCCGAGTTCAACAACTTGGTTCGCTTTGTCCCTTCAAAGAGCGAACGATGATCTTCGAAGGCCAAGAGGTTCCGTCTGGGTCTCAATTCGAGTACCGCAGATGTGTTGGGAGCTACTCCACTCCGTGATTACTGACTCTGTTGTGGAGCAAGCTAGGGGCATGGAGTTGGAGATGCACTCACAAAGGCGCAAGCCTCTGGTGGATCGGTAGCTTCGTGGTGACGGAAGAGGAGCTCTAGTGAGGGAAGTGGGTCTGCTCAACACCCGCTTTCAAGAAATTCAAGGAGGACCGCAGATCTTTGTCTAGCGATGAGGCCGTTCTCTTCTTGGCGCCTCGCCCTTTGCAGAACTCAGCTCTTCATCCCGTCCTGCGGGGCATGCTTTGCTTTAAGTGCGGTGATGGACACCGCTGCTGAGTGCACTTGGACGGAGATTGCCGTCGGTGTGGCCGATCGGGTCACAAGGAGCGGGTGTGTCGCCGTAACCCGCTAGTGTGATCAAGTGGGAGCTCGTGCCATCTTCTTCTTCTTGATGGGTCCCGCCGAGGATCTTTCCGATGATGACCGCTCCTCCAAGATGCCATTTCCTTGACTTGGGCGCCTCAGCAGGTACTATCGGCGGCCGCCACCTTCGCACCGCTTCAGTCAGACGACCGCTCTACCGCACCGCCACAACAGAATGTTGGGGCTCTCGCCGCCCGCCATCGTCTTCTTTCGCCATGGCGCCACCGAGTGTACGCCATGCCCACAGTGAGTCCGCAGTCGCCCCGACGTGGTGACAGTACTTTGCTTGTGGATTCGCTTGATGCTTTAGTCCTTTTGATTCGGGGCTACCTTTTCGCTTGTTTCGCTTGGCGTTTGCTAGGAGAGCGAACTTGAGTATGCAATGGATTTCTCAATCGGTGTTGGTTAGTTCTCCGGGGTATTATTGCTAGTTCTCTGCTTGCCCCGGTGTTCTATTATTATTGATGGAGAGAAGTTCACGCGAATTTGATAGTTATACAAATGGAGCCGCTCGATGTTATCTTGGGTATGGATGGGTTGCACTCTTATCGAGCCGTGATATCCTCGCTTTACAGAGAATCTGCATGCGCACCTCGCCCGGGAGACGTTGACCTTTCAGGAGTGCGCCTCGCGCTCTCTTTCGATGTTGGTGGATTGTTTCGGTCGTTGTGCAGTGAAAGCTCGGACTTCTTTTAGCTCTTCTTTGAAACCGAGCGTGGCTTCGCAGATTGAGGAGATTCCAGTGGTTAGTGATTACCCGGATGTGTTCCCACCGAGCTTCCGGTTTGCCACCGCGCGAGACGTGGAGTTTCGCATTGATCTTGTTCCGTACTCGTCCCATCTTGATGTCTCCATATCGATTAGCACGTCCGTTTGTGACGAGTTGAAGAAGCGATTGGATGATTTGTTGGCTAAAGGTTTGATCAGCGTAGTGTATCGCCGTGGGAGCTCTGCTACATTCACGAGAGAAGAAGGATGGGAGTTGGCGATGTGTATTGATTATCGTGCGCTTAATGCAAGGTAACAATCAAGAACAAATATCCATTGCCCGCATTGAGGACTTGTTTGATCGCTTGAATGGAGCT
Source organism: Hsuehochloa calcarea (assembly GCA_036346395.1). Lineage (NCBI taxonomy): Eukaryota > Viridiplantae > Streptophyta > Magnoliopsida > Poales > Poaceae > Hsuehochloa > Hsuehochloa calcarea. The sequence goes on from CM070611.1 coordinate 35,436,885, forward strand.
CAAGTATTCTCCAAGATCGACCTCCGATCGGGTATAATCAAATCCGTGTGCGTGGCGGGATGTTGAGAAGACCGCTTCTCCACGGTATGGGCATTATGAGTATAAAGTTATGTCCTTTGGATTGACTAATGCACCTGCCATTTTTATGGAGACCATGAACAACATGTTGCACGAGTATCTTGATGACTTCGTGGTGGTGTTCATTGATGATATTCTTATCTATTCCAAGACCAATGAGGATCATGAGCGTCATTTGCGGCTGGTTTTAGATACTTTGAGAGAGCACAAGTTCTATGCTAAGTTGAAGAAGTGTGAGTTCTGGATTTCAGAAGTGGGTTTTCTGGGTCATGTGATTAACCCTCAGGGTATTGCTGTTGATCCTAGCAAGGTATCCACAGTGGTGGATTGGAAGAGGCCGACTAGTGTGAAGGAGGTGAGGAGTTTCTTGGGTTTGGCTGGTTATTATCGGCGTTTTGTGCAGGATTTCTCTATCATCGCCAAACCGATGTCTCAGCTTACTCAGAAAGGTGTGAGATTCCAGTGGACTGATGAGTGTGAGCGCAGTTTCTGCATTTTGAAGGACAGGTTGGTGACCTCTCCTATTCTCACTCTTCCCGAGCCAGGGAAGCGATTCACAGTCTTTTCAGATGCGTCTCGAGTGGGTCTTGGCTGTGTTCTCATGCAAGACGGTAAGGTGATTGCTTATGCGTCGAGGCAGTTAAAGAAGCACGAGCAGAATTATCCCACTCATGATTTGGAGTTGGCTGCGGTTGTTTTTGCTCTCAAGATTTGGAGGCATTATCTATACGGTGAGCCTTGTGATATTTTCACAGATCACAAGAGTCTCAAGTATATTTTCACTCAGAAGGATCTGAATTTGAGGCAAAGGAGGTGGTTGGAGTTGATCAAGGACTATGATCTTACTATTCAGTATCATCCAGGCAAGGCCAATGTTGTTGCAGATGCTCTTAGTCGCAAGGCGACTCCTGCTACTCTAGATTGCCTCATTGCTGATTTTGATCGCATGGGTATATCCTATTGTTATGCGGGCACAACACATGTTGAGACACAGTTGATTCTTGAGTCAGCTATTCCAGACCGTGTGCGGGAAGCACAACAGAGTGACCGGTTATTACAGGAGGTTAGGAAGCGTCTGGATGAAGGCAAAGAGGGTGATTTTAGCATGGGCGATTCTCGTACTTTGAGGTTTAAAGGCCGCCTTTGCGTGCCACAAAAGGCGGAGGTCAAGGATGATATTTTGAGAGAGGCACATCGCACTCCGTACACTGTTCATCCTGGTGAGACTAAGATGTATCGAGATTTGAAACAGAATTTTTGGTGGAAAAGAATGAAGGTGGACATTGCTAATTATGTGGCTTCTTGTGGTGTTTGTCAGCAAGTGAAAGCTGAGCACAAGCGTCCTGCAGGGTTGTTGCAGCCTTTGGAGGTACCCCAGTGGCCTTGGGATGATATCTCTATGGACTTTGTAGTGGCGTTACCTCGTTCGCCGCGAGGGAAGGATGCAGTTTGGGTAGTTGTGGATCGATTCAGTAAGTCTGCACACTTCATTCCTATTCGCACGACAAATTCAGCGAGTGATCTAGCTCCTATTTATGTGCGTGAGATAGTAAGACTGCATGGTGTGCCAAAGACCATCATTTCTGACAGGGACGCGAAGTTTGTCTCCAAGTTCTGGGAGAGTCTGCAGAGTGCATTGGGCACACAGCTTCATCTTAGTACAGCATTTCACCCTCAGACAGATGGGCAGTCAGAACGGACTATTCAGACTTTGGAGGACATGTTGCGATCTTGTGTTCTATCTTGGAAGGGTAGTTGGGAGGACCAGTTGCCACTTGCAGAGTTTGCTTATAATAATAGTTACCATTCGAAAGATTAGAGTCGCGCCATTTGAGGTTCTCTATGGGCGGAAGTGCAGATCGCCACTTTGTTGGGATGCAGTTGGAGAGAAGGCAGTGTTGGGTCCGGATTGGATTCAGAAGACCGTTGAGCGTGTGGCCATGGTGAGGCGAATCATAGCACTCGAGTAGATGAAAAAGTTATCTTGATTTGAGGAGGCGTGACTTGGAGTTTGCGGTGGGTGACCAGGTGCTCTTGAGAGTGTCTCCCACTAAAGTTATTGTTCGGTTCGGTACCAAAGGAAAGCTTAGCCCGAGGTACGTTGGACCATTCCTGATTATTGCAAGAATTGGAAAGTTAGCCTACCGCTTGGATCTTCCTGAGTCCATGCGTGGAGTTCATAATGTGTTTCACGTCTCAATGTTGAGAAAGTTTTTGAGAGATCCAGAGCATAAGATTTCTTTAGAGCCGCTGATTATTGAGCAAGATCTCACAGTTGAGTCGCGTCCGGCGCGCATTCTGGAGAGGTCGGAGCGAGTGCTGAGGCACAAGACGTTGGTATACGTCAAGGTCTTGGTGGATCATCCAGAGAGAGGCGACTTGGGAGTTGGAGTCTCGCATGCGCGAGCAATATCCGGAGTTGTTCACGTCGGGTACGTGTTATTTTGTTGTTTAATTTCAGTTGTGTAGTTTTGATTTGAGTAGAACGACGAGTAGAATTCGGGGTCGAATTCCGTTAAGGGGGGTAGAATGTGATACTCTGAAAATAATATTAATATTAGTATTAATCGCGTCTTAAGGGTCAGAGAGTAATTAATTAAATGGTATCAATAAATAAATTAATTAGTTAAAGAATTAAGGGCTTGAGCGTAATTCAATAAAAAGAATTTTGGAAAAAATAGAATTTTCGGAATTTTTGGAGCTATATAAATAGAATTTGGTTTCTCCTGAACCCTAGCTTCTTTTCTATTTTTTTCCAAACCGCCATGGATTTGCTTTTCGCTCTATTTGCGTTTCAGGCCCGCCCTAGTGTCTTGCGCTGCCAAGACCACCTGCTGCTACCAAGTGCGCGTGGATCGCTTTGCTTGGCTATTGCTTTGCCGCCGTGCTTTGTATTGATCGCCGCGAAGTTACGTACCGACAACTTCCACCAGCGGCGCGGCCGCTTTGCTTGCTTCTTTGCATTGCCGAGCCTTTCTTTGTCTTTGCCGTATTGCATTCTTCTTCGCGTTACATCGCCTTCTTTGCATTGCCGCGTGAAGCCGCATCGGCGAGCCTCTGGCGTGGAAGCCGGTGATCGGCGTTTGTTTTTTTTTCCTTCTATTGCTAGCACCGGGATTTGGTAGGTGCGTGTCTTTATGTGATGTTTCAATTGTTTTTTGTTTCTTGCTATGAGTATTAATGGAATTTATCACGTTTGTGTATTCTTTGAGACTAACTAAATAATGGGAGATGCGAATTAGAAATAGATGATTTAGACTCGCTATTTGGTAGTTGATTAGGTTGGTAGTAGCACTATTTAGCATGTTTTAGTCGGGAAGAATTTGAAAGTACATTGGTTTAGTCTAATGTTACATTGAAGGATTTATTCGGATACCTTAATGGCGAATGTCGAAAATATCATCTTCTAGTTAATTGTAGATAATATCGATAGCTTTCTTTAGCATATTTTATCATGTCAATCGGACAAGTAGAATTTGAGTTATGTTTTGAGAAGGCCGCTGTTTTTAGGGTTAACGTCTTTCGGCGCTGTTTTGGTAGACCGTAGATTAAAAATAGCAAACAGATTAATTAGTGTTTTGATCTACATGAAAGTTGTAGATAATTGTCCAATGGTTCTGTAGGATCTGAGAACACGCATTTTGGTTGAGTAAAACAAAAGTTATGAAATTTGGAAGACCGCTGTTCCGAAGCGGACAGATCGGCTTTCGGAGTTAAATACGGAGGGTTAGATGATTTAATTAGAAGTCTTCATAATCTAAGAAAAGGTGGATAATTTTATAAAGAATCCAGAATGGGGTGGTTTGTGGTGATCGGACTTTCGAGTCAAAAGTTACGCTCTTTTTAGTAACCGGACAGCTATGGGTAGCTATTCGATACCGGCGTAACGTGGTATATTTGGGGACGTGTAGGAGCGATGTATATTGATTGTTATGCGTATGATGCTGTAGCTTGTATTGAGATGTGTGTATTTAATGTAGGAGAAGCGTCGTACTTGTTGCCATCTTCGAGTCAAATTGTGCGTCGCAACTAGTAAAGGCAAGTGCATGGTAGACAAATGATCAATGATCGATCATCGCTTTCTTTATCTTCTATTACCATTATTGTTGTGCTTTTATTTGGTTTAATTGCAAACAATGAATTGGTATGTTTATATCTTTGTTAATGGACATGATGAAAAGTTGGATATGATGTTTATGTTGGAGTTTGCATGTTTGCATACATAAGCATCTTTGCATAAGAGAAGGTGATCTTGATTGATCACAACTCCACGGGAGTGGAGGAGGTCCCCGATCCTTGAGGAGGAACGGGCTTGAGAGTGAATGTTGTCGCGAGCATTCACTCATGCTATACCGTATACGCGAAAGAAGTGCATGTGGACATATAGATTAGAGTTGCATTGATATTTGAGATTAATGCATGAGAATATTACTGGAAGTACCGTGATGATAATGAAGTTATTGAATGCTGTTGATTTATGATTGTTCGTTGTTTATGGATGTGTTTGCTGAGTCGTGGACTCACCCTTGCTCTATTGTTGTTTTTAGGTGATCTTCGAGGATGCCGTAATTGAGAGCGAGTAGAGCACATGGACATCACATGATCATTCGCCATGATAATCTTTCATTCAATATTGGTTTACACTTGGACATGATAGTTATTGAATAATGTTTAGGATATCATTTGGACTAGACTATTTGCTTTATTAAACTGGATTCATTGGTTGATGCTATATTGGACTGTTTACCTGGTTTTGTTCCATTTGATTATTTATTATCGCTTGATCCATAATTATGCTTTGCTCGTTTGTGGTCCATGTTTTTGTTTATTGTTGTTTTCGTGCTGTAATTTTATAGTGTGTCATTAATTATTAGTTTAAAGTGTAATGTGGTGGCATTCTAGGCTCAGTGTTGGGCTGGGGTGTTACAGCAGCCCACATAGGAACAGAGGGGGTGGGTGTAATACCCCGAAGGTGATTCGGCTTATTAGAAGAAGTTTCGGAAGAGGGAGCTAATCGAAAAACCAGAATCATCTTTTCACCGGGGGGTTTTCTGTGATTTCACGGCAACCTGGGCCTGGGCCACGGCCCAGGAGGGGCCCATGTGGTGGCCGGCCATAATAGGGGGTTCCCACCCCAAACCCTAAACTCCACATTTCTCTCCCCCTCCCCCCTTTGGAGCCGCTGCCCCCCCTTCCCCCTTGCTGTGCACCGCCTTGTACGTCTATTTTGGGTAAGATGCATTCGTTTTCTGTCCTTTCCATCTCTTAGAAAGTTGTAGGTATTATTCTTAGCTTTCCATATCCACCGAGATCACATGGTTCCGCCTTACGGTTTAGGAGATATGCTGTTTTTAGTGCGCGCTGTTCTATCTGTCTGACGAGAAGGATCTGTCGGCTTGATCCTAGGTTTGGATTTAGTTAGAGGCATTTCCAGAACCTCCACCCAAACAAGTTATTGTAGCCCTTTCAAGTATCTTTCAAAGCTGATAAAGATCATCTTCATTGGATCTGTATAATGAAAGTTATGATATTTTCTTTACCACTATTCTGAATTCTGGGCAGATAAATGTTAGCGTTTTCAACTATTATTTAGACTACTGTAGAGGCCGAATCTGGGGTTGTTCCCTTCTAGAGTTTTATTCCTGGGAACGTTAGATTTCTTTTGGCACTGAGATCAGGAAAATCCGACCTGTAGTTTGGGAGATATGAATTTTTGATTACGAACTGTCCGGTCTGTCTGAAAACTGAGGTCAGTAGGTTTGTCCCTCGGTTTTGTTCCAATTAGGGGCCGAATCATAACCTTCACCCAACTAAGTTATTTTAGCCCTTAAAATTATCTTTCCAAGCTGATAAGAATCATTCTGATGGGATCAATAGGTTGAAAGTTACGCCGTTTTCTTTATCTCTGATCTGTATTCTGGACAGACGTAGATGGGATGTGTTTAGCTGATAATTAGCCCTCTGTTTTGGCCGAATCAGGGGATTCCGCCAACTAATGTTTTGTAGCCTGATCTGTTAAGATTCAGTGAGCACTGGTTTCAGGTCTTTTAGAGTTACAGATAATTAATGGTGAATTTTCTCGTACCGCTGCTCGTAAGGGCTAAAATCTGGTGAATAGTTTATTTTCATTTTGGGTCTATGCGTATATTGGATAGTCGGGGTTATTGTAGAACACCGTAGCAGTGTTATATCGTTGTTCTTATTTTGGGAACATGCTTGTGTAGGCGGCGAGGCATCATGTGTGGAACACCTCGTTGCCTACTAACGAGTCCAACGCGAAAGGCAAGTCTTGTATGTTAACCGGTGTTGAATTCAAAGGAATGCATAATGATATGTTGTTTACATGAATGTTCTTGTGCTTTGTTCATGGTGTTGATATACCGCAAGTGACTAGTGTGGCCTCATTGGTACATTATGTTGAGTGTGAATACATACTTATACTTGTTTACACATGTTGTTGAATGCCATGTGTCTTTTCCACTAATGTGTGTTATTCATTCATACCATGAGAAATCATCATGTTCATTCATAAAATTCATTATGACCACGGAGTGGATTCTTTTAGTAAGTCCCATCAATTCCAAGATGGGCATTTGAAAGACCCATCAATTCCAAAGATGGGCATTTGAAAACCCACCATTCCAATGTGGGTAGTGTTGACCACCATTCCAATGTGGCAACTTGGACACCCGTGTGAAACGTTCTTCATACGGTGATTGGGTCCCCGTACTTTGTGAAGTACGGGCTTAAGTGAACACCGACGGGTGTATCACTCGCTATACCGGTATATGCAGTCGATAAGTCCATACCTTCAATGCATTCTTACATTTCATCCATTCATGTATTCATTCCATACGTACATGTATGTGTTCCAATAATTGTTCGTAATTCAACTGAATTGTGTTGTCCACTCCATGCTTGATTATTCTTGTTTAGTACTTGTTGAGTCTTCGACTCACCCTTGCTTTGTATGTTTTAATTAGGTAATTGAGGAGGACGACAAGATGATTTGGTGGGGTAGTTCGGCACACTACACTTCACTTTTATCCAATCAGAACAATTATTCTTGCCATTCAGTCAAGTCAAATTGTTGAAATAAGTTCCAGATTGTAATAATCCTATGTTAGTATCGTTTGACTGTTCGTGGTATTATGACCGTTTATCCATTCTTTACCATGATTCTAGTGATCGTTCATTTTCTTTCCTTAGGAATTTATGTTGATTTAATCTGGATAATCTAGTTTTAATGCTATGCTTAGTAGTTTGATAGGTTTGCGTGATATTTTGGCTTCCGAATAGCCAGGGTGTTACAGTTGGTATCAGAGCGGGCTTTAGGTCCGTGGTTCATTCAAACATATTAAATTGACACCTTGTGCACATTAGGAGGGTTGGTAAACCTTTGCTTCCGCATTTCAATTGTGGTGACTCGAGTATTGAGTCGTTGTTAAATTGTGTTGTGCTATGATGTGTTAATCCATGATATGATGTGATAACCTCTATCTATAAAATTATTCTATGATCGTCATGAGATGATCCGATATATATATATATATATATATATATATATATATATACATAATTGATTGCATTAGTTATGCGTTTCGCTAGCTGGCGTTGATCAGTTGAGTTCGTGGTTGATGTCCTGGGTTTTACCAGGCTACACCACTGTTTGTAGTATGATATTAGAGAACTTCTTACCTCTGTTCCATAAGCTCTGTATTGAGCATGAGCTCATTGATGAACTTGTTGCCTTTCTCGAACTGATATCTGGTTTCCTGGTTGTGGTTCCTGGCAGTTCGTGAATTCTTTTGAAATTGGGGTTTTAATGAAGAAGGCAAGCTCCAGCAGTTCTCTGATTTGTTCTTTGAAACAAATATTGCCCTTTCGACTATTGTGATATTTCTGCTCCACGTGAGCATAGTTCAAATGCAAGATTCCTCTTTTCACAAAAGACTTGTTTTACCCCTATTGGGGAAATTTAACTCATTCGTTCGTTTGGAATCTCGGTATTGGAAGACTTCTTTTGCAAGTTCTTTATCAAGTGTGTATTGATCTTGCATATTTCTCTTGGGCTGCTTTAGTAAGTCGTTCTCTTCCTTGATTTTCGAATTTGACAAATTCTTGTTCGGTTGCGATTGATGAATTTCTCTTGGGTTCATGATTTTGGTAGACGAGTTTAAATAGGCCTTTAATGGTACTCCGAAAATATTATTGTTTTTCGATTGTCGAATTGCTTTTACTACGAATGATCTTTGTAAATTGACAATATTTATATTTTCATGGTTGTTCTTTCTTTCTCATTAGAAAAGAGCGACTCATTTACTCGTTTGATGGTTTGCCTAATGAGAATTCTTGTTGCAAGTTCGTTAACACGAGAAAGCATTGGCTCAATGTATTCCTTTTGGAACCCTTTGCTTGTTGAAATTTGATGCATCTCTTTTCTGAAGAAAAGCGTTAAAACCCTTTTGGAGTGCTTGGTTATGCTTAAGTCGGGGGTTGCACCCAAACAAAGATTGTGGGCTACGGGTTTCTATTAGACCCTATTTGTTTTTCAAAAAAAAAAGTTTCTTGCCTTTCTGGCTGCTGAGCTCTCATTGCTGTTTGTGAACGTTATTCTTGACAAGATCGTTCTCTTTATGTTAGCCCGATCTCTCTTGTTGATAAGGGCAGCTCGGTTATCCGTTTGATAGTTCGGAGAATGCAAATTTCCTTTCACAAAGTTCATTGAAGAAATTTCGACTATATTCATTTCTTTGGAATATTTGGAGTGTTGGAGTTTAGAACCTCCCTTTGAAAAGAAAAGTGTTGAAACCCCCTTTCTCTAGAGTTTTGTAGTGCTGGGTGTGATGTTTGTTCAACTTAGTGGTTTTCGTACCAGAATTCTTTTCTAGAACAAGTTGTTATTACAATTCCATTTGATGCTGAAAATTTTTATGACCCGATTTGTCATGTTTCCTTTAGAAGGTTTATTGACACGATCAGTAATGTGAGGGTAAGGTTGATTCTTTTATAGAGAAAGAAGAAGTTTGACCACCTTTCTTGATGTTTCCAAAATGATTCAATTTTGAGTTTTGTGTTCATGACCTATTGGAGATCCCAGATAATTATGATAAACGAAGTTTGCCACGTAAAACGATTTGTTGCAGAGTTATAATGGTTCTACAGTGATGCGAGTGTTTTGATCTTGAATGCTCGTTGTTCTTATCTGTAAAGATCCGACATTCTCTTCTTGTGAGGCTCATGTTTTCAATTGTGGACTCCACCTAGGTTCAATGAGTTCATTGCCTAAATTTTCTGCAATTTTCACTCAAAAGATTTCGAGTTTCAATCGTAATGCCGTTTTCTTATCGGTTGTTATTTTCTATTATCTTATGAGGAATGTGTTCCCTCAACCACGAACTTAGTTTTCGTTTTCCAAGATCACCTTTAGCAGAATATTTCTTTTGGTTTCTTGGCCGCCGTGGTGAGCAACGCTTTCTGTATGAATGAACTTGTTTTTGTTCGCCTCTTCCTTTGAGAAAGGATCACGCTTTGTGTTGCGAAGTGTTTGCAAGGTGAAAGTTTGACAACTGTTTGGTGGTGGATGAGTAATCGTAGCGATGATACTTTGCTACCAAGTTATCGGAGGAGTAGTAGAATGTGAAATGGTTTTGATCTGTATCCCTTGGAGGGAAATTGATTCACCTGAGATGTTTGATTTCGAAGTAAGTCTGAAAAGTGTTACGGCTGATTAACACCTGGTATAGTGAAATTCTAGAACTTCAATTCAGGATTGAAAGGTTGGTGATTATCGGAGGTATGGAAACCTTCATTGAATTTTTTAGAGTAACGCAATTGGATAGCATTGCGAGATGGTGTGGGTGATTTCTGATGATGTCAATGAGTGAGTTTGTTAGAATGGTGGTAATGTTGGAGATTTAATTCGATGATTTCACTATCAGTTATAAGAGCAATCTGTTGTAGATGTTTTGGAAGTTAAATCTGGGCCTTGCATTCGTTTATGCTAGACCTTTGGTCACGTACTGATTGTGTGTATAGAGGGTGGAATAAATGAGTTTCCCGAACATGTTTATGCTAGGACCTTTTTGAAGCAGTACATTAGCATGCGTACTGACGATTCTGAGTTGTTCTTCAAAATTTGAGGTAATGTGATTGTGTAGTATCTATCCTGTGGCGCTTTGGGTGCCTTTAATCAAATTAAGGTTGAATAGTAGAACGAGATGTCTAGATTAATCGAAAAATTCAATGGAGTCTCTCCACCATGGTGTGGATGATGTATTTCAGTTTGAACATAATTTGATAATGTTCAATTAAGAGGTTTAATCTCTTGAGGTATGCGATGAATTCGAATTCCAATATTGGAGAGAAGTTTTACTCCTCGAAGAGAGAAGCGGAAGAAAGGATGTTTACTCGGAAAATGATGCGTTTCCTTGCTTCTCGTTTGGGTTTTGTCTTTGTTGATAAGTGTTTTACGCACTTTGAGTTGGGGCCGTGTTGGCATGGTGAATCTTTCCGATTCATCGGAGTAAAAGAAATATTTGATTTGAGTATTCAAGCAAATTTCTCTTTTGGTTTCCGTGGTGTTCTTTCGCAAATTGATTCATTGGAAGTGGAATTGCTTTACTGATGAATAGTCACATTTGGGATTTAACCTTTTTGGTGAAGAGTTAACATTGCGTGGTTGCGATGAGAACTCTCTATTTTTCAGTTGGATTCTCTTCATTTCCGGCAGAGAAGAAATTAGGAAGTCGGCTTATCGCTTTGACCGTCACGGTACATACGCCGGCACGCATAGCGTAAGGTGCGTCTTTGGTCTTGAGAGCGGCAGGACCATTCAAAGTTTGAGATTAAGTTAAACACGTTGACCATCGAGTAAGGTCTTACCTTCGATCCTCTTCTCATGAGTGTACCTAGAAAGTTCAAGTTAATTGTTAGGTCAGACGTTGCTTCACATCTTTGCTTTGTGGTTTCTCTATTCCGAGAGAGAGGCCACTTGGGAGATAGAGTCTCGCATGCGCGGCAGATATCGGTCGCTTGTTTACGCACGTGTTAAATCCGTTGATTTCAACTCCTTGGAAATTCGTTCGGTATTAGTTGCGGTTAGAATTCGAGGTCGAATTCGTTAAGGGGTAGAATGTAATACCACGAAGGTGATTCGACTTATTAGAAGAAGTTTGGAAGAGGAGCTAATCGAAAAACCGAATCATCTTTTCACCGGGGTTTTCGTGATTTCACGGCAACTTGGGCACAGGCCACGGCCCAAGAGGGGCCCATGTGGTGGCCGGCCATAATAGGGGGTTCCCCCCCAAACCCTAAACTCCACATTTCTCTCCCCTCCCCTTTGGAGCCACCGCCCCCCTTCCCCTTTGCTGTGCACCGCCTTGTACGTCGATTTTGGGTAAGATGCATTCGTTGTCTGTCCTGTCCATCTCTTAGAAAGTTGTAGGTATTGTTCTTATATTTCCATAGCCACCGAGATCACGTGATTCCGCCTTACGGTTTAGGAGATATGCTATTTTTAGTGCGCGCTGTTCTATCTGTCTGACGAGAAGGATCTGTCGGCTTGATCCTAGGTTTTGATTTAGTTAGAGGCATTTCCAGAACCTCCACCCAAATAAGTTATTGTAGCCCTTTCAAGTATCTTTCAAAGCTGATAAAGATCATCTCCATTGGATCTGTATAATGAAAGTTATGATATTTTCTTTACCACTGTTCTGAATTCTGGGCAGATAAATGTTAGCGTTTTCAACTATTGTTTAGACTACTGTAGAGGCCGAATCTGGGGTTGTTTCCTTCTAGAGTTTTATTCCTGGGAACGTTAGCTTTCTTTTGGCACCAAGATCAGGAAAATCCGATCTGTAGTTTGGGAGATATGAATTTTTGATTACGAACTGTCCGGTCTGTCTGAAAACTGAGGTCAGTAGATTTGTCCCTCAGTTTTGTTCCAATTAGGGGCCGAATCATAACCTTCACCCAACTAAGTTATTTTATCCCTTAAAATTATCTTTCCAAGCTGATAAGAATCATTCTGATTGGATCAATAGGTTGAAAGTTACACCGTTTTCTTTATCTCTGATCTGTATTCTGGACAGACGTAGATGGGATGTGTTTAGCTGATAATTAGCCCTCTGTTTTGGCCGAATCAGGGGATTCCGCCAACTAATGTTTTGTATCCTGATCTGTTAAGATTCAGTGAGCACTGGTTTCAGGTCTTTTAGAGTTACAGATAATTAATGGTGAATTTTCTCGTACCGCTGCTCAGAAGGGCTAAAATCTGGCTGAATAGTTTATTTTCATTTTGGGTCTATGCGGTATATTGGATAGTCGGGGTTATTGTAGAACACCGTAGCAGTGTTATATCGTTGTTCTTATTTTGGGAACATGCTTGTGTAGGCGGCAGGCATCATGTGTGGGAACACCTCCGCTTGCCTACTAACGAGTCACAACGCGAAGGCAAGTCTTCGTATGTTAGCGGTGTTGAATTCAAAGGAATGCATAATGATATGTTGTTTACATGAATGTTCTTGTGCTTTGTTCATGGTGTTGATATCTGCAAGTGACTAGTGTGGCCTTATTGGTACATTATGTTGAGTGTGAATACATACTTATACTTGTTAACACATGTTGTTGAATGCCATGTGTCTTTTCCACTAATGTGTGTTATTCATTCATACCATGAGAAATCATCATGTTCATTCATAAAATTCATTATGACCACTAAGTCGATTCTTTTGGTAAGTCCCATCAATTCCAGTATGGGCATTTGAAAGACCCATCAATTCCAGCATGGGCATTTGAAAACCCACCATTCCAATGTGGGTAGTGTTGACCACCATTCCAATGTGGCAACTTGGACACCCGTATGAAACGTTCTTCATACGGTGATTGGGTCCCCGTACTTTGTGAAGTACGGGCTTAAGTGAACACCGACGGGTGTATCACTTGCTATACCGGTATATGCAGTCGATAAGTCCATACCTTCAATGCATTCTTACATTTCATCCATTCATGTATTCATTCCATACGTACATGTATGTGTTCCAATAATTATTCGTAATTCAACTGAATTGTGTTGTCCACTCCATGCTTGATTATTCTTGTTTAGTACTTGTTGAGTCTTCGACTCACCCTTGCTTTGTATGTTTTAATTAGGTAATTGAGGAGGACGACAAGATGATTTGGTGGGGTAGTTCGGCACACTACACTTCACTTTTATCCAATCAGAACAATTATTCTTGCCATTCAGTCAAGTCAAATTGTTGAAATAAGTTTCAGATTGTAATAATTCTATGTTAGTATCGTTTGCCTATTCGTGGTATTATGACCGTTTATCCATTCTTTACCATGATTATAGTGATCGTTCATTGTCTTTCCTTAGGAATTTATGTTGATTTAATCTGGATAATCTAGTTTTAATGCTATTCTTAGTAGTTTGATAGGTTTGCGTGATATTTTGGCTTCCGAATAGCCAGGGTGTTACAGTGGGCTAAGTCGACAAAGGAAGCCAGGGGGAGGTGCTAGGCGGTGGGCCTACTGGCGGCGAGCGGTGGCCGGAGGGGCAGTGGGGACCGGTAAAATGGGCCTACAGAGAGAGGAGGAGGCCAAGAGGAGCTGGCGGTGGCGGGAGAGGACGGGGCGCGACGGCCGAACAAACGCGCTGGCGGCCGGAGCAAGGGGAGAGGAAAAGGAGGCGAGCATGGGCACGAGGGAGGGAAGAGGATGCTCACCATGCTGTCCGAGGAGGCGGGGAGCACCAGAGCGGGTAGGCGACGAGCGGCCGGGGCGACACTAAGGAGGCTCATGGTGGCGGCAGCCTACGGCGGCGAGAAGCTTTGACCGGCAGTTGGGGAGGCGTCTGGTGTTGGTGCGATGCTCCAGGTGTGGTTAATTGGACCACGATGCGGTGAAACTCGGACAGCGATGACGGAGGGGTGGAGCGGCCGGAGGGGAGGAAGAACGAGTTGTGGTGGCTCTTGCGGGCTAAGAATGGAAAGCAAGATGTGGGAGGACTTCCTGGATTCAAGGGACATGTGGTGACAGCTTCGGCGCGGTGAGGAGTGCACCGGACCGGCGAGGAGTGGAGAAGGGCGGTGCGGGGACCAACTCTGGAGACTGAGTTCCTTCCGGTGTTCTTGGGGACAGAGAGCAAGGAGGAGGAGACAAGGGTGCCGGTGGGGGAAGGGAGGTAGAGGGGAGGCTTGTGGCTTCATATCGACCGGGGAGAGGAGGAGACGCATGGTCCCGAGGGCGGCACCAGCGCGGCATGGCTGGAGTTGCTCATGATCTTAGGATGATGTTACAATTGGCCATGTCGTTGAAGGTTTGTCGATTCACGCATTTTTGGCAACGTTTCAGTTCTGTTAGGCCAGTGGCAGTCAGACCGGCCGAAACGGTGGTTAGACCGACCAGAGGGCGGTCCGACCAGCCACCCCTGGCGGTCGGACTGGCTAGTGCAGTCTTACCAGTGTCGGGACCCAAATATGCATATCTGAACCCTCTGTGTATTCTGCACTAGTCCAGGATAATGCTAGTGTACACAGTATCAACATTGATGAAATATCAACTCCATACAACGAAATATTAAATAACGAGTAATTTGAATAACAAATAACTGTTGTGACCTTAAGGTCGAGTTTTACAATTATTAAGCCATGCAAGGCTGACAATAATGAAATAAACTGCAGCGGAAACAAGTAAACTCCAGCGGGCTCCCATCAATTTACCACAGGCAACTGACTGGGATCAAGACCCTAACAATCAACTTTCGTAGAATTCCTCTTCAAAAGCTGGCGATTACTCCTCCACTTCTGTTGATTTTTTTAGCAAGAGTGAGTACACACCGTACTCGCAAGTCATACCACAGAATGTAACTATACATGATGGCTTATTCCAAAGGAATGACTTCTGTGGTTATTTTGCAGAAATGCAACATTTGCAATTGAATACAAGTAATAGATTGAAAACATAATTGAATACAAATAAAGAATATTAATTTAACATTTTGATTTCACAAAGGACACACAGTCTAATCAAGTTATTCACACAGCTACACCAGGTATCTCACACAGCTGACCCGTCCCAATTGACTTTATGAAAATCGACCCCTCGTGCGAAATTCCCGATCATGTCCATAACCGAGGACGCGGCTATTCGAATAGATTGATTTAACACTCTGCAGATGTTGTACACTTTACCCACACGATGTAATCAACTGGATCAGAGTTGGTCACAACAAAACCTTTCATAAACTTTATCTCAAGCATTGACACTCCCGATGTGCTTTCTTGCCAGCCAACCCATACACACAGCGTTTGGTTACGACACACAGCGTTTGACAGGGATACAGCGAACCGTCCCGCGATGTGACATATCACACCTCCAGCCCATCACACATTTTAAATATAACATGAGTTGTCAATGTCAAGACTGAATGGTTACGGGTAAGCGCTACGATAGCACAAAACAAAAATTTACCACGCAACCAAGGAACTTCCTCAAGTAATAGATCACAAGATTACCGCTAGACGCGCTGACTCGAAGCGGAAGTAGAGTCGATGTAGCAAATAGATGCGGTCGTAGTCGTACTCGCCGCGCGACTGCTCCTCTGAGTAGTCGTACTCGCTTCGCGTCTGCTCCTCTAAGTAGTCGAGCTCGCCTCGCAACTTCTTCTCCTGCTCCGGTGATCGTCACGAGTTGCGGATCGTCCTAGTGCTGATGCTTCACAACAGCACCTCCGAGGTATCCACACATACAGGGTAGGAATACCGCGTGCTGGTGTGCTAGCACCGGCAATGTGGTTGAGGATGGCGTGGATATTAGGGTTTCGGGAGTTCATCCAAAAACTTACTTAATGTGGATATCGTGGGATATGTGCATGATCTTAGGATGATGAGTCAATTGGCAATGGCTTTGTTGGTTTGCAAAATCTCGCGTTTTCGGGTTTGCTTCAGTTCTGTCAGACCACAGGCGGTCTGACCGGTGGCATTGGCGGTCAGACCGCCCGTGGAAGCGTCCGGCCGGATGCTTGCCGTCCGACCGGATATGGTTCAAATTGGATTTTGAAGCTGAGCCAAAAATAGGATGTGTAGGCAAGTGAGGGGAGTCTCCTGGATGTGGTCACATAATTTTTGGAGCTCCCAGTCAAAAGTTCTATTCATTTGAAAATTCCAGAAGGTTTCAGATTTTCGAGATGAAAATTTGGCTAAGTCCTTTCGGGCGGTCCGACCGTCGTTATGGAATCGGTCGGACCGGCCTGAAATCGGTCGGACCGGCCGTATGGGGCGGTCAGACCGCCAATCATTTGGAGCGTGGCCTTTTTGGCATTATTGTGATTTGATTGTGTTTGATGTATGAATTTTAATGCTTTATTGTTGCATATTGCATTGTTGAACTAACGTGGGTCAAGTTGTGAAGAACTTGTTCTCGGAGTCGATTTGTTTGTCTATTGCTGTGCAGGTGGCTTGCAGGTCGACGACGTCAACGGTGCGGTGGATCGGGACTACGCTTGGAGAGCTGAGGTCCAGAACGATCATGGATGTCGGGTGAGGTCGTGTGACTCAAGCATGGTGCAGAATGGGCAATATGGATCGAACGGGCAGTTCGTTGCAGCTGATTGGATCAGGCGGTGCGGAAGTCGGTGCAAGTCCCTGGGAGGTTCCGATAGGATTCGGACGGGAGAGACTTGCCGACATGATGAGAGCCGCTGATCAACGTACACGTGGTGAAGCAGGCGATTGCTTCAACAGATGTGTGTGAGTGGGTCCCATGTGTGTGTGGGCCTTCATGGGAGCCCATGAGTGAAACCCTAGGCCTCTCCTATAAATAGAAAGGGGGGAGATGTAAAACCCTTTGAAGCATTCATTTGGAAACTCCAAGATTTTTTTAGGGTTTGGAGAGGAGAGGCTAGGATTTGGAGAAATTTGTATGTGTGCTCTTTGATTGAGCTCTTGTCCTCCTTGAGGGAGTGGCTTTGACAAGCATCATATTGAATCAATCAATCCATGGATGCTTGTTCATTGATGATGTTTCATTTGCTTTCTTCTCTCTTTTGATGATTGTGGTGTTTGCTTGATCCGGTTGATTTTGGTTGGTCTCTTGACCTCATTTTCCTTGCTTTGATGTGTGGGAATACTCTTAGAACCATCTAGATCTTCAATCCCCCACAAGCAAGTTGCGGATCAAGTTTTTCATATTTCTAGGGTTTGAGCACTTCTTTGGTAAAACCTAAAGAGATCGTTTATTTGAAGTGGATCTGAACGATCGTCGCTAGAAATAGGACTCAGATATCCTCAGGGAGGTGTGCTCCAATTTTGGTCAAGTTCCATTGGTTGAATCAAAAGTTGGACCAATTTTCGTTTTGGATTTGGGCTTTGTGTTTTGGTACTGGACTAAATAGCAACGGCGGTCCGACCGCCCGCTTTTCAGACCGCCCAGTAGCTACCGGTTGAACCGATTCCCAACGGTCCGACCGCTAGTCAGCCGCCGGTCCGACCGCTAGTCAACCGCCGGTTCGACCGCCAGTCAACCGCCGGTATGACCGCCAGTGTCCAGACCAGCCCAGTGAGATCAATTCTTCATATTTGTGTATTGTGGTTAAAGGGGGTAATTGAATTCAGCACAAGGCTTCCTCTGTGCGTTTACTGATCTTCTTAGCTTTCATAGCTAGAGGAGAAAAGTATGTGTTGAATTTGATTAAGCCAAAAAATTGAGAAAGCGCCTATTCACCCCCCTCTAGTCGCCTTTGGTTGTTAGGTCAAAGTCATGAGTTTCAGTGCATATGTGTTGCATGATGCATGTTTTGACTAACGTGGGTCAAGTTGTGAAGAACTTGTTCCCGTATTCGATTTGCTTGTCTATTGTTTGTGCAGGTTGTTTGGTGGTCAACGACGGTCAACGGCGAGGATGACCAGGACTGGGCTTGGAGAGCTGAGGTCCAGAACGATCGACGATGCCGGGTGAGGTCAATGAACTAAAGCGTAGTGCAGAATGGACAAGGGTGACCGAACGGACAGTTCGGTGCAACTGGTTTGATCAAGCGGCGCAGGGGTCGGTGCAAGTGTCATGGTGGTTTCAGTGGGAGCCGGATGGGAGAGACTTGCCGACATAGAGAGAGCCGTTGATCAACCTACACGTGGCGAAGCAGGCGAGTGCTTCGCGCAGATGGACTCGGTCTTTGAAGAAGGATCGAAAAGGGGTATTTTGGTAATATCACTAAAATACCACCTTGTTTGCTTTTGGCTAAACCGCGGTGCAAGACGACACAAGGAGAAGCGATTTAGGTCAAGAAACGATGAAGACGGTGCTTTAAAATACGTGCGTGTGTGACCCGTTTGTGTTGGGCCTTAACGGGAGCCCATTTGAGTCAATATTCTAGAAAGTCTAAGTCTCCACTATAAATAGAGGAGGGAGGTGGCTGCACCCCTTCAACCCTTTCATTGTGTTTGAAACCCTAGTTTGTTTAGGGAGAGGATTAGTGGAGGTTAGGGTTCTAGAGAGTTTGGATTTGATTTCGTACTCATGGATTGAGCTTTGTACTCTATTGATGGAGTGGCTGTAAACCCAAACCATAACAAATCAATTCAAGGAATGTTTGCTCAAAGATTTGTCTCCTTGTTTTCCTACTCTCTATTTGGTGATTTTGAGTCTTTCTTTGATTCGTGAGTTTTTATTGATTCCTTCATGTGATCTAGTTTGCTGTGACATGTCGGAACACATCTAGGATCTGATCATCAATCACCCACGAGCTAGATTTTGGATTTAGTTTTCGTTTTGACTCAGTTTTGAACCATCCTCCTCTCAAACGGAAAAAGGTCATAACTTTTCCAATGTTCTTCATGATCTTCGATTGGAATAGGTTACTGACATCTTAGAGAAGGTGTGTTTCAAGTTTCATCGAGTTTGGAGTTGTAGATCAAAAGTTAAACCTATTTACAACTTTATTTTTCGGGCTGATTTCACTGTTCATTAGGCTGCAGGTCAGACCGCCATTAACATAGAGGTCCGACCGCCCATGGACCGGTCAGACCACCATTGACATAGAGGTCAGATAGCCTAATACTTGGAAATTGAGTTTTGGTTAATTTTGGTTGTTTTGCTCCAGGGTTTTGATTGGATTCAATACAAGTGTTCCGCTGTGCTTGTATATTGATCTCCATAGCTTTTATAGCTATTGTAGTGAAAATCGTGTTGAATCCGATTTTGATTGAGAAAAGATCGTGCTCCTATTCACCCCCCTCTAGTCGCCGTTTCGGTCCAACAAAAAAAAACAGCAAAGTTGTGCTAGGTGCGCACAGAGCTGAGGGCGTGGGTGCGCGCGGAGCCGATGGCGCCTGGGATGGGCAAGCCGATCCCGACGATTCAACTCGACATGCTGGGATAATATCATATAATTTTTTTAATCTATAGAAAAGCACGGGCATTTAGCTAGTATCATGAAATATATACCGGATAATATTTAACAATAGTGTCCATTTCATATATATCCTTTTGAAATCATTATCAGCGTATATCTGAGACGTAAAGATATTTGGAAAACACTAGCTAAACCGCACTGATTTTCACAAGAAAAACCATATAAACACGCCCCATTGACCTTACATAAGACTGACAACCCCCTTTTTTGTACTAAAAATGAAATAATATTGAATAGAAGAAAATAAAAGGGATTTCAACTTTTTTTTTTGACAAACTTAATCAATCAACCTTTTTGCTGTCTTCTCCCCTCTCTAGGCTTTGTAGCTATATATAAGCACTTCAAGCATCCTGCTGCCTGTATTGCTCAGTAGCTAGAACAAAGAACTTCATTTTCCCTCGAGAAAGAAAAAGTGCTAGCAAAGAACAACACAAGCTAACACCATGGAAGCCAACGGCAACGGCTTGTCCAATGGCGAGGCTAGCACCCAAGGAAAGCCCATCAAATGCAGAGGTACTCTTCGACGATCATTTCCTCCTCCCCTCTTGTCTTCCCTCTTGTGCACGCGCCATGAGTGATCGGCATGATCATGGCCGACCATGCGTGCGTGCAGCGGCGGTGGCGTGGGGTCCCGGCGAGCCGCTAGCGATGGAGGAGGTGGAGGTGGCGCCGCCGGGGAGGATGGAGGTGCGCGTCAAGGTCCTCTTCACCTCCATCTGCCACACCGACCTCAGCGGCTGGAAGGGAGAGGTATACACACATACATACATATACATACATGAAGCACACATTTACTTAATTTTGCTACTCTAACAGTATATGTATGATTACTTAATTGTGTTCATGCATCATGATGATATTTTTCTTGACTGATTCTTGCCTTGTTCTTTTAATCTATCTATCTGGTCATGTGATGTGATGATGTTTTTATTGACGTGTGTCTGTGTGTTTTGATAGAACGAGCTGCAGCGCAAGTTTCCTCGCATCTTCGGCCATGAGGCAGCCGGGTACGTGCCTACGCCCAAGGATCTTTACCTTTTGACTTTCACTCTCTTTGATCTTTCTCTTTCTCTTTTCCTTTCTCTTTCTTTCACGTTATTCTCAAGGGACTATGCGACGACGTGTAGTTTTACAAGTTAATTTGAGCTATAAAAAAGAACCAACTGTGAATAAATATATTTCTTCTCGCCTAAAACCGTTAAAGCGATTTATTGAATGTATCGGATATACAAGTTTTAGCCTTTTGAGTGTGGAACAAAAAAAGATGTTTTTTCCCCCAAAACAAGGGTCAATTCGTTTAAAATATCTATTCTAGTTCGGGCTTCCTTGCAAAGTACCGTAAATTTCTCACTTTGTATGCAGAAATTTAGGGGTCAAAGTCAAATGACCATGAGCTGCAACATATGCATCCGCCACTTCTCACTTGAGTAAACTTTAAACATGAGTTGCCATGAGATCCCCCTTACGATTACAACTTGTTTTAGCTTCTGATTGAACATTCCATGTTTCCTTAATTACTATATTTGTTTGAACACATGCTCTGATATGGTAATTGATCAGTGGATGTCGAGTTATTTAAACAGAAAACATAACGCATCACAATATTAACAACTTGTCGGCAAGAAAGGTCGATCTTCTTTGAAAGGACGGATCGATCCCTGTCGACTAGATCGATCATGGGCAGCATATATATAAACAGTATGAATAAAATTAGTTGGGAGTTGGCAGATGGAGATCGACGAGCAGCTAGCCCTGCATCTTGGATCTTTGCAACGCCTCACATGCCATCCTATTCATCGATCGATCCACTTTGACTTTAATAAGCCGGCAATTTTGATGAACTATGCATCCATTGCTAATTGCAATTTATTAGAAAATTCGCCTGGTCTTTTAGAGGAGTAATTTGGAATCTGAATTGAGGCTTTTGGCAAAACTAAAACCTTTTTACCCTCATTAAAACCATTATCTTTTCCATTTACACTCGATGGTGACACGCATACAGAGTGGTGGAGAGCGTGGGCGAAGGGGTGGAGGACCTCGCGCCGGGGGATCACGTCGTCCCGGTCTTCACCGGGGAGTGCGGGGCATGCGCATACTGCAAGTCCGGCAAGACCAACCTGTGCGGGACCTACCGCGTCAACCCTTTCAGGAGCACCATGGTCTCCGACGGCGGCACGAGGTTCTCCTTGGCGGACCGGTCCGGCGTCCGCCGGCCGGTCTACCACTTCCTCAACACCTCCACCTTCGCCGACTACACCGTGCTGGACTCCGCCTGCGCGGTCAAGATCAACCCCGCGGCCCCGCTCGAGAAGATGTGCCTCCTCAGCTGCTGCATCTCCACAGGTAATCGATCAACTTCCATTGAATTAATCAGTTGAGCTGATTGATCGATGCATGCAAATTGAGCTGGATTAATATGACGCACGAACAAACCGGCTAGCGACTCGGCATGGCAACGACCTGTCAACAAGATGTTTTCTTTGATTTGAGAGCCAGCGTGGGACAACTACTGGGCGATGTAAGCCTGGTGATCCATTGGCCTGTCAGGCCAGCTCAGCCTGAGTGAATCCAATCATGTGTCCAGCCTACATTGCATCTAGGTAGCATGGCCCTCCGTTGGATTCGTGTCCTCTGTCGTTAGTTTTAACGCTGATGAGGGCCCGTTTTCATATGTTTGTCGGGTCCATTGAAAACGAACCGCTGACGTGAGGGCCGGTGTTTTACTTTTCGGTGGCAAAAAATTTTCGGAGGGGACCGGTAGAGCCGGTTACCGGCGAAAACCAGAAATTTCGGCCCAAATTTTAATTTTTTTTTTGAAATTTTTGAATTTGAAATTTACAAAAATAATCAATTTTTGAATTTGAAATTTACAAAAATAATCAAATTTAAACATAATTAATGCAAATTCGATTTTTTTTGAATAAATTTCATCAAAACCAAAATTGCGCTACCTATTTTAAGTTTTACCGGCTACCAGTTACCGGCGGTAGCCGGCGAAATTTCGCTGGTAGCGAAATCACTGGTGAGGGCTCGTGAGAAACTTGAAAGCTCTAGGAATTTCATTGGGGTCGTGCTTAAGTTATCGCTCATGAGTCATGTGTCACGACTAGTCAAGACCTGTTTGTAACGCAGAAATGTCAAGATCTGCTTGAAACGCAGGAATTTCCTAGGGAATCATATAGTATTCCAGTGTTTCAAACGAGTTAAACAGTTAGTACGTATTGGGTCCCCGGTTGTTATCGTCGACCTAGTGCCGGTCATTGAGGCAGATTTACGGAACCTGTCTCACTTCTTGTGCTTTTTCTTTGTTTTTACCTATTTGATGAGACGAATCTGTCTTGTGGAGTGATGGGTGCTTGGAAAGGGCAATGTCTGTTTGGACCGTAGACTAGGGTTTTTTTTTTTTTTTTTGAAGAGGACCGTAGACTGCTTTTAAGACTTGACTTGTAACATGTTTTAACTGGGACGGTCCATCCCGTCGTTCTCTCACTTTCTAGCTCATAGGCCAAACTCGTACATGGAACCAAGCATCGATGTCCAAAGTGACTGCTAACTTAGCCCTGTAATTAACGATGTCGAGATTGGCAGAAACCGCTGAGTGTAGCAAGTCGAGGGGCTGTTTGGTTGGAAGCCAAAGGTTGCCTCACTTTGCTATAAGTGATTTGGAGAAGTTTGATCAAGTTAGACTAGTATTTGGTTCTTATCCATAAGTTAGTTATGCCAAAAAAAAAAAAAAAATTCAACTGGGTGCCACATATCATAGACATAAAAAGTTATAGCAAGATTCCCTTAGCCATGCTAAGTTATGGCTCTTTTTTTTTTTTGACCACAACTTTACCAATTTAGACAAAAAAATTTTTTGACAAACTTAGGCATGCATCTCCAGTCTATGAACCAAACAGCTCTAAAACTATGTAAGATTGAGGTAATTTTAGTTATCTGGTGCCATTTTGATGGGAAGCTTAGGAGCGAGTAGAGTTGAAGTTCTCAACTTGTCATTTATACATGTCTCAACTATAGAATTTTGATTGGACAAGCCAAAGGTACCCTTCAACCTTCTGAGTCTAGGTAGTTAGTAGGCACCCTTAATTCATATTTTCAACTATTAAGTTTCACGGGAATTTTGTTAATTCATACAAAACTGACTGTTGCAAATTGGGTGTAAAATTATCTCATCTCACTTTATTTTTTCTTTCTCGACTATTTTTCCCAGGAACTTAAGTAATGATCATCCAAATCAAATAACAAATGTGATTGTCATATACTTTTGCTATCAGGAGTGGGAGCTGTGTGGAACACTGCAAACGTGTCCAAGGGATCCACGGTGGCAGTATTCGGGCTTGGTGCTGTAGGTCTAGCGGTAAGTTAATTAATTAATTACTGGGGGTTACAAAAAATTAACAATTAACTAATGAACTATATATGGTCTTAAACTTGTTCTCACTCACTAAAAAAATATTTCAACTTTTATTAATTTTAGGTTGCTGAAGGAGCCAGGCTAAGAGAAGCAGATCGGATCATTGGTGTTGACATACACCAAGAAAAGCTCACGAAAGGTGCCTACTTAACCACGTGTTTTTGCTAATTTATTTTGTATTTAATTGGCCATTTTCACGTCGTTCTCAAATTGCAAAACGAAATGAATATAACACTTCAGTCCGGTGTAAGTGGGACCGAACTTAATTTATAGCCTTCCCTTCTCAATGTTTTTGTGCAGTTCGTTCACAGGTATTTTTACGTAATCAAATTCTTAAAATATCCAAGTAAACCGTATATGTAGTTAGTGGAACATGAACCACACACTACTACAGAAAAGCTCATCACAGACGGTTCTAAATCATCATCACAGACGGTTTTTAAACCGTCTGAATTTTTGTGTCTGTGATGACACGAGGTTAAACCGTCTGTGAAAAATGCTATCACAGACGGTTCTATTCACGAACCGTCTGTGAAAACAGATTATCACAGACGGTTCTATTCTCGAACCGTCTGTGATAGTCTATTTTCACAAACGGTTCGTGAATAGAACCGTCTATGTTTAGAACCGTCTTTGATAGTTTTTTCTATAGCAAAAAAAAAACAAAAACGGATTTTCACTTCGTATGGAGCCTCCCGGGTCTCACGAATGAATCTGATATTGATTTTCGGATTTCGCTAGCTTTCCCACAATAGCCAGAGCATCACAGTAGCATCAACTCAATCCATTCACAGAGCACTAAAAACAACACTACATGCATCACCCACATCACAGTAGCATCAACTCAAACAATTCACAGAGCACTAACACATCACAGTAGTAATCTACATCATAGAGCAAAAGGGGGGAGTAGAGAGAGTGAGGTCGTGAGAGGCTAGGGTGACGAGGTCATGGTAGGCCGGCGACGATGAGGCTGAGGCAAGGTGGAGGAGGCATGACGGCAATTTAGGGAGGGCAGGCGACCAGTAGAGAGACCGAGGCGGCAGTAGAGGAGGCCGGGGGTGACGAGGTCGTGGGAGGCCGGCGGCGACGAGGCTAGGGCGAGGTAGAGGAGGTGGAGGAGGCCACGGGAGGGGAGACCAGAGGAGAAATGACAGAGGAGGAGAAATGGCAGAGGAGGAGATGGAGATGGCAAAGGAGGAGATGGAGATGGTAAAGGGGGAGATGAATGACTCATTAATAGAGAGATTTTCGGGAGCCGTCATTATGTGTAAATTTTCGTTTTCCCTTCTTGACCAAAGTATCACAGACGGTTTTATACAAAACCGCTGCATGATGATTATATCACTGACGGTTCGTATCACGAACCGCCTGCGTGATAATATTCATCACAGACGGTTCTAACCACGAGCGAAATCGTGATGAGACCGTCTGTGATTTTAGGGTTTTACCATGGTTTGAATTTTTTCCTTACTCTCTGATTTTACCATGGCTTGGATAAAACCCTTACTCTTCGAATTTACTTTGCCGCGGTAGGGTTTGGCAGCCAATACTCTGCCGTGGTAGGGTTTGGCAACCAATCCACTGTCGCGGTAGGGTTTGGCAACCAATCCACTGCCGCGGTAGGGTTTGGGCAGCCAATCCAAACCATGGTAAAATCAGAGAGTAAGGAAAAAATTCAAACCATGGTAAAACCCTAAAATCATAGACGGTTCTAACCACGAACCGTCTGTGATATTCTCGGTAAAACCGTTCTAACCACGAACCGTCTGTGATTACTTTATCACAGACGGTTTCCAAGAACCGCTTGTGATGAGGCGTCTTCTATGGCCTAATTTGTAATAGTGACAGATTTTAGCCGCACAACTGGGCGGCACAGCTGGTTGGTCCTTGCATTGCCTCTCCATTTTTTTTCTTTTCTAGAAAATCCTCGCCAAAGCTTTCATCTTTCCCCCCTTTGTTTTCTTGACATTAAGTTGTTTTCGTGTGTGCAAAATCCATGCTTCTATGTTCTTTTAAAAGGTGAGAAGCGCAAATTTCAAAGTATGTTAAAGGTCTGATTTGTAACCACTATTACTTCATTATTAACAATACCGCTTTAAGATATATATACACAATTTAATTTTTGGGAGAGCTAGAACCACTACTTATATAATAGTCCAATATACACGCACGCACACAAACATACAAAATGTAGTATTCAAATAAATACTAGGGAAAAATGTTCCATATCTTCATATCTTATTTTATTTTGTCCCAGCTGGCCGTTTTACCTTTCGCATGTTTTTATTCCTGTCTTTTATTTTTCCCGGGACTGCTCGTGCTCCTGACTAGTTGACACACATCGCTAAAATGCACATCAGGCAAGATGGGGGATTTTTTTTCTTTTGGTCATGTGTGACGCGTGACTCGCAATTAGGAGGCGGTGTGGTTACACCATGCGTAAGTGGGGGAATCGGCGAAGTAATGGGCCGGCGACGTCGGGTGGCGGGAGCGACCGTCGGTGCGCGCGAGACGTGGCTATCGCTCGCTAACTCCACCGGGCACGGGCACCGGCCGACGAGGTCCACCCCTCCCTCCGTCCGTGACAGGGACGCTTGTACCCCGCCGCACTTTCGGCACGCGCGCGCGCCTAATCCCAACGGCGTCTCGCTTTCGAGCATGCGGTTTCGCGAATCGCGAGTACACGCGCATTGCGATCCTTCGTTAAGGCGAGCGCTCAGGCGAAGTGGAATCGCGAGTACACGCGCATTGCGATCCTTCTTAATTAGGTCACAATAAATTCATTTGTTTTCAAAGATAAAATTACAAATAAAAAAGTTAACATTAATGTTTACAAAAGGCCACATTTTCAAGCAACTCTTTGTTGCAAGTTGCATGCTCCATCCGTTCTGAAATAGATGTTATTTTAGAATACGTGCAGTTAACATTTAAATATTTTAATTATTAATACCAAAAAAATATTTAGATTTATTATAAGAAAATGATATAAGTAGATTTGACAATGAAAGTACTTCAACATTATTAATTTATTACTTTTTTTATAACTTATAATAAAATAAAATAATAATCAAATATGTGTATTGAAAACCGTTTCGATGTTCAACTTTAAAAAGAAGAGAGAGAGTACTAAGATTCAGCTATGGAAAGCACAGCTGGCTTGTCAATTTCCAAGAACAATGTGTCGCTTTCCCTGTGATGTCTCCGTGGACAGAACAAAACAACTCTGGTCCCACACAAGCACGAAAGATCTCAATTTGTACCGAGTTGTTCATTGTTCAGAGGTACATTTGTTATCCAACATCCGACTGATCATTTCACTTGTGCTAGACTAATCTGAATGAAATTTGACCATTTTACAAGTTAGTGCTAGACTAATCTGAATGAAATGGCGCAGCTCTCCTGCCGCCACTTCGAGAAAAAAAAAACAAGTTAGTGCTAGCTAGACAACTCACCTATTTTTAACCCAGAACACAGACAGCTCAGCTATTTATCCTAAGATGGTAAACTACGCGGTAAAATCCCCATTTTGCTCTCCAGAGAATCCCTAACATATTTATGGGCATGATATGTATGTGCAGGCAAAGAGATGGGTATAACTGACTTCATCAACTCCAAGGCATGTAGCAAACCTGTCCATGAGGTACGGTTAATTTCGCAGCTCAGCTATCAACCTCAAGTAGTGGAAAACGTCAATTTGCACATGAACTTAGCCGCGATGTGTTCAGGTTATCAGGGAGATGACAGATGGTGGTGTGGACTACAGCTTCGAGTGTACCGGCATCCTTGATGTGCTACGAGAGGCCTTCGTTTCCACACATGATGTATGCACTCCCTCTCTCTCTCTCTCTCTCTCTGTCTCTGGGCCAGCGGGCCGGATTTGGCCTGCTAGCACAGAGTGGGCTGCCACACCCTAGACCAGCCCATTTGGCCTAATGAAGCTCAACACTATCTCTAAGTCTGAACTCTGATAATGAGCTCTGTCTGTATATGCAAAATGCAATACATGCAGGGCTGGGGCCTGACAGTGGCGCTGGGGATCCATCCGACGCCCAGGATGCTGCCGCTGCACCCCATGGAGCTCTTCGACGGCCGTCGGATCACCGGCTGCATCTTCGGCGACTTCAAGGGCAAGTCGCAGCTGCCTCCGCTCGTCGACAAATGCATGCAGGGGGTAAACCATCCATCGTGCCATGCTTCTCCAATATTTTCCTTTTCCTTTTCCTTTTTCTTCGCTTATAGGAAAGATGCCAGATTTTGTTGGACAAAAATGCCCATTGGTGTTTTTTCTTTGCAGGGGAAAAGTGCCAATTTTTTTTTTTTTACTGAATGGTAATTTCTTGTTGTTACAGGAGGTTAAGATAAACTTTGATGGTTTCATAACCCACGAGATGCCCTTCTCGGAGATCAACAAGGCTTTCCAGCTGCTGGAGGAAGGCAAGTCACTGAGGTGTTTGCTCCGTCTCTGAACTGACGAGACATGAGGATTAATGTTTAGTTCAGAAAATAAATATGGCGAAATGTTTTAGTTTCAGTTGTATAATTGTCATGTGCTTGTATGTCTTGTAAAAAAGAGTAAAATTTCCTTGAAAGAAAAGACAATTATTCAGTAGAAAAGTGCCACTGCTGCTTGAGACAGAGTTGGTCCAGTTTGTTTCTTCTGTACTGTATCACTGTCGCCTAGGATTTAATATCCCGTCTAGGATCTATCTCTGATCTATGCGCGGCTTTACCTTCGTCGTGGCCCCATCTGCCAGTGGGTTTCGTCCATCGCCGTTTCCTTTCGACATTCTTCGCGAGAGACGCCACGTGTCTGCGTTTGCTCGGTCCTGCCCTCGAATACCTCTCTGCGCCTCGCCTCGAGTCCATCGGCTCCTCGGTTGGTTCTGTCGTCCCTCGAGTTCGTCGGTTCTGTCATCCCGCGCACGCCGCTGCGCCTCGCCTCGAGTCCATCGTCTGCCGCGTTTCCTCCTCGAGTTCGGCGGTTCTGTCATCCCGCACACGTCCCGCTTGCACCGCGTCGTCTCGTGGTTTCCGTCGGCGCCGCTTCGGATATGTACTTCCTATTTAGTCATATACTACCCCTCACTTTCCGTCAACTGCTATTGCCATTGCAGAATGAATCCCTTTGTTTGCTCTACACTTAAGATGTACTGCCCTGCGATTGCTCTTACCGCTTCACCCTTCATGTAAACATTTCAGATTGATCCTTTCTTTATACACACTGATGATCATCTCCCTCTTTTTTACCTCTCAGCAACATCGCATCTCCGCGCTTCATCTTTCCCTCCACGATAAGTTATCAGTTAGGTGTTCTGCACAATCCCTTGAACATTCTTCCATCATTTTAGCTAGTGTAGTACACCGGTTACCTTCCTTACCTGTTTCTATTTACTCTTTACTTGTGCTTGTTGTAACATAGGATATCATTTCTGCCCATGTGTTCGACGCGATGTTGCCAGCGAAAACCGCTGTGATCGGCTCTTGGCTAACATATGTCGTCAACTGCTTGCACAAGGTTCACATTGTTATCTTTTATTTTCTATCCATAATTGCTTTATCTTTTCCTTCGCCCCGAACTTGGGGTTCTGCTTAAAAAAAGTATATTGGGCTTACCTTCATTTGACTGTTTCTTAAAAGCAGCAGCTGATCATCCATCAAATGGCCCTCCTGTACCCAGTTTATTTGCATTCCACCAAGAGTACATTGTAGCTCTAAAAGGTTTTGCCTATGCTTTCTTCTCTTCTAAACCTTACATATCTTATATTGGATCCCACTGTCGATTCACATTCCTTATTTCGTATTAGTGCATCCTAGATGCTATATGCTTTATCCCTGATTTTGCATGGTTTTTCCCCCAGTTGCATATCCTGGCCGATCATTTTATGGTGGCCCAGACTATGTCTATTCTCATTGCTCAGCAATTTTCTGGTACGAAGAAAGGATACGTACATAGAGTGCATTCACCCAACATCGAATTGCTTACCATTTGTGCTGCCGTGGTGGATAAATTTCCTTGCCCACTCAGAGACCATGGCCTCCACTACTTAGTACTTTATTGCAGCCTGATGGCACCCCAAGTTCCGAACAGTTCATGCGCCTCATCAAAGAATACAATTCAATCTTTGCATTTACCTCTCTTAGTGTTGATGTCGATAGAAGCATCAACACTGGTGACGGTACATATGTCTTTTGGATTAACGGTGTCATGCACCATCAGATGGGTTCATTGTTACCAACACATGGGAAACATCCTAAATATGCACAGCTGTATATACATGACACATCAAATGGATTGCAAAATAGACTAGATATTTTCCAAAATGGCGAGAGACGTCGTGAACAACCAGATCCTTCTATTGTTAACGCCGACAAGCTGGAGATGACCGAGGTGACCGAAAGTGACCGAAAACGAAAAACGCATTTGAGCTCAGCTGCGGTCCAAGTAAGCAGGTGCTAAGCAACTAGGGACTAATAAGAAGTTACCTGAGCCCAGAGAAAGCACAGAGAAGGGTCGAATCTGCGCTGGTGAAGAGAAATGCGGATTTCGGTCGAAAATGGAGAAATCGAATTCATCCAACCACGAGCGAAAGAACCAAATTGAGTGAGGTTAAGCTTGAGAGTAAAGGTGGGCCGAGGGAGCAAAATTGGAAGGAGAAAGCCCTGCATCGCATCGCTTCATCGAGCTCAAAACTCAACAATAGCGGCCGACTGGATTTCGAGCGGTTGCAGCTCAAACAAGCTCGTGAGTGCTATCTGGAGTTGCGGAAGTGCTAAGGAAGCCAAGAGTGAAACAATGGAGCTTAAATAGAGCAATAGCAGAGAGCAACGGCGATATTTTCTCTTCGGTTCAACACTGCCATTCTAGCGCTTGAGAGCGATGGGAGCAGTTGAATCATGGACTTCTGAGGGAGGAGTACGACGGGCATTTAATGCGCGCAGAGATAGCCGTTTAAAGGTGACCACAGAGGTGACTCCACGCTGCGCATTTCTCCTCTGCTCACGCCATTGACGGACTCAGACGCGCGCTTCGAGCCGAGGAAGGAGACGACGTTTCCACCATCGGATTGAAATCGAACGGTTCAATTAGAACGGGGTGATTATAACGATTCGATCATTCGCTTAATCCTGGGCCGTTGATTTGGATCCTACAGTTCACGTTGCACGAGGCGTTCGGACAGTTCGAACGTTCACGCGATCGTGGGCTTTTGATTTAGAATCCAACGGTTCAAATGGATTGGCGCGCTCGGATGGTCCGAACGTTCCTGCGATCGTGGGTCGTTCGATGCCAATCCAACGACTCACAACGCTCGCGCCCAAACGACCGAGACGGTGCGTTTAGTTAATCGAACCCAGTCCAGTGGCTCGAGCTCGAGTCTGATTCGAACCCAATGAATAGTGAAAACCAGTTAGGGTTTGAATTTAAATAGCTGATTTTTGAGGAGTTATTTAAGGTAGCAAACAAGCTCTAAAAATTATGAAATTTTAACTGGAGCTGGCTGACTGCAGGAGGAACCTCTCATAAAATTTTTAGAGATATTCATGCACTGCATTTTTCTTCAGAAATTTCAGAATGTGTGAATTAGGGTTTGACCAAGCTTTGACTTGCCTCCTAAAATTATCAAATAATTTCTAAAAATCATGAAATAATTCCGAGGTGTTACCAAGCCTCCCTAAAACTCAGAAGAAATATTTCCATAGGTTTGGCATAAGATCTTTGCTAGGGAGGTTTTTGATTGGAGTCAATTGAGGATTTTGATTTTGATTTTGATTTCCATAATTCCTTTACAAGAATTACAGAAATGATCAATGACTTCAAGATGCAAGAACAATTTTAATTTCTTCTCATTTTCTTACATTTGAAACACAAATCCATATTTGGGATGTTACAAAACCTCCCCCCCTTACAAAATTCTCGTCCTGAGATTTGGCTCACTCGGTAAAGAAAGATGGATAGTCTGCGTGGAGACGATCTTCCCTTTCTCAAGTAGCCTCATGCTCGGAATGGTTCGACCACTGAACTTTGAGGAATCTGATGGCTCTATTCCTTGTTCTTCGTTCAGCCTCATCGAGTATGTGAACAGGATGCTCGCGTTAGGTCAAATCCTCTTGGACATCGAGAGTTTTCAACGGTGCTTCCTCAGTTGGAACACAGAGGCACTTTTTTAATTGGGACACATGGAACACATCATGTACTCCCTCAAGTGCAGTTGGCAACTCCAACTTATAGGCAGCGGCTCCTTTCTTCTCGATAATACGGTAGGGACCGACATATCGAGGAGATAACTTGCCCTTCACGCCAAAACGTTGATGGCCCTTAAAAGGAGAGACTTTGAGATAAACAAAGTCATTAGGCTCAAAGCTCAACTCACGACGACGGCGATCTGCATAGCTCTTTTGCTTGGATTGAGCTGTGCGTAAGCGATCACGAATAAGCTGGACTTGACTCTCAGCCTCATTGATCGAATCCGGGCCAAAGAAAGGTGTTTCACCGGTCTCAGAACAATTCAACGGGGTTCTGCACTTTCTCCCATATAAGGCCTCGAAAGGTGCCATGCCGAGACTGGCTTGAAAGCTGTTGTTGTAGGAAAACTCGGCAAATGGTAAGCATTTCTCCCAATTCTTTCCAAAGGAAAGAACTGTGGATTTCATGGGGATATGTTCCAGATCCTAGGATGATGTGACAATTGGCAATGGCGTTTACGGTTTGTAGTTTCACGTGTTTTCGACAAAGCTACGGTATTACGGGCGGCGGTCCGACCGGTCCTTACACGGCGGTCCGACCGGTCCCAAATCGGTCGGACCGGCCATATGGGGCGGTCGGACCGGCGGTGACCAAAGTGGTCAAAATAAGCTTGGCCAAAAATAGGTGTTGTAGGCAAGTGAGGGGATCCCAATGCACTTGGTCTCATAATTTTTGGAGTCTCCAGTAAGAAGTTCTATTCGTTTTTAATTTCCAGAAGGTTTCGGAATTTGGAAGCTTGAATTTCGGCTAAGTCCCAAGGGGCGGTCCGACCGGCACACAGGGAGCGGTCCGACCGGCCAAGGGGCGGTCCGACCGGCTCACCTGGAGCGGTCAGACCGGTTTCTACTTGATCATCGGCCAACTTCGTGGCGATGCTGTTTTGTTAGGACAAGTACATGGGTTCCATGGCATATGATTTGCATGATGTATGTTTTGACTAACATGGGTCAAGTTGTGAAGAACTTGTTTCCGAATACGTGTTTTCTTATCTGTGGTTGTGCAGGTAGCTTGGTGGTCAACGACGGTCAACGGCGAGGAGAATCGGGACTAGACTTGAAGAGTTGAGGTCGAGCGATCGACGATGCGGGTGAGTCAACGACTCAAGCGTGACACAAGATGGACAAGGGTGACCTATTGGCGAATCCATGGCGCATGGTGAAGCGGTTTAGGTCAAAAGGTTAAAGACGGCGCTTCGCGAAGCGTGCGTGTGTGACCCGTTTGTTAGTGGGCCTTAACGGGACCCCAAGAGAGTCAAACCCTAAGAGTTTTAGGCCTTCACTATAAATAGGAGGAGATGGTGGCTGCACCTCTCTCTCTCTCGCCTTTTTATGTTTCAAAACCCTAATTGTCTTTAGGGGAGTTGAGGTGGAGGCTAGGGCTCTTGATGGTTTGTGGTGAATTTCGTGATCTTTGATTGTCTACTGATCCATGATGGTGTGGATGTAATCCAGCATCAACCACGAAATCAATCTATGCAAGGTTTGCTTGAGATATGTCTCTTTTCGTTCTTGCTTTCAATTTCGTGTTTTTAGGGCTCTCTTTGATCCGCGAGTTTGTGATTGATTCTTTCACGTGAATTAGCTTGCTGTGATATGTGTGAATTTATCTAGCATCATCTTGATCATCAATCTCTCACGAACAAGTTTTAGGATCAAGTTTTCGTTCTTGCCGGTTTTAGACCTTCATTAATCAATTGACAATTGCTCAAGATCGTTCCAAGAATTATCATAATATTCGATTGGAATAGGTCCTCAATAGCATAGAGAAGGTGTGTGCAAAGTTTCGTGAAGTTTGGAGTTGAGAATCAAAAGTTAGACCTAATTGCAACCGTCATCGGGCTGATTTTCTTTGTTTGGATCGGTTACGTAGATCGCCGTCCGACCGCCCGTCACCACCGTCCGACCGATTTCGGAGCGGTCCGACCGCCAGTATAACAGCGGTCCGACCGCCCGGCAATCGGTCCGACCGGTTCACTACAGAGATCAGACCGCCAGTACTTGTGTTGCTTTGATTCTTGCTGATTATTGTCGCATTGCTTAGGGTTTTTATTGGATTCAATACTAGTCTTCCATTTGTCTTGGTATATTGATCTTCATAGCTTTCTAATAGCTACCGGAGTGAAATTGTATTGAGTTCATAATTTGTGAAAAAGTGAGCGTGCTCTATTCACCCCCTCTAGTCGCCTTTACGGTCCAACAAGTGGTATCGAGCCAGTTAGTTCAATCTTGATCTTAACCTGGTCACTTTGAACTTTGGCGATGGATAAGTTTTCTACTAAACCGCATATCTTGATGGGCACGACTATGCTTATTGGAAGAATCGTATGCGCGTCTTTCTTGAGAGCGAGGACAAGCTATTTGGGATGTTGTTAGAGCCCATTGGTTATTCTGAAATTGCTACACACCTTCGTAATTCTTTTGGCTAACAACAATAAGGCTAAGAATCTTTTATATGGTGCACTTGGTAGACAAGAATATGATAGAATTTGCAACCTTTCAATCTGCATGAAATTTGGAACACTCTCGAAACATATCATGAGGGTTCGTCCCAAATCAAAAAGGTGCGTAAGCAGTTTACAAGCGTGAATACAATAAATTCGAGATGCGTCTGGAGAGAGCATCGATGATATTTTCGATCGCTTTAATAAAGTAATTAATCAAATGAAAATTTGTTGATATTGAATATTCCCAATCTGAAAATGCCACCCATCTCTTGGTGCAATCAACACCAAGGAGTGGGAGATGAAAGCTCTTGCTATAGAGGAAAATGTTGATCTTTCAAGTCTTACTTTAGAATTGCTTTATAGTAAACTCAAGACTCATGAAATTAAAAGAGTTGATCATCCCAAGAAAGATAATTTAGCTTTGGTAGCAGATCCTCTCAAAAGGCTTTTGATGACTCTTTTGAATCTTCTTACGGATTTTCATTTGCTTGTTTATCTGCTATTCATGAAGAGGAGCTTGAAAGTATTCTGAAACAGAGTTAGCTCTTCTACCCAAAAATTCACACGGGCCTACAATAATGTGAGAAACAAAAGAGAGGTGGTCCGGTGACATGCTATGAATGTGGTGAGCTCAATCATATCCGGAAAATTGCCCCAAGTGAAAGGTAAGAGCAATCATAAGGAAGGAAAGCCGACTTGGAAGAAGCCTCCTTTCAACAAATCAAGGTATGAGGCTAATAAGCTTGTGAAGGTCGCTCACCGGTCCTTGCCGCTTTTGAGGATCAATCCTTGAGCGATGTGGATACAGGGAGTGAGGAGGACAAGGAGGAGGAGATCCTCAAGGCAAAAAGAAAGGAAGGCCAAAGACTTCACGGCATGTGCTTCATGGTGACACATCGACAACATTGATGATGATGAGGTATCTTTTTCTTATGGTGAGCTTTCTGCTAAATATGATTCTATAGTTGAGCAATTGCTTAGTCAAGATGAAGCGCTAGAATTTGTTATGACAAAAAATAAGAAATTAGAGTCAAAGATTAACAAACTAAAAGTAGAGCTTAAAAATGCTAAGACTCTTGAACCTGATGAATGTTTATCTTGTCATGCTATGCACTCAGAAATTACTAAGTTACAAACTGCTCATAATATTTATGTACAACAACTTGAGAATGCTAGATCTGAACTAAATGAAATTAAAAGTGCTCCTTGTGAAAAATATTTAGAATCTAGTAAATTGATTGCTTTTGATGTATTTGATTCTAGCCCTTGCACTTCATGTTTAGAAAAAGAACGTGAAATCAAAAATATCTTAGAAGCTGCTAGAGTCAAATATGCCAATCTTAAGGACAATATTGAAAATACTACTTGTGCTTCTTGTTCCACTCTTAAGCTTGAAATTGCTTTGTATAAGGAGAAATCTATGGATAAAACTTGTGATGCTTGTGTTAACTTGAGAAAAGAAAATGCTTACCTTCATGATACGTTAGAGAAATTTTCTAAAGGTAAGAAACAATTAAACATGATTCTTGACAAGTCTAAAACTCCTTATAAGAAGCAAGGTTTAGGATTCAATTCTTTTCAAGATAATTCAAACCCAAAAGTCATTCAAGTCTTGGAAAAAGGTTTAATTGAATTCAAAACCCAACTTTGCAAAAACATCTTTTAAATCTGCGGTTTTGCCCAACCTTGTGTTAATTCAAATGGTGCTTCTTCTAGTGGTACCAAGTACCATTGCACTTATTGCAAAAAGGTGGACATTTGATTGAATTACATTGGCGTAGGTTGAAAATGATAGGAAAAATTTTGATAGAATTTCATTCATGCAACCTAGAGCTTCTATGAGACATGGTAACACTGAAAAGAATAAACACGGATTAGGATTTTCTCTCATGCAAATCATTATGTGTCTAGATATCCTAATTCTAAAGTTTATCGATGGCGGTCGATCATTGGTGGTCACCGATCGACCGTTTTGGTCGCCCGGTCGACCTTGACCAGCCGTCGAATCGCCCATGGACAGATTCAAGTCTCATTTTAATTTAAACATTGCTCATAACCGAATGTTAGATGAAATCAAGGATAGTACTTCGGTTTGTATACTCCTTGCGGGCGTGTGTCTCGATCTTGGATTCCTAAATCATGTTTATCTAACCCTAGTATTGAGACACATCGTTCTTTTGTTCCTTGATTTTTAGGATTATCGCGGAAAGGGAAGAACACGTGGTTCGTTGACTCGGATGTTCACGCCACATGACCGGAACTCAAAATGGTTCACCTCTTTCACGCGAGCAACGGTGATGACTTCATCACCTTTGGAGATGATACACAAGGCGAATTGAAGGAACAGGATCAATTAGGGTGAACAACAAATTCATTCTAAAGGATGTCGCTCTTGTGGACAAGCTTAGGTATAATCTCCTTTACATTTCCCGACTTCTTGATGATGGCTATGAGGTATTTTTAAGAAAAATGCTTGTCGTGTGCTTGATTCTCTTGGTGAGCTTGTGTTTGGAATCTCTAGAGTTGGTAGAATTTTTGGGTGATTTTTCGTAATCTCTTCTTGGATCTCTTAAATGTTTGCTTACATCTTCTTGATTTACGGCTTTGGCATCGACGTTTGGGGCACATTGGTTTTGATCATCGACACGTGTTAGCAACCTTGATCTCATGAGAGGTTTGCCCAAACTCAAAGTCGTCAAGGATCTTTGTATGTGCACCACTGTAGGCATGGCAAACAAGTTGCCGCCTCACACCCTTCTCGTGACTATGGTTATGGTAGCCGGACGGGGACGGTTGCTTCATATGGATCTTGTTGGTCTGCTAGAGTCCGTCGATCGGTGGAAAATGGTATATTCTTGTCATAGTCGATGATCTTTCTAGATATACTTGGGTGTTCTTTCTTACTTCAAAAGATGAAGCTTTTGGTTATTTTCATGACCTTGTTCTTCGTTTGGCTTCGAGCTTCTGGTGCTTTGAGAGCGATTCGCGATGATAATGGCACGGAGTTCAAAAATGCTTCTTTGCTTCTTTTTGTCTTGGCGTGGTATTGAGCATCAGTTCTCCTCTCCACACGTTCCTCAACAAATTGGCGTGGTGGAAAGGAAGAATAGGACCTTAGTCGAAATGGCTAGGGCGATGCTAGACGAGTATAACACACCGAGGAGATTTTGGGCGAAGCTATTGCTCTCGCTTGCCATATTGCAAATCGTGTCTTTTGAGACCTTCTTTAGGCAAGACTCCTTATGAGCTTCGTTTTGGTAGAAAACCCTGCTTTCGCATTTTCGAGTTTTGGATCAAAATGTTTTATCCTTAAGACAGCAACTTAGATAAATTTGAATCAAGAACTTTTGATGGGGTATTTCGGGTTATCCCGCTCATTCGAGGGTTTTCGAGTTTTAATCTGAGACTAACATTATTCAGAGACTTGTAATGTCACTTTTGATGAGACTAGCCACAGAGCTAGATCAATTGCTCTGAGATGATTTACAGTGACAGAGAGCATTTTTGTGGAGGAAGATGAGGACGGCTAATGTCATTCCCTCATCTGCTGCTGAGGCGCCCATATTGATACAAGAACACACTCGTCTACTTCACCTTGATTGAGGCTCTGCACGCATCATCATCATCAGATACTGCGGAGGTCGAAGAAACGACATCTCACCCGGCGCTCCACTTCGCATTCAGAGACGGCATCCTCCGAGCAGATAATAGGTAATCTACATGAGCGAGTCACTCGCTCGGTATAATGATCCAAATCTCTACTCTCATTCGGCTTTTGTTGCTTCTTTTGAACCCCGCGATATATCACATGCTTTATCGATTCTAGTGGGTAAATGCCATGCATGAGGAGTTAGAGAATTTTGAAAGAAACAAAGTTTGAAACCTAGTAGAATCTCCTAGTGGTCATAATGTTATAGGAACCCGTTGGGTGTTTAAGAATAAACAAGGTGAGGATGGTTACGTGGTTAGAAATAAAGCCGAGTTGGTAGCTCGGGTTTTGACCAAGTTGAGGGGTTAGATTTTGATGAGACATTTGCTCTGTTGCTAGACTAGAAGCCATTCGCATTCTCGCTTGCATTTCTTTGCATCAAAAGGTTTTAAATTATATCGGATGGATGTTAAAAGTGCCTTTTAAATGGTTTCATAGATGAGGAAGTGTATGTTAAGCAACCCCACGGTTTTGAGGATCCTAAATATCCAAATCGTGTTTTCAAGCTATCTAAAGCATTATATGGTCTTAAACAAGCCCCTAGAGCACAGTATGATAGACTTAAGACCTTCTTGCTTAAAAATAATTTTGAGATGGGTAAAGTGGATAAAACTCTATTTATTCTTAGGCGTGACAATGACTTCTGCTTGCTCAAATTTACGTGGATGATATTATTTTGGTGGTTCCTCTAATGCTCTTGTTTCGACTTTTACGACACTATGTCCGAGGAATTTGAGATGAGTATGATGGGAGAGCTTAATTACTTTTGGGACTTCAAATCAAGCAATGCAAGGAAGGAACTTTCATCCATCGACGAAGTACACTAAAGATCTACTCAAGCGCTTCAACATGGGTGATTGCAAGCCAATTTCCACTCCCATGGCAACTTCGATCGCTTTGGATCCGGATGAGGAAGGAGAAGTCGTGGATCAACGCGAGTACCGCATGACATGATCGGCTCCTTCACGTATTTGACGACCTCGAGACCGGACATTCACTTCACGGTATGCCTTTGTGCAAGATTTGAGCGTCTCAGAGAACTTCCCATCGCCAAGCCGTTAAGCGCATATTCGGTATTTACACTCTACCCTCTTATATGGCATTTGGTATTCTGCTCTTGACTTTGTCCATTAGAGGTTTTGATTCGATTTTGCGGTCATCG
The DNA here is from genome assembly GCA_036346395.1 of Hsuehochloa calcarea. Taxonomy (NCBI): domain Eukaryota; kingdom Viridiplantae; phylum Streptophyta; class Magnoliopsida; order Poales; family Poaceae; genus Hsuehochloa; species Hsuehochloa calcarea. The sequence continues at coordinate 35,476,350 of CM070611.1, forward strand.
GTTAGATAGGAAGAGTACCTCGAGCACCTGTCACTTACTAGGCACTTCTCTTGTATCTTGGTCTTCTAGGAAGCGGTCTTACATTGCACAATCCATCTTTTGAAGCGGAGTATGTAGTCTGCTGCTAGTTCTTTGTAGCTTGATTTTGTGGATGACGTCCACTTTGAAAGATTATGGGTTAAACTTTGCTAGTGTTCCTCTTTTATGTGATAACACTTCTCTATTTAATATTCTAAAAACCCGATTGCAACATTCTAGGACTAAGCACATAGACATTCGCTTTCACTTCCTTAAAGATCATGTTGAAAAAGGTGATATTGTAATGCACTTCGAGAGTCCAAGCTCAATTGGCGATATTCTTACCAAGCCTTTAGATCAAACAGTTTTCCTCCCTAAGAAGCGAGTTAGGGGTAATTTATCCTTATGGGTTGGTTTGAGGGGGACTTTGATCTTTTTCTTATCTTTTCTTGTTCTTTTGATCTTTCCTTGTTCTTTTTCTGAACTTAGTGATCTTTTCGAACTTTTTAGGTTTTTAGGCTTTTTAATTGCATCTTATTGTGTCATATTGCATTCATATGAAAAATACAACAAGTGGTTACAACAAGTGGTATGAAAAATCCAAAAGATGCATTGTAATATAAGATTTTACGCTTATCTTTTAAAATTGATGAAGCTTTGCCTATTACCCTTTGGAGCTGTTGTATTTCAATTCTTGCTCAATGTCATGTCTAGTTCTTTGACTTGCTAGAATTATCATGCTTTTACATGTGTAGCTAAGTCTTTGCTATATGAGCTAGAATCTTTTAAACAACTCAAACTAAGAAATTGCAATTTGTGGATGTTTTAGCGAGTTGCGCAATTAGTGCTCCTCTTGTGACATTGGCCTGTCGAATTGCTTTGTTAGCTCTTTGATCTAAAATTGACCATTACTTGAGCTTTTGTGTTCTTGAGATTCTAAAACGCTCTGTGAAAAATGAAAATCAAGATTGTCTTATGCTTAAATTGTGCCAAACTATTCTTTCGAGGCGCTTGTCAAATGACATGAACTTGGAGATAGTTTGATGAACCGAACGATCTCATGGGGACTGCTTGTCGAAATGACATGAACCTCAAGATTTGTCGCCTGGTAGAAGCTTAGAAAGAGTTTGTGGATGGCTCCTAGTCCGGGATCTTCTTTACTAAGATATACCTTTAATCAACTTTTGGTGAAGCTTAGGATGAGTTTGTGGATGGCTCCTAGTCCGGGATCTTGTCACTAAGTTAGATCATTAGTCAACTTCAATATTCAATGCAAAAAAAAAATATTGACAAATGGGCGTTTACAAAATATTGAGCAAAATGATTCAATACGGGACTTGATTGACTCTTAATGTGGTCTTTGTTAGATTTTTGATCTCACTTTGACATTTTGACATGGCCAATTTCACTTTAGGATCCTGTTGATGAACTTCTTTGAATTTGAGCGTTGCTTAAATTGATCAAATCTCTTGCTTTACTTTTGAGCCTTTGTGCTTAGCTTTGATATATATGTCTTACCATGATCTTGCTAAGCGTTGTCGGGCTTGATATCTTTGTTTGTGCAATATTAGAGATACTAGCTTGTTCTTTTGGGTAATCTCCAAAGCTTCTTGTAATTAAAAATTGAAAAATACAAAAATTGAAGCCACTCCTTTGCATTTCATGCATATTCCTTTATTCTATACTTATTATCTCTGGATGAGAGGAAGGTGTGATTCCTTGATGAATCCATTGTCAAAGGGGGAGAAGATGTGTTAAATGAGAAGAGAAGATGTGTTAATGAGAATATATCTCTTTGCTGGGGGAGAAGTTTGTACAAAGGGGAGAAACTGAATTTTTGAAATTTGAGGATCATAGTTAGGGGGAGTTCTTGAGTTGCATTCTTATTGTCTTATTGAATATTCTGAACGTGAATTGCATTCTTTTATACTGACAATGATCATAGGTCAATTGAACAATTGTTCTTTCATATGGACCTTATGTGAGAATTTTGACCCTTTTCTGGAAATTAAAGTTTTTATGCTTTCTTTTGCCTTATCTCACATGCCCATACTATTCTGATGCCAGCTTGGTCATTTTCATTGCTTTTTCTTGCCTATGGACCAAGTTGTGCCTTTGTGCGAAAACTGCGAGTAAACTCGTTTTCAAACCTCTTACTTACATTTTCTGGATAATTGCCAATGTGTTCATCAAGGGGGAGATTGTGGATTTCATGGGGATATGTTCCAGATCCTAGGATGATGTGACAATTGGCAATGGCGTTTATGGTTTGTAGTTTCACGTGTTTTCGACAAAGCTACTGTAGTATTACGGGCGGTCCGACCGGTCCTTGCACGGCGATCCGACGGTCCCAAATCGGTCGGACCAGCCATATGGGGCGGTCGGACCGTGATGACCAAAGTGGTCAAAATAATTTGGGCCAAAAATAGGTGTTGTAGGCAAGTGAGGGATCCCAATGCACTTGGTCTCATAATTTTGGAGTCTCGATAAGAAGTTCTATTCGTTTTAATTTTCGAAGGTTTGAATTTGGAAGCTTGAATTTGGCTAAGTCCCAAGGCGGTCCGACCGCTCACGAGGCGGTCCGACCGGCCAAGGGCGGTCCGACCGCTCACTGGGCGGTCAGACCGGTTTCTACTTGATCATCGGCCAACTTGGTGGCGATGCTGTTTTGTTAGGTCAAGTACATGGTTTCCATGGCATATGATTTGCATGATGCATGTTTTGACTAACATGGGTCAAGTTGTGAAGAACTTGTTCCCGAATCGTGTTTTCTTATGCGTGGTTGTGCGGTAGCTTGGTGGTCAACGACGGTCAGCGGCGAGGAGAATCGGGACTAGACTTGAAGAGTTGAGGTCGAGCGATCGGCGATGCGGGTGAGTCAACGACTCAAGCGTGACACAAGATGGACAAGGGTGACCTATTGGCGAATCCATGGCGCATGGTGAAGCGGTTTAGGTCAAAAGGTTAAAGGCGGCGCCGCGGCGTGCGTGTGTGACCCGTTTGTTAGTGGGCCTTAACGGAGCCCAAGAGAGTCAAACCCTAAGAGTTTTAGGCCTCCACTATAAATAGGAGGAGATGGTGGCTGCACCTCTCTCTCTCTTTTTATGTTTCAAAACCCTAATTGTCTTTAGGGGAGTTGAGGTGGAGGCTAGGGCTCTTGATGGTTTGTGGTGAATTTCGTGATCTTTGATTGTCTACTGATCCATGATGGTGTGGATATAATTCAGCATCAACCACGAAATCAATCTATGCAAGGTTTGCTTGAGATATGTCTCTTTTCGTTCTTGCTTTCAATTTCGTGTTTTTAGGGCTCTCTTTGATCCGCGAGTTTGTGATTGATTCTTTCACGTGAATTAGCTTGCTGTGATATGTGTGAATCTATCTAGCATCATCTTGATCATCAATCTCTCACGAACAAGTTTTAGGATCAAGTTTTCTTTCTTGCCCGGTTTTAGACCTTCTGTTAATCAATTGACAATTGCTCAAGATCGTTCCAAGAATTATCATAATATTCAATTGGAATAGGTCCTCAATAGCATAGAGAAGGTGTGTGCAAAGTTTCGTGAAGTTTGGAGTTGAGAATCAAAAGTTAGACCTAATTGCAACCGTCATCGGGCTGATTTTCTTGCTTGGATCGGTTCGTAGATGCCGGTCCGACCGCCCGTCACCACCGGTCCGACCGATTCGGGCGCGTCCGACCGCCAAGATATAACAATGATCCGACCGCCCGCAATCGGTCCGACCGGTTCCTCTGAGGGTCGACCGCCGATGCTTGTGTTGCTTTGATTCTTGCGATTATTGTCGCATTGCTTAGGGGTTTTATTGGATTCAATACTAGTCTTCATTTGTCTTGGTATATTGATCTTCATAGCTTTCTAATAGCTCTTGAGTGAAATTGTATTGAGTTCATAATTTGTGAAAAAGTGAGCGTGCTCCTATTCACCCCCCCTCTAGTCGCCTTTACGGTCCAACAAGTGGTATCAGAGCCCGGTTAGTTCAATCTTGATCTTAACCGGTCACTGAACTTTGTCCGAACCTCACAACACCATGCTCATCCTCAGAGAAGCACTTAGCAGTTCCGTTCTTGACCTTCTCCTTGATGTTGTTCACTCTAACATCCGATTGTTGAGCGATCTTAATCCGATCCACCAAGGTTGGTTGCACCACCAAGGCAGCGAGGGAACCATGCTCAAGCAAACCTAAGTTGAGACGTTGGAACTCTTGCAGAAGAGTGGGCTGAAGCTCCTTGAGCAACAAGGCATTGCAACGCGCTTTGCAACTGAGCGCATCGGCAACGACATTAGCCTTGTCCGGATGGTAGTGAATACCCATGTCATAGTCTTTGATTAACTCCAACCATTTCTTTTGCCCGAGGTTCAGATCTGGCTGGGTGAACAAATACTTTAGGCTTTGGTGATCCGAATACACTTCGCAACGATTACCGATTAGGTAATGTCGCCAAATCTTAAGTGCATGAATCACAACAGCCAATTCCAAGTCATGAGTAGGATAGTTGAGTTCATGAGGTCTCAATTGCCTTGATGCATAGGCCACTACCTTGCCTTCTTGCATAAGGACACAACCGAGTCCTCGACGAGAAGCATCGCAAAAGATATCGAAGCTTCGCTGAATATCGGGAACAACGAGAACGAGAGCAGTGGTCAAATGCTTCTTGAGTACTTGGAAGCTTTCCTCGCAAGCATCGGACCACAAGAACTTTTTGTCCTTCTTGAGCAACTCCGTCATCGGCTTAGCGATCTTGGAGAAGTTCTCGATAAAGCGACGATAATATTCCGCTAAACCAAGAAAACTCCGCACTTCGGTCACCGAAGTAGGCTGACTCCATGAAAAAACATCGCTGACCTTGCTAGGGTCAACGGCTACGCCTCCTGCTGAAAGAACATGACCCAAGAAGGCCACTTCCTTCAGCGAATCGCACTTGCTTGAACTTAGCATCTGTTGGTGCCTGAAGCTTGCCTAACACAAGCTTCAGATGCTCATCATGTTCCTCATCATCCTTAGAGTAGATAAGAATATCGTCGATGAAGACCACGAAAAACTTATCCAAATACTCCATGAATACCGAATTCATGAGGTTCATGAACAAGGCAGGAGCATTGGTTAAGCCAAATGACATGACGGTGTACTCATACAAGCCGTAGCGAGTAGAGAAAGCCGTCTTTAGAATATACTCAGGTCGTATCCGAACTTGATGATATCCCACTCTCAAATCAATCTTGGAGAATACTCGAGCTCTAGTTAATTGATCAAAGAGATCATCAATGCGGGGCAATGGATACTTGTTCTTTACCGTTACCTCATTAAGCGGACGGTAATCCACGCACATGCGTAAAGTATTGTCCTTCTTCTTTACGAAGATTGCAGGACAACCCCATGGAGATGAGCTAGAGCCGATGAAGCCTTTCTCTCGAAGCTCACCAAGTTGCTTCTTCAACTCAACCAACTCGTTCGGTGGCATCCGATAAGGCCTCTTTGAAATTGGGGCGGTACCGGGAACCAACTCAATGACAAACTCGAGGTCTCGAACTGGTGGCATCCCTGAAAGATCTTCAGGAAAGACATCAATAAAGTCACACACCGTCGGGACTTCACTAATATCTAGAGCGGGCTTCGCTTCAAGCGTGAAGAGATGCGGACCTTGCGGCCGGTCTGAAAAGCGAACACCTTTCATGGAAAGACTAGATAGAGAGACACACTTCTTGGCGCAATAGATTTGCCCCTTGTGCTGAGACAACCAATCTATGCCCAGAATTACATCTAGACTTGCTGAATGGAGGAGGATAAGATTTGCTAAAAATCCTACCCCTTCAATCTCAATTGGGACATCCCTACACTCAGATTCAGCTCTCAACTCCGAACCCGGAGAGCGAATGAGCAATGGGACCAACAATGGAGTAAACAGGAGCTCACTAATAGCAGCAAAAGATTTAGAAACAAAGGAATGAGATGCTCCTGAATCAAACAAAACAGTAGCAGAATGGGAGTTAAAAGAAAGTGTACCCAGCACGACGTCGGGTGCCTCCTGTGCCTCCTCCGCTGAGATGAGGTTGACGCGACCACTACCCACACGTTGGGTAGCAGGGACTATCTTCAGGTCCTGAGAAGAACCACCTCCTTGCCCATTTCCTCCATTAGGACGAGGGGCTGCTCCGGTCTTCTCAGGGCATTGGTTCGCATAATGCCCCTTCTGGTTGCAGGCGAAGCAAGTGACTCCGGCAGCCGGGTTGCGGGGGCCACCATGCTGACTCGCAGGTGCACGTGATTCGGAGGCGATGCGATGGGCCGAAGTGGTGCCGCGGCCTCGAGTCTTGAAACCTGCGGACGCGACCCGTGAGACTGAATGAAGCGGGGATAGCTGGCCCTAGAGGACTTGTGCGCCTCCACTTACGCTTGCGGGAATCCTGGCGCTCTCCACGAGTGCTTTCGGCGGCGATGGCCTTGTCCACCAAGGTCTGAAAATCCGGGAAGTCGACGATAGACAGCTTGTCCTGCAGCTCCTCGGACAACCCATCCTTGAATTTCTCTTGTTTGGCCTCATCAGTGGCCACCTCTTCCGGTGCATAACGAGCCAAATGGTTGAACTCGTAGAGATACTCAAATGGCGAAAGCGCCCTTGTTTGGCGACAAGAACTCCTTCTTGACCAAATTAAACGGAAGGAATATGACTCCGACGAAGCGATCTTGAACTCCTCCTGGTGGCGGTGTGGCGTCGAGTGCATGGCGAAAGCTCTCCCACCAAGACAAAGCTGCACCCTCCAGCTGGTGCGATGCAAATAGCGCCTTCTCGTGCTCCTGGCACTGCGCTATGCGAAGCTTTGCTCAACCAGACGAAGCCAATCGTTTGCATCAAACGGGTCTTCAGACCTGGAGAGAGTGGGGGGCTAGGTGCGAAGAAACTCCGCGAGTCCCCCACGCGGCTGGTGTCCACTCCCTTGCCCGGATCCTGAAGCACCGGTAAGGGCGGAGGTGTTGCGCGTGATGACGTCTAGGAGAACCCTCCTGTCTTCTGCCCGGTTACGCTCAATCTGAAGGAGGACCTCGGCCATGGTCGGAGGAGGAGGAAGTTCCTCGTCCGGACCAGCTGACTGGCCTTGGCTGCTACGAGTGCGTCCGGCCATCCTGTTAGAAGAAACTTTGGTTAAAAACTAGACCCGAAAAACAAAGCCGAAAGAAGCAAAAAGCTAGCGACTAGGGGAATGGAATATCACCCTAATCGAAAGCCAAAACAACAAGTATATAAACTTTAAGAAGGCTTATAAAAAGACCCTAAAAACAGCAAGAAATCACCAAACCAAAGCTCAACTTCCCAATGCAACTAATCCATATTGTATGAATGAGTAATTGATTGAGAAGATAAAAATCAGCATATAACATAAGATCTAATGCCACTAAAGAGCAAGGTTAAATCAGCGAAATTAGTGTTAGATATATAGCTAACTAGTATCATATCTTACCCTTATATTCCCACAAGTTTTAGTTGATTAACCTCTCATTTTCTACCCAATTTAGAACCTTTGAGCTTGCTGTCCGGAAATTGAAAGATCGTTGTCCAGGTTTTGCATCCAAGCTCCTAGTCGAAATTATCCATTCCAGAAACTTCAAAACCTTGTAGAGGGCAGCCAACACTTCAATTTGTCAAACTCATTAGTTCCCAAAACCCAATTAAATGATAACAACTATCTTTGAAGAAAGAAGAGGTAAACAATTTTTAAAACTCAAATTAGAGTAAGATAATAGGAGAAAGCTAAGATAGGTAAGGAGTAAAATATGAGAATTCCTTTGGTGGGACTAAAACTTCCACTTCACGTATGAATGTTATAGATGTTTTTCTTGCTTATTCTTATGTTAACTCGTGGGTATTTGATACCGGATCGGTTGCTCATATTTGCAATTCGATTCAGAGTCTAACAAGGAGTAGGAAATTAACAAGGGGTGAGATGGATCTTCGCGTCGGGAATAAAGAAAGAGTTGTTGCTTAGCCGTCGGGACTTTGTCTTTACTTTTGCTTTCAGGATTTATTATGGAACTAAATAATTGTTATTACGTTCCAGCCATAAGTAGAAATATCATCTCCGCATCATGTTCGATGGCAGAGTGTTATAAGTTCATTATAGAGAACAATGATTGTTCTATATTTTTGAATGAAATGCTTTATGGCTATGCTCCCGTTTTGAACGGGTTGTTTATTTTGAATCTTGATGATGCACCCATCTATAATGTTAATGCGAAGAGACTTTAGCCTAATGATTTGAATTCCACTTTTATTTGGCATTGTCGTTTGGGTCAGATCAGTGAGAAACGCATGAAAAGGCTCAATAGTAATGGAATTCTAAACTCATGTGATTTGGAATCATTTGAAACATGCGAATCTTGCGTGATCGGGAAGATGACCAAAACACCTTTCACTGGTCGGAATGAAAGGGCTTCCGACTTGTTGACACTCATACATACTGATATGTGTGGACTAATGAGCACGACAACTAGAGGTGGTTTTTAGTACTTTATTACTTTCACCGATGACTTTAGTAGATATGGATATATTTATTTAATGAAGCACAAGTCGGAATCCTTTGAAAAGTTCAAGGAGTTCCAGAATGAGGTACAGAATCAACTAGGCAAGACAATCAAGTCCTTACGATCTGATCATGGAGGAGAATTTTTGAGCCATGAGTTTGGTGATCATTTGAAACAATGTGGAATTGTTCCATAGCTTACACCATCGGGTACTCCACAGTGGAATGGAGTGTTCGAGTGGCGTAATCGGACCTTGTTGGACATGGTTCGGTCAATGATGAGCCAATCGGATCTGCCATTGTATTTTTGGGGTTACGCTCTAGAAACTGCCGCTTTCACTTTGAACAGGGTACCATCTAAATCAGTATATAAGACACCATATGAGATATGGACTGGGAAGAGTTCTAGTTTGTCTTTTCTAAAGGTTTGGGGTTGTGATGTCTATGTTAAACGTTTGACGTCTGACAAACTCACACCCAAGTCCGATAAATGCTTCTTCATATGATATCCTAGGGAAACGAAATGATATTATTTCTAAAATCAAGAGGAGGGAAAAGTGTTTGTTGCCCGAAATGGTGTCTTTTTGAAGAAAGTTTCTTTAAAAAGGAGTCGGTAGGATAAAGATGCAACTCAAAGAAGTTTGGGAACCATCTGAAAGTGTTTCAACTCCTACTGAACCTCTACAGGATGAACAAAGTGTTGTTGAATCTGTAGGTGAGACATCAGCCCCACGTAGATCTAAAAGGCCACGTCAATTGCCTGTAAGGTATGGGCATGACGTATTATTGTTGAATAATGGTGAGCCTAACACTTATAAGGAAACGATGATGGACCCAGACTCTAAGTAATGGTTTGGAGCCATGAAATCCGAGATAGACTCCATGAGTGTCAATCAGTTTTGGAACCTGGTCGAGCCTCTTGATGGTGTTAGAACCATTGAGTGCAAATGGATCTATAAGAAAAAGATTGATATGGATGGAAATTTTCTCATTCATAAGGCTCGACTTGTCGCAAAGGGGTTTCGACATGTTCAAGGAGTTAACTACGATGAGACTTTCTCACCTGTAGCGATGCTTAAATATATTCGGATCATTCTAGCTATTGCTGCATATTTCGATTATGAGATATGTCAGATGGATGTCAAAACGGCTTTCCTTAATGCAAACCTAAGCGAGGATGTGTTCATGACACAGCCTAAAGGTTTTGTCGATCCAAAGAATGCTAGTAAAGTGTGCAAACTTTAAAAATCTATTTATGGGTTAAAGCAAGCATCTCAGAGTTGTAATATGATTTTTGATGAGGAAGTCAAAAGGTTTGGTTTCGTCAAAAACAAAGAAGAATCTTGTGTTTACATGAAGGTTAGTGGGAGTGCACTTGTAATCCTAATCTTATATGTGGATGACATATTATTGATTAGGAATGACATTCCTATACTGGAATCCGTTAAGGTATTATTGAAAAATAGTTTTTCTATGAAAGAACTAGGAGAGGCAGCATATATCTTGGGAATAAAGATCTATAGTGATAGATCAAGAAGGCTAATTGGATTAAGCCAAAGTACTTACATTGACAAGGTGTTGAATAGGTTCAACATGCATGATGCCAAGAAAGGGTTCTTGCCGATGTCACATGGCATAAATCTTAGCAAGAATCAGTGTCCTTCGACCACTGATGAGCGAGACCGTATGAATAGTTTTTCATATGCTTCGGCCATTGGATCTATTATGTATGCCATGGTTTGTACCCGACCAAATGTATCGTATGCTTAAGTGTTACGAGCAGATACCAGGCTGATCCTGGTGAAGGTCACTGGACAGCAGTGAAAAACATTCTTAAGTACTTCAGAAGGACTAAGGATGTGTTCCTAGTTTATGGCGGTGAAGAAGAGCTCGTTGTAAAGGGTTACACCGATGCAAGCTTCCAAACCGACAAAGATGATTATCGTTCGCAATTTGGTTTTGTATTCATTTTGAATGGAGTAGTGAGTTTGAAAAGTTCTAAGCAAGAAACGGATGCTGATTCTACGACGGAGGTCGAGTACATTGCAGCTTCTAAAGCTGCGAAAGAAGGTGTTTGGATAAGGAATTTACTTACTGAGTTGGGTGTAGTTCCGAGTGCCTTGTGCCCATTGGATCTCTATTATGACAATAATGGAGCCATTGCGCAGGCTAAGGAGCCAAGATCCCATCAGAAGTCCAAACACATACTCAGGTGTTATCATCTTCTTCGTGAACTGGTCGTTTGAGGAGATGTTAAGATATGCAAAGTTCATACGGATTCAAATGTTGCAGATCCGTTGACTAAACCTCTCCCACAGCCAAAGCATGAGGCGCACACAAGAGCTATCGGTATTAGATACTTAAATTATTGACTCTAGTGCAAGTGGGAGACTGTTGGAAATATGCCCTAGAGGCAATCATAGAGATGATTATATTTCATTATGTTCATGTTTTTGTTAATATGTTATCATGTTCTTTGAATGAATCATTTGTTACTATTCGTTTCTGGTAAGTGTTTAAATTTGATAAAATCCAGTCGCGTTTTCTTTCTGGTTATCGATGCGTAAATTCGAGGTCGAATCCTGTTAAGGGGGGTAGAATGTAATATCTCGGAATCGAATCGGGTGAATTGAAAAGAAGCCAGGGATGAAAAGGCAATTAAAGACTTAGAATTTCCTGTTGAGAGGGGGTTTTCTGCCTTTCTTCGCCAACCTGGGCCGCGACCCAAAAGGCCTAAGAGGGAAGGGGGACGCCTCCCCCCAACCCTAGCCGCCACTCCTCCTTCCCCCACCTCTAAGCCGCCGGCTCTCCCCCCAAATTGGCGCCTCCCCTGCTGCTTCCCCTCCCTGGTGGTGGTGCTCCTCCCCCGACGTCGAGCGCTCCTGCCGATCCCTCCCGCGGTCGCCTCCAGCGGTGGTTGTCGCGTATAGTGGCCGACCAAGAAGGAGGAAGAGAGGAGAAGGGGAATCGTCGTCACCAAGATCTTGTTCATCGCTCCCTGGGATCATCAAGGGTAACAATCGTCATTCTTGGTCGTGTGTCAAATTGGTAGACACAAAATCGATTAAATTGGGTTGAATTGAAGTCTGTCGTTAATAGATCTATTCTGTCTAGTAGGTTGCGTGGTTAGTTTTGGGTCCTTAGAGGCCGAATATGATATTTTCGTCTGCTAGAGTTTTGTAGCCTCGGTTTTTATCTTTCCGTAGCCGCCTAGATCACGAGATTCCGTCTTACGGTTCAAGAGTTATGATTTATTCTTTGCGCGCTGTTCTGTCTGTCTGACGAGAAGGAACTGTCTATTTGTTCCTCAATTTTTACCTGGTTAATTTAAGATTCAGGACTCCCACCCAACTAGGTTATTGTAGCATTTTTAATAATATTTACAGATTGATAAAGAACGACTCCATTGGATCTGTAGAGTGAAAGTTATGACATGTTCTTTGCTACTGATTTGTTGTGTGGACAGATGTCTGTCATTCATTTTCAACTGCTGGTTAGCCGAAGGTTTTGATAGATTTAGTGAATCTTGTAAACTAGAGTTTCGTAGTCTGGTTCGTTAAGTTTCATTGGGCACTTGTTTCACGTCATTCCGAGTTATAGATCTTTAATTATGATTTTTCTCGTACTGATTCCCAGTAGGGTTATCAGGTGGCTGAATAGTGAAATTGTCAGTTGAATCCGTTGATTGTGTTGGACAGTTAGAGGGTTATGGTAGGGCACCTGTAGCTACATCATACCATGTTATCCTTATCCCGAATACATATTTGTGTAGGCGGTGAGGCGGTAATGCTAGACTTGCTAGTCATATTCATATGCCAGGTATTATTCTTCATTTTCATGTGATAAAAGTGCATTTCATGTCATCCATTCTATTCATGCAATGTTTTCGTTTTGACCACAGAAGTAGAAAACGTAAGACCCATCAATTCCAGTATGGGCATGTAAGACCCACCACTCCAACGTGGGCAATCTTGGACACCCGTACGAAACGTTCTTCATACGGTATTTGGGTCACCGGACTTTGTTAAGTACGGGCTTAAGTGAATACCGATGGGTGTATCACTCACTATACCGGTATAAGCTGATGAACAGTCCATTCTTTCAATGCATACCTTCATTCCATTCATTCATGTAGATGTTTGAGAATTGTACATACTTCGGTTATGGTTGACTTGTCTACTTCTTTTGAAATATTATGTATTGTACTTGCTAAGTCTTTGGCTCATCCTTGCTTTGTTGTTTAATTTAGGTAAATGATGAGGAAGATAAGTCTTGGGAGGGAGTAGTCCAGCACGCTGCACACCACTTATCTTAAATCAGAATTCAGTGATATTTCTGTTTCATGACAACTATTTGATAATCGTTGAATTGTAATAAACCAACTTGGTTATGGTTGCCTTACTCTCATGTTTTAAAAGTTTTCCCACATTCATTTGGAATTGTTATTTATCGTTAGTTTCATATAAATTATTGTTATATAATCAATGCTATTTGTGTAATTCTGCCGGTTCCCAGTGTTTTGATTTAGTTTGTGTGACATCTTGGCTTCCGAATAGGCAGGGTGTTACAGTATGCAAATCTTATTCATGCAAGGCTTAAATAAGGATGGTTTTATGGTTAATTTGCATAAATGCGATATTGATAGTAAATACAATAAGTAGATTGTAAAGCACAGTTTAAAAGATTAATACATAATTCACTTCCCAACCATTCCAACCAATCCATTCCATCGAACCATTCCCACATTTTGAAAACTCTACCCTTTGCATGAAATCACCAGGCATGTCCATAATCGGGGACACGGCTATTCGAATAGATTTTTGACACTCTATAGAGGTTGTATAGCTTTACCCACAAGAGATAAATCACTTGTAATGTCCGTCTAACACACTTTCGAAGGTGTGTGACTAAGTGATTATCACATGGCCTTTACAAAGTTCCATTTTGACTCAGTTCTGCTCGCTAAAGTTTCGCCTTCCCAGCCCCCTCTTGCGCTATTTATTAATCCAAATAGAACCGACACAAAACTTTCCTAATTAGTTGTCCAGGTCCATCCCATACTAGACTTGTGGTTGCATGGTATGGCCCAGATCAGTGGCTTACAAAGTTAGGTCCTTAGTCGGCTGCTCAGGCGATACTTTTATATCCCAATGTGCTTCCCGCACCCCGTTTACTGCATGATCACCCGCCCTGAGCATAAATTATTTTTGATTCATCCCGACCGAATGGCAACCCTTGCCATGATACATCTTTTAATAATAGTGACCTCACTCCACAATTCTATAATTTCGTTAGTCAAGTTCATTCATTATTTGAGCATATGATCGTGAGTCCTGCGGGTAACTAAAGCATAACTAAGCAATATATGCGCCCATGTTGGTAATACAAATTTACCCAACTAATAATTAACCACCCTAAGGTGTCCAAGTATTTATGTCATTCAAGGGGACATTTCATTCTCAATTTATCAAGGAGCCATAATGGCAATTCGGTAATTAACTACTCTCAAAATTATTTTTATAAAACTAGCCATGCATGTTAATTTAAAACAATATACTTTTGCAAAATGGGTACATCGGGACTTTCGGACTGGTCCGAACGTTCACACGCACATGAGCCGTTGATCTTGGATCCAACCGGCCACGCGGACTTGAATCGGGACCGTTGATCTTGGATCCAACGGTCCACTGATCAAGGTGTGCGATTAATTCAAACTTTCGCGCGATCCTGGGCCGTATATCTAAGGATCGACGGTCCACATCGACTCACGTTCAAACGTTTGTCCCTGTTTTCATCCGACAAAACGACGGGGAAGAAATGGTCGTCGCGGGCGACTCTGGCTGCGACGGTGTGAGCAAAAGCCCAAAATGGGTTCCTAATAACCTTGCGCACCCAATGGTACCAGTGGTTTTGGCTGCGGCGGTCTAGAACGCCGCCAAGCCGGAGATGACCGAGGTGACCGAAAGTGACCGAAAACGAAAAACGCATTTGAGCTCAGCTGCGGTCCAAGGAAGCGGGTGCCAAGCAACTAGGGACTAATAAGAAGTTACCTGAGCCCAGAGAAAGCACAGAGAAGGGTCGAATCTGCGCTGGTGAAGAGAAATGCGGATTTCGGCCGAAAATGGGGAAATCCGAATTCAGTCCAACCCTGAACGAAAAGAACCAAATTGAGTGAGGGTTAAGCTTCAGAGAGTACAGGTGGGGCTGAGGGAGCAAAATTGGAAGGAGAAAGCCCCTGCTGTACCGCCTTCACCGGAGCTCAAAACTCAATAATGGCGGTCGTATGGATTTCGAGGGGTTGCAGCTCAAACAAGCTCGTGAGTGCTATCTGGAGTTGCGGAAGTGCTAAAGGAAGCCAAGAGTGAAACAATGGAGCTTAAATAGAGCAATAGCAGAGAGCAACGGCGATATTTTCTCTTCGGTGCAACACTGCCATTCGAGCGCTTGAGAGCGATGGGAGCAGTTGAATCATGGACTTCTGAGGGAGGAGCACGACGGGCATTTAATGCGCGCAGAGATATCCGTTTAAAGGTGACCACAGAGATGACTCCACGCTGCGCATTTCTCCTTTGCTCACGCCATTGATGGACTCAGACGCGCGCTCCGACCTGAGGAAGGAGACGACGTTTCCACCGTCGGATTGAAATCGAACGGTTCAATTAGAACGGGGTGATTATAACGATTCGATCGTTCGCTTAATCCTGGGCCGTTGATTTGGATCCTACGGTTCACGTTGCGCGAGGCGTTCGGACAGTCCGAACGTTCACGCGATCGTGGGCCTTTGATTTAGATTCCAACGGTTCAAATGGATCGGCGCGCTCGGATGGTCTGAGCGTTCCTGCGATCGTGGGCCGTTCGATGCCAACCCAACGACTCACAACGCTCACGTCCAAACGACCGAGACGGTGCGTTTAGTTGATCGAACCCAGTCTAGTGGCTCGAGCCCGAGTCTGATTCGAACCCAATGAACAGTGAAAACCAGTTAGGGTTTGAATTTAAATAGCTGATTTTTGAGGAATTATTTAAGGTAGCAAACAAGCTCCAAAAATCATGAAATTTTAACTGGAGCTGGCTAACTGTATGAGGAACCTCTCATAAAATTTGTAGAGATTTTCATGCACTGCATTTTTCTCCAGAATTTTCAGAAGTTGTGAATTAGTGTTTGACCAAGCTTTGACTTGCCTCCTAAAATTATCAAATAATTTCTAAAAATCATGAAATAATTCTGAGGTGTTACCAAGCCTCCCTAGAACTCAGGAAAAATATTTTCATGGGTTTGGCATAAGATCTTTGCCAAGGAGGTTTTCGATTGGAGTCAATTGAGGATTTTGATTTTGATTTCCATAATTCCTTTACAAGAATTACAGAAATGATCAAGGACTTCAAGATGCAAGAACAGTTTTAATTTCTTCTCATTTTCTTACATTTGAAACACAAATCCATATTTGGGATGTTACAGTTACTCTTATGATTATGTTTTAAACTGTGCATTTGGATAATTGCTTATTATTATTATTCACCGTGCGGACTTCAGTATGGTTAGTAATTCAAATGAGATTCTGCCGAAAATTAGAAAGAAATGTCTTTGTTTAATTTATTGTTATGCTAGTGTGGTAGCACTCCAGGCTTAGGTTGGTCTGAGGAGTTACAATTCTATTAAACGTTTTCTTTTCATTTTTCAACCTACGCTAACAAAACTCAATCAAATGCCCATTCTTTTTGTAATTGGTGCAATGATATTTAATACCACTAGAAGAAGCACCCTTTGACTTAATAGATGGTTGAGCAAAATCCGCAGATTTAAAGATAGTTTTTGCAGGTTGGGTTTTGAATTCAACTAACCCATTTTTCAAGACTTGAGTAACTTTTGGCTTAGAATTATCTTGAACAGAGTTGTATCCTAATCCTTGCTTCTTATAAGGAGTTTTGGACTTGTCCAGAATCATGTTTAATTATTTCTTACCTTTAGAGAATTTTTATAAGGTATCCTTAAGATAAGCATTTTCTTTTTCAAGATTAACACATGATTCACAAGTTTTACCTTTAATGGCTCTAGCATATTTATCATTATATAAAGCAACTTCGATTTTAAGAGCTGGACATGATGCACCTGTAGCAGATTCAATACTGTCCTTAAGCTTCGCATAATTAGCTCTAACTGCTTCTAAAATATCTTTGACCTCATGTTCGCGTTCTAAGCAGAAAGTGCAAAAACGAGATTCAACAGCACCAGAAGCAGCCAACTTGCTAGACTCTAAGCATTTTTCACTGCGAGCAGTTTTAACCTCAACTAGCTCAGTCCTAGCATTTTTAAGTTATTGTAAAGCAATATCATGAGCAGATTGCAGTTTAGCAAATTCTGAGTGCAAAGCATAGCATGATGAACATTCATCAGATTCAGGAGTTTTAGTATTTGCAAGTTCTAAAGTCAAATTTTCTACTTGTGACTCTAAGCCATTGTTCTTGGCCATGATAAACTCTAAAGCCTTATCCTAACTCATGAGTTGCTCAAACATAGTTTCACATCTATCGGAAAGGACATCATAGGAAGGAGGTACCTCATCGTTGTCATCGTCAACGGAATCGGCCATGAAGCAAACGCCGGTGAAGTCCTTGTCCTTGGCCTTCCCCTTCTTCTTGTCTTGAGGGATCTCCTCCTCCTTTTCCTCCTCACTCCCGGAGTCCACATCGCTTAAGGATCGATCCCCAAAAGAGGCAAGCACCCGGTGAGCGGCTTTCCCTCAGTTTGGCAACATCATACCTTGGTTCGTTCAGTTTGCCCATATATGATTAAGCTCACCACACTCATAACAAGTCACGGGACCTACTCTATTTCTGTTTCTCATATTGTTATAGGCCTGTGTGGCCTTTCTGACTATGAGGGACAACTCAGCCTCAGGAAGGCTCTCAAACTCCTCTTCATGAACAGCAGATAAACCAGCAAGCGAAAATCCAGAAGAAAACTCAAAAGACCCATCGGAACTCTCTTGAGCGGGTCTGCTACCAATACCATGTTTTCTTTCTTGGGATGATCAATCATCTTGATCTCATGAGTCTTGAGCTTGCTATAGAGTAGCTCCAAAGTCAGATTAGAAAGGTTAACATTCTCCTCAATAGCGGTAGACTTTATCTCCCACTTCTTGGTGTTGATTGCAGCTAAGAGGTGAGTGGCATTTTCAGATTGAGAGTATTCAATACCAACAGCTTTCATCTGATTAATCACTTTATTAAAGCGACTGAAAATGTCATCGATGCTCTCTCCAGGACGCATCTCGAATTTGTTATATTCACGCTTATGGACTGTTTGGCATACTTTCTTGACTTGGGACGAACCCTCATAGTGGGTTTCTTGAGTGTTCTAAATCTCGTGCGCAGTCTCAAGATTGCAAATTCGATCATACTCCTGTCTACCAAGCCCACCATATAAAAGGTTTTTAGCCTTATTATTGCTAGCCAAGAGGGCTGCTGAGGCCGGCGTAGCAACTTCGGGAACAACGAGCGAGACTCAAACAACCTCCCAAATACCTGGTCAATCGCTCTCAAGGAAGAATCGCATGGAACAACGAGCAGGACTCAAACAACCTCCCAAATACCTTGTCCATCGCTCTCAAGGAAGAATCACATGCGATTCTTCCAATAGGCATAGTCGTGCCCATCGAAGATATACGGCTTGGTGGAGTATCTATCCATCGCCAAGTTCAGTGATCGGTTAAGATCAAGATTGAACTAACCGGCTCTGATACCACTTATTGGACGGAAAAGGCGACTAGAGGGGGGTGAATAGGAGCACACTCACTTTTTCATAAATAATTGATTCAATAAGACTTTACTCCAGTAGCTGTGGAAGCTATGGAGATCAGTATATCAGTACAGCAGAAGACTAATATTGAATCTAATTTAAACCCCTAAGCAATACGACAAAATCAACACAAACTAAAACAATTCAGTGCACTGCCGGTCGGACCGCTGCTTCAGTGGCGGTCTGACTGGTGACCTTGCTAGTCTTACCGGTGGTGTTGGCCGGTCTGACCGTCGGGCTCTAGAACAGATCAGACTGCCCGATGACGAAGTTGTAAATAGATGTAACTTTTGATCTACAACTCCAAACTCGATGAAACTTGGAACACACCTTCTCTATGACGTCTGGAAGCTATTCCAATCAAAGATTGTGATATTTCTTAGAAGAATAATTATCCTTTTCCGTTTGATTAAAGAAGGGTTCAAAACCGAGTCAAAACGAAAACTAGATCCAAAATCTTGCTCGTGGGTGATTGATGATCAAGATGATCCTAGATACGTTCTCACATGTCACAGCAAGCTAGATCACGTGAAGAATTCAATCAAAAACTTGCGGATCAAAGAAAGACTCAAAATCATCAAATATAGAGAAAGAACGCAAAGAGATAAGACATTGATCAAACCTTTCTTTGATTGATTTGATATGATATGGACTTACAGCCACTCTATCAATGAAGGACAATGCTCAATCCAAGAGCACGAAAATCACATCAAACTCTCTAAAACCCTAACCTCCACAAAAGCTCTCCCTAATCAAAATTAGGGTTTTCAACTAAAAAGCGAGGAAGAGGAGGTGCAGCCACCTCCCTCTCACATTTATAGTGGAGGCTTAGACCTTCTAGAAGTTTGAATCAATTGGGCTCCCGTTAAGGCCCAAAACAAACGGAACACTACGCACACATTTTAATGCGCCGTCTATATCTCCTCTTGACCTAATTAGCTACACCTTGCGTCATCTTGCGCCGCGGATTAGCCAATAGGTCACCCTTGTCCATCTTGCACCACGCTTGAGTTTATTGACCTGACCCGGCATCGTCGGTCGTTCTGGACCTCAGCTCTCCAAGCCTAGTCCCGATCATCCTCGCCGTTGACCGTCGTTGACCACCAAGCAACCTGCACAACAATAGACAAGTAAACCGAATCTGAGAACAAGTTCTTCACAACTTGACCCATGTTAGTCAAAACATGCATCATGCAACACATATGTACTGAAACTCATGACTTTGACCTAACAACCGAACATCGCCACCACGAAAGCCGATGATCCAAGTGGAAATCGGTCAGACTGCCCCCATGGCTAGTCTGACCGCCCACCCTGGCCGGTCTGACCGCCACCTATAGGCGGGTCAGACCGCCCAATGGGACTTAGCCTATTTTCAACCCCTGAAAACCGAAACCTCTCTGGAATTTCAAAAGAATAGAACTTTTGACTGGATACTCCAAAAATTATGAGATCAAGTGCATTAGAATCCCCTCACTTGCCTGCAACTTCTATTTTTGGCCCAGCTCAAAACACAACTTTTTTGGCACTGGCCGGTCTGACTGCCATCATGGCCGGTCATACTACCCACCACCGGTTTGACTACCAGGAGTGGCCGGTCAGACCGGCGCCCTGGCCGGTCAGACCGGTTATGGCCTGACAGCACTGTTTCTTTGCCGAAAACACGCAAAATGACAAACCGTTAACGCCATTGCCAATTGTAACATCATCCTGAGATCATGAGCATATCCCCATGGTATTCATAGAAACAATAGAGGATACTGTAAGGCCATAAGAGCTGGATGTACTGCAGAAATATTTTTTTAATTCTCGTGCATTGGTCTCGATAACAATATCAAATCTTGAAACATCTACAGTTAGGCCACTAACTATAATAGCTGCTAGCTCTGAAGAAGCACTATCTGATCCAAGAAGCTTTATAGCTAACTCTAGACCATTGGGAGAGAACAATCGATCACAAGCCATCCTGAATTGTCTCACTAATGAATTATGTTCATCAAGCATTGCAATGAGAGCAACTATTTTAATAAATTATTTCCAGAAGATTTTCATAAGTTTTTTATGTTTTTATTACTGTTTTCTTTTGGGAGTTCAGATTTGAGTTGTAGGTTTAATTTATTTTTGGATTTTTCAACCGCAATAAATTATGCAAAAGGTTCAAAAAACCATATACATGTTTTAATGAGATGCACCCTAATCATCATAAATATTAATGAGATGCATACTAATCATCCATAATTAAATTGGAGATGTTACAGTGCACATCATCACATTCTCCTGTTCTGGTTTGATCCAGCAGATAGTTGTCCGGTAATGGCTCTTCTTTATCAAGGAGTCCTTGGGCAGCTGGTCGAGAGGTGATTGACGTGAAAAAGTAGAGGAGCACAGTCATGTGTACCCTATCCTCCGCCGTAATTTTGTTGTTACGACTTTACAAAAGCCGGGCATGACATGAGCCTCTTTATTCCCCCAGCAGGAGCAAGCAAAGGTTTGCTTAATTTATGCGTCTTTATACATATAAGATAACCTCCTCACACCACATTGCCTGGGGACAAAGAAGAAAGGTTGTTAATAAAGTGAAAAGCTGTTGTCAGCGTCAAGACGACTACTCAGATGTTATAATTCCAGAACACGTTATCGGCACGAGTTCGTTCGTAAATCGTTAAATGATCCGAGTTAGTTGTCTGGGGGAAGATAAATGTTCTCGTCTGTCGCCGACAGTTTCGTCCCAACCACATTGCCCATTATTCTGTAACACCCCAACTCAACATGAGCTTGGAATGCTACTAAAATAACAGGATAAACATAATTAACAAAAACTCTTTACCAAATTTCGGCAGAACCTCCTTTGTATAGTTACTATACTGGAGGTTCCCACAAGCAAATATAATAAGAGGTAGTCTAATTAAAAAATGATCCAAACATAACTCACATACGCTATTCACCTTTGTCAAATAGACATCTGAAAGTAGATCATAACTATCCAATTTTTAAACTCCTTTATTACAGTCTAATCCAATCAAGTAATGATCATAAACAGAATTTTAGGTAATTCATCCATCTACTGAATTAATTTTTATTTTATTCTCATGTGTGTATATAGTGCGAGCGTGCAACTACCCTAGCCCTTCCTTTCTCCCATGCATGCCGATATCATACAGGTACCTAAAACACAACAAACAACAAGGAGTGAGTCCAAAGACTCAGCAAGCATAAAAATTGGTAACAACAGTATAAGAAGAAAACCCATCAATTATACATCACAAATCTATTCTCCAAATAAACCACATACACATGACATGCAACCTAATCATGTGCTCTTTGTCTTTATCTTTGTCTTTTTGTATTTTACCGGTAACGCAAAGTGCGCATCCGTCGATGCACACCCATGCTTGTGCCATCTGGCACAGGGCTATTTGCCCATACTTTGCAAGTATGAGGGACCTTTGCCCATGCTCTTCAAGCATGGGGACCTATTGCCCGTCACCAACATGACGGGGACCCAGCTCTGGCTTGATCAACACATGACCAAGACTTCAATAAACTACATAATGCATATGTATGAATTCTCCATTTGACAACAATATACATCCATAACAACATTGCATATGAATATCCTACTCATAATACAAAACTCACAAACATAGTCCTTCCAACTTTCAAAGCAACCATGATAAACACGTAACTCGTAACAATAGAGTCCATGCTCATTGCCAGACACATCACCAAATCAATCATGAACAATATAAATAACCATAGAATGTATCGGTCAAGTCATTCGATAATATCTAATATAACCATAATCACACTTGCCTTAACCGCGACGAGCGTAGGGCGTGCGAGCCATTTCCGGACCCGTCCACCACCTGAATAAATAGTAAACTATAACTAAGGCGACAGTAGCGGGCCAAAGCAAAAAATATATAACAACCTACTCGATCTCGCGAAAGGGTCTAACTCGATTCCAACCCCAAATCCTAAACGTCGATTTGTCCACTCAGTGGATAGTCAACTTATAAAATTCATAACTTTCACAACCGGGATCCAAATTACGTGTTCTCAGACTTTCTGGAAAGGTAATTAAATTACCTAAATAAACTTAGTTGAGGAGGCCTAATGATTCTGCCGTAAACTACCCCTACCAAGCTAACCTACAGAATATCAATTTTTACGTTAGGTTCTCTGGACAGAGCACCAAAACTACAATAACGTTTGCTACGCAACTCGGAACAGGGTGATCTTGGGCTCCATGGAATGATGACAAAACCAGCTACAATAGTCTAGTTGGGCAAGTCCCCTGATTCGGCCTCCTACTAGTCCTAATGTTCAGGTGAAGATCTCTGTCCTAACAATCTGACAGACAGAAAACAGCGATGGTAAAACTTGCATAACTTTTTATTGGCAACTCTAAAAACAATGCTCTTTATCAACTTGGAAATCTTACAGAATTATCTACGACATTCATTTTGGGTGGCATTTCTTATTCGGCCTTTAAGTAATTCAAAATGGCCTGATAAGAAAATCTACAAAAACACGTCAGCTGTCCTGGACAGTCGCGGTAAAACTACCATATCTCCTAAATCGTAACTCCATATCAGATGATTTTGGTGCCTAAAGAAATCTAAGATCAAGGGCTACAACTTTCTGACAGGTGGGAAGATCAGAAAACATACGTAACTTACCCAAATCTGACGAACAAATCTGGCCCACGACAGGGAGGAGGGTGGCGGCCGGTTGGAGAGGTGGAGGAGGGGGTGGTGGCTTAGGGAGGGGAGTGGGGAGAGGCTAGGGTTTGGGGGGAGGAAAAAACCCCCCCTTGGTGGCCCCCTCTCATGGACCCCTCTGGGTGCGGCCCAGCCTAGGTTGCCTAAGATCGCAAACCCCCGCCGATTCAGGAAATTTCAGTTCTTGATTTCCTTTTCCCTCCCCAGCTGCTTTTCTAATTACCCGATCCGAATCCTGGGTATTATATTCTACCCCCCTTAACAGGATTTGACCTCGAATCTGCACACCAATCTAATCGTAAGGAAACTATGACTGAAATGAAACATCGATATTCCAAGCTTGGAATTGCTCAGATACTATCTTAGCACTCGAGCACACCAGACGATGCGTACTTCGCATAAGGACCTGAGACGGTCAACGCGATAAGCCAGCGTTCTAATTTCTGCAACTTTTAGAAATGAAGAGAATCTAACTAGAAATAGAGAGTTCTCATCGCATCTACGCAATGCTAACTCTCCACCAAAAGGTTAGATTCCAAATTTGACAATCATCTCGAAAACAAATCCATTTTCCAAATAAGCAGTTTACAAATTAACACCACGACAACAAAAGGAGAAATCACTCGAACGCCCAAACCAAATACATGCGGTTTGTCTGAATTTGGAAAGAATCAACACGCCAACACAGCGCCAACTCAAATTGCGGAAAACACAAGTCAACGACACAAAACTAAAACGAGAATCAAGAAAACGCCTCATTATCCCACGAATCATCCTTTGCCACAGTTCCTCGCTTCTAGGAATAAAATTTCTCTCGAACCTTGAAATTCGAATTCACTACCTACCACATGAGCTTAAACCTCTTAGTTAAACATCCTCAAACTATGCTCAAATTGAAATACAGCATCCACACCTCTGTGGAGAGGCTATAAGGAATCCATTGAATACTCTAGGTAACTCATCCTACTAACAAAATTGAGTTGATAGAAGGAGCCCAAAGCGCCACAAAATAGATCCCTCACAATCACATTACCTCTCATCATTTTTTTCAAGAACAACTCAGAATCCTCAGCACACACGTTCAAGTACTACATCAGAAAGGTTCTATCACCGATCACTCCACTGCTCAAGAACCTCCAGTATTCCACTTTTCTCTACACACAAACACATGTGTGACCAATGGTCTAGCATAAAATGGCAAGGCCCGCATTTAACTTTCAAGACCTATACAACAAATTTCTCTTATACCCAATAGTGAATTCGTCGGACTAAATCTCTAAGATTCCTGCAACTCTATCATACTCACTCATTGACATCATTGGAAATCACACCCACCATCTCTCAATAAGATCCAATTGCTTTAATCTATAAAAATAATCAAGGTTTCCCTACCTTCGATAATCCCCGACCTTTCATCACGATCTGAAGTTCTGGAATTTCACTATACCATTGGTTCCACTCAGTCGTAACGCTATTCATATTTACTTCGAAACTAAACATTCCATGTGAATCAAATTTCCTCCAAGAGGTACAGGTCAATACCAATTCATCTCCTACCACTCCTCCAACAACTTGATAGCAGACTCTCATCGCTACCATTACTTAATCACCACCAAATAGTTGCCAATTTGCACTTTGCAAACTTTGCAACATAAAACTGTTGAGTCTTGTCTCAAAAGAAAGAGGCGAACAAGGACAATTTCATCACACAGGAAAACGTTGCTCCCCGCAGCGAGCACGAAACCAAAAGAAATAAGCTGGTAACAAGAATCTTGGAAAAACAAAATTTGTACTCGCAGCTGAGGGCACACATCCCTCATAAGGAATAGCAAATAACAGCCGATAAGTAAAAGACATTGCAATTGAAACTCGACATCCCTTGAGCAGAAAGAGCAGAAAGTTTAGAAACAAATCAAATAACCACTAGTTACAAAACTTGACTCAAATTCTCAAATACTCCTACTGCACTCACTCCTTTAACGCTGAAATTGATCCTTTGACTAACAATATTTTGCCACAACAAACAAGATAAGGTTTTTAGTCCAAACCACAAGATCTAATTAAGAATCAAGAAAAATCCTTCAACACATCATATTTGCTCAAAACAGTTCAACAACCTATAAAACACGGGATCCAAATGATCTCATCCACAAAAACTCAAAACTTTTTCTTTGCAGAAATTCACGGAAAGCAATGGATTAATTTACTCTCAAAGAAATCAACGAAAATCTCCTTTACTTGCAACCTCTATTTGCGAACTCAAACCAAGGAGCCTTTAGGACTAAATCACTCGAAAATCTTAAAAAGCAATAGGATATCTCTTGTCGGACCCGGGAGTAACACCCCAGAATCCTCTGTGCATTTCTGAACTAGTCCCATGATCAGTAGCTAGTTCACACAGTAAACAGATATGGTGACATCCATAATTCGCATAACTTTATTAATAAACAGAGTTGATTACAAGAAAGTCTTACAAGCCAACATTAAACAAACACAGCGGAAGACGAAGAAGTAGTGGAGTCCAGCTGATCTGCCACAGGCAATCGACTGAGGTAGCGGCCTAGTCGTCGAGATCCGAAGTCCTTCTCCTCTGAAATTTATTTGCATGAAGCAAGGGTGAGTACAACTACCGTGCTCGCAAGTTACACCCAATAACAGAGTTAATGCATGCATGGATATATCAAAGGAAGGCTTATTGGTTGAATTTGCATAAAGCAATGTTTTCTTTAAATATTTGTTACTAAGTTTCAAAGCAGTTATTCTATAACTAAAATTCATTTTTATAAATTCTCAAGTTTTATAGTAGGATAACCTCCATATGAAACATGGTGATGGATACCCTCCTATCACATGGCTAACCGCCAAATTTTACCACAAGGATTAACCATCCTCAAATCATTTGTAAAAAATCATTTTAAAAAACAAAGTTAAAGTCTAACTTTGAGTGGCTTTGCTCAGCATATCCATGACCGTGAACACGGCTATTCGAATAGTTTTACACTCTGCAGAGGTTGTACAACTTTACCCACAAGACATGAATTCTCTAGTTTGTTTGGCATCCGTCGATCCCACTGCTCACTACCGTAGCTAAGCAGTCTAGAGCACGTGTCAAGGCTTTTACAATGCGCCATCCCACCGTAGCCTTGCCTCGCTAAGGTTTCGCTTCCATTGGGCTAACCACCCGCCGGATTCAAGCCCCCTCTTGCGCCATGTGGGAATACTGTCTAACCGACACCCACACACCAAAATGGCACAACTACGATGGAATGTTACAAATTATTTAGCCAGGTCCTGCCCATACAGGACATGTGGTAGTACGATGTGGCTTAGCAAGATGCGGCTCGAAGACCGGTCCTTAACTGACTTGGGCGACTTCCAAAATAACCCCTAGGTCTCAATCCTACCCGGATTGAGCCCGTGCATAAACCTGCACCCCCCAAGCATCCATTTCGCCCAAGTACAAACCAACTTTTCATTTTTGCTTTTCAAAGTCATTTGCAAAATCTTCTATGACAAACCAATGCCATAGGCTTTTAAACAATATTTGATTATTTGGGCCAAATTCCCGGAACTGAACATTTTTGGTCTAAGCATATCTAAGCATAATTTTTCCCAAAATATTCTGGTTCATACTACTGCATAAACCAGATTTTTATCTGATGTGTCAAGGTATGTTTCATTCAACAGCAAAGTTGGCTATAAAATGGCAATGGGAATAACTATAATTTAAAAATAGGTATTTAAATTACTTGAATAGAAATAGCATGCAATAATAATTTAAAACAGAATTTAAATAATTTGAAATATTGGGATCAAATATGATCAAAGGTATAACTTGCCTTGCTTGGTTATGTGTTGTTTTCAAGCAGTCAAATCGACTCTCAAGTCGTCAAATCTATACTGCATACATAAGCCAAATTCAAACAAAATCCAAATAAAATCCAAAAATTATAAAATAAATACTATAAGGAAGATATATACTTTATATGAATATAGGAATTTGAATCGATGGAATCGGAGTTCGTATGAAGAAGAACGAATTTCCGGAAGGTTGAAAGTCACATGAAAAGATTAAATTCCGAATTTCAGAATTGAAGAGATTGATTTTCCAAAGATAAAGAGGAAATATACACATGGCATGATGTAGCTATTGATTTGGAGAGATAAAGTGAGGTTTTACTTGGGTGACAACCATGTAGACTATGTGGTGATGTGACGGTGACATGGCAATGATTTGGCGCCACATGGCACGACATAGCGGTGCTAAATTATTACGAAATTCAAAATTTTGTTTGAATAAAAAGTTAGATAATATTGAAAGGAACATGCAGGTAAAAGGGCTCACGCAATTACCCAACAGATGAAGAGATCGGGCTCGACGGAGTTCCCGCCGGACTTGGGGAAGAAGATGTGACCGGTGGTGAAAAAGTTAGTGAATCAAAATTCCACTTAAATAGAAATATGGAGAATCTCAATAGGAACTCACCAATAAATTTTGGTACACAGTGGATCAACGGATGAGGAGATCGTGCTCGCCGGAGCTCTCGCCGGAGTTGGAGAAGAAGACCGTCGGTACTTTTTGTGGTCGATGTGAAACAATATGTATATCAAAATTTGGATTGAATAGAAATGTAGAGAATTTCTATAAGAACGCACTGGTAAAATTTGGTGCACAACGGAGCTACAGATGGAGAGATCGGGCTCGCCGGAGTTGTCACCGGAGTTGGAGAAGAAGACCGTCGGTGCTTCTGTGGCTGAGGTGAAGCAATAGGTAAATCAAAATTCGGTTTGAATAGAATTGTAGAGAATCTCGAGATTAACTCATTGGTAACATTTGACGCACAACGGAGCACCGGGTGGGAAGATCGGGCTCGCCGGAGTTGTCGCCGGAGTTGGAGAAGAAGAGTTAGCAGAGGGAGCTCCGGGAGGCTTTTCTCGAATCTGAGCGAGTGGGATGTGGGGAATGAGGAGGAGGGGCTACGGTTCAATTTATAGGCACAAAGGAGTAATAGTTTGGCGGGAATTGCTCGCCGGAGTTATGACCGAATTTTTGGGCTGAATTTTTGGACGCAGTACTGTAGCATCCGGAATATTCCGAGGAATATTCTTTTTTTCAAAATTCGAAAAACATTAATTAATTCTGAAAAAATAGCAAATAAATTCTGAAAAATCCGAAACAAATCACAGGTATTAAACACCTGATTCTAAACATAAAAAAAATAATAAAAGTAAAAATAATAATTTTATTATTATACAGTAATTATTTTTATATTGCTGAAAATTATTTTTAATCTTGAAAAATAGTAATATAGGTCTAAAAATTCTATAACTTTTTAGAGTAGTTCAATAGGGTATTTTTATCTTAAATAAAATATTTTCAACAAAACTTTATCTTTTCCTTGCGAACAGAAAATCATTTTTAATTGCTAGATAATACAAAAATCAAATAGGGATTTTTGGAAAATAAAAAATAGTGTTCAAAAATTCTAGAAACATTTAGATAAATTCCTTTATTTATTTTGAAGTTAATAAAAATAATTAAAAATTAAAATTAAAATTATATTTTATTTTATTTTTGTACAGTAATTAATTTTATTTTCTGAAATATAGGAAAAACATTTTTAAATACCAGAAAATTCCAGAAATTAATTAAAACTTTATTTTTCAATTTAAATCCAGTAAAATTCCAGAAATTTAATAAAACTCAATAAAATTTCTTTTTTACTTTAAAACCAATAAATTAAATATTTAATTTTTCTTCTTCCTTTTAAATAGCGAAAACTCTTTTTAGGTTACAGAAAATCAAGAAAATTCTTTGGCAACCAGAAAATCCAATAGAATAATAACTTTATTTATTTTTATTTTGGTAACAGAACTTTGGGATGTTACAAACTACCCCCCTTAAAAGGAATCTCGTCCCCGAGATTCGGAGGAGCTAGAAAGAAGGAAGATGGACATAGGATAAAGAAATTGAGACAGAGAGTCTGTCTTCAAATTGGTTAGGGTCTTGAGTTGTTCGAAGTTTTTAAGTATCGACTCGTCTTTTAAGTTCCAAGCGCATCGATAGGTTAGAAGTCCAATGGATTGTTAGAGAAGAGAGAATAGCAACAGATGAGAAAGAAAGCTATGAGGAGAGAAGTCTGCCCATTTGAAGCAAATGTTGTACAAAATATCAAAAGATCTATGTACGACGTACTAAAAGAAAACATACGATACAAGTTAAGAAACAATACAACGTTCTACTCGATCGATACTCGTAAGCTGGTGAAATGACTCAATACACAGAATGAGACTTGGCAAACTTAAACTATATGGCTTGGCTCACATCGCGATCTTCGGTAAATCTTGCATGTTGTCCTTGAATGACTTGACGATCTTACGATGTTTTCTTGATAGTTCCAGGTCTTGTGGTCTTGAACGTAATGGTAAGAACGTGTTGACCATCTATAGAAGCTTTTCAAGGGAAAGTGGATCCGTTTAACATTATAAAACGATGAAGAGAGAATTAGGTAAGAAAGAATACCATGAAGGAACTAAAGATAGATAGATGACCAAGATTAGGAGAGAACAATTTATTTTTCTTTTTATATAAAATAAGTTTTGAAGTTTTCAACTAACGTCCAATCTAACTAGGTCACGACCTACAGTCGACATGGCTCTGATACCATTTCTGTCGGACCCGGGAGTAACACCCCAGAATCCTCTGTGCATTTCTGAACTAGTCCCATGATCAGTAGCTAGTTCACACAGTAAACAGATATGGTGACATCCATAATTCGCATAACTTTATTAATAAACAGAGTTGATTACAAGAAAGTCTTACAAGCCAACATTAAACAAACACAGCGGAAGACGAAGAAGTAGTGGAGTCCAGTTGATCTGCCACAGGCAATCGACTGAGGTAGCGGCCTAGTCGTCGAGATCCGAAGTCCTTCTCCTCTGAAATTTATTTGCATGAAGCAAGGGTGAGTACAACTACCGTGCTCGCAAGTTACACCCAATAACAGAGTTAATGCATGCATGGATATATCAAAGGAAGGCTTATTGGTTGAATTTGCATAAAGCAATGTTTTCTTTAAATATTTGTTACTAAGTTCCAAAGCAGTTATTCATAACTGAAATTCATTTTTATAAATTCTCAAGTTTTATAGTAGGATAACCTCCATATGAAACATGGTGATGGATACCCTCCTATCACATGGCTAACCGCCAAATTTTACCACAAGGATTAACCATCCTCAAATCATTTGTAAAAAATCATTTTAAAAAACAAAGTCAAAGTCTAACTTTGAGTGGCTTTGCTCAGCATATCCATGACCGTGAACACGGCTATTCGAATAGTTTTACACTCTGCAGAGGTTGTACAACTTTACCCACAAGACATGAATTCTCTAGTTTGTTTGGCATCCGTCGATCCCACTGCTCACTACCGTAGCTAAGCAGTCTAGAGCACGTGTCAAGGCTTTTACAATGCGCCATCCCACCGTAGCCTTGCCTCGCTAAGGTTTCGCTTCCATTGGGCTAACCACCCGCCGGATTCAAGCCCCCTCTTGCGCCATGTGGGAATACTGTCTAACCGACACCCACACACCAAAATGGCACAACTACGATGGAATGTTACAAATTATTTAGCGAGTCCCGCCCATACAGACATGTGGTAGTCTGATGTGGCTTAGCAAGATGCGACTCAAGACCGGTCCTTAATCGACTTGGGCGACTTCCAAAATAACCCACAGGTCTCAATCCTACCGGATTGAGCACGCATAAACTCGCACCCCAAGCATCCATTTCGCCCAAGTACAAACAAACTTTTCATTTTTGCTTTTCAAAGTCATTTGCAAAATCTTCTATGACAAACCAATGCCATAGGCTTTTAAACAATATTTGATTATTTGGGCCAAATTCCCGGAACTGAACATTTTTGGTCTAAGCATATCTAAGCATAATTTTTCCCAAAATGTTCTGGTTCATACTACTGCATAGACCAGATTTTTATCTGATGTGTCAAGGTATGTTTCATTCAACAGCAAAGTTGGCTATACAATGGCAATGGGAATAACTATAATTTAAAAATAGGTATTTAAATTACTTGAATAGAAATAGCATGCAATAATAATTTAAAACAGAATTTAAATAATTTGAAATATTGGGATCAAATATGATCAAAGGTATAACTTGCCTTGCTTGGTTATGTGTTGTTTTCAAGCAGTCGTCAAATCGACTCTCAAGTCGTCGAAATCTATACGCGTACATAAGCCAAATTCAAACAAAATCCAAATAAAATCAAAAAATTATAAAATAAATACTATAAGGAAGATATATACTTTATATGAATATAGGAATTTGAATCGATAGAATCGGAGTTCGTATGAAGAAGAACGAATTTCCGGAAGGTTGAAAGTCACATTAAAGATTAAATTCCGAATTTCAGAATTTAAGAGATTGATTTTCCAAAGATAAAGAGGAAATATACACATGGCATGACGTAGCTATTGATTTGGAGAGATAAATTGAGGTGTCACTTGGGTGACAACCATGTAGACTATGTAGTGATGTGACGGTGACATGGCAATGATTTGGCGCCAAATGACACGACATAGCGGTGCTAAATTATTGCGAAATTCAAAATTTCGTGTGAATAGAAAGTTAGATAATATTGAAAGAAACATGCAGGTAAAAGGGCTCACGCAATTACTCAACAGATGAAGAGATCGGGCTCGACGGAGTTCCCGCCGGACTTGGGGAAGAAGATGTGACCGGTGGTGAAAAAGTTAGTGAATCAAAATTCCACTTGAATAGAAATATGGAGAATCTCAATAGGAACTCACCAATAAATTTTGGTACACAGTGGATCAACGTATGAGGAGATCGGGCTCGCCGGAGCTCTCGCCGGAGTTGGAGAAGAAGACCGTCGGTACTTTTGTGGTCGATGTGAAACAATATGTATATAAAAATTTGAATTGAATAAAAATGTAGAGAATCTCTATAAGAACGCACCGGTAAAATTTGGTGCACAACGGAGCTACAGATGGAGAGATCGGGCTCGCCGGAGTTGTCACTGGAGTTGGAGAAGAAGACCGTCAGTCTTCGTGGTGAGAGTGAAGCAATAGGTAAATCAAAATTCGGTTTGAATAGAAATGTAGAGAATCTCGAGATTAACTCATCGGTAACATTTGACGCTGTGAGCACCGGATAGGAAGATCGGGCTCGCCGGAGTTGTCGCCGGAGATGGAGAAGAAGAGCTAGCAGAGGGAGCTCTGGGAGGCTTTTCTCGAATCTGAGTGAGTGGGATGTGGGGAATGAGGAGGAGGGGCTACGGTTCAATTTATAGGCACAAAGGAGTAACGGTTTGGCGGGAATTGCTCGCCGGAGTTATGACCGAATTTTTGGGCTGAATTTTTGGACGCAGTACTGGAATATTCTTTTTTTTCAAAATTCGAAAAGCATTAATTAATTCCGAAAAAATAGCAAATAAATTCCGAAAAATCCGAAACAAATCACAGGTATTAAACACCTGATTCTGAACATAAATAAAATAATAAAAGTAAAAATAATAATTTTATTATTATACAGTAATTATTTTATATTGCTGAAAATTATTTTTAATTTGAAAAATAGTAATATAGGTCTAAAAATTCTATAACTTTTTAGAGTAGTTCAATAGGGTATTTTTATCTTAAATAAAATATTTTCAACAAAACTTTATCTTTTCCTTGCGAACAGAAAATCATTTTTAATTGCTAGATAATACAAAAATCAAATAGGGATTTTTGGAAAATAAAAAACAGTGTTCAAAAATTCTAGAAACATTTAGATAAATTCCTTTATTTATTTTGAACTTAATAAAAATAATTAAAAATTAAAATTAAAATTTTATTTTATTTTATTTTTGTACAGTAATTAATTTTAATTTCTGAAATATAGGAAAAACATTTTTAAATACCAGAAAATTCCAGAAATTAATTAAAACTTTATTTTCAATTTAAATCCAGTAAAATTCCAGAAATTTATTAAAACTCAATAAAATTTCTTTTTGACTTTAAAACCAATAAATTAAATAATTAATTTTTCTTCTTCCTTTTAAATAGCGAAAACTCTTTTTAGGTTACAGAAAATCAAGAAAATTCTTTGGCAACCAGAAAATCCAATAGAATAATAACTTTATTTATTTTTATTTTGGTAACAGAACTTTGGGATGTTACATCTCTATGCACCATTTTATTTAAAATAATTTTAATCAAACGCACAACAACAATTTGGAAATACCTTGAGAGACCCGTGCGGAAAGGTTTGGTTGAATCTTTCTCAAAAGAAGAGGCACATGAAAACGATTGTCGCCAACTAGAAAATCATTTACCACTCGCAAGAAATACATAACCAAGGGGAAAACCAATTACGCAAAGAACTCGAAAAATATATGTGAAGTCCATAGTTGAAAGCATAGGCTTCACAAGAAGAGAATATCAGACTTTCACTGATAAGAACAAACGAGCATTCAAGATCAAAGTACTCGCATCACTGAAGAACCATTATAACTTTGTAACTTAACGCTTTACTCGACAAACTTCGTTTACCACATAAAACTTGAAACTCCAAAAGATCATGAACACAAAACTTGAGATTTGACCATTTCAGAAATTTCATAGAAGACGATCAATTTTCTTTCTCTATAAAAGAATCAACATTACCCTCACATTACTGTTCATATCATTAAGACCAAATACGTTCATTTTTGGTGACATTCAATTTACCTCACTGTCGCATAAATAAACCCTCTAAAGGGAACATAACAAATCGCGTCATAGAAATCTTCAGCATCAAATGGATCTGTAATGACGACTTTTCCTAGAAAAGAAACCTAGTACGAAAACCACAAAGCTGAAACAAACCTCTCACACAACATTAGAAAGGGGTTTCGACACTTTTTTTTGTCAGAGAGAGGTTCTAAACTCCAACACTCCAACTACCCCAAAAGAAACGAGTAGAGTCAAAACTTCCTTCAATAAACTTTGTAAAAGATGATTCCTGTTCTCCAAAATACCAAACGGTTAACCCAGTTCCCTTGATCGACAAGAGAGAGAGGACCCTCACAAAAGAATAATCTTGACAATAATAACGTTTACAAGCAAAGAAAGGGAGCTCAAAGAATGGAAAGACAAGAATTATTTGAAAAAAATAAATAGGGACCAGTAGAAACCCGTAGCCAACCATTTTGTTTAATTACAGACTCCGACTTACCCGCAACATAGCACCACAAAAGGGTTTTATCACTATTCTTCACAAAAGGGATGCATTAAACTTCAACAAGCGGAATGATCCAAAAGAAATACATGGAGCCAATGCTTTCTCGTGTTAACGAACTTGCAATAGAAAACTCTCATTATACAAACTATCAAACGAGTAAATGAGTCGCTCCTTTCTGATTGAAAGGAAGGAACAACTATGGAAATATAAATATTGCCAATTGACAAAAATCACTTGTAGTAAAAGCAACTCAACAATCGAAAAAAATGGTTTTAAAGAACCATTAAAGACCTACTGAATCTCATCAACTAACCTGAACCATGAACCCAAGAGAAATTCTTCAACCACCACCGGACAGGTATTTTGTCAAATTCAGAAATCAAGGAAGAGAACAACTTTCTAAAGCAATCCAAAAGAAATTTGCAAGGGCAATGCACACATAATAAAGAACTTGCAAAAGAAATCTTCCAATGCCCGAAATTCCAAGCGAACACATGAGTTAAATTTTCCAACAGGGTAAAAAAGAACTTCCATGAAAAGATAAATCTTGCAATTTAACTACGCTCACGTGGAGCAGAAATATCACTATAGTCGAAAGAACAATAATTATTTCAAAGAACGATCAGAGACCTACTGGAGCTTGCTCACTTCATTAAAACCCCCCATTCAAAAGAAACTCATGAACTGCAAAAACTACAACCAGGAAACCAGATACAAGCACGAGAAAGACAACAAATCCATCAACGAGCTCATGCTCAACCCAGAACTTATGGAACAGGGGTAAGAACTTCTCTAATTTCCTATCACGAATAGTGGTGTAGCCTGGCAAAACCCGGGGCATCAACCACGAACTCAACTTCTCAATGTTCGCTACTGATACGCATAACTAATGAAATCAACTATGAATATATATATAGGATCATCTCATGACAATCGTAGAATAAATTCATATATATAGGATATCACAACATTTCATAGATTAATAATAAGAAAGATAGCACATAATCAATTCGATACAGTACAATATAATGAACCACATTACTAGAAATGCGGAAGCAATAGATTTCCCGAACCACACCTACTGCGCACGGTGTGTCATTTTAATACTTTGCTTACCACGGACCTAAACCTGGCTCTGATACCAACTGTAACACCCCAGCCCAACATGAGCTTGGAATGCTACTAAAATAACAAGATAAACATAATTAACTAAAACTCTTTGCCAAATTCCGGCAGAACGTCCTTTGTATAGTTACTATACTGGAGGTTCCCACAAGCAAATATAACAAGAGGTAGTCTAGTTAAAAAATGATCCAAACATAACCCACATAGGCTATTCATCTTTATCAAATAGACATCTGAAAGTAGATCGTAAGTATCCAATTTTTAAACTCCTTTATTACAGTCTAATCCAATCAAGTAATGATCATAAACTGAATTAATTTTTCTTTTATTCTCATGTGTGTATATAGTGCGAGCGTGCAACTACCCTAGCCCTTCCTTTCTCCCATGCATGCCGATATCATACAGGTACCTAAAACACAACAAACAACAAGGGGCGAGTCCAAAGACTCAGCAAGCATAAAAATTGGTAACAACAGTATAAGAAGGAAACCCATCAATTATACATCACAAATCTATTCCCCGAATAAACCACATACACATGACATGCAACCTACTCATATGCTCTTTATGCTCTTTGTCTTTATCTTTGTCTTTTTGCATTTTACCAGTAATGCAAAGTGCGCATCCGTCGATGCACACCCATGCCTGTGCCATCTAGCACAGGGACCTTTGCCCATACTTTGCAAGTATGAGGACCTTTGCCCATGCTCTTCAAGCATGGGGACCTATTGCCCGTCACCAACATGACGGGGACCCAACTCTGGCTTGATCAACACATGACCAAGACATCAATAAACTACATGATGCATATGTATGAATTCTCCATTTGACAACAATATACATCCATAACAACATTGCATATGAATATCCTACTCATACTACAAAACTCACAAACATAGTCCTTCCAACTTTCAAAGCAACCATGATAAACACGTAACTCGTAACAATAGAGTCCATGCTCATTACCAGACATATCACCAAATCTATCATGAACAACATAAATAACCATAGAATGTATCGGTCAAGTCATTCGATAATATCTAATATAACCATAATCACACTTGCCTTAACCGCGACAGAACGTAGGACGTGCAGAAGGCGCTGCCCCCGGGACCCGTCCACCACCTGAATAAATAGTTAATGCACACTAAGGTGACAGTAGCGGGCCAAAGCAAAAAATATATAACAACCTACTCAAACTCGCGAAAGGGTCTAACTCGATTCCAACCCCAAATCCTAAACGTCGATCTGTCCCCT
Source organism: Hsuehochloa calcarea (assembly GCA_036346395.1). Classification (NCBI taxonomy): domain Eukaryota; kingdom Viridiplantae; phylum Streptophyta; class Magnoliopsida; order Poales; family Poaceae; genus Hsuehochloa; species Hsuehochloa calcarea. The sequence goes on from CM070611.1 coordinate 35,513,051, forward strand.
TAGTGGACAGTCAACTTACAAAATTCATAACTTTCACTACCGGGATCCAAATTACGTGTTCTTAGACTTTCTGGAAAGGTAATTAAATTACCTAAATAAACTTAGTTGGGGAGCCCTACTGATTCTGCGATAAACTACCCCTACCAAGCAAACCTACAGAATATCAATTTTTACGTCGGGTTCTCTGGACAGAGCACCAAAACTACAATAACTTTTGCTACGCAATTCGGAACAGGGTGACTTGGGCTCTATGGAATCATGAGAAAACCAGCTATAATAGTCTAGTTGGGCAAGTCCCCTGATTCGGTTTCTACTAGTCCTAATGTTCAGGTGAAGATCTCTGTCCTAACAATCGATGCATGTAAAACAATGATGGTAAAACTTGCATAACTTTTGATTGGCAACTCTAAAAAAATGCTCTTTATCAAATTGAAAATCTTACAGAATTATCTACAGCATTCATATTTGGTGGCCTTTATGATTCGGCCTCTAAGTAATTCAAAATGGCCCGACAAGAAAATCTGTCAAAACACGTCGGCTGTCCTGGACAGTCGCGGTAAAACTACCATATCTCCTAAACCGTAACTCCATATCAGATGATCTCGGTGCCTAAAGAAATCTAAGATCAAGGCTTACAACTTTCTGAGAGGTGGGAAGATCAGAAAACATACGTAACTTACCCAAATCTGACGAACAAATCTGGCGCACGACAGGGAGGAGGGTGGCGGCCGGTTGGAGAGGGGGAGGAGGAAGTGGCGGCTTGGGGAGGGGAGTGGGGAGAGAGAGGGTAGAGGCTAGGGTTTGGGGGGAGGGAAAACCCCCCCTTGGCTGGCCCCCTCTCATAGGCCCCACCTGGGCTGCGGTCCAGGCCCAGGTTGCCGGAAGATCGCGGAAAACCCCCTACCGATTCAAGAAAGTTCAGTTCTTGTTTGCCTTTTTCCTGCCCAGCTGCTTTTCTAATTACCCGATCTGAATCCGGAGTATTACATTCTACCCCCTTAACAGGATTCGACCTCGATTGTGCACACCAATCTAATCGTAAGGAAACTACGACTGGAATGAAACAGCGATATTCCAAGCATGGAATTGCTCAGATACTAGCTTAACACTCGAGCACACTAGACGATGCGTACTTCGCATAAGGACCCGAGACGGTCAACGCGATAAGTCAACGTTCTAATTTCTACAACTTTCAGAAATGAAGAGAATCGAACTAGAAATAGAGAGTCCTCATCGCATCCACGCAATGCTAACTCTCCACCAAAAGGTTAGATTCCAAATTTGACAATCATCTCGAAAACAAATCCATTTTTCAAATAAGCAGTTTACAAATGAACACCACGACAATCAAAGGAGAAATCACTCGAACGCCCAAACCAAATACATGCGGTTTGTCTGAATTTGGAAAGAATCAACACGCCAACACAGCGCCAACTCAAATTGCGGAAAACACAAGTCAACGACACAAAACTCAAACGAGAATCAAGAAAACGCCTCATTATCCCACGAATCATCCTTTGCCACAGTTCCTCGCTTCTAGGAATAAAATTTCTCTCGAACCTTGAAACTCGAATTCACTGCCTACCACATGAGCTTAAACCTCTTAGTTAAACATCCTCAAATTATGCTCAAATTGAAATACATCATCCACACCTCTGTGGAGAGGCTATAAGGAATCCATTGAATACTCTAGGTAACTCATCCTACAAACAAAATCGAGTTGATAGAAGGAGCCCAAAGCGCCAAAAAATAGATCCCTCACAATCACATTACCTCTCATCATTTTTTTCAAGAACAACTCGGAATTCTCAGCACGCACGTTCAAGTTCTACATCAAAAAGGTTCTATCACCGATCACTCCACTGCTCAAGAACCTCCAGTATTCCACTTTTCTCTGCACACAAACATATGTGTGACCAATGGTCTAGCATAAAATGGTAAAGCCCGGATTTAACTTTCAAGACATATACAACAAATTTCTCTTATACCCAATAGTGAATTCGTCGGACTAAATCTCTAAGATTCCGGCAACTCTATCATACTCACTCATTGACATCATCGGAAATCACACCCACCATCTCGCAAAAAGATCCAATTGCTTTAATCTATAAAAATAATCAAGGTTTCCCTACCTTCGATAATCCCCAACCTTTCATCATGATCTGAAGTTCTGGAATTTCACTATACCATAGGTTCCACTCAGTCGTAACGCTATTCATATTTACTTCGAAACTAAACATTCCATGTGAATCAAATTTCCTTCAAGAGGTACAGGTCAATACCAATTCATCTCCTACCACTCCTCCAACAACTTGATAGCAGACTCTCATCGCTACCATTATTTAATCACCACCAAATAGTTGCCAATTTACACTTTGCAAACTTTGCAACATAAAACTGTTGAGTCTTGTCTCAAAAGAAAGAGGCGAACAAGGACAATTTCATCACACAAGAAAATGTTGCTCCCCGCAGCGAGCACGAAACCAAAAGAAATAATCTGGTAACAAGTATCTTGGAAAAACAAAATTTGTACTCGCAGCTGAGGGCACACATCCCTCATAAGGAATAGCAAATAACAGCCGATAAGTAAAAGACATTACAATTGAAACTCGACATCCCTTGAGCAGAAAGAGCAGAAAGTTTAGAAACAAATCAAATAACCACTAGTTACAAAACTTGACTCAAATTCTCAAATACTCCTACTGCACACATTCCTTTAACACTGAAATTGATCCTTTGACTAACAACATTTTGCCACAACAAACAAGATAAGGTTTTTTTGTCCAAACCACAAGATCTAATTAAGAACCAAGAAAAATCCTTCAACATGTCATATTTGCTCAAAACAGTTCAACAACCTATAAAACTCGGAACAGTTTCAACCTACTCGATATATAACAACCTACTCGAACTCGCAAAACGGTCTTAACTCGATTCCAACCGCCAAATCCTAAACGTCGATCTGTCCCCTCAGTGGACAGTCAACTTATAAAATTCATAACTTTCACTACCGGGATCCAAATTACGTGTTCTCAGACTTTCTGGAAAGGTAATTAAATTACCTAAATAAACTTAGTTGGGGAGCCCTACTGATTCTGCCATAAACTACCCTACCAAGCCAATCTACAAAATATCAATTTTTACGTCGGGTTCTCTGGATAGAGCACCAACACTACAATAACTTTTGCTACGCAACTCGGAACAAGGTGATCTTGGGCTCTATGGAATCACGACAAAACCAGCTACAATATTCTAGTTGGGCAAGTCCCCTGATTCAGCCTCCTACTAGTCCTAATGTTCAGGTGAAGATCTCTGTCCTAACAATCTGACATACAGAAAACAGCGATGGTAAAACTTGCATAACTTTTGATTGGCAACTCTAAAAAAATGCTCTTTATCAAATTGGAAATCTTACAGAATTATCTACAACATTCATTTTGGGTGGCATTTATGATTCGGACTCCAAGTAATTCAAAATGGACCGACAGGAAAATCTGCCAAAACACGTCAGCTGTCCTGGACAGTCGCGGTAAAACTACCATATCTCCTAAACCGTAACTCCATATCAGATGATCTCGGTGCCTAAAGAAATCTAAGATCAAGGGTTACAACTTTCTGAGAGGTGGGAAGATCAGAAAACATACGGAACTTACCCAAATTCGACGAACAAATCTGGCGCACGACACGGAGTAGGGTGGCGGCCGGTTGGAGAGGGGGAGGAGGGGGTGGCGGCTTAGGGAGGGGAGTGGGGAGAGAGAGGGGAGAGGCTAGGGTTTGGGGGAGGAAAACCCCTTTGATGGCCCCCTCTCATGGGCCCCTCTGGTGCGGCCTGCACCCAGTTGCTTAAGATCGCTGAAAACACCCCGTCGATTCAGGAAATTTCAGTTCTTGTTTGCCTTTTCCCTCCCCAGCTGCTTTTCTAATTACCCGATCCGAATCCGGGGCATTACATATTCGCCAACGGGACTTCCCGGATCTATTTCTAGCCAGAGGCTAGTACATGATTTTAGCCTACATCTAATTCGATGTACGAGCCGACGCTTGCCGACGAGCCTGCTGCCCGATGTCGCCAAAACAACAGATGAATTCAAAGTGACTGAAATGTGAGTCCCATAAGTTCATTTTCGGCAAAATGATGTCCATCGTTAGTCCTGTCAAAACCTTGCAAAATTTGACACACCAAAAACAGCTTTGTTGGGTAATCTTTGTCTAAAGTATTAGTTTCATTCTGTTGATCATCGAGTCCTAATTGCATTCTGATTTCTAGTTCTATTCCGGTTGTGAGGCTGAGTTTTGGTGCTATATAAGCAAGGGCATTATACTCTAATATGAGATAACTAAAGAAAAAAGAAGAAAAAAATGTTAGTTGTGCCGTACTGGAAATTTTTCTTTATTCGTACTCATGAGTTCTTTTGAGTTTTTACTTCGTTTTTAGTTTGGGCCAACATTTGGTATCAGAGCTCTAGGTTCGAAACCCTAGCTGCTGCCCCGGGAGGGGTGATCTCGACTCCTGCGGTGGCATATACGGCGGGAGTGCGCACGCGGTGGATTCCGCGAAGACATCAAGCGCGCAAAGCGCGAACGCATGGGGGCGAAGCGGCGAGACCGATGCATCAGATGCAGCATGCGGCTCCGTGACGAGGAGGAGCCTGAGTTTTTTGATTTGTGCCCAAGATTATTGTTAGGTAATCTTTGTTCTAAGTTTAAAGTTATTTGATTTTGTATATGCCATGCTTGCCGTATCGAGTAGTAGAGTTTGTCTCAGTTTTTGAGTTACATACGTAGTCGTTTGACTATATAACGAGAGCACGTAAGCAATGTAACGTGAGAAGTTGAGAAGCAACAAGATTGAGAAAAGAAGAATAGAAATACAAACAAAAGATGCACCCGCGTAAGCGTGTGTGAACTCGTATATACACATCAAAGTTCTGCCGAGCGTTTATGTTCTTCTGAGTGTTCCGATCGAGCGAGACCGATGCACTGTACGGTGCATGCAGCTCCGTGACGAGGAGCAGCCTGAGTTTTTTTTGATTTGTGCCCAAGATTATGTCGCGTTCTCTAGGGAGTGGTGTGACCGGTGACGAGGCAACGTCGACGATGTCCCTACTAGCTGAAAAGGAGACAGGCAAAGCTGCGTGAAAGATGTTGAAGACGATGCATCTTGTTGCTAGTCATCGAAGGGTGAAGGCGAGGGGCGTTAAGGAGATGTATTCGTTATCCTGAGTTGAGTACGAGTTGGACAAGTCGTAGTTGAGACCGACTATCCTTTGTTGAATATGAGTTGGGGCGCAAGTCGTAGTTGAGACCGACTATCCTTTGTTGAGTACGAGTCCAAGACGTGTGCAAGTTGTGCCACCGTCTCTGGACCAGTAAGTGTGAGCCAACATAAAGTCGAGTCCAACTGGTAGAGTCCAAGGCGTATTTAAGTTGTGCCACCATCTTCGGGCAATTGGACGAGCCAAGTTGAAATTGAGTCCAACTGGCAGCCAAGTACACATAATAAGTAAGTTCACAAAGATTAAGGAGTGATTGTTAGGCAATCTTTGCCTAAAGTATTAGTTCTATTCTGTTGATCATCGAGCCCTAGTTGTATTCCAATTCCTAGTCTTATTCCGGTTGTCAGGCTGAGTCTTGGTGCTATATAAGCAAGGGCATTGTACTCTAATATGAGATAACTTGAGAAGAAAAATAATAAAAAGGTGATGGTTGTGCCGCAGTGAATTTTTTTTCTTTGTTCGTATTCATGAGTTCTTTTGAGTTTTTGGTTCATTTTCAGTTTGGACCAACAAGCTTCAAATCATGTTACGGCAAACATTAATAGAATTTACCTGTAACATCCTTTTTCGGTAATTCAAAAACTCTCAAAAAATTTAAACTTCAAATTTCAAATATTTAAATCTTGTCTTGGTTTCAAAATGGCAATATTTAGAAAATATTCCCTCTCTCATTTCTCTCTCTCTCTCCCCCTTCTCTCCCCGTTCCCCCCCTCTCTACCGCCTAGCCATGCTGGCGCGTGAGCAGACACTTGCGCCTGGTCCTAGCTCCCTCGCCCCAAGAACCGGTACCCCTTCCACCGCGGCCGGCCCTCCGCACTCCTTTGCTACCCCCCGCCCAAGCTGGCGTGACACCAGCGCCGAGCCCCGCAGACTGCTACGCTTCCCGCAAGAACGGCGCTCTTGCTCGCCAGCGCCACCCCGAGCCCCGCACTGTTCGCTTCCCAGCGCAGCGGCGCTCTTGCTCGCCACCACCGCCCAAGCCGAGCGTGGCGTCGATCTGGTGTCTGCGTCCGGCAGCGCCCACCTAGCACTCTCGCCTGCGCTGCCACCATCACCTCCCGGCTTTACTGTACGCACCGTCCGCGTGTGACACAGCCGCACCGGTCTGTCGCCGCGCGCCATGGGTGCGCCCGGCCAACCGCTGCCACCGTCACTGGCACTCTCGCCCGCACTGCCACCATCACCTCCGGCTTTATCGGTACACACCGTCGCGTGTGACACGGCCGCACCGATGCTGTCGCCGCGCCAGGTGGGTGCGCTTCACAGCCACTGCCTGATGCCCTCCAACATCCATCTTCTCCCCCTCTTCAGCTATAAAAGCCGGCCGCGCCTCCTCATCTCCCCCTCCCCACCTCGCCTCCTGCTCCTTCCTCGAAGCCGGCCGCGCTTCCTCATCTCCCCCTCCCCACCTCGCCTCCTCCTCCTTCTTCAAAGCCGAGTCCCGCCTCTTCTTCTCCACCTCCGGTCGCAGCCGCCGCATCGGATCCATTGCTCCCGAACGCCGTCGCCACCACCTCCAGCTCCCTCCCACGCTCCCAGCACCACCCGCGCCCTCCATCTTCCCCGCGCCACCTCGCCGCCGCCGCCCGTGCGCCCCCTCCTCTCCCTCGCCCTCCCATTCTCATTCTCCACATGGCGGAAGACGCAAGGCGTCGCGCCGAACGCGTCGCCGTCCCCTTAACCCCCACGCGCCATCACTGATAGGTGGGCCCGACTACTGTAGTCGTGCGGCGGTGCACGTGGACGCGGTCCACGCACTATGCGGTGGACCAAGTAATGTTCATGAACCACGTGTCGGCAGCAGATTAATCCTCATTTTTCTAATTTTCTGTTAAATAGAAAATTCTCAGTAAAATGTAAAAATTCATATCTCCTTTGTTTTAACTCCAAAAATTATGAAACGTGTTCCTCAAATTTTCTAAATTCAAGATCTTGCTAATGTGACTGGTTTGGTTAATTTTGGAATTTATTTATTATGGATTTTATATTTATTTGTTTCATTTGCCTATCTTTTCTTTTCCGGTTCGCTCGTCCGATTAGGATTTGAAGAAGCGGAAGACCTCCACGTCGATCAAGCCTAAGAATACCTAGATCCCCTCACCTATAACACAGGTGAGTCAATACTTTGATCATATTGAATCAACATTTTATGCAAATTATATTCTTTTAAAATATCAAATTGAATGCTTTAATTTCCTATGCAAATGTATGTCAAATAAGCTTAACGTAGTTAAATACCCATTTGATGATTTTCTAATTATTATCTCATCCCTTGACATTTGAATCCATTATTTCATATCACCCTATTAACTATATGCTAACTACTAGTTATAGTTTGTACTTAAACGCCATGCTAGCCCTGCTTATGTACGGGGTACTAAATGTTTCAATCACCATCTTTCAAGCATGAAAGTGGTTTTGGGCAGTCATTGTGGGTAAATGACTAAAGCTGTTGAGTTGATGTATTTTGCTCGTAAAAAACCCTAAAAATTTGATGTCACTATCTGGGCAGATGGTATGTCGAACGGGATGTTGGTGGATACTAATGTAGCCTAGGGAATGTTGGTTATGAATGTATTATGGATGAACCGCCTAGATAACCATAAGGGCATAGTCTTGTGAGGACCTCTAGTGTAAAACAAGTACAGCCACAAGTCTACAAAGTGCAACTTGGCTTAGTAAATGTATTAAACCTTGGAAATCATCTCATTAGTGGCTGAGTAAGGTGGTGCAAGTAGTGTATTCGATCTAGCTTGAATAGGACACCAAGGAAGGGTGAAGTTGCCAGCTACGCAAGTCGTGGTGGTAGACATCCCGCACAACTTATGGGACCCACCGCAAATTGGGGTAGCCCATATGGGTGAGATGACGGAAGAGGCGAGATATTTTGAAAGGTTAGTGTGATGATCGCTCAACTACATGACTACGTAATCATGTGGGGTAACGAGTATGATTGTCTCTTGTGGGTACAATGGACAATCTCTGCAGAGTTAAGACTATTTAAACAGCCGCCCCTACGGTTAAAGGCGGATATGGGAACTTAACTTGAGTTAGTTCTTTTTCAAAAACCTTTGTGGGTTGTATGAAAACCAGGTCGGCTCGCCGAGCCTGAGATTTGAATTTCCCTGGATCGTCGTATCCCGTGTTTTTTAATGTATGGAGATAGCTCCAATAAAAAAGAAGCATGAGTAAGAGTTTCTGATGGAGGGAACCTCTAGTGTTGTTAATATTGCACAATTACTCTCTTTAAAGAAAAACATGACTTAGTCAAAATGCTAAGTGAAAGGACTTTTTAAATATTTATGTTTACAAATATTGCTTTGCGCAAATAAAAGAACCCGAGCCATCCTTGTTAAGCCTTGCTTGTATATTATTGCATCTGTTGTGTTGGCTCACGAGCACGGAAGTTGTGCTCATTCTCGCTCTTTCCCCAAACCCTCAGAAGCAGGAAACCCTGGAGATTACGACTATTACGAGGAATCAGATGTCTGAAGTGTTGGAAGTATGCCCTAGAGGCAATCATAGAGATGATGATATTTCATTATGTTCATGATTTTGATAATATGTTATCGTGTTCCTTGAATGAATCATCAGTTATAGATCGATGAGTATGTGACTTGTTGGTGAAACTCTTTAACTTATATGATGTCATTCTAAATGTATCCCTGGTTGGATGTCACTGGTCGGAACACTGGTGACTCTACGAGCAGCACATGTATTGATTGATGATCATGTTTCACCGGTCATAGATATCGGGATATCGAATCAATAACGTGAGCACATGTTAGAGAACATGGGGTTGGATAGACCCACCTTGAGATATTATTGAGATTATTATCAATCTTTGTGTCATTAGTTGGTCTCAAGTAATGATGATGTGTAATCTTTAAAGCTGAGATCAGCATGGTTTCCTATATGTGTAATAGCACCCTTAGGGGTTGCCAAATGTAACATCCCCAAATCAATAAAGAGAATTACTATACATCTCATTAGCATGCATCATGTTTTCATGCATTTGCATCCTATATTGCACTAGTAAAATCTTATCCAAATGTTTAAACACACACTAACAAAAAAAATCATAAAGAAAACAGTAATAAAAACATATGAACATTCTCTGGAAATAATTTATTAAAATACTATATTAATTATCATGAATTAATATAATTTTTTTCAAATTTTTGCAGCCCTATATGATCCAATGCAAATTCAAACTCGTTTAATAACTTATACTTTTGATAATTTAAAATATATCAAATAAATCATGAACAGTGCATTTTCCAAATTTATATGGGTACCAGGTCACCCCAAGAGCCCCTCTGAATTATTTTATATTTTTATGAAATTATTTTCTATATTTTAGCAAACTAGGAGTTTCAAATTCAATTTAAGTCAAAACAGGAACACTATTCCTCGGACTCGAGTCATCGGCACAGTAGCTGACCGAACCACCCAGCTCAGTCGAACCCCTTAGAATGCACGCCGTCCGATCTGGATCGCACGGCCAGCGACCGCGCCCGTGCCGCTCGTCGCTGCCGCTAGCATGTGGGCTCGCCTTCCTGTCGCCATCGTCTTCCTCGCGCTGGCGCGCGAGCAGAAGCGCAGCCCCACGCGGCCGCGATGCTCTACCGAGCTCCGTCGATGTCATGTCCCCACCGCCTTCACTAGCCAATCATGGGGCGTCACCTTCTAACGCCGCTTCTCCTCCGTTCTCTTCCCGGGCTTAAGACCCCCTCTCCAGGTCCTTGCGCCACATCTTTCCTCTCGGGTCTGAGGAAAGAGGAGCTCACCTGCACCTGTTGCTACAGTAAGCTTCAAGCCATGGCATCCCCTCCCCTCTCCCTTCAATGCCTTCTCCATTTTACCTAATTCCAACGCTCGATTTTGCTTGAAGGATCAGGAACGCCGTCGAGCTCTCGGCTGATCCAGAACGCGCTCCGCCGGCACCTTGAGCTATTTCGGTGTCTCCGGTGAGTCCTTCTCAAATCTTTGTGCGTCAACTCGTGCCCCCGAGTTCGCTTAAGTTTTACCCCCAGTTGAATTTGGGAGGATTGCCATTTGTGGCCGAGGTGACCCCCTTTCCTCCCCGACGACATTCCGGTGAGGCATTCTCCAATTCCCCGCTCTTACACCATCATCTGGGTCTGCTTAAGCTACCTTGGGACTTCGTGCTTTGTTTTGTTGCTCAGGGCCTCTCCTCCACGTGAAGCTATAGCGTCGCCGTCGCCATCACCGTCGCCAACTCAGCTCCGGCCTTCCCCTCCTCTCGCCAGCGCTAAGGTAGCTCCTTGGTAGTCCCCAGTAGCTCAGGCACCCGCTATTGGACCTTTGCGAAGCTTTATTTTGCGCATGCACCGTTGCCGTATGTACGCCGCCGCTCCTCTCCGACGAGCCGCCGGCACAGGCCACCTCAGGTGTCACCGCCACCACCCAAAGATGCGCATGGCTATTGCGCAGCTGTAGTAGCCCTTGGTCGGCCCCCCCGTGGCGCGTATCGCTGGTAGGCCACCGGCCAAACACACGGCCGCGTTGTCGGACCCCGCCCGGCATTGTAGTGCCATGATTAGGTGTTAATCCAGTGATTAAACGCTAATTGGTGATTTCTGTAATTAATGACCGGTCTTAAGAATATATGAGTCTATTACATGCGGGTCGCACGTACGGGAAACCATAGGGTTAAGCAGCGGTTGACCGGTGGGCCCATCCACTTAAACGCTACTGCTCTTTGTGGGCGGTGAACCCTCCCTCAGATCGGAAGTCCATGCACTGTGTCGTGGACCCAGCCACTGACAGGCAGGCCCCACATGTCAGGCGGGGAAATTAAAATCCCTAGGGTAAAAGAAAAATCCACTGCTCATGAGGGCCCTACATATATAATCCTTAGACCTGAGATCAGCATGGTTTCCTACATATGTAATAGAACTCTTAGGGGTTGCCAAACACTGCTCAGTAACTAGGTAGTTATAAAGGTAGTTTTCAGGTATGCTATGAAACATGCGGAGGGATGTGATTGGTCGGATATGGGATTTGCCCCTCCTAATAAAACAGGAGAGATGTCTCCGGGACCCTCGTTGTGATCAGATAAAGAAAGTGCATGGTCATGTCATTAGTGGTCGAAGTATCGACCACATGAAGTTATCCGACAGTCGATCGAGAAAGAATTGAACGGTCTATGGATGACACAAGATCTCACCTAGAGTTCAACCAGATATCGTGAGGCAAAAGGAGTATACACGAGAAGGTCTTTGAGCTCGATCAGATACGGACTAGTCGTATGGAGATACGAATTGGTCGTAGGCTGGTCGAACATTGTCACTATGTGGTCGAGACCAACTATGAATTGGTCGTATATAGATACGAGCTAGTTGTTAGTGATATTGACCTCGTCATAGATCATATTATGTTATGGTTCGTCCGATATATTCTATGTGTGTTTGGGAATCGTTATGTGCTGCTAGGTACCGCTGACGACTAGTGGTCGAAAAAGAGTTTTTGAGTCACAACCGATTACACAAGAACTTGTAGGATCGCACGCTTAAAGGGCAAATATTTGTTTTGGATGGTGATCCGAATTCGTATAGGCCACGAATTCCTAATGGGCCTCAAGTTTGATACCCACCATGGATGCCTATATATAGAGGGGCGGTGGCATGTGGTTGATGACAATGTTTTTTGGAAGAACTCCTGAAACCCCAATAGCTACGCCTTCCTCAACCACGCCACTGGTGCTAGCACTCCAGTGCGTGGTGTCCCTACCCTGTACATGTGGATATCTCGGAGATGCTGTTGCAAAGCATCAGCACTAGGATGATACGCAACTCGTGACGATCACGTGAGGCGAGTGCGACCACTCGGAGGAGCAGACGCGAGGCGAGTACGACTACTCGGAGGAGTATACGCGCGGCGAGTACGAGTACGACTACATCTAGTCGCTACATCGACTCTACTTCCGCTACGAGTCGGCCCGTCTAGTGGTAATCTCGTGATCTATTACTAGCGAGGTTTCTTGGTTGCGCGGTAAAATTTTATTTTGTGCTATCGTAGTCTACCCGTAACCCTACATGAAGAACCTAGTGTTTTGAAGCGTAGTTTAGTCTTTAGCCGTTCTAGTCTCACCTTAGTCTACCTGACTCCGTCGGTACTTACGTACATCCTATAATATCTGAATTTTTCGGGTAATATTGGACGTACACGGGTTTTGTTAGTCGTTTGCATGTGGAGAGATGGGCTCTCACCCCCCTTTTGCTTCCGTTGCCGCTTCCGCTATTTTTGTAATGTAATCTTTTGGTCTGATCGACCCTTATTGTAAAACTTGACCCGATGCGGTCTATGTAAAATCTGATATGTTAAATTAATTGATGATATGGTGTTACGCTATGTATGAAATGATTCAGTGATGTATCTGCGAGTGCTACCTACTGATCCAGGGTATAGTACGATATTTTCACAAAGGATTCCAGATAAAGAAATCTAGGTCCGACATTACCCTGCCATAAAGATGAGCTCCGTGCATGACCGTGTTAATTTGGCTTAAAGTTTTAGCTTGGTTGAATACATAGTTCTTAAAACCAAAGTGGGAGGTTCCTAGTTGAATCTGAGATCGCCCGTAATGCCATTTGTCTTCCTTGTGTAGTTGTGGATGTTAAAATTGAGTTCCCGACTCGAAATAGATATGAGCTCTGCTGCTCCGACATCAAAGGAGAACCCATGTTAAGTTTGCATCTACGTACAGCAAATGCACCCTTTTATTTTTGTTAGCGTGAAAATGAAAACACCAGCTGCAGCAAGTTTAGCATCGTAATTATTCCAAAAGCTGCTCAACCATTGCAATTATTCCAAAAACCATCGGCCGAAGCAAAGCTAACTAATTGGCTTGCACCCGGCCTCTATATAAGCTAGCCACCCTCTCATAGCCGCCTCCATTGCAACCTTCTAGCAGCAATACACAGAGATTATAACTAAGCAGCAATGTCGATGGTGACTTCTTGCACCCACGTCCTTAGCCGCGCGGCGCCGGCGGCGAAACTTCCTCATGCAGCCCTGCACTCCGGTAAACCAGCAGCAATGGCTCTCCAAATGAAGCCTCGGCGTCTTTCTGTCCGCTGTGCTGCAGAGAGTGGAGAGCATTGGTTTGACATCGCGCCCTTTGGTAAGCATATTATATGTGTGCACATACAGGTATATCCGTTGAAAATCGCTAAATATTGTAAATTCCGTGAAAACCAGTGTGGAATTTTTTTTTAAAAAAATATCAAAAAAATACAGGCGACAGGGGAGATCAGCATGAGGTAATTTTGGGAAAATTTAAAAGTTTCACACCAACTTTTGAGATTTTTTGAAAACTCCTACACACCCGATCTTCACGCATTTGCAACATTTAATTTAGTACATTTTCAACGCATATTTACCATAAATGGCAGGCACACGTTGTTGCTAGCTACGCACTGTATCAAATTGATAAACGCAGGATCGAATTACTACTAATTAATGTTGCTGTCATATGATTATGTGAACTTTTTAAGCCCTGGTGCACCCCAAGTTCCCGCCCACAACACGCAAGGATTATTGGAGGATCAGGGAAGACGAGGAGCAAGTCAAGCTGTGGTTCCACGTTGGCGACACTGCCCACAAGGACAACCTGGAGGTCCGAATCGAGCACGATGTGCTCCTGGTCAGGTGTAAGAGCGCCGGCGACCTGGGCGAGGCGGCGAGATCGCTGGACGTCCGCCTGCTGGTGCCCAAAGGCTACGACCAGAGCAAGGTGGACGCCGAGCTCACGTTCGGGTCGCTGCTGGTGACCATCGGCAAGAAAATGCCCGTCGGTGACAATATCATCGAAATCAGTCCAAAGGAGGCCAAGTAATTCTACTACCAAGTCCTAATTGCGATCGATGAAGAGGACAGATATGCACGAGTATGTATGTATGTATGTACGGTCAATGTGTTTACGTATGTCATAGGGGAAGAAAGAAATGAATTTCTAGCTTCCCCGTATATTGTTGTGAAATTGTGTACCTTCCAGGATTGCTTGTTCGGAGTACATGCATAATAATTTTGTGAGTGTGATGTGCCTATATTGCAGGCTAGCATGCTGGCCAACATGCTGTTCAGTAGAAGATTGCTTAAGTCGCTGTTGGTGGCTTTTTTTTTTTTGAAACGTCTAAGTTAGGTAAAAATGAAATTTGAACAAAATTCGCAATTTCACCTAATATTACCCTTGGTTATACAACCTTCAAGATCAAACTCGATAATATCTAGATGAAATGAAATACTACCCTTGGTTATACAAGAGTAATAAATCTTATCGCGCAACAACTTCCAAAGCATGCATGGACACATATAGCTACCGGACTAATGGTTAATGCCCTTGATCAAACCGAGAGTACAGTTATCTAATGCATTAGCCATGTGCATTCTTGTAAATACACGTTTGTTCTTGGTCTTTATGCTAAAACCAAAAACCAAATACATGTGGTCCTAGGTAGTAGTAGTCTTTAAACTTTAGGGCGCGGGGCAGATACGATGAATTTTTATTCCTTCCATTCAAAAGAAAATCTGCAAGTTAATTTATAATTTATAGTCTCCGGGGGTCACCGACGAGTGGAGGATTGTCCTTTTCTCTGAAAAAGGAAGAGTGGAAATATGGAACTGCCTTGGTAATACGTTAGTTATCTATCTATCACTAACTTCACAATTTTTAATTTCAATCGCAAACAAAACTTTAATTTGACTCATTTAAAAGGTGGTACAGAAAGCTCCAGGGATAAAACAGACTTGATCAGAGAGTTGAGAGTAAAAAACGACCTTTCTGTAAGAAATGAGTATACAAAAATTGATAGATTATCGTCGTTTCAGGTCTTATTTTACAGCTTATTTCGCATCATTCTTACTTCAACCGTTCCAAGCAAAGGTCATTATTCCCCTTGCCCGACCAAGCAAAGGTAACAGTCCTCTGTTGTGCCCTTTGTCTCTCCAATAGGACCCTTCAGTGACGCGATATCGACAGGACCATACCTCTCCAATAGGACCCTCGATGAGTCCGCCTCAACCAAAGCTTCAGAAGGACGCTACATCGCTTCCCGTCGAGAAGACGGTAAAGGGACAAGAAAAGCGTGTCACCATATCGGTCCCTGAGGCGTCTAACGGGAAGACGTCCCTAAGCCGCCTTGTTAAGGAGAAATCGAAATCGAAGAACATTAAGGCACCTCCCAAACTCGTGAAATACTTATGTACAGATACATTATGAAATGTGCCCGTCGAATCAAAGAACCGGTGGGTTCAATATATGCTATACAAATTACGTTTCAACATATGTTTATGACTATAGCGACATACACGAGTAGGTTCCACTGGATTCTTTTGATTCTTGTGCCAAAGAGGAACATGGTATTGTACCTTGATTCTCTACTCAACAAAAATCACGACTTCACCCTTCTTAAAGGAATACTCGACAGGTATGTTCATTTCCTCCGCACATAACTCTATTGTATTCTTCCTTCGTTTGAAATGGACAAGGATAACTTTTTTGAATCATATAGGGTGCTCATCGGCTATGTTGCCGAGGGAGGTTTATACAAGGGAACGAGCGCCACGCTGACTCACAGGATGCGATTTCCGGTACGCGCTACAACACAATAATCATATATCATACTTCGTAATATTGCGTCTCGAATATTGTACATATATATGTAATTCTATTTTTGCGGTCCGCCAAAAAAAACGAGATCACCTATGCGCATTCTACGATGCCATCATATGCGACTATTGATTGCTTCTAGGACGACGATCCCGTGTTTGTCAATCTCGTAATAATTATCTCCTAATTTTAAATTTAAATATATATGATTACTACTTTACTCCTGCTAGCGACAGGGCTTGAACATAGAGTTAAATGCACTCGAGATGGACCAGGTCATGCACATTCGAGGGGAGCTCTGTGGCTTCATCAAGGCAGACATAGTTAACACCACTGGAGAGTTTCACACCGTCAACACCGATGAACGACCTCGAAACAATTGATTCAATATTGTAATTCACTTTGACTGGTTGTAATTCAATTTGTAACTATAGCGACAATATATACTTGAAACATTCTTTTGTAATTGATTTTGAGTTAAATGATCACTTTGAGTTGTCAACAATTATCTGTGACATGTTTCTGCTTGCTAGTTTTCAGAGGGCATGGCTAGCAATTCCTGAGGCTAGCTGAAAATACGATAAAAATTAATTAGGTCTAAATACTTATCACAGACGGTTCTAATCACGAACCGCCTGCGAAACTCTGATATCACGCACGGTTCCAACCACGAACCGCTGCAGTGATTATGTAGTATCACGCACGGTTTGTGGTTAGAGCCGTCAGGACTCTGAAATCACGCAGCGGTTCCAACCACAAACCGTCAGCGATTACAGTAGTATCCTGACGGTTCGTGATTAGAACCGTCTGTGATAAGAGTTATCACAGACGGTTTTTCAACCGTCTGTGATAACCGCCTGTTATCACAGACATAAAATTTCAGACGGTTCAAAAACCGTCTGTAATGACTGTTACGAACCGTCTGTGATTAGCTTTTCTGTAGTAGTGGACCTTTCCATAAGAAATGAGTATACAAAAATTGATAGATTATCGTCGTTTCAGGTCTCATTTTACAACTTATTCGTTTCAGGTCTTTTTTTACAGCTTATTTCGCATCATTCTTACTTCAACCGGACCAAGCAAAGGTCATTATTCCCCTTACCGGACCAAGCAAAGGTAACAGTCCTCTGTTGTGCCCTTTGTCTCTACAAATGGCCTCCTTGCAATCACCAATTATAGTAGTACATACTAGCTAGTGATGGTGTTCTTTCTTTTCCATTTTCTTTTCTAAGGATCCAATCATTTTTTCTGGTAGTGTATACTGTATAATGTATAGCTATCACATTAGCTGCTCGGATCTCCATGCTGTGAGGCTCTCCAATCTACATGCAACATGGAAAACAAAAAAAAGGCCACAAGGAAAAAGGAAAAAGGAAAAAGGAAAAGGAAAAAGTGGAAATTTCGGTTGTCTTCGTGCAGTGACGAACGTAAACCCCATTGCTACATAAGATTTAATCATTCCATATAGTGAGCAATTTTCGATTTGCCTCCTCAATTATAGCATCCCAAAATCTGTATTTTGGAATTATGTATTATAAATGCATTAGAAAAAAATACTTTGCTCATTTTGCATATGAAAGTCTACCTACGTTTGAGATTTGAACTTTTGTTTTAAAAGCAAATCATGAAATACAAACAGGCGTGCACTCAAAATATATTAGATTAAACAAAGTAAAAAGATTAAATGAGAGAATTATTTTGGGCATAATTTCTCTGGGAAAAGTTTACTAAACAACTTAAGTGAAACTTTGTTAAAAATTAAAAAATGTACATAGATGCATAAGAATAGGAACTCATTTGAATTTTTGAGAAAATCACAAAAGCGTTATACTAAATTGGGTTAGAAGCCCTACAAAAAGTTTCATAAAATTTGGACTTCATTTGAGAAGTATAAAAATTCGGCCAATAAATCAACTTAAATCCAAAACCCTTAACCTAATCTGACCCTCCCGCTCGCTGACAGTGGGTCCCACTCAGGGTTTTTCATTCCGGATTTTTTTTACCGGGGGTAGCCGGTAGAGGCGATAGAATCGAAAATCGGAAATTTTTGGCCAAAAATTTTAAATTTTTCGGATTTATTTTTTTTTTTACAAAAAATCAAATTCGAACAAAATTTATCAACTGGGCTAGTTAGCATGATAGCAATATTAGGATGGGTTTGTATTACTTCACACATTCATCAACTAAACAAAATTCAAGCAAATTTGATTTTTTTTAGTAAAAGTCATTCAAATCTTAAATTTGGGAACCGATTTGAATTTCAAGGGGGATAGAACCGATAATCGGGGATAATCGGCAGAGAAAAAAAATCTATGGTCCCACTAACAGGGACCTTCGTGCACCTTGCGCGCGGCGCACCAGCGCATGCTCACGAGCGCATCACCGGGGCTATATACGGATCCTCAAAACAACACTAATTGCAATAGGGTCGGAAACAAGCTAGGCTCGCCAAAGATCATCCCAAAAGTACTGAGGCTTTGCGAAAATCTAGCACAATAAGAGTGAAATTTAAGAACCTTGCAGTCCCCGTTTCGTTCACAGATTTCATTCAACAAGAAAGAAAGAAAATAATTTCTTTTTTTTTTGCCAGGAAGAAAGAAATAATATCTTTTGTTTTCGTGAGGAAGAAAGAAATGAATTTCTAGCCTCCCCGTTTATTGTTGTGAAATTGTGTACCTTCCAGGATTGCAGGCTAGCATGCTGGCCAACATGCAGTTCAGTAGAACATTGCTCAAGTCGCTGATGGTGGATTGTTTTGGAACTTCTAAGTTAGGTGAAAATGAAATTTGAACTAAATTTGTAATTTCACCTAATATTTTGCCTCCTTAGTAAGCCATCCATGCAATTAAGCAGGAATACACAAATATAGTTAAAACTCTTCGAATCTCACAACTATCAAATTGTATGTGAGCACATCAAATAGATCAAATAGAGGAAATATAATGTGCAGCCGCTCTTATGGTGCTACCTCTATGTTACCAACGTAAAAAAGTTTTTAAAAATCCCCTGAAAATTTGGAGATGGGGGAGAACATATTCTACAACCATGTAGAATTTCAAGATCACGCATGCATGCAACAACTTCCAAAGCATGCATAGACACGTCTAGCTAGTGGACTAATGGTTAACGCCTGATCAAACCGATAGTACAATTCTCTAATGCATTAAACATGTGCATTCTTGTAAATATACTCTTTTAAGTGCCTGTGCGTTGCTATGAAATAGCTTATGAATATAATACTTTATGAATTAGATTAGATATACTATATCTCAATTCGTCAAGACACACGGAGCAGAACAGAAGAGCCGGGGTGGAGGTGAGGGCCCACAGGAGGAGGAAGCGTAGGCGGTGTCGCATGAGATGGCAGGACTGGAGTAGCGAGTGCATGATGCGAGAAAATAGTTTACTGATGACGTGACCCATATGTCAGTAGAAAGAGATAGTGTATAAATTCACCAGAGGATCTAACACGCTCCCAAGTCGTAGGACAGAAGAAATCCGGTAGTCGAAAACCTTTCGACTAGGTAGTCGTAACTCCTTCGACTAGGTGAAGTCGAAACGATGAACAGTACTCGAAAACGATAATGAACAGAAGAATTTTGCAGTGCCAAACTGTGTACCTTTTCTGGTTTTTGTTCTACGATTTATACACATCTTCACATCTTAGAAATAGAGAATACTTATAGTCTAACTGGACTGAACAAACCGAAACTGATTCCAACTCGGAATCGATTGTGAAAGTAACAAAACAAACTTAGTGTCATACGACAAGACCTACCCTATCCATACTCGGACAAGCAAACCAAATCTTGATTAATTACTTCTAACAGACTCCCCCCTAATCTAGATTTGGTTGTGCAAGATCTTTGACACCAACCAACTCGTGCATCTCTCAAAACTTCAGTTTGGCAAGTGATTTGGTAAGAATGTCTGGGCACTGTTCTTCTCCACTAACACGTTGAGTAATTATTTATGCTCTTTCAACACACTCACGAATAATTCGTTGCCTCAATCCAATGCTTCTCCCTTACTACGTACTTCTGAGAAGGTTCCCGGCTCCTCCATCACAACTTGCATCAACTCTTCTGGTGGCATGCTTATTTGTTATGTCTCGAGGGATCAAAACTTCTGTGGTGTTTGTAATATAGTACCTGCGGACTCTGAAGTGGCCATATCTGTTTCTTCAAGCTGAGTTTGATTTGGTCCTGATGTTCCAGGAGGGTCCATACTCAACTTTCCGGCAGCTCCTATAGGCGAGAGAGGTGAGACTTCCGTGGATGTAGGAGTAAGGTGGTCCTATCTAGCCACACTAGATTCCTCTTCCACTGGTTCTCCTACAAAAAATGTGTCCCAATTGTCACCACTATTTGCTGAAGCTTCACTCCAATCCCAGTTCCTGTTTTCTTCAAAAATCACATATCCACTGATGCAAATTTTGTCATGACATGGATTGTGAGACCCCGATTTATCAGACTTGTAATGCTTAACCATCCACTCGGTCCTAGCATCACAAACAAAATAAACCGAGACTCCAGACATGTATACTTCCCAGAAAAGCAGTATACACACCTCTTTACAAAAAGTCATCCATCAATTCCATTCATTCACATAGAACCGAAGCAAAAGCACAAACCAGAAGATAAGCTAAATAAAGGATAGTTATTACAAAAGAGAGGCCGACCGGCCAATACATATAAATACAAAAATAAACAGCGGAGCAAAAGTAACATAAGATGGCCATAGACAAAAGACCCAATCAGTGTGCCTTTAACCCACAAGGCAACCGACCGGACCGCCAAGCTAGTCGTCGAACCCGCAGCACATTTCACAAAAGTGAGGCCCTAGGGGCTCACCTTTCTCCTCTACAACAAATAGTTAAGCAAAGCAAATGAGTACAAAAATTATACTCCGCAAGACTTACGTGTAGAGTAACAAACCTATACATATGCTACATGCAAGCTTATTTAAGTGGAGGCTGTATGTTTCATTTTCAGCACAAAGCAATCTTTATTTGTAATAATGTAATACATTTGAAAGCAAGTTTACAATCTATTTTTATTATTCAAATAACAGTAAAATGACAACATAATACAGTAGATAGAGGACAACAACAATCCTAGAAGTGACTAAACCATTAGTCACCACAACAATAGCATGAATTACCCATTCATACCAACCATGTAAATTTTAATGAAAAAGGTTGTAGTCTAGTTCTGGCACGACCTTACCAGGCATGCCCATAATCTAGAACGAGGCTATTCGAATAGTTTTATACCTGCAGGGGTGTACCAATGTACCTGCACGCCAGACCGCCTTTTTGCCAAGCTATTAAGCACACTTCCTTAGGTATGCCGGCACGGCTAAGTCCTACGAGTCATTTCCAATATTGTGTATTAACTACGAGCCGCCCGTATGGATAGAAACCCATACGTTGTGTCGGAGTCACCGTAAAGCCTCGGCCAACTACCCATCGCAGGCAAAGCCTAGGACAACTACAATGCCCCTCGAGGTGGAGAGCCTACCCGGAATCTCCACCACCGCACACCCAACACAATAACACAGATCATTTTTCACACAACACACACAACCCCCTCCTGCGACTCGGAGATAACACACGCCAAAGTACTAAGTCAAGAGAGGTCCCATATCCCTCTCGTGTAGTTAGCACGCAAAAGCGCTTGGCTTAGTGACACAAGTAACTCGGTCCTTGATGACCTAGGCACCATTCCATTCACACCAATAGATCACACCAACATACCATTGTGCCCAAGTCTAAAACAATTTTATTTTCAGTTTTTGGCTTTACAAAGTAACAAAGCACAAGTGCTGGACATAATGGAATAATAAATAGATGTGTGATCAAGATCATCGACTAAAATCGATGATCGCCCATTACTACCGAAACTAAACATTTCTATGTAATTTCAATTCGCAATCTACTAAGTGACAAGAGCTCACCCATCGAACTCAAATCATAGCAAATAACCTAGGCTCATCGTAGTAGAGGATAATCAATTCGTACAGATTATGCAACTATAGGATACTAACCATAATTTAACAACAAAATAGCAATGCATACATACAAGTTGAAATCAATATATTAGACTTGAAAAATATTGGGATTAACATGATCAAACTGCTTGCCTGGTTGCTGCTGTTCAACATGTTGCGGAGGATCACTTAACTTATCAATGTGCTCTTCGGAACCTAACGAGAAAGCGAAAAAGAACCGATAAGAACGAAGAAAACAAAAAGACTCAACAGCAAACTTTCTCGAAATGTTTTGAAAATTTTACAGCAGCAAGAGCATGATTTATAAGGAATTTAGCAATAATAACCAATTAATTTGGATTCTTAATGCAAAAGATATGAGCAAAATAAATCTACTCAGCCTTATAAATCACAAATACTACTATTCATTGTAACTAACATCTTAGCAAAAATTTCTGGAGCTAAAAAGGGGTTAGAAACATTTTTAGATAAAAGTTCAGTTAAAAACATCGCCAACAAAATTTGAATCAACCGAAAAGTAATTAAAATGAAATAGTTATGTATTTTACAAGTTAATTGCATTTTTTTAGTTAACAAATAATCCTTTCGGGAAAAAACCGAAGTTAAAACGACGTGGACGAACTTGGATCGTTGATCTTGGATCCAACGGTCCAAGTCCACGGGGCAACACGCGCTCCAGCGGCTCACAAACCCCACTGTTTGATTGAGATCCAACGGTCCACGTGGATGGAGACGTTTGGACGGTCCGAACGTTCAAATCGATGTGGGCCGTTGATCTAGAGATGGACGGCTCACAACAAAAGAACCTTCGACCGGTCCGAACGTTCACGTGAATCTGAGCCATAGATTCGAAATCCATCTGCCCACGCGCGCAGCTCAAGCGTTCACCGTTGGATTTAGATCCAACGGTCCATGTGGATCGAGACGTTCGGACGGTCCGAACATTCACTCGAATCCGAGCCGTTGATCTAAAATCCTATGGTACGCATGGATCGCCACGTTCGGATGGTCTGAACGTTCACGCAATCGTGGGCCATTGATCTAAAATCCTACGGTACACATGGATCGCCACGTTCCGATGGTCCGAACGTTCACGCAATCATGGGCCGTTGATCTAAGGATCGACGATCCACAGTGAACCACGTTCAAAGAGCTCGCGCCCAATTCAACCGACAAAACTTGACGACGAAAAGAGGCTCACCGCCGGCGACTCTGGTCACGGCGGTGCGAACAAAGGCCCAAAATGGGTCCGCAATAACCTTGCGCACACCCTGGGACCAATTTCTACGGCTGTGGCGGCCGGCAAGCCGGAATTGACAGAGATGACAAAAAACAGTCGAAAACGAAAAATGCAAAGAAGCGCCGCTGCGGTCCAATTAAGCGTGTGCCAAGTAACTAGGGACTAATGTGGAGTTACGTGAGCACAGGAAAGACACAGAGAATGTTGAAGCTGCTCTGGTGATGATAAAAATGGTGCTTTCGACCAGAAAATAGGGAATTTCCAATTCAGCTCAACCCTGAGGAAGATTATCAAAATTGAGCGGGGGTTAAGCTCAAGAGAGTAAAGAGGGAGCAGAGGGAGCAAGAAATAGAGAGAGAGAGTCACTGCTGTACCACCTTCATCGTAAGCTCGAAGCTCAACAATGACGGCAGAAGTGGTTTCGGATGAATGCAGCTCAAACAAACACTGAAGTGCTAGCTAGAGTTGAGGAAATGCTAAAGGAAGCCAAAGGGGAAGCAATGGAGCTTAAATAGCTCAGAAGGCAGAGAGTAACGGCGATATTTCTCCTCGGGTCAACACTGCCATGAGAGCACTTGAGAGCGACGGGAGCAGTTGAGCAATGGACTTTTGATGGCGGTGCATGACGGGCATTTAATGCGAGCAGAAGGAGCCGTTTAAAGGTGATCACTAAGGTGACCCAACACTGCACCCTTCTCCTCTGCTCACGCCATAGCCTAACTCAAACGCACGCTCAAACTCGAGGAAGGAGACGACTCAGTCACCGTTGGATTGCAATCGGACGGTTAAAATGAACGGGACGATTGGAACGGTCCGATCATTCACTTCAATCCAGGCCGTTATCTCCAAATTGGACGGTTCAGATGAACGGGACGACCGGCCGGTCCGAACGTTCACTTCAATCTAGTCCGTTGATCTAAGAACCAACGACTCTCGCTATCCGAAACGTTCGGATTGTCCGAACGTTCACACGCATATGAGTCGTTGATCTCAGATCCAACGATCCGTGAAACTCACGCCCGAGCGACCGCGTCGGTGCAGTTAGTTGATTGAACCCAGTCAAGTGGCTCGAGCCCGAGTCTGACTTGAACCAAAAGAACAGT
This sequence comes from Hsuehochloa calcarea, assembly GCA_036346395.1. Classification (NCBI taxonomy): domain Eukaryota; kingdom Viridiplantae; phylum Streptophyta; class Magnoliopsida; order Poales; family Poaceae; genus Hsuehochloa; species Hsuehochloa calcarea. Next base: position 35,537,318 of record CM070611.1, read on the forward strand.
GAAAACCAGCTAGGGTTTGAATTAACAGCTGATTTTTGGAGGATTTGCTTAAGGTAGCAAATAAACTCCAAAAATCATGAGATTTTAACTGGAGGTTGCTTACTGCAGGATAAACCTCACATAAAAATTCCAGAGACTTTTATGAACTGAATTGTTCTCCAGAAATTCCAGAATGTGTGAATTAGGGTTGGACCAAGCTTTGACTTGGTTTGACTTGCCTCCCAAAATTATCAAATAATTTCTAAAAATCATGAAATAATTTAGAGGCGCCACAAGTCATCCCTAGAGCTCAAGAAAAAATGTTTACATGGGTTTGGTACAAGATTTTTGCCAAGGAGGTTTTTGATTGGAGTCTATTGAGGATTTCAATTTTGATTTCCATAATTCCATTACAAGAATTACAGAAATAGCCAAAGATCCCAAGATGCAAGAAAAGTTACACAAATACACATTTAGGATGTTACATGGATCATAGAGTCTGTGTGCTTTGATCCCTGCTTTAGCACTAAGATAGATTACAGGAATGCTCCGATCATCAAGCTTCTTGAGATTTTTGGATGGAATCTTCATGTGAGCTGTAAAGCCGAACACGCTCAAGTGGTCCAGACACGGCTTCCTTTCATTCCTGTTGGGATCCAAAAATACGATTCAGGAACCCTTTGTGTATTCTGAACTAGTCCTAGATCAGTTGCCAGCTCACACAGGAAACATTGATGAAATGCCATCTATTTATTCAATTTAACTAAAAATATCTCAAAGTAATAAATAGTAATAATAAATGGACCTTATGGTCAATATTTACTTAACTTGCCACGCAGGGCTTAAGAAATAAATAAACTCTTGCAGCGGAACCAAACTCTTAAAATGGCCAATCAACATGCCCACAAGCAATCGAATGGAGATATATCCTAATCTAAAAATCCTTCAAGGTACTCCTGGGTGAAGAACTCTTGTGCAGCTTGATATTCTTCAACTTATCAACAAAGGCGTAAAGCCATGAGTACATAAAGCAATAGCAGGCTGTAGGGAAATGTATGCCAATAGTATCCATGCAAGGCTTGCCAAAGGTTAGCTGTATTGTTCTTTTGCAGAAAACATCATTCACCATAAATACAGTAAATAAACTGAAGTGCGTACTTGAAAAGAATAATAAATAAGTAAACAATTTATTTAAAACAACTAGTGAACTTCCCATTCACTTCCCAACCAAACCAATAATAAGTGAATCCCCAATTCACCAATCGACCAAAACAACCAAGTCAATTACCGGTTCACCGAACAAACATTATGTTCATCAAGTGAACTTTCCATTCACACTCCGACTCATTTTATAAGAAACTCTATCTCTCGTGTGAAATCTCCGAACAAGTCCATAATCTCCGACACGGCTATTCGAATAGTTTTATACTCTACAAAGGTTGTACAGCTTGACCCACAAGAGATAATCAACTTATACTGTCCGCATCACACACTTCCGTAGGTGTGCGACTAAGAGATTATCACCAGGCCTTTTGAAAACTTTGCTTTGGCTCAGTTTTGCTCGCTAAGGTTTCGCCCACCTAGCCCTGTCTTGCGCCAAACACAACCCAAACATAAAAAATCAAAACATTGCTAGTTAGTTAGCCATGCCCGTCCCATCAGGCACGTGGTTGTATGGTTAAGGCCTAGTTCAATGGTGCACAAGATTAAGTCCTTGACAAGTTACTTAGGCGAGATTACCACAAACCCACGACGTGTTGAAACACCCACACTATCCACCTTCCACTCGCCCAAGCGAAAACCATTTTGTTTAACCAAGAGCAATGACACAACCTGTCATGGTACACAAATTTTAATAACAACAGTTTCTAACCACCAGGATTCCATATTTCATTAAGTCAATATTAATCATTATGAGACATGTGATAATGAACCCATCGTAACAGAGCTGAATTAAGCATCTATAGGATACCCGTGTTGGTGATACAAATATGTTCAACTAAAATTATCCATACTAGGGTGACAAATGATTCATGACATTCGAATAATCAAAGGAGACATAATCACAAGTAGGTGATAGTTAAACCCAAAACAATTTGTATAAAGATAGCATGCAGTTGTATAAAACAATATACTTTTGAAATCATAGGTTCAAATGATCAAAGGACTATGGATTGCCTTCGAATAGATCCTGGTACTGGTCTTGATCATGATGCACTCCTTTTTGGACAAAATTGCTCGAAGAATCAACGTCTACTTATAAACAAGGAAAATAAACTAAATAAATACAACAGAGATGAAACTAACACAAAAAATTTAATAAAAATATTAGATAAATAGAGCTCGAATTTAGAAATTTTGATGGGCTTAATAGGAGTTCGGATGAAGAACATATGACCTCTGGAAGATTGAAATCACATAAAATCATGATAATCAGATTTATGAATTTACTGAATTATGTTTTTGAATGGAAAGAAAATTACCACGTTAGCTGGCGTTAGCATAGAATTTCAGTCGAAAAGAATTAAAAGAAATAGAATTTATCAGGTGGGACCCATTGGCATAGAGATGGTCTAGGATGGACTGGGTTCATGGCACCTTGGCTCGGGTGGAATTTTGGTCGGCCACATGGACTGTGTGAGGACCCCCGGGTTATTTCCGTAAGACCGAGGTTTACCTGGTCTTAAGGAAATAACTCTGGGCCTCAAGTAAATGAATTCCACCTTAACTCTATCCAAGTGAGGAGCCCGACCGAAACTAGAGCCCCGGTGACCATGCGCGTTGCTCCTCTGCAAGCACCACATGATTATCGGTTCTCCAAACGGTCAAAGCCAACACTTAGACAAGTTAAAGTGTGATTAATAACCGCGAGTATGAGGCCGTGTTGGCTCCCAGGATCAACGACCAACACGCTCATACTCTCATTCAACGTCGATCACATCCATACAACAACGTACATTATCAATCCAAAAGACGTACAACATAATAGTTAAGTCTACACTATTACATAACGGCCGACCGGCCAAATTCAAATAAGAGTGATAAATAATAGCGGAAGCAAAATAAATAAACCAAAAGTCCAGCAAGGTATGCCCATAACCCAAGGCAACCGACTGGGGGTTAAATGATAGCACTACTCGTCGATTAATCGCCTAAATCGGCCTTCGCCGAGCTCATCGAGCTCAAAACCGTCCTCACCAAAAGAAAAACAAAAGGCCACCAACATCCGGTGAGTACAAGTGCACTCGCAAGTCTTACACAAAGAAAAGTAGTTATGCATATTGGGCAAACAAGGGATAGCATTAGTGGTTCTAGTTTTGCATAAAACGCAACATTCCTAGACCATCTAGTTTTCAAAAGCCCAGTTATAAATTATTTATTCAAGAGAGGGTTTCACATGACGTATGTAATAATATGGATCAATCAATACCAAGGTGGCTGTCCACTTTGATAAACTAAAGTGCACAAATATCCCATTCATGCCGGAACCAATTATAACCATGTCAACTTTTAATTTCCAAGTCTAACGATGAAGCATACTTAAACCAAGTGTTGTCTATAACCGTGGACACGGCTATTCGAATAGATTATCTCTGCAGAGGTGTACTACTTTACCCACATGACCCGACTAGCCCGTAAGCCTCCGGATGCCTCCGGAAAATAGCACACTTCCTTAGGTATGCCGGCCGGGGAGAATCGAGATACAGTCAATTTTTTAGCAAGAAAATCCTATTGAGATAGACCACCCATATGTGGGACCCCCAACTTAGACATAAGCATATAGCAAGTGCTAAGCGGGCGCATATGTTCTGTTGGAGTGGCCAGTGTGAGGTAGTTAGTATGTTGCATCCCACAACATAGGTAATCGTGCTCATTAAGCACAGTATATATCACACTGGGTTCCTAAGGAACATAGGATTTCACGGTCTCTATGTCCTCACACCGCCTGCGGTCCTACCCAATAAAACCTTCCCCTTACTTAACCGTACGGTACCCATATACCGCATGTGATAGTACGCTCGGTACTTGGAGTGTAACGTCCATGGTTCGGTCCTTAATGGTCCAGACAAGACAACCACAAACCCGAATCTCGTGCATAACCGCACCCACACTACAACCACTTGTCCGGACCCAAAACCATTTAACAATAACGAGTTTTGAACCAAAATAATCAGATATAACAATCTGGACAAAAATTAATAACAGAATAAGAATTGTTATGTGTCTCCCACAATTGACGAGCTAGTCCCGCCAATTGATCTACTTCGTTATCTAGACCCGCAATGGCTAAGCAATAGGCACACAACAATCGTACCATCACCACATCTATCTTAAGCATATGTGTATGGGAAATATCAGGGACAACCACCAAGCATAGGACATGACTAATCTACTCAAAACATAACGGTATACCGAAAAATAGCATGCAGGCAATATCATTGCATTTCAAACACTAGTGTGATAAAACTGGGATCAATATGATGCAAAAGAAATTTCAAAGGATGCTTGCCTTGCTGGAAGAGTAGTTGTTCACTCTCGGTGGCGTAAGAATCTACGTTGATTTCACAAGATTCAAAGAACGGAAAATCGATAAACATCGAGAAGTAACCCAAAAATCAAAGTGCTCCAACATGCATGATTTTTCTACAGTAGAAAGTTTATGCCATGAGATGAATACAGGTACAAGAATTATTCCAATTGGATTTAGTAGGTGAAAGTTATGGTCATTTGAAGTTTGTATGTCCTGATAATGCAGTTTATCTAATTTAACGTTTTGGCTAAATTTTGTAGAACAGCGGGAAGGCAATTGAATTTATAGATAATTTGGGCATATTATTGGGAGTCCACTAAAAATTGGTTCATCCTAATTGGAGTTTCCAAGCAAAAGTTATGAATTTACAAAGTTATAGCCATTTTTCTATTGTAAAGATAATCAATTAAATACTCATTTTCCAAATCTATCTTTTCTGATATAGAGATAAATGTGAAACCTATTTTGAAATAAAGTTCAACAAAAATGAAAATTACCTGCACTGGTTTTATCCCATTTGGAGTTAAAATGAATTTGTTATGCATTTTGGAAGTTAATCCTATTTTTCAGTTTACTAGTAAATACATTCTGATTTTCTTAAATAGATTTATACTTTTCTTACCGAACTGCACCTAGCCGCAGTCGCCGATCAGTGGGACCAACAAATAGTGTTGTTTCTTATTTACCCAGGGTTATTTTAATTTCTCGACTGACAAGCGGGGCCCGCATGTAAGCGAGACGGCTTACAGCACAGTGCATGGACCACGAATCCATGACCGGCTCACGGCACAGTAAGAATGAGTTTAAGTGGCTAGGCCCACTTGTCATCCGCTGCTTATCTCCTTAGATTTCTGTAACTGGGACCCACACGTCAGTGACTCATCTACTCGGTTAAGACACCATTAATAACAGTAAGCAATCATTAGACTTTTAATGACCGAATCAACGCCTTAATGACTTTGCTACAGTGTCGGACACGTCCGACAACGCGCCCGTGAGATTGCCCGGCGGCTCGCCGGCGCTACGCGCCACGGCGAGGCCGACCAAGGGTGGCTACAGCTACGCAATAACCTTGCGCATCTTTGGGTGGTGGTGGCGACCCTTGAGGTGGCCTGTGCCGGCAGCTCGTCGGAGAGGAGCGGCGGTGTGCAACACGGAAAACACGCATAGCATAAACAAGCTCCGCATTGTTCAAGGAAGTGGGTGCCCGAGCAACAGTGAGGTCCAGTGAGGCTACCTGAAGGTTGGAGAGAAGGGTGGATGGCCGGAGCTAGCTTGGCGATGGTGAGGTCTACGGCGGCGGTGTGGTTCAACGAGGAGAAGACACCCTGAGCAACAAAGAAGACAATGAAGCTTCGGGATGGCTCAAAGATCTCTAGTGTGTGCTCTGGTAGCAAAGAATTGACAATGCCTTACCGGATCAAAGTGGGAGACGAAGAGTTCAGTTTTCGGCCGAAAATGGACCAACCTTCGAATTCACAAGCTCCTGTCGTGCATTGCCAAAATTGGGTGAGGGGAACTCATACTCTAGCTCAAAGACACGATATGACGCGCGAAAGTTAACAAGTAGCTCACGGAGGCCAAGATAGAACAATGGTGTCCTCGGATGCAAGCTCGGGCGTGAACCGAGCCGAGGAAGACACGGCGTCGCGTTCTGGAAGCTACAAGCGAAACCAAAACTGGGGCTTAGTCAAAATGGAACCAAGATCTAAGAGAAAGCTCGGAGACCCGAGACGCAGAGGTTTACCAAAGAACGGAGCTCACGCTAGCTTCCCTCTCTCGACGGCGGAGGAGAAGTGCGGAAAAGCGAGAGCGGGGGTAGGTTAAAGCCAAGAATCGGACGGAGGAGTGGCGGCGTTAGCTAGGGAGCTCGGGATCGGTCGGGCTTTGGGCGGTGCGGTCATGGCGTCGACGAGCTCAGTGAGCATGGCGGGCGCGTGGCGTTCGGCTCCTGCGCGAGCACCAGCGGGAGGTAGACGATGGCGACAGGACGCGGGCCCACTTGTCAGCGGGCGCGGGGAGGCGCGGGCGCGCGATCGCGAGGCTTAACTCGTGGGCCGTTCGATTTAAATCGGATGGTGCACGTTCTAACTGGTCTGGGCGAGTCAGCTCGCCAAGCGGCCCGGTCGGACTACTGTGCGCTAGGTCTGAGCCCGAGGAACAGTGATTCCAATTGACTGATCTGAATTTTAAACCTCCTAGTTTGACCAGGCTCCAAAATATAGCAATAAAATTTATAAAAATGTGAAATAATTCTGAGGGGTTCCTGGGGTGACCTAGTATCCATAAAAATTCAGAAACCCCATTGTTCATTATTCATTTGGTATATTTCAAATTCCCAAAAGCATAAGTTGATAATTGAGTTTGAAATTTTCTGAGGGTCAAGAGGGATTCCAAAAATTTGGGAAAAATTATATCAATCCCTGATAATTAATGAAGTATTTGAATAAATTATTTTCAGAGGGTTTTCATATGTGTTTGCTACTGTTTCTTTTAAGATTTGTTTTTGGTAAGTGTAGGTTCGTAAATTTGGATAAGCTTTTCCTAGTGCAATATATAATATAAATGCTTGAAATACATGATGCATGCTAATAAGATGTATAGTAATTCTCTTTATTAATTTGGGGATGTGACAGACTGCTAATAAATGCCAACTGGAATGCCACATGGGTAGAAGAGTTGAGGTGGACGTTGATGTGGAGAATGAGATGGCATCCATGTCGGCAAGGAGGGGCAAACACAGAGAGAGACAGAGCTCTGGCTGGCGGCAAAGAACAACAGCGTCGATGGCGAGCGTCGGCAAGGTGACTTCGGGAAGTGGCAAAACAGAATCCTGGGAACACAGTGAAGCTCCAGATGGTAGTGGCTCGTCGGCGGCAGAAATTTGTCATCGGCGGCGGGGACATTGGCGGCGGCGATGCTCACGGGCACAACGACGTTGAAGATTGGATGGCACTTGAAGGAATTGGAGATGAGCACCAGCTTGGATACGATGCAAGGATCATAGAGAGAGGCTCGGAATGAACGGGGATCAATCACACTAGCGGCAATGACGAGATGACCGGAGATGAAGGAGATGCTCAGCGGCAACACCTCAGTGAAGGAGAAGTAACGAAAGGAGAGAGGATTAGATGAGAATAGCATTGTGCACGATATGACACACACAGAAAGCAAAGGAGCTCGCCGAAAGCGTAGATCGGAAAAGTGGCTAGCGGCCACATTTGATGACAAAAACGAAAACAGCGAAGCGGCGATCCTCGGAAAAGGTGGAGAGAGAACCATGAAGCTTGCGTTGAGGCGAACCCCGCGATAGTGGAATCACGTGCAGAGGTGCATTGTCGGCGATGAATTCCTGCAGCGAAGGCTTCGCTGGCCAGCTTGGTTCTTTGGCGGATTGTAGTGCAACACGGACGAAACTAGAGCAAAGATATTAGGGTTTTGGAAGAGAGGAGCGAGGCAAAGAAATCGACGTGATGGCCTTGCTGTACAAAGTGCCGGATGGGAGAGAGTTCGGAAGGGAAATGGCGTCACTGGCGCGGAACTCAGACATGGACTGAGGTGTCCTGTTTGAGGATGAAGCACAGGAGAAGGGCCACCGGTTAGAGGAAGTAGGAGGCAAGGCTTCAGCGCGCGAACGAGCCTGCACGGGAATTAGGTTAAAAGAGATGTGGGCCACCTGGAATAGGAACGGGCTGGTCAAGAGATTCGGCCCGGACAATGTGCAGAGATTTTATTATCTTTTCCTTTTTAGAAAATAGCAGAAAATCCAAATAGCAAATGCACTGAAAAACTCTAGAAAAATCTGGAAAATATATACAAGTGCATAGAATCCAAATAAAATAATTTTGATAATAGTTGATATTGGAATTAATCATGTAAATTATTTTGCTTTTAGAAAGTCCATATTAATCTTTATTAAAATTCAAATAAGACTTTGATGAATTTTTCTTCATAAGTAAACTGCTCAAAAATATTTTTAAACTTTAGAAAAATTGGGATGTTAGAAATATGCCCCCCTTAAAAGGAATCTTGTCTCCAAGATTTGGGCTGACTAAAGAAAAGCTTCAAACCAAACCTTGCTCACTCTTTCAAATGAAATTTCCCTTTTGAGTGAAACAAAGCTGAAATTGACGCGGTCTAACTTAAAGACTTACCACAAGCGATGTTCGGCACTGGTTGAACTTCTTCTTTAGGGACGTGATTCAGTCTTCCTCTAGCTGCAGTTGATGGAGTCCTGGTAAATTGATTTGGAGTCTGTGGTATTCCTCTTCTTGCTCCTGGCAAAGAAGTCTTGGCTGGTGTAGCTCACAAATAGAAAGGAATTGGTGTCGGCCCTTGCTTCTGCGGACACTTGTTAGTATAATGACCTGTCTCATGGCAATTGAAACAAGTAACTCTGGCAGCATGATTGTTGGTCCTCTGAGGCTGATTATTGTTGCTATTATTGACATTGGGAATTCCTGAGTTTCCTGAACGAGATACTAATGCACGAGTTTTGAATTCGGCATATGAATTACTTGGATGAAAAGGCAGCTGGACATTGGTCCTGGCCCTCTGTAGCTGATTCTGATGAACTCTATGTTGTATCATTTTTCTTTTGTGGGATTCGACGAACTCACGATGATAATCTTCTATGAGTACGGCTTTATCCACCTTAAGCTAAAAATCCACATAATCATTTCCAACAAATTGCACTTTGAGAACAGGGTTAAGTTCATGCTTGAATCGCTTTTGACGTGCATTATCTGTAGCAACATCTTCTGAAGCATAGCGAGAAAGTCGAGTGAACTTGTTGAGATATTCACCCAAAGACATGTTTCCTTGCTGCAGTTCACGAAATTCTTTCTTCTTCATTTCCATTATACCATCTAGAATATGCGCTTGATGAAAAGCTATTGCAAATTATTCCCAAGTAATAGCTTGCGAATTCTCATGAGCTATGGTGTAGTTTTCCCACCATTCTACGGCTGTACCTTCCTGCAATATCCCAAAAGTGAATCGGCTTTTCGGAATAAGTCTCGGGAGAGGGAGTGGAACAAAAATCCAGAATTATCTTTTTCTTCGAGGGGTTTACAACGTTTTTTTGGCAACCTGGGCCTGGGCTGCAGCCCATGAGAGGCCCATGAGGGGGGGTTCCCTCCCCTAAACCCTAGCCCCACTCCCACCTCTCCCCACTCCTCCCCCAAGCCGCCACCCACCACCTCCCTCCTTCTCCCTCCCAAGCAGCCACCTTCTCCCCGTCGTGGCGCCCCCCTGCTGCCCCCTGGTGCTACTCCTCCCTACCATTTGGTGCTGCTCCTCCTTGCCTTGTTGCTGCACACCCGCTGCCGGCCGTCGCGAGGATGAGAAGAGGACAACACCTGTTCGGCCAATAGAAGGGAAGAAGAGGGTGAGGAGAAGAGAGGTCGTCTTCCCCAAGAGCCCGTTCATTACCTCCCTGGGTTCATCAAGGGTAACAATCGTCGTTCTTTGTTGTTTGCCGGTTTGGTAGAGGTGAATTCGAATAAAGTTGGTTGGATCGAAATCTGTCCCCTAGTAGATCTGTTCTGTCCAGAAGTTGCACGCCTAGTTTCGGCATCTTAGAGGCCGACCTGGATGTTCTCACTTCCTTGAGAATTGTAGATTTTGTTCTTAGATTTTCATAGCCACCAAGATCACGAAATTCTGACATTTTGATCAAAAGTTATGGTTGGTTCTTTCCACGCTGTTATGAATCCTGATGAGAATGAACTGTCAATTTGTCTTTTAAAATATGACCATGTTAATGGAAGATTCAGGGTATACACCCGACTGGGTTATTGTAGTAATTTTAATAACCTTTCCATATTGGTAAAGAACACGTTAATCGGTGTGATATATTAAAAGTTATGTTATGATTTTCACAGCTATTTTGTTCGTCTCGACAGAGTGCTGTCAGGCATTTTCACCTAGTATTTAGTCAAATATTTTGGCAGAATTAGGAAATCTTGTAAACTAGAGTTTTGTAGGTTTGCTCGTTAAGTTTCATTGGGAACTAGATTCATATCATTCCGAGTTCCAAATCATTAAATATGATTTTTTCCGTATCGCAGTCCAGTAGGATTCCATGTTGCTGAATTATTTGATTGCAGTTTTGGGTCCGTTGGTTCTGTGGATAGTCAGGGGGTTAGTGCAGATCACTAGTAGCTTTGTCGTACCATGTTGTCCTTATTTTGATTACATATTTGTGTAGGTGATGAGGCGATGAGTGTAGGAGCACCTTCGTTGCCTCCTAGCACGTCCCATCGCGGAAGGCAAGTACAATGTTTTAAGATACATTGATTTCTGTTGAATGTTTGTTGTTGTGATGTTATTGTTAAGATCCATGTTCATACTTCATGATATACCTTTCACTCTTAGCTGGTAACCCATGTGGATGAAAGTGGTGATATTCATTGCATATGTTCATTCCATTCTTGCATTGTTCGTGTTCCGTCCACGGGAGTGGAATTGTTCAGACCCATCAACTCCAGTATGGGAACGTAATACCCACCATTCCAATGTGGGCAATTTCGGACACCCGTATGAAACGTTCTTCATACGGTGATTTGATCCCGAGACTTTGTTAAGTACAGGCTTAGGTGAACACCGACGGGTGTGTCACTCGCTATACCGGTATGAGCATATGTGTAGTCCATTCCTTTCAATGCATCCATCCATTCCATTCATACTCATAAGAGTTCAGAGAAAAGTTCATAATTTGTATTGAGATTGACTTGTTCATAACATTGTATGTTCAATTGTTTACTGTACTTGCTGAGTTTCGACTCATTCTTGCTTTATTTATTTATTTAGGTGATCATTGATGATGCCCTTGTTGGGAGGGAGTAGACAAGCACATTTCACTCAGTTCACCATAATTCACATTCATTATTAAGTTCGATTATGTCGCTCATTCGTTAACCGATAAACTGTAATAAATAATTTTAAGACTGCAAGATATTTCTCTCCATGTTATGTTTTTCGTTAAATGCTGCTAGTGGTTTGTTTTAATACTCCCTGATTATATTCTGATGAATTCAGTCTTTATTCTTGCTATGCTACTATTAAAGTTGGTCTCTTTATGTACTTAGAGGAGTTACAGTTTAAATTCTTTCGTAATTTGGTTGTATGTTAGTTCATTAGGTAACATCTTGGCTTCCGAATAGCCAGGGTGTTACACTTCCAACTGATATGAAACATAAAGAACTTTCTCCTATCATTGCATTGGGCAATGGGGAGCTTTTTCTGAACAGAGTGAAGCCAATCTTCTACATCCAAAGGTTCAGATGAATGAGAAAATGTAGGCGGACGAGTCCTTGTATATTCTGACAACTTGGAATGGTGATGAGCTGGTGGTGGAACAACTGCTGCTTGATTATTCTGATTCAACAAGTTGACTATTGCAGCGGCATTCTAACTTTGCTGGGTGATCATACTGTTCATATTCTACATCATTGTGCTCATGAATTGAGTCTGAACTGCTAGAAGTTGTGCCATGTTTGGATCTGCGGCTCTAGGTACTAGTGACTGGCCACTAGCATTGACATTGGCATTATCTGACTGAGTACATATTGATGTGTTGAGAGTGTCAACTATTTGTGATGATTCTTCACATGTTTATTAGGTAAGATAGGAAAGCAATGTAGACGAGAGGGAATAGAACCATAGACGACATACACAAGATAGAGTAGATAGAAACAACTTAATTAGAGGAAATTAGATTATGCCCAAGTACAAAAGGCAAAAAAAGACATAGCTGGAACGCTATGAAAGAACAAATAAACTCTTCGAAATAAAGCCTTAGTGTGACTGCAACATAATGCTTGACAGCAAAACTGTAGCTCCCACTTACACACAACCCAAATAAAGACCTATTGCAACAACGATCTAAAAGCACTACTAAAACCTTCTAATCTGATGGCTCCTACTCTGGACTAGAGAACGAAGATTCTTCAAAGACAACTGGAATGGAACGAAGACGATCCTCTTGATGATTGCTAGTGATTCGACTTCTTTCTTCCGGTCTAAAGAAATTAATGAGTAGAGAAAGTCAATTTAAGATTATAAAATAAAGTTCAGTAAATATAAGAACCAAGATTCCTAGAACAAGACGAGAATAGAATAGAATTTGATAAGAATAGAATAGACTGAGATGAGCAAAGAATTAGAATAGATGAGAAAAGAATAACAACTTAAGTCAAATTAAGTTGATTTAATTTAAAAAATAAGTTTTGAAGCTTTTAGATAAGACGACCATGTCAAATAATGTTACGTTCTATAGACAATATGGCTCTGATACCACCTCTATCGGACCCAAAAATATGATTCAGGAATCCTCTGTATATTCTGAACTAATCCTAGATCAGTTGCGAGCTCACAAAGGAAACAGTGATGAAATACCATCTATTTATTCAATTTAACTAAAAAGATCTCAAAACAACAAATAGTAATAATAACTGGACCTTATGCTATATGTTTACTTAACTTCCCGCGCAGGTCTAAAGAAAAAAAACTATTGCAGCAAAATGAAACTCTTGAAATGGCCAATCAATATGCCCACAGGCAATCGAGTGGAGAATGTATCCCAATCCAAAAATCATTCATGGTACTCCTGGGTGAAGAATTTATGTGCAGCTTGATATTCTTCACCTAATCAACAAAGGCGTAAAGCCATGACTACATAAAGCACTCAGCAAGCCGTAGGGGAATGTATGCCAATAGTATCCATGCAAGGCTTGCCAAAGGTTAGCTGTAGGTTCTTTTGTAGAAAACATCATTTGAAATAATACAGTAAATAAACTAAAGTGCGTATTTGAAAAGAATAAAAAATAAGTAAACAATTTCTTTGAAACAACAAGTGAACATCCCATTCACTTCCCAACCAAACCAATGATAAGTGAATCCCCACTTCACAAATTGACACAAACCACCAAGTGAATTACTGGTTCACCGAACAAACATTATATTCATCAAGTGAACTTCTCATTCACACTCCGACTCATTTTATAAGAAACTCTATCTCTCGGGTGAAATCCCCAGACACGTGCATAATCGCATACACGGCTATTAAAATAGTTTTACACTCTGCAAAGGTTGTATAGCTTGACCTACAAGAGATAATCAACTTATATTGTCCGCATCACACACTTCCGTAGGTGTGCTACTAAGAGATTATCACCAGGCCTATAGAAAACTCTGATTTGGCTCAGTTCTGCTCTCTAGGATTTCGCCCACTTAGCCCTGTCTTGCGCCAAACACTACCCAAATATAAACAAATCAAAACATTGCTAGTTAGTTAGCCATCCCGCCACATCAGGCATGTGGTTGTACGGTTAAGGCGCGGTTCAATGGTGCACAAGATTAAGTCACTGACTAGTTACTTAGGAGAAATTACCACAAACCCACGACGTGTTAAAACACCCCTACTATCCACCATCCACTCGCCCGAGCGAAAACCATTTTGTTTAACCAAGAACATTGACACATCCTATCATGGTACACAAATTTTAATAACAGCAGTGGCTAACTACCACGATTCCATATTTCATTAAGTCAAGATTAATCATTATGGCACATGTGATAATGAACCCATCATAACAGAGCTGAACTAAGCATCTATATGATACACATGTTGGTGATAGAAATATGTCCAACTAAAATTATCTATACTAGGGTGACAAATGATTCATGGCATTCGAATAATCAAAGGAGACATAATGACAAGTAGGTGATAGCTAAACCCAACACAATTTGTATAAAGATTGCATGCAGTTGTATAAAATATTATACTTTTGAAATCATAAGTTCAATATTATCAAAAGACCACGACTTGCCTTGAAATAGATCTTATCAATATTCTTGATCTTGATAAACTCCTCCTTGTAGAAAATTGTCCGACGAATCAACGTCTACTCATAAACAAAGCAAATAAACCAAATAAATACAACAGAGATAAAACCAGTTCTAAAAATTAAATAAAAATTTGAGATAAATATAGCTCGAATTTAGATGAAATTTGAAATTTGTATGGGCTCAATCGGAGTTCGAATGAAGAAGATATGGCCTCAAGAAGATTAAAATCACATAAAATCATGATAATCATATTTATGAATTTACTGAATTATTTTTTTGAAGGGAAAGAAAATTACCGCTTCAGTTGACGTTAGCTTAGAATTTTAGTCGAAAAGAATTAAAAGAAATAGAATTTATCAGGTGGGAGGACGCGACCTAGTAACATAGTATCTTGCAGCGAAAGTTCAAACAATGTGGAGACCAATCGACATGCCCACAGGCAATCGAGCGGAGGACGCGACCTAGTTCGCAAAGTCTTCAAAGAAGCCTTCTTCGTAGAACTCGTTGTTTCCTGGTTCTTATGCGGGTACTGATCAACAAATAACGTACAGCCGTGAGTACATAAAGTACTCAGCAAGTCGTAGGAAAATGTATGCAAATAGTATTCATGCAAGGCTTGAACAAGGATAGCTTTATGGTTAATTTACAGAAATGCGAAATTGATAGTAAATACAATAACTAGATTGCAAAGCATAGTTTAGAAGATTAATACATAACTAATCAAGTTTCTTTGAAGCAAATAGTGAACTTCCCGTTCACTTCCCAACTATTCCAACCAAACCATTCCATCGAACCATTCCCACATTTTGAAAACTCAACCCTTTGTGTGAAATCACTAGGCATTTCCATAACCGGGGACACGGCTATTCAAATAGATTTTTGACACTCTGCAGCGGTTGTACAACTTTACCCACAAGAGATAAATCACTTGTAATGTCTGTCTAACACACTTCCGATGGTGTGCGACTAAGTGATTATCACAAGGCCTTTACAAAGTTCCATTTTGACTCAGTCCTGCTCGCTAAAGTTTGCCTTCCCAGCCCCTCTTGCGCCATTTATCAACCCAAACAGAACCGACCCAAAACTTTCCTAATTAGTTAGTCAAGTCCATCTCATACGAGACTTGTGGTTGCACGATATGGCCCAGATCAATGGCTTACAAAGTTAAGTCCTTAGTTGGCTGCTCAGGTGAGACTTCCACATCCCAATGTGCTTCCCGCACCCCGTTTACTGCACGATCACCCACCCCGATTGAGCATAAATCATTTTTGATTCATCCCGACCAAATGGCAACCCTTGCCATGGTACAACATCTTTTAATAATAGTGACCTCACTCCACAATTCCATAATTCCATTAGTCAAGTTCATTCATTCTTTGAGCATGTGATCGTGAATCCCGCGGGTAACTAAAGCATGACTAAGCAATATATGCGCCCATGTTGGTAATACAAATTTGCCCAAGTAATAATTAACCATCCTAAGGTGTCCAAGAGTTTATGTCAGTCAAGAGGACATTTAATTCTCAATTTATCAAGGAGGCATAATGGCAATTCGGTAATTAACTGCTCCAAAAATCATTTTTATAAAACTATCCATGCATGTTAATTTAAAACAATATACTTTTAAAAAATGGGTACATCATGGTCAAAGGTCTATGACTTGCCTTCGTTGAAGAGTTGCGGTGCTTCGGTTGCCGGGTCGAAGAATTCTTTCAAAACACTGGAATCTACACGTGCAAAAAGAGAAAAAATAAATAAAATAGCAACAAATGAACTTCCAAAAATACAAAACTAGAACCAAATGAAATAGCTCGATTTTAGATGAATTTAGAAATTTGGATCACCCAAATCGGAGTTCGGATGAAGAAGTTATGGCCTTTAGAAGTTTAAAATCACATAAAATGGTAGAAATTGGAATTTTGGAATTATTTTTCAAAGGAAAAAATTGGGATTTCCACATCAGCAGCCACGTGGCGCTGAATGGGCTGCCACACGGGCGAATCTGCCGACGCGGCACTGACGTGGCGCCACGTAGGTGGCCACGTCGGCTCGGGCGGCGGTGCATGACTTAGTAAACCAAGTTCACAGCACAGTACACGCGCGAGTTCACGGGCGTATGCGCACGGTTCACAGCATAGTACCAAGGCCACCAGCCAGCGGGAGCGAGCGGGAGAAATAAAGAGAGAGGGAGGGAGAGAGAGAGAGGGAGCGAGCGCGGGAGAGGGAGGGAGACAGAGGAGAGGGGGCGGCGCGCGGGCAGCGACTGCGGCACCGGCAAGGGGAGGAGCAAGGCGAAGAGCGACCGACGAAATGGGCTCGCAAGAGGATAGCGTTCCTGCTAGACGTGGCGGCGACGCCGGGGAGGAGCTGACGCGGCGGAGGGCCGAGGGGAGAAGGTGGCGTCGCAGGGAGGCAGCCGAGGGGCTCCTTAACTGCGCGGTAATAAGAGGAGGCTGGCGGAGGAGTTGGCTGCGGCGATTGGCAGCCGAGGAGACCTATCGGCGGTGGCCGGAGATGGAGGAGAAGGGGGCTCGGCGAGGAGGTGCTTCCGGCGGCGGGGAGGAAAAACAGAGGGGCGGAGGAGATCCATGGCGACGAGGGGAAGTCGGCGGTGAGCTCAACGAGGCTGGGAGCTCACCGGAGCGGTGGGGCACAGGAAGAAATGGCGACAGTGGGTGGCGCTGGGAGGAAGAAGGGGGGAAGCGGAAAATGCAGAAGAGGCGGGGTGATGTAGGCTTTAATAGCCAAAGGAGGTAGAGGGGAAAGAAGGAGGGGCCCAAGCTAGCGAGCGCAGGGAGGCGGTAGTGATGGCGCGCGACCGGAGGAGGGCCGTTGGTGCGGGCGGCAGGAGCAACGCGCGAGCGCGAAGTAGAGGAGGAAGGCGGGCGTGCGACGCAGCGGGAGAGGTGGTGATTGGAGACACTGGCGCGAAGGCGCTGAGGGGGGAGCAGAGGAGGAGGAGGGGGGACCGGGCGCACGCGGGGAGACGGGGGGAGGGGAGAAAGAGAGAAGAGAGCCGGGGGAGAATCGGGCGCAGAGGGGAGGGGGCCGGGCTGATGCGCGCGAGGGGGGAAGGCTGGGTTGGGGAGCAGCAGGCAGCCGGGAGGAGGCGCCATCGAGGGAGATGGTCCAGGCGGGCCAGAGAGGAGAGGGGGCCCGTGGGAGATGGGCCGTGGTTTGGCCGGGCCGGAGAGAGAGGGGGAAGAGAGGAATGAGAAAGGAGGGAAAAACCCAAGAATTGAAAATGAGGGATTCAAACTGAAAAATGAATTTGGGAAAGACCAAGGAGGTTTGAAACACAAACGCAAGCTGAGGAGGGAACCAGAGATTTTGGAAAACAAAGCCAAATCGAAAAACGAGCAAAAAACCAGAAAACAAATAAAACAAGTCTAACTTGGAGTGGCTTTGCTCAACATGTCTATGACCGTAAACACAGCTATTCCAATAGTTTGACACTCTGCAGAGGGGGTACAACTTTACCCAGACGAGATAATTTGACCGTTATGTCGGCCAATGCACCCTTCCTTAGGCCTGTAACTAGGCAATTATCACCAGGCGTTTCCAATGTTCTACCTCACTACGAATATGCCCACTAAGGTTTCATTTCCATTGGGCTAACCACCTGCCGGAAGTCCCCTCTTAAGCCAAGTGGGATTAACGTTTAACCAACACCCACACAACAATGGCACATACAATAGTGAGGTATGACAAGTTAATAAGCCTAGTTCTGCCCAAACATAATATGTGGTAGTACGGTGGAGTTTTGCAAGATGCGCTCAAAGGCCGGTCCTTAACTGATTTGGGCAACTTCCAATAAACCTGGGCCTCAACCCTAACCAGATTGAGCCCGTGCATAAACCTGCACCCACCAACGCTCCATTTTGCCCAATTACAAAATCCCTTTTCATTTTTATTTTTCAAAATTATTTGCAAAAGTCCACCATAACAAAACAAGATCATAGGCCTTTAATCAAATTTTGCTATTTTGTGAACTAAGCAATTTCTAAGCATATTTTTATTTTCAAATTTTTATTTGACTAAGGTGACAAGGGAATGAGGGTTCAACATTCAAAATTGGATGTACAAAGGAATTGGATTAGCTAAGAATTTAAAATAGGAATTTAAAACAATTGAATAAAATTATGGATGCAATGGTAATTTAAAAATAGAATTAAATAAATTTAAAATACTGGGATCAAAATGATCAATGGTGTAACTTGCCTTGCTCAAATTCTTGGTATTCTAACTCTTCAACAGGGTCGAGCTCTCCGGAGTCGTCAAAATATATACGCAAAAATAAGCCAAATTCAAAAAGAAATCAAATAAACACAAATAAATTCAAATAAACATTCACATTAGCTCCAAATGAAGTAACTTAGGTTTAGGTATCTAGATCATGATTTTATACAAATTTAGCAATTTGAATCACCTAAATCGGAGTTCGTATGAAGAAATACGAGCTCGTGGAAGTTTTAAATCTAAATTAAATCCTAATTTCAGATTTTCCAAATTTCTTGAATTATTTTTCTAAAAGAAATTTTATTTATTGCGTCAGCGTACGATAGCCATACGGAAGTGATAGGCTGACATTTTGGCCCCCACAGTTATGGAGTGACTCCACGGGGAGGCACGAGTCCACGGTGGACTCGGCACACAGCACAGTGCACGGGGGAGGCGCGCTAGCGCGACCTGCCACGCTAGCGGCCACACGGCGCTGACGCTGCTGCCACACGTGCTAGTGGGCCGAGTGTCACCGAGATGGCGCTGACGCGGCCGAGCCACATCGGCCCGAGGCCGGTGGCGCCCCGGCGACGCCCTCACCGGTGTTACGCTGTCCGACGAGGTATGTTGAGACGCGCAATAGAGAGAGGGGGTGATGCTTGTCCTGGCACGCTACCTTGTGGAGGAGGAACACGGCGGAAAAGTCGTCGGTGACGGAGGGAGGCGGCGGTGATGTTCGGCTGCCAGCGGCGAAGGAGTTCCGGGGGTCGCGGGGCCAGAAGAAGGTGTGCACGAGGATTGCCTTGATGACGTGAAGCCGATGGTGCGGTCGAGGCGGCCGGAGGAAGTTCGATGGCGCTAGGATTCAAGGAAGATGAAGCTTCGGCCGTCGGCGGAAAAACTCTAATTGCGAACGCACGGGAGTGATTGAGGCGAGGAAAGCTGGGGCGTTTGGTTGAGTAGAGAAGGGCGCTGTCGGGGCTAGCTTTTATAGGGCGAGGGGAGGTCGGGAGACAGAGATCGTGCGCAGGAGTCATGGCGGCGGGGGCGGGCGTCCGACGTGATTGCACAATAACACGGGAAGGAAAGGCCAGGAATGAGTGCGGCGGTAACCGGCGACTTGATTGCGCATAAATGCGAGAAGAACAAGGGAGAGAATCACATAATTGAAGAAGACCGTACAGGCGTTAATGGCGGTAGAGGGAGACGGCCGCGCGAGGTAGAAGACGTTGCGCGGGGGACGACACGCTGGCGGGCCCACCTGTCGGTGGAAGGGTGAGAGAGGGAGAAGCGGTGGCAGATGGATTGGAATCAGACGACCGAGGCGACGACATGCGGGCAACGACCGAGATGGATGCGGCGCTGGCGTCGATTGCCGACGCGTGGAGGAGGGGGAAGAGCGCGAGCGTGCGCGCGTGGCGCTGGGCCGAGAGAAGGCCGGAACAGTGGTGGGCCGGGATTCGGCCCACGCACTGTGCTAGGTAATTTAAATTCCATTTCCAATTAATTTAATTCCAGAAATTCAAAAAGGCTTTAGAAAATAGCAAATAAAATACAAAAATTATGAGAAAATTCACAGAAATTCTCTAGGGCCTTCTGGATTGAAATAAAATAATTCCAACTTATAATTGGTTATAGATTTTGCAAATAAATTATTTTAGCTTTAAAATAATTAAGCAAAAGCTTTTTAAAATTTCCAGAAAATCGACAAAATTAATTAAAGTTTTATTTTCAGCTGAAATTTAAAATTTGGGCTGTTACAGTCGATCTTCTAGCCAACCTAATTGTTCTAAACACCCAGACCATATATGTTATTCTAGGTATGGATTGGTTATCTAAGCTTAAAGATGTGCTAGATTGTGGCCAAAGAGCCGTAACAATCGAGGATACCAATGGAAGAAAAGTAAAATTTTTAGCCACCTCAGTACGTGATGGACATCTGGTAGTCAACAGTTTGAAGACAGTCTCCTTAGAAGAGGTACCTGTAGTTAGAGATTATCCAGATGTGTTTCCAGAAGAATTACCAAGAATACCACCGGACCTGACATTGAGTTTGTCATCGATCTAGTGCCAGGAACAGCTCTAATTTCTAAGAGACCTTATCAGATGCCAGACGATGAGCTAGTGGAAATGAAGAAGCAAATAGAAGAACTTCTGGAGAAAGGTTTTGTAAGAACTAGTTCGTCGCCATGAGGAGCGCTAATCTTGTTTGTTAAGAAGAAAGATGGAAGCATGAGAATGTGCATCGATTATTGTTATCTCAATGAAGTAACCATCAAGAACAAGTACCCATTACCCCAAATTGATGATTTGTTCGATCAGATGAAAGGAGCCGTTGTGTTCTCAAAGATTGATCTGCGATCAGGTTACCATCAGTTAAAGATCTATCCAAAGGATGTACCGAAAACTGCTTTCTCAACTCGGTATGGACATTATGAGTTTCTAGTCATATCTTTTGGACTGACTAATGCCCCTCCATATTTCATGAACGTGATGAACAAGGTATTCATGGAATACTTGGACATCTTTGTGGTAGTGTTCATTGATGATATTTTGGTATACTCCAAGTCAAAAGAAGAGCATGCCGAATATCTGAGATTAGTCTTGGAGAAACTCAGAGAGTATCAGTTGTATGCCAAGTTCAGTAAGTGTGACTTTTGGAAGAAGAATGTTGATTTCCTTGGTCATGTGATGACATCCGAAGGAGTAGTAGTTGACCCCGGAAAAGTTAAAGCAGTGTTGCATTGGGAACAACCCAAGACCGTAACTCAGATTCACTGTTTCTTGGGAATGGCTGGATACTATCGCCGTTTCATTAAGTGATTCTCAACGATTGCAAAGCCTCTTATGCAATTGTTGAAGAAAGAGAAGAAGTTTACTTGCACCCAGCTTGTGAAGAATGTTTTCAGGAATTGAAGAAACGTTTGATTTCAGCACTAGTGCTAATTTTGCCAGATATTCATAAGTATTTCTATATCTATTGTGATGCTTCGCGCCAAGGATTAGGATGTGTCCTTAAGCAAGAAGGAAGAACTGTCATTTATGCGTCAAGGCAATTAAGGACTCATGAAGAGAATTACCCCACCCATGACTTGGAATTAGCTGTCGTAGTGCATGCTTTGAAGATTTGGCATCATTACCTCATTGGTAATCGCTGTGAAGTTTACACAGATCATAAGAGTCTGAAGTATATCTTCACTCAGTCTGATTTGAACATGAGACACAGAATATAGTTGGAATTAACAAAGGATTATAATCTTGGAATCCACTACCATCCTGGTAAGGCCAATGTCGTTGCAGATGCATTGAGCTGTAAGAGCTACTGTAATGCTTTGGAAGCAAAAGAGTTGTGTTCGGAACTTCAGGATGAATTTCAGAAGCTAAAGCTAGAAGTTGTATCTGAAGGATTTGTGGCCAGTCTAGAAGTACAGTCTACTCTGGAGAAGCAGATTCGTGAATCTCAACCAAAGGATTCTAAGTTGTCAGATATCAAGAAGAAGATGGCAGAAGAAAAATTCAACGAGTTCACCGTAGATGAGCAAGACATACCGTGGGTCAATAGACATATCTGCGTACAAGATATTGATAGTTTGAGACAGCTAATTCTGAAGGAAGCCCATGACTCAAAGTATTCAATTTATCTTGGAAGTACTAAAATGTATCAGGATATCAAGAATAAGTTTTGGTGGCCAAACTTAAAGCGAGATGTCGAAGAGTTCGTTGCCTTATGCGACGTGTGTCAGAAGGTAAAAGCAGAGCATCAGAGACTAGCAGGCTTGCTACAACCGCTGAAGATTCCAGAGTGGAAGTGGGAAAAATCGGTATGGATTTCATTACCGGACTACCCAGGATTCAATCGGGTTATGATTCGATTTGGGTAATCGTGGATCGTTTGACTAAACTTGCCCATTTCTTGGCAGTCAAAACCACTTATTCAGGAGATCGCCTTGCAGAGCTATATATGTCATAGATTGTCCGTCTACATGGTGTGCCTAAGAAGATGGTGTCAGATCGAGGATCTCAGTTCACCTCTCATTTCTGGTAGAGTCTAAATGAAGCCCTGGGAACTCACCTTTATTTCAGTACTGCGTATCATCCTCAGACAGATGGACAGACTGAAAGAGTCAACCAGATTTTGGAAGACATGTTAAGAGCTAGTGCTCTAGCAAATAGTACCAGTTGGGATAAGAGTTTGCCATATGCAGAATTCTCGTACAATAACAGTTATCAAGATCGTTTGCAAATGTCACCGTTGGAAGCTTTGTATCGTCAGGAACAGCTGAACGTGTGGTATTCGGGCCAGATATTATTCAAGAAGCAGAAAAACAAATTGCTATGATAAGAGAAAGATTAAAGATAGCCCTGTCCAGGCTTAAGAGTTATGCTAATAATCGCCGCCGTGACCTCAGCGTTAAACCAGAAGATTTTGTGTATCTTCGAGTTACTCCGCTTAGAGGTGTCAAGAGACTCCATGCCAAAGGGAAGCTTGCCCCGAGGTATGTTGGACAGTTCAAGATTCTGGAACGCCATCGAAAGCTAGCTTACCAGTTGGAGCTACCGTAGTCGCTAGCAGTAGTGCATGATGATTTTCATATCTCTTAGTTAAAGAAATATCTTCGTGTGTCGGAAGAGCAAACACCGTTGGAATCAATTGAACTGAAAAAAGATCACACCTATAAAGAGCAGCCTGTCAAGATCTTGGATGTCACAGAGCGCAATACCAGAAGTAAGACCGTTCATTTCTGCAAAGTCCAGTGGAGCAACCACTCAGAAGGAGAAGCAACGTTGGAACGCAAAGAAGAGTTAAAGTAGAGTTTCCTAGCCTTTTCTCTAGCTAGCCTGAATCTCAGGGACGAGATTCATTTAAGGGGGAGGCTTGTAACATCCCAACTTTTTGGGCTTAAAAAATCTTTTTAATTAGTTGCTAGTTGAAAATATCATCATTTGCATTTTATTTGATTTTAATTTAAAAGCTTTGTCGACGATCAAATCGCCGATCTTACAAGTATATCTGAAAAATAGAGCAAAATGGCACGTATCTCCTGGTAAGATATAGGGTTGCTCTTTATTGCTATGAACTGGCTATTACAAGCGGTGCCTTGTATCAGGACTAAGGCTAATCCTTGTACACTGGAGCGTATTGCTTGCTAGAGTGATGTGGTCTAATCGAATGGTGGTCTTCTTGAGTGCCTTCCAATCGATCCTCCTTCAGCCTTCTGCGATCCTTCTTAAATAGTTGATGAAGCGTTGGCGGTTATCCCTTGGAGAGACGCCAGTTGGGAAGTGACGAGTCTGGTTGAAGAGAGGTGGCAGTTGACAATGTATCAACTGCTATGCGGTTATATGTTTCTGAGACATACAACCGTTGTCCAGTGTATCAGGATCATGTAACGTCGCATGGCATGGAACATATAGCACGTGTTCCATTCATCACACGGAAGAGGATATAACTGGAGGGTGTTCCAGGTACCAGTTGATATTCCCACGATCAGTTAGTTGATCGTGGACTAGGGTCAGGACTTTGTCCAACCAGGGTATTTATGATGTAACCCCCGTAATCCTTATGACTAGTGCGGTCGTAGGTCTTAAGGGTTACGACCACGAAAACATATGGACTTCTCTATGTATTAAAATAATACGTAAAGGGTTTAATCCTCATCAGCTAGCCCCTGAACTTTAAATGAATTTGGTCGTGTGATGAGGACATCCCTCCTTCGGATACACGCACGACACAAGACCCTCCAGATCTGGGTGCTGAACTACACGGTCCTATGACAAGAGCTGGAGCACGTCACTTAATCGATCAGGTAAACTCGTTTCTAGGGCTGAGTGTATTATTTGAGAACTCTATGATGCTGCCTAATGGAGATGATTTACTTGTACTCAGGAATCTAGGACTACGACCAGTTCAAGAAGGTCTACGACCACTGCAAGAAGATCTACGACCACTACAAGAAGACCTACGACTAGTTGATTCGATTGGAGCAATCTACGACCAGAAAAGCGAGCATAGTACTCATTGGACACAATCTACGACCAAAGATAGCATGGACTCCTCAAAACCACCCTAGGACCAGTCCTTCGACCAGATCTTCGACCAGAAATACGCAACACAAGGTGCTACGTCACCGTTTTGGAAACTAATAAGACTTTGTAAACGTAACGAGGTCGGAGTCCAGGTTGTGTACGCTTCATCCCACGGCCGCACAACCCTAGGTCGACCTCCTCACGTTCCCCTATATATATACGGTAGCCGCCATAGTTTAGAGGCGGGTTTTTCATAGATTATTCTGCCAATTGCAGTTTCGCCGATTATCGGTTTGAGGAACCCCACTTGTAAACTTCATCTATATCCGCAACACAATTCAGATTGCATCTACCTTGTTCTTGTGAGTTGCTTCGATTGCTTGCAGGAACCATAACCTTCGTGGTAAGGTCGATCGCGTGTAAGCGTGGTCGATAACGACAGGCGTGCGGGTGTAGCGAATTGCGAGGTGACGATCTGTTGGTCGGGAGCCTCAAAGCGTCAATGTCCTGACGACGAACCAAATCGAACCTATCGGAAGATCGGGCCGCCGTGACTCATCATCGTGTGGACATTCTTTTCTTCTGATGAAGTCGTATTGGGTAGACCACTCATTAAATGTTGTGACACCCGAGATGGTATGTATTCATTTTTAAAGTTGAGGAACTGCCTTGGGAATCGCAAAAGCCTTTCTGTCCGCTGGTCAAAAAGGTTTTTGTCCGTTGGACTTCTCCCGGAAGCGATTATAGTGGTGCGGCTATAAATACCTCTTCACATCGGATGTGTGGGTTTCTACGCCTTTTGCTCTTCCTCATCTTCCGAAAGATTATCTCCGACTACCTTTACTTCCTTCGCTCGTAAGAATCCACCATGTCGAATCTTATCTCCAACTGGTTGGTTTCTGACCTGAGCGAAAAGAAATTGGAAAGCTTGGAGAAGATTGGGCTACTCCCTGATAGAAACCTGATTTCTTGGAGATCAGCTTTCGAATAGCATTCTCCGAGCGGTGAAGACGTAGAAATTCCTATTTTCCTCGCATATATCGAATGCGGGTTCAGGCTTCCTGTGCACTCCTTCGTCTCCCAAGTTTTGGAATATTATGGGGCGGAGTTGATCAATCTAGCCCCCAACGCCATCGCCAACATCAGCATCTTCGTCTACCTCTGTGAAGCGTACTTGGGAATTACAGCGACTCTGATCTCTTCAAGTACTACTACAGAATGGCGAATGCAAAGAAGACGACCGGTACACCAGGAAAGTGTACCTTACGTCTCCATGACGGGAAGGCTAATGAGTACATTCCCATGTATTCAAAGTCTTCGTGGTCATCATGGAAAAAGAGTTGGTTTTATACTAGGATCACTCAGCAAGACTGCCTTTACTATAGTGGTAAGAAGGCCGTCGAAATTCCACAACGACGTTCTTCCTCCAAGAAGGAAGGGAAGATAAGGAGATGGGTTGATGCCCTCCATCTCCTGAGTGTCAAGGGTTTAACCTCTTGGCACATGGTGAGGGATTTCTCCATGCGGAGAATTAGTCCCTTGAAGGCTAGAGCTTACTCAATGCTCTGGTACATTGGTCGTGATGATGCGACCAGGGATTCCAGAGACGGTAAGTGCTGATGAATTCTTACCAGCTTATTTCATTAATTGATCGTTCTTGTAACCCTAAACTCTCTCTTTGTATTATAGCCTTGTCTCCTGAGGAGATCAGAAGCCGGATCAAGATGATCTGTGCTGGAGAGCCCGGCGAAAAAGCTGGCTTCCCTCTGATCTTAGCGGTTGCTACCGTAGAAGAAAGAGCTGAGAGACTGCGGGTGAGTATATCAATTACTTTTCATCTTCTTAATATTTTCGATTAGTTTTTCCCTAAAATCCTCTTTGAAATGTAATCGATCGGGCTTATGATTGATGAGGCCACAGAAACATGTGTGCCAATTGCCGACTCGACCAGTCTTGCAATCACTAGAGATAGTGACCGCGTAGAGGTAGGAAATCGAAAAATATTATATTTAGATGAAGCATGTTCATCACCTGACTAACGTTGCTTGTTAATACAGGCGGTTATCGTTGAGTCTCATGTGGTCGGTCACGACCTGCAGACCAATGAACCCACACTGTCCAATCCAACGATTAGGGATTCTACTCTCGACCAGTTGGTTGATAGTATTACATCTGATCTTCCGTTGGGGGACGTAGAGGGCGCAACCAACCCTACCAGTTCGGAACTGGTAAAATCGGTTGAAATGAAGAGAAAGGCGAGCGCTACTGATTTTAAACCAGCGCGCTACCAAATCAAGACCAAGAAAACAACCCGGTATGAAATAATCATATGAAATGTATACCTTGTATGTCTTGATGAACTTGAGATTTTTCCTTCTTTTGTGCAGATCTGCTGGGGTTCTGGTCGCTTCCGACCGGACTACTCCAGAAGATCTGGTGATCGGGGGCAGCTCCGACCAGAGCCTTCCTCAAATAGGAATTCCTAAGGAGGAAGTAGTTGAAAGAGCCCCCGAGCCGATTGTAGTGTCGGAATTAGATCCTGTGGTGATTGCCACTCCATCAGCGGAGGTAGAATCCCTGCAAATCTTCAACAAGTTCCAACCTCTGTAGGCAACCCCTCCCAGACTAACAAGTTCCCTTTCTCTCCTCGATTTATCGAGGATAAGGAACTTGATGAAGCTTGGGGGAGATTATCGGATCGTCAAGCTTGGGGGAGAGTATCGGATCGTCTTATGAAGGCGAAGCCCGATAAAATTTTTGTCGATTATAATGACGTAGCAATATGGGTAAGTGTCTTCAACAATTATTATAGTTCTCTTTGAAGTTTACAATAAACTTAAAGAAGAAATGCTATCTATGTAGCATATGGTCGAGAATTTTTGCTGCGATTGGAGGATTAACTGATCGGATTAAGAGTCTGGAGCAAAAACACTCCGAATTAGAAAGTAAGAACTTTCTTCTTAATTTTTCTTTTTTCAAGACTTTCCTTCCTTCTTTTAACTATTCTCCCTAATCAAATTTGATAGATTTGGAGAAAATAAAAGAAGAAGCTTTGGCTGAAAAGGCCAGAAGAATAAAGCTTGAAGAGAAAATTCAAGCTAAAAACCGGTCGATCGAAATCATGACGACTAGATATGAAGAATCCCTGGAAAAATCCAGGAAGAAGGCTGAAGGTAACTAGTCGTAGACTTGACTTAGTATCTCTTCTAATCCTTCTTCTTAATATTTGTTTTGTTTATACAGAACAAAATCCAGCATTAACCAAAACACGGAAAGCTTTGGAATTTGAGCAAGACAAGGGGGCAGCAGTAATGCTTAACCTTGATGGACAAATTACTGCTCTCAATAAAATGATCTTTGATATGAGATCAGGATCAAGTTTGCCCTCCTTGAGTGATGCAATGGAAAAGGTGAATTACATGTGTAACCTTTTGGAAGAACTCAAGGTCTTGCTCAAGACTACTAGAGAGAATTATGCCAGGTTGGTAAAAGAATCCATCGCTTGTGGAGTCAGTCTTGCTTTGGTAAAACTGAAGGCTTCTAACCCCTCTACCAATCTTCATGCGGTTGAAGAGGATTTCAACTGCTTGCCTGAGAAGGCGAACGAGCTCCTCAACGAGACAAGACCTCTTGGAGACAAAGTTGCGAAGGAAATGGAGGTCGGATCTCCATCAATTAGTGGTTAATTAGGCACTCTCTAGTAGTAGAAATGTAAAATGCAAAGATTATGCAAAATGTAAAAAACTTACCTTTCTCTTATCAATGAAATCTTTTGTTCTTCCGGCCGACTTATGGAATTCATATATTACCTAGCCCCCGACTGTTTGATAGTAGAAGATCTTTACTATATAAGTAGTAGGCCAAGAACATGAACTTAAGTCTCAACCATTGGTTGAAAGTATGTACTGATTGTTGAAAAACTGATCGTGATAATACTAGGAAAACTTTTTGGTCGGAACCAGTGTTAGGTTTCGGCTAGTTGTAAATCTGTTTTCCGTAATCAAAGTACTTATTTAGACAATATATGGTTGGAAAAAAATATGATTTTTCTTGACAAGAGGAAATTATATGCAAAGACATAAATAATAAATGAGAAGTGGTTTTATTTCTATGCAGTGCTCAACGCTGGTCGGAATGAACTTGCTAAGAAATGAAGATATAGACTGTATTTCGCAATACGTGCTCATGCTCTAGTCCGACTGGCAGCGGGGATCGTAAGAAAATGACCGTCGCTAGAAAGCTCCTTCCAGTGGGCGGAACCACGTGCGAAAAAGGAGAGACTTCGACTAGGAGGTTTTCTGTGTCCCAACCAGTAGCCAAACAAGAGTAGAACAGAATTTTGAAATAAAAATATAATCTCCATAGTCTCAAGCATATGAACCGTAGTCGACCAGAGCTAGGCTCTGTCATATAAATAACATCACTTACTTATTTGAATTTGATTTATCCTTTATTAAACTGAATGGAAATAAAATGAAAATTAAACGAAAAAACTTACGCAGTTGGTTAATATTCCAAGAATTAGAGAAAATCCTGACGTCTGACATGGCTAATCGTACCGAACCTGGTCGGGTGACTTCGACCACAGTGTAAGGACCTTCCCACTTGGGAGAAAGTTTGTTGCGATGTGCTTGGCTCTGAATTTATCTAAGAAGCAGATCACCTACAACTAGGCTGTGAGGTTGCACCTTACGACTGTGGTACCTTCGCATGGCCTGTTGATAGATTGCCGAACGTAGTAAGGCTTGGTTTCATCGTTCTTCAAGGAAATTGACGCCGTCGAGTCATCTTTGTTACTGATCATTTTCACTAAAACAATCAGTGCGAGCAGAACCAATTTTTAGTTCTGGAGGAAGCATGGTGTTTCACTGGTCGCACGACTGGTCGTCGTACGAACAGCCCATAAAACAGAAGGAAGTTCTGGAACCCAAGCTCCTGACCGTTTTATTAACTAGTCAAATACTCGGCGTCTGACCCCCTACATTATGATACCATTGGCATGCTCAATTGCTCCGTTACTCTGCGGATGAGCAACTGAAGCGAAATAGACTTTGATACCAAGGTCATGGCAGAATTCCTGGAAATTGCCGCTGGAGAACTGGGTACCATTGTCCGTGATTATACGACTGGGTACACCAAATCGTGTAATCACGTTTTTTTGTGAGAAACCTCTTAGTAGCCTCAGTTGTAGTTTTAACAACTAGCTCGGCTTCGATCCACTTTGTAAATGTGTCAATCATGACAAAAAGGAATTCAAAGCCCCCGGGTACTCTTGGGAAAGGTCCCAGAATGTCTTGTCCCCAGGTTGCAAAACGCCAAGAAAGAGGAATTGTTTGCAGAGCTTGTGCCGGCTGATGTACTTATCGGCTATGAAACTGACATTGTACGCACTTTGTCACGAGCTCTTTTGCATCATGAAGGGCAGTTGGCCAATAGTATCCTTGCCTGAAGGCTTTACCGACCAGTGTTCTGTAGGAATGATGTGCTCCACAGACTCCTCCATGAATTTCGGTTAGCAACTTAATGCCATCCGAGTGAGATATGCATCTCATCAACACTCCATGAGATCCTCGTTTATACAAGGTACATTTGATTAGAGTGTATGATTTGGATTTTCGTGCTATACGATCAGCCTCTACATCATCTTCTGGAATTAGGTCATGCTGAAGATAATTGTAGATCGGTGTCATCCGAACTCTACCGTGATCGTCACCAATCTGTGGAGCATCTATGTTACCAGAATCAATTGGATTGACCTGATTTGGATCATTGATGTTATCGAAAGTCTCGATCACTGAGGGTGAATCGAGTTGCTCAAGAAAAAACTCCCGGCAGGACAGTTGACCTGGTTGAGGCCATCCGTGCCAACTGATCTGCTAGAAAGTTTTCCTTTTTAGGAATATATTGGATCTAAAAACTGAAGAACTGCTTTTCGAGTTTTCGTACTTCCGCCAGATAAGACGACATCTTGGTACTTGAGCATTGATACTCTTTCCCTACTTGATTCGCTACTAGTTGAGAATCGCCTTTCACTATCAATTTGCGAATCCCGAGCGAATGAGCTGCTCGAAGTCCTGCCAGCAAACCTTCATATTCCGCTACATTGTTAGTTGGGGGAAAGTTAAACTGGATGGCGTACTTAATGTGTTCGCCAGTAGGGGATATCAAGTCGACTCCAGCCCCCGGTCCTTTAAGCATTACTGAACCGTCAAAGTACATTGTCCACTCATCGTGGTCCTCATACTCGAGTTCCTGCTTAGGTTATTGGTTTGTCCATTCGGCAATGAATTCTGCTCTTGCCTGAGACTTTTTGGCTGTTTGTGAGACGAAATGGAGGTCGAACGTCCCTAGTTCAACTACCCATTTTGCTGTTCGTCCTGATGATTCCCTGTTTCTAAGGACTTGACCTAGGGGATATCCGGTAGGTACGACCACTTTGTGGGCCTTAAAGTAATGCGTTAGTTTCCTTGAAGCCATAAGGAGACCATAGAGAAACTTCTGCACCTTTGAATATCTTTCCTTTGTTCCATGTAAGACTTCGCTTACGTAATATACTGGTCATTGAATGCTTTCACGTTCTACGACCAATACACCGCTGATAGCCTGCAGCGTTGTAGCCACGGAAATCAGCAGTGTTTCTTCCGGTCTTTGAGAAACTAAGACCGGGGTGCTTCCAAGATACTCTTTGAGCTTTTCAAAGGCATCTTTAGGTTCTTTCATCCACTCAAAACTTCTATGTTTCCGAAGAAGTTTAAAAAAGGTAATCCCTTCTCTCCTAATCTGTCTATGAAATGATTTAGCGCTGCCATATAGCCAGTTAGCTTTTGGACCTCTTTCTTCGTGGTCGGAGGACGCATCTGATTGATGGCCGATATTTTCACCGGATTTGCTTCGATGAGTGTAGCCAAAACTAGGAAACCAAGAAGCTTTCCAGCGGAAACCCCGAACACACATTTCTCCGGATTCAACTTGAGGTTATGTCTTCTCAAGTTGTTGAAAGTTTCTTGTAGGTCAAGAATATGATCGCCAGCGTTGATGCTTTTCACTACCAAGTCATCTACATAGGCTTCTAAATTTCGACCTACCTGTAGGCTGAAAGCTTTCTGCATTAACCTTTGAAAAGTTGCACCAGCATTTTTGAGACCAAAAAGCATCTTAACATAACAGTAAGTGCCATATGGAGTGATGAAGGAAGTTTTATCCTCATCTTCTTTACTCATCTTAATCTGGTGGTACATTGAGTACGCATCTAAAAAACTTAGTAACTCGCACCCAGAGGTGGAGTCTACAAGTTGATCAATGCGGGGAAGGGGAAAATCATCCTTCGGACAAGCTTTATTAATATCTGTGAAGTCTATACACATTCGCCATTTTCCGTTATTCTTTTTAACCATTACAGTATTGGTGAGCGACTGAGGGTGATGGACTTCACGAATAAATCCAGCTTGGAGGAGCTTGGAGGCGCCTTAGCTTCTGCTTGACCGATTTTTTGTCAGGCTGGAGAGCTAGCCTATGCTCGATCACCTCCCTAAGGCTCCGTGCATGTCAGACGCCTGCCAGACGAATACGTCCTGGTTTGCTCGGAGGAAGGAGACGGGCGACTCTTCCTATTTAAGGTTGAGCCCTTCTCCGATCAGCATTTTTGGAATGGACCTGTCAGTGTCTCCCGACCTGTCGTCTTCCGGAGAAGCGCCTTTGTCGAGTAGCACCTCCTTTGTCTGATCGGATGGTTTGGGTGTCAACTTTGGTCTGGAGTGCTTGACCTGCATTGCAGAGGAGTCAGTATTCCTGGTCGGAAGCTCATCGACTAGTTATAAAGATCTCCGATCACAGGAATAAGCCATCTTTTGATCTGGCCGAACCATGATGACACCTTTTGGTCCTGGCATCTTTAAACTCTGATAACTGTAATGCGTGGCTATCAGGAATTTTGCTAGAGCCGGACAGATCCTGTTATACGCGGTCTCAAAATCAACCGCGTCAAACGAAACCTTTTCTGTTCGGACCTTTTCTGTTAGGAAGTTATCAGGACTTCCGAACGTAACTAGTAAGGACACCTCTCCTATCGGTTTTGTGAGACCCCGGTTTACCTGGCTTGTAATGCTTAACCATCCACATGGTCCTAGCATCACAAATCAAATAAACCAAGACTCGAGATTCGTATACACACCCCTTTACAAAATTCATGAATCAATTCCATTCATTCACATAGAACCGAAGCACAGCAATAAACCAGAAGTTAACATAAATAAAGGATAGTTATTACAAAAGAGAGGACGAGCGACCAAAATCATACAAATAACTAATTAGACAGCGGAAGCGAAATGCTATAAGATGGAGATAACAAAAGAGCCAATCAGTGTGCCTTTACCCACAAGGCCACCGACCGGATCGCCAAGCTATTCGTTGAACCCGCAGCACATCTCACAAAAGTGAGGCCCTTGGGGCTCTCCTTTGTCCTATGCAACAAATAGTTAAGCAAAGCAAATGAGTACAAAAATTATACTCCGCAAGACTTACGTGTAGAATAACAGACCTATACATATGCTACATGCAAGCTTATTTAAGTGGAGGCTGTATGTTTCATTTTCGGCATAAAGCAATCTTTATTTGCAATAAGAAAGTACTTTTGAAAGCAAGTTGGCAATTCTGTTTTTAATGTTCAAATAACAATTTGACAACTGTAATAACGAGAGATAGATGACAACAACAATCCTGGAAGTGACTAAACCCATAGTCACCACAACAATAGCATGAATTACCCATTCATGCCAACCATATCAAATTTTAATTAAAAGGTTGTAGTCTAACTCTAGGTAGACCTCCCCAAGCGTGTCGATAACCTAGGACGAGGCTATTCTAATAGTTTGAACCCTGCAGGGGTGTACCAATATACCCACACACCAGACTGCCTTTTTGCCAAGCTATTAAGCACACTTCCTTAGGTATGCCAGCACGGCTAAGTCCTACGAGACATTTCCAATAGTATGCATTAACTGCGAGTCGCCCGTATGGATAGAAACCCATACGTTGTGTCGGAGTTATCGTAAAGCCTCGGTCAACTACCCCTTACGGGTAAAGCTTTGGACAACTACGACGCCCCTCGAGGTGGAGAACCTACCCAGAACTCCACTACCGCACACCCAACACAATAACACAGATCCTTTTTCACACAACACACACAACCCACCTCCTGCGACTCGGAGTTAACACACGCCAATGTACTCAGTCAAGAGAGGTCCCATATCCCTCTCGCATGGTTAGCACGCAAAAATAGTTGGTTTAGTGTAACAAGATGTTCGGTCCTTGTTGACCTGGGCAAGACAACCACAAACCCAGTAACCCACCATCCAACCACTTGCCCAACTCTAAATCATTTCATTTGCACTTTTTGTTTTCAAAACAATTTAGCACAAGGTCTTGAACAAAGAGTAATAAAATGATTTGTGTTATCAAGGTTATCAACTAAGTCGATAACCACCCAATTCTACTGGTAGCTAAGCATTGCTAAGCATGACATCGAAAAGACAATAAAAGAGCATAATTAAATCACCAGGCTCTAATTCACCAGCGATATTAGTAACTTATGTTTGTGATAGGGGATAACAATTTGAGGGCAACCATGCAATAGGAGTAACTACCTCTAATCGGGAAAATTAATTTGACACAAAAGCATGCATACATATGATTTGTAAACAAGATATTAGACTTGCAAGTAATGGGAAATTTATGATCAAACTACTTGCCTTACTGAAGTTGCTCGTTAAGTTGCGGAGGGTCACTCTCGTTATTAACGTGCGTGTCAGAACCAAACGAAAGAGCCAAAAAGAACCGGTAAGGCAAGAAATACCGAAAAGATTCAAAAACTAACTTCAGCAAAAAGCTCTGAAATTTCTACCGTAGGAAGAGCATGATTTTTAAAGAATTTAACAATGAGAACCAATTGATTTGGATTCTCAATGCAGAAGTTATGATCAAAGCAATTCTGCTCAACTAGGAAAATACAATCGGCTACTATTCACCCTAATCAATCATTTGGTAAAAATTTCTAGAATGGCTGTGCAACCGAAATTTTTACAGTAAATCAAGCACATGATAAGATGAACAACCCAAGTGGATTCATCTCATTTGGAGCTTGAATGAATTAGTTATGAGTTTTCAAAGTTGTACCCATTTTTCTATTGTAAAGATAATCAATTAAATGCGCATTTTTCAATTCTACCTTCTCTGCAGATAAGAGAATGGTGCAACCTATTCTGAAATAAAGTTCTTTAAAAATGAAAAATATCAAAAGTGGTTTCACTGTTTCTGGGTTTAAAATGAATTAGTTATGCTTTTTGGAAGTTAATGCTATTTTTCAGTTCACAATTAAATCCCCGGGAAAAATCCTAAATCCAAAATCGGCGTGGACGAGTATGGGCCGAAGATCTAAAATCCGATGGCCCACGCGCACAGAGCACAGCCCATGTGGATTTAAATCCAACAGCCCATGTGGATTGAGACGTTCGGATGGTCCGAACGTTCACACGCACATGAGTCATTGATTTTTGGATCCAACGATCCACGTTGATCGAAACGTTCGGGCGGTCCAAACGTTCACTCGAACCTGAGCCATCGGCCTAGAATCCTATGGTACAAATGGATCGACGCGTTCGGATGGTCCGAACGTTCACGCTATCCCGGGCCGTTGATCTAAAGATCGACGGTCCCTAAGGAACTACTGAAGGACCGAAATGGCAACAGAGGGGGGGTGAATGGTGCCTTAAAAATTAAGATCTTCCCCTCTTAAGTATTCATACTGATAAACAAAACCCTAAAACCCTCAGATAAAGAAATAAATCAAAAACAGAAAGAGAAAAGAGATTTGGGCTGTTCTGTTGGAAATCGGAAGTTCCGATTATCCTTGATGAGTTCCAAGATCATGGAAGTTCCGTATTCTGTCTGCGGAAGTTCCGAAAGCGGTAGTTCCGCCGTGTAAAATCGGAAGTTCCGATTGTTCCAGACAGAAGAACAGCACGTACTGGAAATTTCCAAAGTCTCACAGGACATCATCCTAAACAACACCTTGACCTCATTGAGAAGGAATCGTAGATAAAGATCCATTAATCAAAGCAAAATCGGATTTCTTGAATATTTGGCAAGAGAGATCAAAAACCAAAATTCACAAGATTATTAGATTCTTGGCTTATGAAAATTTGAGGATATGTTAGCAATATCCATAAGATTCTAGATATCAAGTTTCATGCCATCTCACAATAGAAATCAAGAGTTCTACCAAAACCCTAGATATTCAACACAAGAACAGAGAGAAGAAAAGAGGCATACTCAAAGAAACAAACATCAGAGATTTCATTTCTCGGAATCAAAGATTACAGAGGTAACCAAAGAGGAATGATTACAAGAAATTCAGTTCATCCTCTCCATCTCAACAACTAAAGCCACAAAGCAAAACAACCTCTCCAACGGCTCTTTAGAAAAAGCTAACCCTAATTCTCTCTCTCAAAAGTCACCAAAACAACCAGGGGTTCACCTCTATTTATAGCCCTTGGCTAACGGGTCTCCAACCCGTTACGCCGGCTAAACCCTAACGAATCCCGCTTCCACTTGTGCCGTCTTGCGAAATTACCCTTTCGCCCCTCGTGCACCTTCTGGAAGGTCCCGCATTCCTTGTTGTCCACGACTCGCAACCGCCTCGAGTACACGCCGTCTTCGAGACACCTTGACCGTTCTGACCTCAACGCCACCTGCGTCTAGTCCGGTCTCCACGTGTCTCGCTACGACTCCGCCTCGATGCCCTGCAAACAGCACAGACAAGAAACAGATCACATAGCATTGCTCGATATAATAGAATCATCATTTGCACT
This sequence comes from Hsuehochloa calcarea, assembly GCA_036346395.1. NCBI lineage: Eukaryota > Viridiplantae > Streptophyta > Magnoliopsida > Poales > Poaceae > Hsuehochloa > Hsuehochloa calcarea. The sequence continues at coordinate 35,573,792 of CM070611.1, forward strand.
TAAACCAAACTCATACACGACTCAAAATCAAAACAATGCACTCTTTGCACAGTTCTGCGTACAAACGGAAGTTCCGATTTTACCAAGGCGGAAGTTCCGATGATCGGAACTTCCGCACTCCCAGGGCGGAAACTCCGCACAACACCAAAACAGAACACATTTGTCAAGATAATCGGAAGTTCCGCTTTCCCAGGGCGGAAGTTCCGCACATTATAAAATCACAACCCACTGCTCAGATCAATCGAAAGTTCCACTTTCCCAGGCCGGAAGTTCCGATGATCGGTACTTCCGTATTCCCAGGGCGGAAGTTCCGCACAAGAAACACAGCAGCAGTGAACCAAATCACAAACTTGTTAACAAAAGTGTCAAATACTCATCACTCACTTGGGGACACCTCTCTCATGGTCTCTCAATCTCCCCCTTGATGAGTATATTGACAAACACCGAAAAAGCATAAAGTTGAGTTTGTGATGATGATCAAACACGGTCTAAACTAGGAATCAAGAAAGCTCAAGACCATGTTTGACAAAGTAGAAAGATTGGAGCTTGAAATGAAAGAGCAAATTTTCCTGTAAAGCTCCAGAAGACTTTTTTTCTCTCCAAACTTCTCCCCCTTTTTGGCAATAAACACATCAAGATGTATTAAAGAGAGGAAATGACTATATGGTATTCATTTTAAGCATTTGGAGCCATGAAGATTATCCAAAATGACTATTAGAGTATTACACCAAGCCATAACACATAAGAATACTATCCAGATCATGACAATTGATGTATAGAGAAGCTAAACCAAGAAAGTCATAATCTGAGAATTGGTCCAATTTCTTAGCATGTCAAATCAACCAAGATTATAGTCCAGCTAAAGGTATCCAAGGATGATGCAAGCTATGTCAAATACTCTAAGTGGAACCAAGAAGCGTAATATCGAACAATTTAGAGTGCTACCAGTTTTAAGAATGACTCATTTGATAAAGTACTTGGTCTGTTTGAAGATAAGCAAATTTAGCACATTTTTCTTTTTCTGAAAATCACTTGTGGCTTGATCTTAGTAAGGCAAGTCCTGGACTAGGAGCCATCCACAACTGCCTCCTAAGCTTCAACCATTTTTCAATTCTTAACCCTGTGCTAGATCCCAAGCCTTATGCGACCACTCCAAGCAACAGACTTAAGGAAGTGATCTTAGGTCATCCCAGACTCCCCCTGAGTTCATTCCTAGTGCAATGGCAAGCAGTCTCATGAGAAAGAGTTTGGTGAGATCAGTTTTTTCGCACAAAAGAGATCATTTTTGCTTTTGATGTTTTAGACCAAAGATTTAAAGATAAGTCATGTTTCTTAATGAACTGACATAGCTCAATCTAAAGCTCAATAGAGATTCAAGACTCAACTCAGCCTACTTGGCATGGCGAGAATCATAAAGGGATAACTTCAACAGACTAGTCTCAAGAGCTATCATGACAAGATTTGAGTTCAAGTTGAGCAATTTTAGTCAGCTTATCTTGGCAAAGACTAAACTACACATAAATAGTCATGATAAATCTAGCAGTTTAGCATAAATCATGGCAAGATGTAAGACAGTGAAAACAGATCATAAGGGATAATAAACAAGGCTCCACGTAATTATGTCACTATGCAGGATAAAATGCAAGAAAATCCAGATTCCCTTCAGAATGAGATGCACTTTTAATTCAGGTTGAGTTAAGACAAAATTAAGAACTAGAAAAACCAAGATGAACTCCCCCTGAACCAAAGGAACAAAAACGAGAAACTGGCAAGAGAAACAGAAAAGGCAGTCCTTAGAGCATAGATAAGATATAGAGAATACTATAGCTCAGACTGATTCTCATCTACCCCATATGATTCCAGGACTATCAGCTGGTCAACTAACACACTAAGGAGCAAACATTGTCCCTGTCTACCCAAGGGTGGCCCGACCCTAGCTAGAACCTATAAGAAGTGAGTAAGCTCAACCTAGTGAGAGGAGAAACAGCTAATAAGCAGCATCCTAGAAGCACAAGATAAGAACAAGCAGTCTAAGCAACTTGGCAAGAGAACCACTCTAACCTATGCTGAAAGGACTTAGACCCAATGCATCCAAATGCAATGCAACCAGAAAGAAGTAAGAGCATAATAAAATATAATACAGCAGTAAAGCACAACCTCCCCCTCACATCAGTCCATAAGGACAAACCACCCCAAGCACTCCCCGCAGAGCTGAAAACAGAGAGCTGTCCAAAGGCTTGGTGAAGATATCAGCCAACTGGTGTTCACTCTCCACAAACTGGAGCACGATGTCACCCTTCTCTACTTGGTCTCGAAGAAAGTGATATCTGATATCAATATGCCTGGTCCGAGAATGTTGCACTGGGTTCTTAGCAATGCTAATCGCAGACGTGTTATCACAAAAGAGTGGAACACGGTCGATTACTAACCCAAAGTCTTGCTGGGTCGAGACCATCCAAAGCACTTGCTCACAACAATCGGCGGCGAAGCGTACTCGGCCTCTGCGGATCAGGTAAACACCGGACTTCCTCGAGGACCAGAGAGAGGGAAGTGCCAATGAATTGGCAAGTGCGAAGTGCTCTTCCTATCTATCCTCTGACCAAAAAAATCATCGGAGTAGGCTCTAAGAGATAGACAAGAAGAGGAAGAGTACGGATACCATAGTCAATGGTAGCTCAAAGGTACCGAAGATGCGTTTCACCGCTTTGTGGTGAGATCTGTGAGGAGAAGCTGAAACCGAGCACAAAGACACACGGAGAAATGTATATCCGGTCTCGAGGCTGTGAGGTACAAGAGAGAGCCAATCATGCTTCTGAACTCCTTTTGATCAACTGGCTCGCCGTCTTCATCTGGGTCAAGTGAGGCTGTAGAAGCCATTGGAGTTGACACTGGTTTGCGGTCACTCATGTCAAAGCGTCTCAGGAGATCACGAGTGTACTTGCCTTGGTGCGAAAAAGTACCTTCCAAGTGCATTTGATTTGGAAGCCAAGGAAGAAACTCAACTCGCCCATCATGCTCATCTCAAACTCCGAGCTCATGACATCCGAGAACTGGGAAACAAGACCATGCGAGGAGCCGCCAAAGATGATGTCATCCACATAAATCTGGACGAGCAGAAGATCAGTGTCATGACGGCGGATGAATAAGGTCTTGTCTATTTTACCCATCTCAAAATCATGACTCAACAGATAGGACTTAAGCCTTTCATACCAGGCTCTAGGAGCTTGCTTAAGTCCATACAAAGCTTTTGAAAGCTTGTAGACATGATTAGGGTACTTGGGGTTCTCGAAACCTGGAGGCTGTCTGACACAGACTTCTTCCTCAATAAGTCCATTGAGAAAGGCATTCTTGACGTCCATCTGGTAAAGCTTGAAGCCCTTAGAAGCTGCAAAGGCAAGCTAGATTCTAATAGCTTCAAGTCTGGCTACAGGGGCAAAAGTCTCCTCAAAATCGAGACCATCAACCTGGGAGAAACCCTGAGCTACCAGTCTAGCCTTGTTTCGAACGACTACCCCATCTTCGCTTTGCTTGTTTTTGAACACCCACTTGGTCCCAATGATATTGTGACCTCGAGGGGGCTCAACAAGCGACCAGACCTTGTTTCTTTCAAAGTTTTCCAATTCCTCATGCATGGCATTAATCCATGACTCATCGAGCTTGAAAGATGACAAACGTTTTTGGGCTCAAATGAGGCAACAAAGGCAGAATAGAGACAGAAGAGAGACATGCCAGATTTTGAACGAGTGACTCGCTCAAAAAGATCTCCAATGATTTGCTCTGAAGGATGGTCCTTTTGAATGTGTCTAGGAGGTACAGGGTGATATGAAGAAGTGGCCTCTATCTCATGAGCAGATGAGATAGGGACAGAGCCACTAGCTTCAGAAGAAGCAGAAGGCAAAGGCTGATCTCCTCGAGGTGCGGTGGAAGAAGGCACCTCAAGAGGAGGAGAAGGAACTGGATCGGGTAGACAACCCTCATCTTCGTCCTCCTCATCATCCACAAAGATGGACTCGGACTTCTCTAGAGAACCTGAGATATCAGGCCTAGTCCCTGGACTAGCCTTATTGAAGGTCACCTCACAGGTTTCTACCATTTTGCTAGACTCGCAGTTCCAGACTCTATAGGCACGAGAGGAAGTCGACTAACCCAGAAAGATCCCATCACAAGATCGTGACTCGAACTTATCTAGGTTCCCAGACTTCAGAATAAAACACTTGCAACCAAACACACCAAAATGCGAGACACTAGGCTTTCGCCCATATCTCAACTCATAAGAAGTGCGATGCAAGAGTGCCCTAAGAAAAACTCTGTTTGAAACATGGCATGCAGTGGCGATAGCCTCGGCCCAAAACTTCCTAGGTGTAGAATATTCATTTAGCATCGTCCTGGCCATCTCGACCAAGGTACGGTTCTTCCTCTCCACAACGCCATTCTGCTGAGGGACGTGCGGAGAATAGAACTGGTGCTCTACACCTGTCTCACCACAAAAACTCTCTACACCTGGTGCGTAGAAATTCTTGGACTCCGTGCCATTATCACTGCGAAATGCTCGTAATGCACCTGGGAGCTCAACAGAAAGCCTACTAAAAAGACCACGAAATTGTGCAAACGTCTCATCCTTCGAGGCTAAGAAAAACACCCAAGAGTACCTCGAGAAGTTATCGACCACAATAAGAACATACCACTTCCCTCCTGCTGACTGCACTCGAGCTGGTCCAACTGTATCCATATGGAGCAGCTTTCCTGGTGCATCGGTCATTGTCATTTGGATTGGAGAGTGAGAGCGGCAACCATCTTGCCGTGCCGGCATGGAGCGCAAACTAGATCCTTGACCATCTTGAGTTTCGGCAAACCACGAATGAGATCGTGGCCGCTAACTCAGGTCAAATGATCAAATCCTATATGACCAAGTCTCCTATGCGAGAAGGTCAAATCACAGGATTCAGAAGCAATTAAACACCAAAGAGGATCACCAGAAAACTCAGAAAAATCAGCACGAAAGATCCTCCCATAACGAGAAATCCCGCAAACCAGACTACCCGAAGAATCAAAATTTTTGCAATTGTTTTTCTTAAAACTCACCTCAAAATCGTCATTGGTGAGCTGAGAGACAGAAAGCAGATTATACTGCAGCTTACTCACTAAGGCAACATCTTTTATAATAAATGAATCATTAATGTGCACAGTACCTTTAGCGATGATGCGCCCAAATGAAGCATCTCCAAAGGTGATCATCTCATCACCTGGAGCACAGGCTAGGGAAGAAAACCAACGAGAATCTCCGGTCATATGGTGAGAACAACCAGAGTCTATAAGCCAAACCTTTCCTTCCCCGCCTCGCGAACCAAGTCAAGCAGTAAGGTCTCGATCTTGGGGTGAATCAAAAGTGATTTTGGCACCCAATCTTGAGTAACACGTCGAGCAGGATGAAGTAGTCAAGCAAGGCTGACCTCTATCTACCCTCGCTCTCTGTCACTCCAGCGAGCGGAAGGTGCATGTATGCGACACGAAGGCTGGTCTTGAATCATTGCTATGGAAGGGAATGCTGGTAACATGTTGATCTCGCCGCGGGTAGCCATCTTGAAAGGGAAACCGAGATCTACCCTCAAAACGACGGAAGTCACGACCAAAGGGAGCATGAGGACGAAAACCAGAAAACTCAGAAAAACCAAGTCCTCGATGCTGCCCAAAATCATCAGCTGGAGCAAACCTAGACCTCGTGTTAGTCTTAGGTGCACTCATGGTCATGGTCTGGTGCTGACCCTGAAAGTGCCTAAAAGACTCAACACGATCTCTACGCGCGATCTTGGCGCGCCTGAAGCAATGATCAAACAAGTGTCCATCCTTCTGACAGAAGGTGCAATGATACTTCGCCTTCTGAGAGGCCAAAGCTGCAGGTGGAATCACCTTGCTGTCAGAGATCCTTTGAACAAAGCCCGCTGATTTAAAATTGACTTTCTCAGTCCTGGGCTTAGTCTTGATCACACCTGGTACTATGGTTCTGAGCACGACAGGTGGATGCTTTCTCATGTCCTCATGGAAAACGTATCCTAGACCCTGATTAAATGTGCAAATCTTAGATTGGTCTAGAATGAGGTTGATCTTCTTCTTGCCTCCTACAAACCTCTCGAGAGTGTTCATAAGATACTGACACTCCCGAAAGAGAGAGGTGCAAGAAGAGCAGGGGGAAGAAAGAACAGCAGAGGATAAGGGAGCAAAAGAAGAACCAACAGCAGAAGAAAGATTGGCTTGTGCATGCACAGCCGACTCTGAGGGAACAGTCGTACTACTAGCCAGTTGGTTAATGTCGCTAGGCGTCTCTACCAAACCCTTATGCTTCTTCCCAGAACACACATTACAAGCAGATGGTTGCTTCTCTAGAAGGTCCTTAGTTAGCTTCACACATTTTTCATCCAGAACAATCAATTCATATTTGAGTTTTTCACAGTTACTGCATGGTGAGCTAACAGGGTCCTTAGAAGCAAATTTGGCCAGTTTTTTTATTGTCCTCAACTACTTAAAACTGTTTGGAGACAGATTCAAGTTCAGCAGTAAGTTTGGGACAATTCACACATGAAGCAATAGGCTCAAGAAGGAAAGCTTGTAGTTCAGTGATTTTATGGTCTGCCCGTTTTAGATTCATCTTCAGATTATTACAGCTTTCACAAATCTCGGGCAGATCAAGCAACGTGGTATAAAGACCTTTAAAAGCATTATCCTTATCCTCACATGAGGTGCAAGAAGTAGTTTGTACAATAGTCGATGAAATAGGTGCTACCCTACTCATTTCTAGTTCAGTAAGCATACTAGTATTCTCCACCTTAACTTTGAAGGACCGAAATGGCAACAGAGGGGGGGTGAATGGTGCCTTAAAAATTAAGAACTCCCCTTTACTGTATTTAAATAAACCTACAAAGCCCTCTGGAAATCTCAAGAAGAGAAGTGAAGCAAACTTAGAGAACGAAAACAAACTTCGGGCTGTTCTGTCAGAAATCGGAAGCTACGATTCTACCTAGCGGTAGTTCAAGCTCGCGGTAGTTCCGTGGTTCGATCACGGAAGTTCACGGCGTGATATTCGCCTTGGACAATCGGAAGTTCCGATTGTCCTGACCGAAGAACAGTGCGCTCGGGTTTTGCCCAAAAATCCGAAATACTAAATCTTGAATGCTCTTCTCAGGTCAAGTTTCACAGGACATCATCATAAACAACATCTTGACCTCATGGAGAAGAATCGCAGACGAAGATTCATTAATCAAAGCAAAAACGGATTTCTTGTGTATTAGGCAAGAACAACCGAAAACCCACAATTTGCAAGATTCTTAAATTCTCGGCTCATGAATTCTCGGGGATATCTGCCAAATTCAGGTTTGATTCCAACGGGATAGGTACGGGATAACTGGGGATTTTATTTGGTAAAGTCAGCGTGAATAATCCACAACGGATACACGTTTTTCGGACGAAGCTTGAAGCTTTGGCAAAGACGGGCGAGGGCGCGGGGGCGAGGAAGAAGAAGACTCCGCGGAGACGACGACTCAGCGCGGGTGAGCGAGCGAGCGAGATCAGCGGGCGAGGCCACGCGGCGATCATCCAACGGAGGAAGGCGGGGTTGAGCGCGGGCGTCCGATCGAAATGAGGGGCACGTGTCGCGCATCCAACGGACGAGGGCGTGGGCGAGAGCGGGCTGGGCTGAGGTGCGGGAATAGTGTTGGGCTTCGGCCCAACACTGTTCCAAAGAATTAAATTTGATTTTTCTTTTTAAAAAATCCAAAAAATACAAATAGAAAAATAGAAAATAGCAAATGATCTTAGAAAAATTCCATAAAATTCTAGAAAATATATCCAATCACATAGAATCTAAATAAAATAAGTTTGACAATTGTTGATGTTGGGATTAACCCCAATACACTATTTTGTCATGAAAGTCTATATTAAGCTTTTAAATTTAGATTCAAAAGAAATGCAAATGGTGAGATTCTCAACTATAAACTAATTAAAACATTTTCAGATGCCAAAAGTTGGGATGCTACAAACCTCCTGTGAGATCCCGGTTTATCCGGCTCGTGATGCTTAACCATCCATTGGTCCTAGCATCACAAATCAGATAACCCGAGACTCGAGACATGTATACTTCCCAGAAATGCAGTATACACACCTCTTCACAAAATTCATGCATCAATTCCATTCATTCACATAGAACCGAAGCAAAGCAACAAATCAGAAGACAACATAAATAAAGGATAGATATTACAAAAGAGAGGCCGACCGGCCAAGTACATACATAGACAAAAGGAATAAACAGCGGAAGCAAAAGTGCCATAAGATGGCTATAAACAAAAGAGCCGACCAGTGTGCCTTTAAACCACAAGGCAACCGACCGGACCGCCAAGCTAGTCGTCGAATCCACAGCTCATTTCACACAAGTGAGGCCCTTGGGGCTCACCTTCTTTCCCTGCATAAAAGAGCCCAGCAAAGCCGGGTGAGTACTTGGAACGTACTCGCAAGACTTACGTGTAAATGTAAACACATGCATATAACTATATGCAAGCTTTTTGAGTGGAGGTTGTATGTTTCATTTTCAGCACAAAGCAATCTTTATTTGCAATAATGTAGTACATTTAAAAGCAAGTTAACAAAATCAGTTTTTAATGTTCAAATAAACGCAAAAGAGAACAATATAACAGTAGATAGAGGACAACCACAATCCTGGAAGTGACTAAACCCTTAGTCACCACAACAATAGCATTAATTACCCATTCATACCACCCATGTCAAATTTTAATTTAAAAGGTTGCAGTCTAACTCTTGCAAAACCTAACCAAGCGTGTCCATAACCTAGGACGAGGCTATTCGAATAGTTTTATACCCTGCAGGGGTGTACCAATGTACCCACACGCCAGACCGCCTTTTTGCCAAGCTATTAAGCACACTTCCGTAGGTATGCAGGCACGGCTAAGTCCTACGAGACATTTCCAATATTGTGTATTACCCCACGAGCCGCCCGTACGGATAGAAACCCATATGTTGTGTCGGAGTCATCGTAAAGCCTCGGTCAACTACCCTTCCCGGGTAAAGCCTTGGACAACTACGACGCTCCTCGAGGTGGAGAGCCTACCCGAAATCTCCACCACCACACACCCAACACAAGAACACATATCATGTTTCACACAACACACACAACCCCCTCCTGCGACTCGGAGATAACACACGCCAAAGTACTTAGTCAAGAGAGGTCCCATATCCCTCTCGCGTGGTTAGCACGCAAAATTACTTGGAGAGTGTGACATAAGATGTTCGGTCCTTGTTGACTTAGGCAAGACATCCACAAACCCACTAACCCACCATCCGACCACTTGCCCAAGTCCAAATCAATTTACCATTTTCAGATTTTGACTTTACAAAATAACAAAGCACAAGTGCTAGAGATAATGGAATAATATTTAGATGTGTGATCCAGATCATCGACTACAATCGATGATCACCCATTATGTCGGACCCGGGAGTAACACCCCAGAATCCTCTGTGCATTTCTGAACTAGTCCCATGATCAGTAGCTAGTTCACACAGTAAACAGATATGGTAACATCCATAAATCGCAAACTTTATTAATAAATATCAGAGTTGATTACAAGAAAGGCTTACAAGCCAACATTAAACAAACACAGCGGAAGACGAAGAAGTAGTGGAGTCCAGCTGATCTACCACAGGCAATCGACTGGGGTAGCGGCCTAGTCGTCGAGATCCGAAGTCCTTCTCCTCTGAAATTTATTTGCATGAAGCAAGGGTGAGCACAACTACCGTGCTCGCAAGTTACACCCAATAACAGAGTTAATGCATGCATGGATATATCAAAGGAAGGCTTATTGGTTGAATTTGCATAAAGCAATGTTTTCTTTAAATATTTGTTACTAAGTTCCAAAGCAGTTATTCTATAACTAAAAATTCATTTTACAAATTCTCAAGTTTTATAGTAGGATAACCTCCATATGAAACATGGTGATGGATACCCTCCTATCACATGGCTAACCGCCGAATTTTACCACAAGGATTAACCATCCTCAAATCATTTGTACAAATCATTTTAAAACAAATCAAAGTCTAACTTTGAGTGGCTTTGCTCAGCATGTCCATGACCGTGGACACGGCTATTCGAATAGTTTTACACTCTGCAGAGGTTGTACAACTTTACCCACAAGACATGAATTCTCTAGTTTGTTTGGCATCCGTCGATCCCACTGCTCACTACCTTAGGTAAGCAGTCTAGAGCACGTGTCAAGGCTTTTACAATGCGCCATCCCACCGTAGCCTTGCCTCGCTAGGGTTTACTTCCATTGGGCTAACCACCGCGGATTCAAGCCCCCTCTTGCGCCATGTGGGAATACTGTCTAACCGACACCCACACACCAAAATGGCACAACTACAGTGGAATGTTACAAATTATTTAGCCAGGTCCTGCCCATACAGGACATGTGGTAGTACGATGTGGCTTAGCAAGATGCGGCTCGAAGACCGGTCCTTAACTGACTTGGGCGACTTTCAAAATAACCCTTGGGCCTCAATCCTACCCAGATTGAGCCCGTGCATAAACCTGCACCACCAAGCATCCATTTCGCCCAAGTACAAACCAACTTTTCATTTTTTTGCTTTTCAAAGTCATTTGTAAAATCTTCCATGACAAACCAATGTCATAGGCTTTTAAACAATAGTTAATCATTTGGCTAAAATTTCTCAAACTAAACATTTTTGGTGTAAGCATGTCCAAGCATAATTTTTCCCAAAATATTCTAGTTCATACTATTGCATAAACTAGATTTTCATCTAAGGTGCTAAGGTATGACTGATTCAATAACAAGATTGGCTATACAATGGAATTGGGAATAGCTATAACTTTAAAACAGGAATTTAAATTACTTGAATATGAATACGCATGCAATAATAATTTAAAACAGAACATAAATAATTTGAAATAATGGGATCAAATATGATCAAAGGTATAACTTGCCTTGCTTGGTTAATTGATGTTCACAAACGGCGTCGAAATCCGGTCGTCCGAAGTCGTCGAAATCTATACGCGTAAACGATCCAAATTCAAATAATATTCAAATAAAATCCAAATAAAATCCAAACAATTAAAAGATAAATACTGGAAGTAAGATAACGACTTTATAAGAATATAGGAATTTGAATCGACGAAATCGGAGTTCGTATGAAGGAGAACGAATTTCCGGAAGTCCGATTTTCACATGAAATAATGAATTCCGAAAATTGTATTGTTCACTGGAAATGGTTGATTCGGTTGTTTGTAGTGAAAGACCAAATGAATGTGTATGTGTGTATGACATCAATGGCCCACATGCTAGTGAGAGAATGATATTTAGTTGGAATATAAATGGGAGTATGGCATATGGGCCCGGCTGTCAAGACTCTAAGAGAGAAAAGAAACTTTCTTTTAAAAAAAAAAAATAAACATGGCTGCCATGATTCGAACCCGAGACCTGCTGTGGCAACAGGAGAACAATTTGCCTCGGCTAGCCAACTGAACAAGCGCACTTGTGTGACAAATAGACTAAGCCTACCTATATGAAGCAAGGAAACCGAGAAGACTTCAGCCAACGCAGAACACAGACGGCAGAGCTTCTACCGGAATTGGTGGCTCGACGAACAGCGGCGAAGTGGCGGCCGGCAAGGGTACCAAGGGATGGAGAATAGGATGGGGATGACGGTGCTCACCTTGGTTGTGGTGGAACGCAGACGGATGACCGTGGCGAGGCGGCGACATCGGTCGCGGTTCGGCCATACGTGGTGCGGATGTTCGGCGATGCTCCGGCGAAGGCGAGTGAGCACCACGAGAACGTCGCGAGGCGGTTAGGGTGGTGGAGATGGTGGCGGGGATGCATCGTAGGCGGCGCAATCGGTAGATGAGCGGAGTTTGGGCGGCGTCGGAAAAACTTCGATTGCGAGAGGGAGAAAGCGAGAGAGGGGAAACTTCAGAGGATGGATGAGGAGATGAGGGCACAAGGTGCTCCCTTTTATAGGGGCGGAGGTGGACCGAAGGAGGAGATCAAGGGACGGGTGTCTTTCGGGTGGCATGGCCGTTCCCGGTGATTTGGGCATTTATGAGTGGAGGAATGGCCGGGAATGGAGGTGTCTTGATGAGTGGAGTTCAATGCCGGTGATTTCGTGAAAATTGGTGGAGAAAATCGTGGGGTTTGATGAGCTCCCGAAGGCTATAATGGAGTTGCTACGTCTCTGGAACAAAACGGTTTGCTGGAGGTAGAAGAAAGAGAGAGAAAGAAGAAATAAAAGAGAGGGAGGGGGGTATTAATCAATACACATGACTTGGCCGGTTGGTAGTGCATGCAAATTGTTCTGAGGTTAAGCGAGAGCGCCCTGGGAGCAGGGCGGGATGGGTGACCTGACGGGAACCTACCAAATTTTTTTGATTTTTATTTTATTTTCGAAATTCAAATAAGCCACAAATTGAGAACACTTTATAAAATAGTAAAAAGAGGCCAAAAATCTAGGAAAATTCTCAAAAATTTCTAGAATTATTTTGGACTCAATAAAAATAATTTCAACTTAAAGTTGGCTTTTATTTTTGATTTTATTTTCTAGAAAATAGGAAAATCTTTTTAAATACCAGAAAATTAATTAAAATTTTATTTTTCAATTTAAATCCAATAAAATCACAGAAAATCAAATAAACTTAATAAACTTTCTTTTTGATATTAAAACCAAGAGATTAAATAATTATTATTAATTTTTACTTTTAACAGTGAAAACTCTTTTTAGGTTACAGAAAACCAAGAAATTCTTCGACAGTCAGAAAATCAAATAAAATAATAACTTTATTTATTTTATATTGGTAACAGAACTTTGGGATGTTACAAACTACCCCCCTTAAAAGGAATCTCGTCCCCGAGATTCGGAGAAGCTAGAAAGAAAGAAGTGGACATAGGGTAAATGAAATGAGAGTGGGTGTCTATCTTCAAGTTGGCTTCATGTCCAAGGGTGTTGAGTGGTTCAGAAATTCGAAGCGTCAATTCGTCCTTCAGGTGCATCGATAGATTAGAAGTCCAAGGAATCGTGAGAGAAGAGATAATAGCAAAGGGTGAGAAAGAAAATTATGAGGAGAGAAGTCTACCCATTTAAAGCAAACGTTGTACACAAGATCAAAAGATCTACGTACGACGTACCAAAAGAAAACATACGATACAAGTTAAGAAATAATACAACGTTCTACTCGATCAATACTCATAAGCTGGGGAAATGACTCAATACACAGAATGAGACTTGGCAAACTTAAACTATATGGCTTGGCTCACATCGCGATCTTCGGTAAATCTTGCATGTTGTCCTTAAATGACTTGACGACCTTACGATGTTTTCTTGATGGTTCGAGTCTTGCGGTCTTGAGCGTAATGGTAGAACGTGTTGACCATCTATAGAAGCTTTTCAATGTAAAGAGGATCCATTTAACATTACAAAATGGTGAGGAGAGAATTTGGTAAGGAAGAATTGCTACGAAGAAGTTGAGAATAGATAGATGACCCAGATGAGGAGAGAACAATTTATTTTTCTTGTTATATAAAATAAGTTTTGAAGTTTTCAACTAACGACCATTCTAACTAGGTCACGACCTACGATCGACATGGCTCGATACCATTTACAGCCGGACCGGAGTAACACCCTGAATCCTCAGTGCATTTACGAACTAGTCCCATGATCGGTAGCTAGTTCACACAAGATGTGATATGGTAACATCCATAAATCGCAAACTTTATTAATAAATATCGAGTTGATTACAAGAAAGGCTTACAAGCCAACATTAAACAAACACAGCGGAAGACGAAGAAGTAGTGGAGTCCAGCTGATCTACCACAGGCAATCGACTGGGGTAGCGGCCTAGTCGTCGAGATCAGAAGTCCTTCTCCTCTGAAATTTATTTGCATGAAGCAAGGGTGAGCACAACTACTGTGCTCGCAAGTTACACCCAATAACGAGTTAATGCATGCATGGATATATCAAAGGAAGGCTTATTGGTTGAATTTGCATAAAGCAATGTTTTCTTTAAATATTTGTTACTAAGTTCCAAAGCGGTTATTCTATAACTAAAAATTCATTTACAAATTCTCAAGTTTTATAGTAGGATAACCTCCATATGAAACATGGTGATGGATACCCTCCTATCACATGGCTAACCACGAATTTTACCACAAGGATTAACCATCCTCAAATCATTTGTACAAATCATTTTAAAACAAATCAAAGTCTAACTTTGAGTGGCTTTGCTCGACATGTCCATGACCGTGGACACGGCTATTCAATAGTTTTACACTCTGCAGAGGTTGTACAACTTTACCCACAAGACATGAATTCTCTAGTTTGTTTGGCATCCGTCGATCCCACTGCTCACTACCTTAGGTGGCGGTCTAGAGCACGTGTCAAGGCTTTTACAATGCGCCATCCCACCGTAGCCTTGCCTCGCTAAGGTTTCTTCCATTGGGCTAACCACCACGGATTCAAGCCCCTCTTGCGCCATGTGGGAATCTTGTCTAACCGACACCCACACACCAAAATGGCACAACTACGATGGAATGTTACAAATTATTTAGCGAGTCCCCCCATACAGGACATGTGGTAGTACGATGTGGCTTAGCAAGATGCGGCTCGAAGACCGGTCCTTAACTGACTTGGGCGACTTTCAAAATAACCCTTGGGCCTCAATCCTACCCAGATTGAGCCCGTGCATAAACCTGCACCCACCAAGCATCCATTTCGCCCAAGTACAAACCAACTTTTCATTTTTTTGCTTTTCAAAGTCATTTGTAAAATCTTCCATGACAAACCAATGTCATAGGCTTTTAAACAATAGTTAATCATTTGGCTAAAATTTCTCAAACTAAACATTTTTGGTGTAAGCATGTCCAAGCATAATTTTTCCCAAAATATTCTAGTTCATACTATTGCATAAACTAGATTTTCATCTAAGGTGCTAAGGTATGACTGATTCAATAACAAGATTGGCTATACAATGGAATTGGGAATAGCTATAACTTTAAAACAGGAATTTAAATTACTTGAATATGAATACGCATGCAATAATAATTTAAAACAGAACATAAATAATTTGAAATAATGGGATCAAATATGATCAAAGGTATAACTTGCCTTGCTTGGTTAATTGATGTTCACAAACGGCGTCGAAATCCGGTCGTCAAAGTCGTTAAATCTATCGCAGTAACGATCCAAATTCAAATAATATTCAAATAAAATCCAAATAAAATCCAAACAATTAAAAGATAAATACTGGAAGTAAGATAACGACTTTATAAGAATATAGGAATTTGAATCGACGAAATCGGAGTTCAGATGAAGGAGAACAATTCCTAAGTCCGATTTTCACATGAAATAATGAATTCCGAAAATTGTATTGTTCACTGGAAATGGTTGATTCGGTTGTTTGTAGTGAAAGACCAAATGAATGTGTATGTGTGTATGACATCAATGGCCCACATGCTAGTGAGAGAATGATATTTAGTTGGAATATAAATGGGAGTATGGCATATGGGCCCGGCTGTCAAGACTCTAAGAGAGAAAAGAAACTTTCTTTAAAAAAAAATAAACATGGCTGCCATGATTCGAACCCGAGACCTGCTGTGGCAACAGGAGAACAATTTGCCTCAGCTAGCCAACTGAACAAGCGCACTTGTGTGACAAATAGACTAAGCCTACCTATATGAAGCAAGGAAACCGAGAAGACTTCAGCCAGCGCAGAACACGAGGCGGCAGAGCTTCGGCTGGAATTGGTGGTGGCTCGACGAACGGCGCGCAAGTGGCGGCGGCAAGGGTACCAAGGGATGGAGAATAGGATGGGGATGACGGTGCTCACCTTGGTTGTGGTGGAGCGTCGACGGATGGCCGTGGCGAGGGCGGCGACATCGGTCGCGGTTCGGCCATCGTGGTGCGGATGTTCGGCGATGCTCCGGCGGCGAGGTGAGCACCACGTAGAACGTCGCGAGGCGAGTTAGGGGTGGTGGAGATGGTGGCGAGGATGCATCGAGGCGACGCAATCGGCCGATGAGCGGAGTTTGACGGCGTCGGAAAAACTTCGATTGCGAGGGGAGAAAGCGAGAGAGGAGGGGAAACTTCAGAGGATGGATGAGGGAGATGAGGGGCACAAGGTGCTCCCTTTTATAGGGGCGGAGGTGGACCGAAGGAGGAGATCAAGGGACGGGTGTCTTTCGGGTGGCATGGCCGTTCCCGGTGATTTGGGCATTTATGAGTGGAGGAATGGCCGGGAATGGAGGTGTCTTGATGAGTGGAGTTCAATGCCGGTGATTTCGTGAAAATTGGTGGAGAAAATCGTGGGGTTTGATGAGCTCCAGAAGGCTATAATGGAGTTACTCGTCTCTGGAACAAAGCGGTTTCTTTGGAGGTAGAAGAAAGAGAGAGAAAGAAGAAATAAAAGAGAGGGAGGGGGGTATTAATCAATACACATGACTTGGCCGGTTGGTAGTGCATGCAAATTGTTCTGAGGTTAAGCGAGAGCGCCCTGGGAGCAGGGCGGGATGGGTGACCTGACGGGAACCTACCAAATTTTTTTTTTTGATTTTTATTTTATTTTCGAAATTCAAATAAGCCACAAATTGAGAACACTTTATAAAATAGTAAAAAGAGGCCAAAAATCTAGGAAAATTCTCAAAAATTTCTAGAATTATTTTGGACTCAATAAAAATAATTTCAACTTAAAGTTGGCTTTTATTTTTGATTTTATTTTCTAGAAAATAGGAAAATCTTTTTAAATACCAGAAAATTAATTAAAATTTTATTTTTCAATTTAAATCCAATAAAATCACAGAAAATCAAATAAACTTAATAAACTTTCTTTTTGATATTAAAACCAAGAGATTAAATAATTATTATTAATTTTTACTTTTAACAAATGAAAACTCTTTTTAGATTCTGAAAACCAAGAAATTCTTGACAATGTAAAATCAAATAAAATAATAACTTTATTTATTTTATATTGGTAACAGAACTTTGGGATGTTACACATTACTACCGAAACTAAGCATTTCTAAGCAATTTCAAATCGAAAGCTACTAAGTGACAAGAGTCCATCCATCGAACTCCGATCACAGCAAATAACCTAGGCTCATGGTAGTAGAGGATAAACAAGTCCTACAGATTATGCAACTATAGGATACTAACCATAATTTGACAACAAAATAGCAATGCATACATACAAGTTGAAATCAATATAGTAGACTTGAAAAATAATAGGATTAACATGATCAAACCTTGCTTTTTCTTTTTGTGGAATCAAGATGTTCCTGAGGATCAACAATATTGTCAATGTGCTCTTCGGATCCTAACGAGAAGACGAAAAGCAACAGATAAGAACGAATAAAATGCAAAGACTCAACAGCAAACTTTCTCCGAAGATTCTGAAAATTTTACAGTAGCAAGGTTCTGATTTATAAAGAATTTAGAAACAAGAACCAATTGATTAGGATTCTTAATGCCAAATATACGACCGAAAGAAGGTCTTACGACCAGGTACATGTCGTAGCAGAAGCTACGACTGAACAATAGTCGTAGAAGGATCTACGACCAGGTAGCGGTCGTAGAAGGATTTACGACCAGGTAGCGGTCGTAGAAGAACTTACGACCCCGACATAGTCGTAGCAAGTCTTACGACTAGATACAAGTCGTAGAAGAACTTACGACCGGGTAATGGTCGTAGAAGGACTTATGCCCCTGACATAGTCGTAGTAAGACTTACGACTAGTTACAAGTCGTAGTAGAACTTACGACTAAGCTACGGGATGGCGGTCGAAATCCGACCACGGCGGCGCCTCCCGCACGCTTTGCCAGTGGCTCGCCGGCTTCTCCGACCACAGCGGCGCCAGCCAAGGGTAGGGATGAGTGTCTAAAGTTTAACGGTCCTTCCGGCGGCCAGTACTATTCGAAGTATGGCTGAAACAGTGGTACGACCGTGGAGTGCGGCTGAGTAGGTATGGCTCGGGAGAACTCCCGAACGGACAATACCAAAAGAACAACGAAAACACACCTAAGCTCCTATAGGGTAAGGTGAACCTACCTGAGCTTAAGAACGACCAGAGACCCACGGAGTGGCTCCGGCGACGAGTGACCGAACGGCGGCGGTAAGGTCCTCACTAGGCCATAGCGACCTGAGCAAAGAGAGAACCAAACCGAGTGAGGGTTAAGTTCCAGAGAATAAAGGGGGAGCAGAGGGGGCAAAGACTTGAAGAAGAAAACCCTCGCCGCACCCTCCACAAAACTCCACACTCAACACTTTGGCGGTCGAGGGGATTGCAAGGAACTTAGAGACCCGGTTTATCCGACTTGTAATGTAACCATCCACTTGGTCCTAGCATCACAAAGCAGATAATCCGAGACTCGAGACATGTATACTTCCCAGAGTGCAGTATACACACCTCTTTACAAAGTTCATGCATCAATTCCATTCATGCACATAGAACCGAAACATAAACAACAATCCAGAAGATATTATAAATAAAGGATAGTCATTACAAAAGAGAGGCCAACCGGCCAAATGACAAATACATAAAGAAATTTAACAGCGGAAGCAAAAGCGCCATAAGATGGCTATAAACAAAAGAGCCAATCAGTGTGCCTTTAACCCACAAGGCAACCGACCGGACCGCCAAAGTTAGTCGTCGAATCCACAAGACAACTCACAAAAGTGAGGCCCTTGGGCTCACCTTCTTCCTCTGCAAACAAAAGCATTTCACAAAAGCTGGGTGAGTACTTTGAATGTACTCGCAAGATATATAAGAATGATAACAGGTCTATGCAATAACTACATGCAAGCTTATTTAAGTGGAGCAGGTTAGGACTCAAATTTTTAAGCATAAAGCAAGTTTTATTTGCAATAATGTAATAGATTGAAGGCAATTTTGCAATCGACTTTATTGGATAAAAGCAGTAGTAATCAGTATCAACAACGATAAAATAGTCACGAAGTGACCAAACCATTAGTCACCACAACAATAGCATGAATTACCCATTCATGCCAACCATGTCAAGTTTTAATTTTAAAACAAAAGCGGTTGTTGAAGTCTAGATCTTGCGTGAAATCACCAAGCGTGTCCATAACCTAGGGCGAGGCTATTCGAATAGTTTTATCCTGCGGGTGTACCAACTTACCCACATGCCGACCGCCTTTTGCCACGGGCTAAGCACACTTCCTTAGGTATGCCAAGACGGCTAAGTCCTACGAGACGTTTCCAATATTGTGAATTATTCACGAGCGCCCGTATGGATAGAAACCCATACGTTGTGTCGAGTCATCGTAAAGCCTCGGTCAACTACCCTTCCCGGGTAAAGCCTTGGACAACTACGACGCTCCTCGAGGTGGAGAGCCTACCGGAATCTCCACCACCGCACACCCAACACAAGAACACCGAGAACACATATCATGTTTCACACAACACACACAACCCCTCCTGCGACTCGGAGATAACCCACGCCAAAGTACTAGGTCAAGAGGGTCCCATATAACCCTCATGTGGTTAGTACGCAAAAGTACTTGGATCGATGGCGCAAGCAACATTTCGGTCCTTAGGGACACAGGCACCTTCCTTGTCACACCCAACAATCACACCAACATGCCATTGTGCCCAAGTCAAATCATTTTGTTTCATTTTCGGTTTTACAAAACAAAAGCATAAGGTCTTGAACCAAAAATAAACAAAATGATTTGTGTGATCAAGGTCATCGACTAAGTCGATAACCGCCCAATTCTCTAGGTAGCTAAGCATTTCTAAGCATGACATCGCAAAAGCAGTAAAAGAGCATAATTAAATCACGGGCTCTAATTCACCAAATGATGATAATAACTTAAGGTTGTGGCGAGGATAACATTTTAATGGCAACAATGCATTAGGAATAGCTACCTCTAAACAGGGCAAAAATAATTGGACACAAAAGCAATGCATACATATAATTTGTAAACAAGATATTAGACTTTGAAAGTAATGGGACATTTATGATCAAATATCTTGCACGCTTGCTGTGGGCCAAGGTGCTCTTGTGGATCAATAAGATTATGAATGTGCTCTTGGATCCTAACGAGAAAGCAAAAGCAACCGATAAGAACGAATAAAATACAAAGACCCAACAGTAAACATTCTCCAAAAATTCCAACAATTTTACAGTAGCAAGATAATGATTTATAAAGAATTTAGCAACAAGAACCAATTGATTTGGATTCTTAATGCCAAAGATATGACCAAAACAATTTTGCTCGGCTTTTATAAATCAAAATGCTACTATTCATTAGCAAAATTTTCTGGAGCTATACTGGGGTTGGAAACATTTTAACTTAAAGATGAGTTAAAAACATAACCAACAAAATTTGAATCAACCGAAAAGGATTTGAAATGAATTAGTTATGCATTTTACAAGTTATCACATTTTCCAGTTGATAAATAAATCCTCTCGGAATTTGAAATCAAAGCAGCGTGGCGAACACAGGGCGTTGATCCCGGATCCAACGGCCCAAGCTCAGCTTGCTTGGCAGCACGCGCCTAAGAAGCTCTGAACGTCAACCGTTGGATCTGGATCCAGCGGTTCCGCGGGCCCGAAGCGTTCGGTGGTCCGAACGTTCCGCAGCACGCCTTGGCCGTCGATCTGGATCCGACGGTTCCGTGAATCCGAGGTTCGGTGGTCGAGCGTTCGCTCAGATCTGCGCCGTTGATCTTGGATCCAACGGACCACGCATCGAG
Organism: Hsuehochloa calcarea; assembly: GCA_036346395.1. Taxonomy (NCBI): domain Eukaryota; kingdom Viridiplantae; phylum Streptophyta; class Magnoliopsida; order Poales; family Poaceae; genus Hsuehochloa; species Hsuehochloa calcarea. Next base: position 35,594,566 of record CM070611.1, read on the forward strand.
CGCGCGAGACTCAATTTTTCGTAGCGATCCGAGCGCGGATCTTAGGATCGACGGTCCAAAATGACGCCGCGTTCAAACCAACGTCTGTTTTCGTCGGCAAAAATATCGGAGGAGAACGGCTGCCGCCGGGCGGCTGGCTGGCGCGGCGGTGCGAGCAACGCCTAAAATGAGTCCTTAATACTCTTGCGCACATTGGTACCAGTGGCGTTGGTGAGTGGTCGAACGCAGCAAGCCGGAGAGAACCGAGGCGACCGCAAAGTGACGAAACGAAAATGCAAATGGCTAAGCTGCGGTCCACGGGGTGGTGCCGAGCCAAAAGGGACTAAAGAGGGTTACACAGGCGCAAAGGATGCACCGAGAAGAGTCGATCTTGCTCGGCGAAGGAGAATGGCGATTTCGGTAGAAAGGAAGTCCAAATTGAGTTGCTCCTTTCACAAAAGCCAAATTGATGAGAGGTTAAGCTTGATGAGTAGAGGGAGAGCGAGAGGAGCAAAGACTTGTGGAAGAAGACCCCATTGCACCGACTTCACCAAGCTCCAAACCGTCAATGGCGTGAGAGCTCCCAGAGAATCTATGGCTCCAGCGGGCTTGTGAGTGCTAGCTAGAGCTGCGGTGTGGCTAAAGGAAGCTAAGGGAGAACCCAAGGAGCTTAAATAGCCGGGGATGGCGAGAGGGCAGCAGCGATAACCGCTCGGGTCAAACCGGCCGTTTGGCGAGAGAGCGGCAGGAGGCGGTTGGAGAGGGCGCTGAGGAGGAGCACGACGAGCAATAAATGCGCCGCAGAGAAAGATGTTAGCGGCCAGGGAAGGGGCCGCGCGACTTTTCCCTCTGCGCCGCCATGGCCTTTCTTGGCGCGGCGAGCCGGAGCGGAGGAAGGAGCGATCTGCATGACCGTTGGATTGAAATCGAGCAGCGCAATAGATCGGTTCGATTTAAGCGATTGAGCGCTCGCTCGATCTGGACCGTGCGATCTTGATCAACGGCTCACAACTCCGCGCTTGCGTCGTGCGCGGGTCTGATTAGTTGGTTCGACCGAGTCAAGTGGCTCGAGCCCGAGTCAGTTCGAACCCGAGAGAGCAGTGCAAACCGATTAAATTTGAGTTTTAAACATCTGATTTTGAGGATTATTTGAGGTAGCAAACAAACTCCAAAATTTATGAAATTTTAACTGGAGCTTGCTGACTGCAGGAGGAGCTTTCCATAAAATTTTCAGAGATTTTCATGCAATGAATTATTCTACAGAAATTCCAGAAGAGAGGAAAATGTGGTTTGACCAGTTTGACTTGCCTCCAAAAATTATCAAATAATTCCTAAAAATCATGAGATAATTCAAAGGTGTTAAACATCAACCCTAGACCCAAGGAAAATTATTTCCAAAGGTTGGGCACAGATTTTTATGAAGGATATTTGTGTTGGTGTCAAATGATAATTTGATTTTGATTTCACATAATTTCCTTTACAAAAATTATGGAATTGATTACAAAAATCAAGATCAGAGAAAAAGTTTTAATTTCTCCTCATTTTTATTACATTTGAAACACAAACCAATTTTGGGATGTTACAGAACTGCAGCTCAAGCAAGCTGGTAAGTGCTAGCGGTAGTTGCGGAGGTGCTAAAGGAAACTAAGGGTGAAGCAATGGAGTTTAAATAGAGCAATGGAAGAGAGCAACGACCGGGTTTTCCAGTCGGGTCAACACTGCCATGAGAGCACTTGGGAGCGACGTGAGCAGTCGAATCATTGCTTTCTGAGGGAGGAGCGCAACAGACATTTAATGCGTACAGAGATAGCCGTTTAAAGGTGACCATAGAGTGGACTGCACGCCACGGCTTTTCTCCTCTGCGCACGCCATGGTCGAGCTCACGCGTACGACGGAGAGGAAGGAGACGACTCGTCGGTCGTCGGATTGAAATCGAACGGCTGAGTTCGATCGAGCGGATTGAAACGATCCCATCGTTCGGCTGGTCGAAAACCGTTCGATGTCGATCCAACGGCTGAGTTAGATCGGGTGGATTAAAACGATTCCATCGTTCGGCTGGTCGAAGAACGTTCGATGCCGATCCAACGGCTCACGACCCTAGCGCCCGAACGACCGCGTTGGTACAGTTAGTGGACTAGACCGAGTCAAGTGGCTCGAGCCCGAGTCCGATTCGAACCTACGGAACAGTGAAAACCAGTTAGGGTTTGCATTTGAATAACTGATTTTCGAGGAATTATTTAAGGTAGCAAGCAAGCTCCAAAAATTACGAAATTTTAACTGGAGATTGCTGACAGCATGAGGAACCTCTCATAAAATTTCCAGAGATTTTAACATATTGAATTTTCCCCCAGAAATTCTAGAATGTGAAAACTATAGTTTGACCAAGCTTTGACTCGCCTCCAAAAATTATCAAATAATTTCTAAAAATCCTGAGATAATTCAGAGGTGCTGCCAAGCCTCCCTAGAACTCAGGAGAAATATATCTGAGGGTTTTCCATGAGATCTATACCAAGGAGGTTTTTGATTGTAGTCAATTGAGGATTCTGATTGTGATTTTCATAATTCCTTAATCAAGAATTACAGAAATGATCAATGACTTCAAGATGCAAGAAAAGTTTTAATTTCTCCTGATTTTCTTATATTTGAAACACAAATCTATTTTTGGGATGTTAGAAAACCTCCCCCCCTTACAAAAATCTCGTCCCGAGATTTGGCTCACTCGGTAAAGAAAGATGGATAGTCTGCACAGAGACGATCTTCCCTTTCCCAAGTGGCCTCATCATCAGAATGGTTCGACCACTAAACTTTGAGGAATCTGATGGTTTTATTCCTCATTCTTCGTTCAGCCTCATCGAGTATGCGAACAGGGTGCTCGCGATAGGTCAAATCTTCTTGGACATCGAGGGTTTCCAACGGAGCTTTCTCAGTTGGAACACGGAGGCACTTCTTTAGTTGGGACACATGGAAAATATCATGTACCCCCTCGAGTGCAGCTGGCAATTCCAACTTATAGACAACAGCTCCTTTCTTCTCGATAATACGGTAGGGACCGACATATCGAGGAGCTAACTTGCCCTTGACGCCAAAACGTTGATGGCCCTTCAAAGGAGAGACTTTGAGATAAACAAAGTCATTAGGCTCAAAGCTCAACTCACGACGACGGCGATCTGCATAGCTCTTTTGCCTGGATTGAGCTGTGCGTAAACGATCACGAATAAGCTGGACTTGACTCTCGGCCTCATTGATCGAGTCCGGACCAAAGAAAGGTCTTTCGCCGGTCTCAGACCAATTCAACGGGGTTCTGCACTTTCTCCCATATAAGGCCTCTAAAGGTGACATGCCGAGACTAGCCTGAAAACTGTTGTTGCAGGAAAACTAGGCAAATGGCAAGCATTTCTCCCAATTCTTTCCATAGGAGAGAACACAAGCACGAAACATGTCTTCTAGCACTTGGTTGACCCTTTCGGTCTGACCATCAGTTTGGGGGTGATATGCTGTGCTAAAGGTAATGAAGGACCGAAATGGCAACAGAGGGGGGGTGAATGGTGCCTTAAAATTAAGAACTCCCCCTTAGTGTATTTAAATAAGATCTACAAACCCTCTCAAGAAGAGTAAAACAAAATCGAGAACTAATCATAAGTTCGATGCATTACATCAAATATCGGACGTTAGATTTTACGTGGCCAGCACTCCGTGGTTCGGAATCGGTCACGGAAGTTCCGCTGCTGATAGAATTCGCTATGGACAATCGGAAGTTCAGTTGTCCCGATCAAGAAACGATGCGCTCGGGTTTCTTTTCAAAAATCCAAAAACTAAATCTTGAATGCTCTTCTCTGGTCAAGTTTCACAGGGCATCATCCTAAACACCATCTTGACCTCATGGAGAAGAATTGCAAACAAAGATTCAATGATCAAGCCAAGAACGGATTTCTTGAAGAAGGGCAAGAAAGACCAAAACCAATGATAAGCGAGATTCTCAGTTCTTAGCTCATGAAACTTTGAGGATATAATAGTCATCGGACCCGGAGTAACACCCCGAATCCTCTGTGCATTTACGAACTAGTCCCATGATCGATAGCTAGTTCACACGATGAAATGATATGGTAACATCCATAAATCGCACAACTTTATTAATAAATATCGAGTTGATTACAAGAAAGGCTTACAAGCCAACATTAAACAAACACGTGGAAGGCGAAGAAGTAGTGGAGTCGGTGATGACCGCCATGAGCAATCGAGGGTGTAGCGGCCTAGTCGTCGAGATCCAAGTCCTTCTCCTCTCAAATTTATTTGCATGAAGCAAGGGTGAGCACAACTACCGTGCTCGCAAGTTACACCCAATAACAGAGTTAATGCATGCATGGATATATCAAAGGAAGGTTTATTGGTTGAATTCGCATAAAGTGATGTTTTCTTTAAATAATTGTTGCTAAGTTCCAAAGCAGTTATTCTATAACTAAAATTCATTTTTATAAATTCTCAAGTTTTATAGTAGGATAACCTCCATATGAAACATGGTGATGGATACCCTCCTATCACATGGCTAACCACCCAATTTTACCACAAGGATTAACCATCCTCAAATCATTTGCAAAAATCATTTTTAAAACAAAATCAAGTCTAACTTTGAGTGGCTTTGCTCAGCATGTCCATGACCGTGGACACGGCTATTCGAATAGTTTTACACTCTGCAGAGGTTGTACAACTTTACCCACAAGAGATAATCAACTTTTAATGTCCGTCGACACACTTAGTAGGTGTGCGACTAAGTGATTATCACGAGACCTTTACAATCGTCATTCCAAAGTAGTCATGCCCGCTAAGGTTTCACTTCCTTTGGATTAACCATCCGCTAGAAGCCCCCTCTTGCCGCTAAGGTTTCACTTCCATTGGGTTAACCACCACGGAAACCCCTCTTGCACCAAGTGGAATCTTGTCTAACAAACACCCACACACCAAAATGGCACAACTAACAATGGAACATTGCAAATTATTCAGCCTAGCCTGTCCCATTCCATACTTGTGGTAGTACGGTGGAGCTTTGCAAGATGCGGCTCGAAGACCGGTCCTTAACTGACTTGGGCGACTTTCAAAATAACCCCGGGCCTCAATCCTACCAGTTGAGCCGTGCATAAACCTGCACCCACCAAGCATCCATTTCGCCCAAGTACAAACCAACTTTTCATTTTTGCTTTTCAAAGTCATTTGCAAAATCTTCCATGACAAACCAATGCCATAGGGTTTTAAACAATAGTTAATCATTTGGCTAAAATTTCCCAAACTAAACATTTTTGGTGTAAGCATGTTTTTACATAATATTATCAAATGATCCCAGTTCATACTATCGTATCAACTAGGTTTTTATCTAGGGTGACAATATATTTGATGCAAATATCAACATTGGCCATACAAAGGATTTAGGCATAACTATAAATTTAAAACAGGTATTTAAATTACATTGAATAAAAATAAGCATGCAATAATAATTTAAAACATAATTTAAATAATTTGAAATAATGGGATCAAATATGATCAAAGGTATAACTTGCCTTGCTTGGTTATGTGTTGTTCTCAAACGGCGTCGAATTCCGATTCTCCGAAGTCGTCGAAATCTATACGTATAAACGATCTAAATTCAAATAATATTCAAATAAGATCCAAATAAAATCCAAAAATTATAAAATAAATACTATAAGGAAGATATCTACTTTATATGAATATAGGAATTTGAATTGATGGAATCGGAGTTCGTATGAAGAAGAACGAATTTCCGGAAGGTTGAAAGTCACACGAAAAGATTAAATTCCGAATTTCAGAATTTAAGAGATTGATTTTCCAAAGATAAAGAGGAAATATACACATGGTATGACGTGGCTATTGATTTGGAGAGAGAAAGTGAGGTGTCACTTGGGTGACAGCCATATAGACTATGTGGTGATGTGGCAGTGACATGGCAATGATTTGGCGTCACATGGCACGACATAGCGGTGCTGAATTATTGCGAAATTCAAAATTTCGTTTGAATAGAAAGCTAGATAATATTGAAAGAAACATGTAGGTAAAAGGGCTCACGCAATTACCAAACAGATGAAGAGATCGGGCTCGTGGAGTTCTCATGGGACTTGGGAAGGAGATGTGGCCGGTGGTGAAAAAGTTAGTGAATCAAAATTCCACTTGAATAGAAATATATAGAATCTCAATAGGAACTCACCAATAAATTTTGGTACCTAGTAGATCAACGGATGAGGAGATCGGGCTCATGGAGTTCTCGCCAAGTTGGAGAAGAAGGCAAATCGATTTTTGTGGTCGATGTGAAACAATATATATATTAAAATTTGGATTGAATGGAAATGTAAAGAATCTCTATAAGAACGCACCGTAAAATTTGGTGCTGCGAATTCTGAGATGGAGAGATCGGGCTCATGGGAGTTGTCACCGAGTTGGAGAAAAAGGCCGTCGATACTTTTGTGGTGAGGTGAAACAATAGGTAAATCAAAATTCGGTTTGAATAGAAATGTAGAGAATATTGAGATGAACTCACCGTAAAATTTGACGCAACGAGAGAGTCTGGGATGGGGAGATCGGGCTCATGGAGTTGTCGCCGGAGTTGGAGAAGAAGAGCAGAGAGGAGCTCAGGGAGGCTTTCGCGAATCGGCGAGTGGGATGTGGGAATGAGGAGGAGAAGCTACGGTTCAATTTATAAGCAAAAAGAAAGCGGTTTGGCGGGAATTCTTCATTGGAGTTATGATGGGATTTTGAAATTTGATTTTTGGGCGTGTCTTTAGCAGCGGAATATTCCGAGGAATATTCTTATTTTTCAAAATTCGAAAAGCATTAATTAAGTCCGAAAAAATAGAAAATAAATTCGAAAAAATCCGAAACAAATCACAGGTATTAAACACCAGATTCTGAACCCAAATAAAATAATAAAAGTAAAAATAATAATTTTATTATTATACAGTAATTATTTTTATATTGCTAAAAATTATTTTTAAACTTTAAAAATAGTAATATTGGTCTAAAAATTCTATAACTTTTTAGAGTAGTTAAATAGGGTATTTTTATCTTAAATAAAATATTTTCAACAAAAATTTATCTTTTCCTTGCGAACGGAAATTCATATTTAATTGCTAGATAATACAAAAATCAAATAGGGATTTTTAGAAAATAACAAACTGTGTTCAAAAATTCCAGAAAAATTTAGAGAAATTACTTTATTTATTTTGAACTTAATAAAAAATAATTACAAATTAAATTTATATTTATTTTTGTACAGTAATTATTATTTTTTTAATGAAATATAGGAAAAGCATTTTTAAATACTAGGAAATTCCAAAAATTAATTAAAACTTTATTTTTCAATTTAAATCCAATTAAATAGCAGAAAACTCAATAAATTTTATTTTTAACTTTGAAATTTAGGAAATTCAAGAAAAGCAATAAATCTCTTTTAAATTTCACAAAATCAAATAAAATAATAACTTTATTAATTTTATTTTGTAATGAGAACTTTGGGATGTTACAAACTACCCCTTAAAGGAATCTAGTCCCCGAGATTCGAGAAACTAGAAAGAAGGAATATGAACATAGGATAAATGAATTGAGACAGAGAGTCTGTCTTCAAGTTGGCTTAAGTCCAAGGGTGTTGCATTGTCTGATGTTTTGAAGCATCAATTCGTCCTTCAAGTTCCAAGCGCATCGATGGGTTAGAAGTCCAATGGATTGTTAGAGAAGAGATAATAGCAAAGGATGAGAAAGAAAGCTATGAGGAGAGAAGATTACACATTTAAAGCAAACGTTGTACACAAGATCAAAAGATCTATGTCTGACGTACCAAAAAACATACATATACAAGTTAAGAAACAATACAACGTTCTACTCGATCAATACTCATAAGCTGGGGAAATGACTCAATATATAGAATGAGTCTTGGCAAACTTAGACTATATGGTTAGGCTGACATCGCAATCTTCGGTAAATCTTGCATGTTGTTCTTGAATGACTTGACGACCTTACGATGTTTTCTTGATAGTTCCAGGCCTTGCAGTCTTGAAGGTAATGGTAAGAACATGTTAACCATCTATAGAAGCTTTTCAAGGGAAAGAGGGTCCAATTAACATTATAAAACAATGAAGAGAGAGTTAGGTAAGAAAGAATACCATGAAGGAACTAAAGATAGATAGATGACCAAGATGAGGAGAGAACAATTTATTTTTCTTGTTATATAAAATAAGTTTTGAAGTTTTCAAATAACGTCCATTCTAACTAGGTCACGACCTACAGTCGATATGGCTCTGATACCATTTACATCCGGACGGAGTAACACCCCAGAATCCTCTGTGCATTTCTGAACTAGTCCCATGATCAGTAGCTAGTTCACACAGTAAACAGATATGGTAACATCCATAAATCGCACAACTTTATTAATAAATATCAGAGTTGATTACAAGAAAGGCTTACAAGCCAACATTAAACAAACACAGCGGAAGACGAAGAAGTAGTGGAGTCGGTGATGCGCCACTGAGCAATCGGTAGGGTAGCGGCCTAGTCGTCGAGATCAAGTCCTTCTCCTCTGAAATTTATTTGCATGAAGCAAGGGTGAGCACAACTACAGTGCTCGCAAGTTACACCAATAATGAGTTAATGCATGCATGGATATATCAAAGGAAGGTTTATTGGTTGAATTCGCATAAAGCAATGTTTTCTTTAAATATTTGTTGCTAAGTTCCAAAGCAGTTATTCTATAACTAAAATTCATTTTTATAAATTCTCAAGTTTTATAGTAGGATAACCTCCATATGAAACATGGTGATGGATACCCTCCTATCACATGGCTAACCACCCAATTTTACCACAAGGATTAACCATCCTCAAATCATTTGCAAAAATCATTTTAAAACAAAATCAAGTCTAACTTTGAGTGGCTTTGCTCGGCATGTCCATGGCCGTGGACACGGCTATTCGAATAGTTTTACACTCTGCGGAGGTTGTACAACTTTACCCACAAGAGATAATCAACTTTTAATGTCCGTCGATACACTTGGTAGGTGTGCGACTAAGTGATTATCACGAGACCTTTACAATCGTCATTCCAAAGTAGTCATGCGCTAAGGTTTCACTTCCTTTGGATTAACCATCCGCTAGAAGCCCCTCTTGCGCGCTAAGGTTTCACTTCCATTGGGTTAACCACCACGGAAACCCCTCTTGCAAGTGGGAATCTTGTCTAGCAAACACCCACACACCAAAATGGCACAACTAACAATGGAACATTGCAAATTATTGACCTAGCTTTGTCCCATTCGGACTTGTGGTAGTACGGTGGAGCTTTGCAAGATGCGGCTCGAAGACCGGTCCTTAAGCGACTTGGGCGACTTTCAAAATAACCCACAGGCCTCAATCCTACCAGTTGAGCGTGCATAAACTGCACCCACCAAGCATCCATTTCGCCCAAGTACAAACCAACTTTTCATTTTGCTTTTCAAAGTCATTTGCAAAATCTTCCATGACAAACCAATGCCATAGGGTTTTAAACAATAGTTAATCATTTGGCTAAAATTTCCCAAACTAAACATTTTGGTGTAAGCATGTTTTACATAATATTATCAAATGATCGATTCATACTATCGTATCAACTAGGTTTTTATCTAGGGTGACAATATATTTGATGCAAATATCAACATTGGCCATACAAAGGATTTAGGCATAACTATAAATTTAAAACAGGTATTTAAATTACATTGAATAAAAATAAGCATGCAATAATAATGTAAAATGTAATTTAAATAATTTGAAATAATGGGATCAAATATGATCAAAGGTATAACTTGCCTTGCTTGGTTATGTGTTGTTCTCAAACGGCGTCGAATTACGATTCTCAGAAGTCGTCGAAATCTATACGTATAAACGATCTAAATTCAAATAATATTCAAATAAGATCCAAATAAAATCCAAAAATTATAAAATAAATACTATAAGGAAGATATCTACTTTATATGAATATAGGAATTTGAATTGATGGAATCGGAGTTCGTATGAAGAAGAACGAATTTCCGGAAGGTTGAAAGTCACGAAAAGATTAAATTCGAATTTGAATTTAAGAGATTGATTTTCCAAAGATAAAGAGGAAATATACACATGGTATGGCGTGGCTATTAATTTGGAGAGAGAAAGTGAGGTGGCACTTGGGTGACAGCCATATAGACTATGTGGTGATGTGGCGGTGACATGGCAATGATTTGGCGTCACATGGCACGACATAGCGGTGCTGAATTATTGCGAAATTCAAAATTTCGTTTGAATAGAAAGCTAGATAATATTGAAAGAAACATGTAGGTAAAAGGGCTCACGCAATTACCAAACAGATGAAGAGATCGGGCTCGACGGAGTTCTCGCCGGACTTGGGGAAGGAGATGTGGCCGGTGGTGAAAAAGTTAGTGAATCAAAATTCCACTTGAATAGAAATATATAGAATCTCAATAGGAACTCACCAATAAATTTTGGTACATAGTAGATCAACGGATGAGGAGATCGGGCTCGCCGGAGTTCTCGCCGAAGTTGGAGAAGAAGACCGTCGGTACTTTTGTGGTCGATGTGAAACAATATATATATTAAAATTTGGATTGAATGGAAATGTAAAGAATCTCTATAAGAACGCACCGGTAAAATTTGGTGCTGTGAAGCTGAGATGGAGAGATCGGGCTCATGGAGTTGTCACCGGAGTTGGAGAAAAAGACCGTCGGTACTTTTGTGGCTGAGGTGAAACAATAGGTAAATCAAAATTCGGTTTGAATAGAAATGTAGAGAATATTGAGATGAACTCACTGGTAAAATTTGACGCACTTTGGAGATCGGATGGGAGATCGGGCTCATGGAGTTGTCACGGAGTTGGAGAAGAAGAGCTAGAGAGGAAGCTCAGGAGAGCTTTTCGCGAATCTGGCCGAGTGGGATGTGGGAATGAGGAGGAGAAATTACGGTTCAATTTATAAGCGCAAAAAGAGAACGGTTTGGCGGAATTCTTCCGGAGTTATGGCCGGATTTTGGGCTGAATTTTTGGGCGTGTAGTAGCCGGAATATTCCGAGGAATATTCTTATTTTCAAAATTCGAAAAGCATTAATTAAGTCGAAAAATAGAAAATAAATTCGAAAAAATCCGAAACAAATCACAGGTATTAAACACCAGATTCTGAACCCAAATAAAATAATAAAAGTAAAAATAATAATTTTATTATTATACAGTAATTATTTTTATATTGCTAAAAATTATTTTTAAACTTTAAAAATAGTAATATTGGTCTAAAAATTCTATAACTTTTTAGAGTAGTTCAATAGGGTATTTTTATCTTAAATAAAATATTTTCAACAAAAAATTATCTTTTCCTTGCGAACGGAAATTCATATTTAATTGCTAGATAATACAAAAATCAAATAGGGATTTTTAGAAAATAACAAACTGTGTTCAAAAATTCCAGAAAAATTTAGAGAAATTACTTTACTTATTTTGAACTTAATAAAAAATAATTACAAATTAAATTTATATTTATTTTTGTACAGTAATTATTATTTTTTTAATGAAATATAGGAAAAGCATTTTTAAATACTAGGAAATTCCAGAAATTAATTAAAACTTTATTTTTCAATTTAAATCCAATTAAATAGCAGAAAACTCAATAAATTTTATTTTTAACTTTCAGAATTTAGGAAATTCAAGAAAAGCAATAAATCTCTTTTAAATTTCACAAAATCAAATAAAATAATAACTTTATTAATTTTATTTTGGTAACAGAACTTTGGGATGTTACAAACTACCCCCATAAAGGAATCTCGTCCCAGAGATTGAGAAGCTAGAAAGAAGGAATATGCACATAGGATAAATGAATTGAGACAGAGTGCGTCTTCAAGTTGGCTTAAGTCCAAGGGTGTTGCATTGTCTGATGTTTTGAAGCATCAATTCGTCCTTCAAGTTCCAAGCGCATCGATGGGTTAGAAGTCCAATGGATTGTTAGAGAAGAGATAATAGCAAAGGATGAGAAAGAAAGCTATGAGGAGAGAAGATTACACATTTAAAGCAAACGTTGTACACAAGATCAAAAGATCTATATACGACGTACCAAAAAAAAAAACATACGATACAAGTTAAGAAACAATACAACGTTCTACTCGACCAATACTCATAAAATTTGAAATGACTCAATATCTGAGAATGAGTCTTGGCAAACTTAGACTATATGGTTAGGTGACATCGCAATCTTGATAAATCTTGCATGTTGTTCTTGAATGACTTGGCGACCTTACGATGTTTTCTTGATAGTTCCGTGCCTTGCGGTCTTGAAGGTAATGGTAAGAACATGTTAACCATCTATAGAAGCTTTTCAAGGAAAGAGGGTCCAATTAACATTATAAAACAATGAAGAGAGTTAGGTAAGAAAGAATACCATGAAGGAACTAAAGATAGATAGATGACCAAGATGAGGAGAGAACAATTTATTTTTCTTGTTATATAAAATAAGTTTTGAAGTTTTCAACTAACGTCCATTCTAACTAGGTCACGACCTACGATCGATATGGCTCGATACCATTTCATGGGACCGGAGTAACACCCTGAATCCTCTGTGCATTTACGAACTAGTCCCATGATCGGTAGCTAGTTCACACGATGTGAGATATGGTAACATCCATAAATCGCACAACTTTATTAATAAATATCGAGTTGATTACAAGAAAGGCTTACAAGCCAACATTAAACAAACACAATGGAAGGCGAAGAAGTAGTGGAGTCGGTGATCGCCATGAGCAATCGGTAGGGTAGCGGCCTAGTCGTCGAGATCCGAAGTCCTTCTCCTCTGAAATTTATTTGCATGAAGCAAGGGTGAGCACAACTACCGTGCTCGCAAGTTACACCCAATAACAGAGTTAATGCATGCATGGATATATCAAAGGAAGGTTTATTGGTTGAATTCGCATAAAGCAATGTTTTCTTTAAATATTTGTTGCTAAGTTCCAAAGCAGTTATTCTATAACTAAAATTCATTTTTATAAATTCTCAAGTTTTATAGTAGGATAACCTCCATATGAAACATGGTGATGGATACCCTCCTATCACATGGCTAACCACCCAATTTTACCACAAGGATTAACCATCCTCAAATCATTTGCAAAAATCATTTTTAAAACAAAATCAAGTCTAACTTTGAGTGGCTTTGCTCAGCATGTCCATGACCGTGGACACGGCTATTCGAATAGTTTTACACTCTGCAGAGGTTGTACAACTTTACCCACAAGAGATAATCAACTTTTAATGTCAAATCGATACACTTAGTAGGTGTGCGACTAAGTGATTATCACGAGACCTTTACAATGCGTCATTCCAAAGTAGTCATGCCCGCTAAGGTTTCACTTCCTTTGGATTAACCATCCGCTAGAAGCCCCCTCTTGCGCCGCTAAGGTTTCACTTCCATTGGGTTAACCACCATGAAACCCCTCTTGCACCAAGTGGAATCTTGTCTAACCGACACCCACACACCAAAATGGCACAACTAACAATGGAACATTGCAAATTATTGACCCTAGCTTTGTCCCATTCCGACTTGTGGTAGTGCGGTGGAGCTTTGCAAGATGCGGCTCGAAGACCGGTCCTTAAGCGACTTGGCGACTTTCAAAATAACCCCGGGCCTCAATCCTACCAGTTGAGCCGTGCATAAACTGCACCCACCAAGCATCCATTTCGCCCAAGTACAAACCAACTTTTCATTTTTGCTTTTCAAAGTCATTTGCAAAATCTTCCATGACAAACCAATGCCATAGGGTTTTAAACAATAGTTAATCATTTGGCTAAAATTTCCCAAACTAAACATTTTTGGTGTAAGCATGTTTTTACATAATATTATCAAATGATCCCAGTTCATACTATCGTATCAACTAGGTTTTTATCTAGGGTGACAATATATTTGATGCAAATATCAACATTGGCCATACAAAGGAACTTCCTATTTCCAACGCCGGTAGTTCCGATTTATCGGAACTTCCGCTCCATACACATGATAGTTCGATTTCACTGATTCGACCTGAAGCAGTCCATACAGAAAAACTCAACTCTCAACCTATTCAACCACGATGTCAAATACTCATCACTCAGAGTGGAGGACCTCTCACATGGTCTCTCAATCTCCCCCTTGATGAGTATATTGACAAACACCGAAAAAGCATAAGATGAGTTTGAGTTTAAAATCAACCAAGGTCTAAACAAGAGTAGTTAAGCTCAAGACCATGTTGACAAAAAGAGAAAGACTTGAGATGAGATGAAAGAGCAATTTTCGCACAAAACTCAAGGCTTTTCTACTCAAGGCTTTTCTCCAGAAGGCTTTTTCTCTCCAAAATTCTCCCCCTTTGGCAATAAAATCATCAAGATGTAGAAAAGGGAGGAAAAGGCTATATGATGTTCATTTTAAGCATTAGGAGCCATGTAGATTATCCAAAATGATTATTAGAGAATTACACAAGCCATAACACGGAAGAATGCTATCAAGATCATGACAATTGATGTATAGAAAAGCTAAGTCGAAAAGTCCATAATTACGATTAATGATCCAATTCTTTAGCAAGTCAAATAAACCAAGATTGAAGTCTAGCTAAAGATATCCAAGGATGATACAAGCCATGTCAAATAATCTAAGTTGAACCAAGAAGACTCATATCGAACAGTTTAGAGTGCTACCAGTTGAAGAAAGACTCATTTTATCCAGAACTTGGTCCTTTTAATGATAAGCAATTCTAGCACATTTTCTTTTTTAAAGCTCTTTATGGTTTTATCTTAGTAAAGCAAGCTCTGGACTAGGTGCCATCCACAAGCCCTCCTAAGCTTCAACCAATTTTTCAAATCTTAGCCATGTGCTAGATCCCAAGCCTTATCGACCACTCCAAGCAACAGACTTAAGGAGGTGATCTTAGGTCATCAAGGCTCCCCGAGTTCATGCCTAGTGCAATGGCAAGCGATCTCATGAGAAAGATTTGGTCGGATCAGTTTTTCGCACAAAGGATCATTTTCTTTTGAAGTTTTTAGACTAGCGATTTAAAGAGAAGTCAAATTTCTTAACAAACTGACATAGCTTACTCAAAAGTTCAAAGGAGATACAAGACTCAACTCAGCCTACTTGACATGGCGAATATCATAACAGGATAGCTTCAACCAGACTAGTCTCAAGAGCTATCACAACAAGATTTTAATTCAAGTTTAGCATTTTTAATCACCTTAGCATGACAAAGACTAAGCTACACATAAAAAGTCATGATAGATCTAGCAGTTTAGCATAAATCATGGCAAGATGTAAAACAGTGAGAACAGATCATAAGGGATAATAAACAAGGCTCCATTTGATTTTAATGCAATGCTTGATGAAATGCACAAAAATCCAGATTCCCTTCAGAATGAGATGCATCTTTTAATTCAGGTTGAGTTATGACAAAATTAAGAATATGGAATAGTCAAGAATAACTCCCCCTGAACCAAAGGAACAAAAACGAGAATCTGATAAGTAAAACAGAAAAGGCAGTCCTTTAGAGCATAGAAAAGATATAGAGAATACTATCGCTCAGACAGGTTCTTATCTACCCCATATGATTCTAGGACTATCAGCTGATCAACTCATACACTAAGGAGCAAACACTGTCCCTGTCTACCCAAGGGTGGCTTTGACCAGTGCTAGAACCTATAAGAAGTGAGTAAGCTCTACTTAGAGAAGGAAGAAAGCACTAATAAGCGACATCCTAGAAGCACAAGACAAGAAGTAGCGATCAAAGCAATTTGGCAAGTGAACCACTCTAACCTATCTTTGGAAGGACTTGACCCAAAATGAAACGAGAAAAGGAGTAATAGTATAATATAATATAATATAATATAATATAATATAATATAATATAATATAATAGTAGTACAAAGCTCCCCCTCACAGCAGTCCGTAAGGACAAACCACCCCAAGCTCTCCCCGCAGAGCTGAAAACCGAGAGCTGTCCAGAGGCTTAGTGAAGATATCACCAACTGGTGCTCACTCTCCTGGCTGGAGCACAATGTCACCCTTCTCTACATGGTCTCGAAGAAAGTGATATCGATATCAATATGCTTGGTCCGAGAATGTTGCCTTTGGTTCTTGGCAATGCAAATTGCGGATGTATTATCACAAAAGAGTGGAGCAGCGATCGATAGATAAACCAAAATCCTGCGGTCGAGACCATCAAAGCACTTGGCTCTGACAATCGGCCGCTGCGACAGCGTGCTCGGCCTCTGCGATGGGATCGCGCAACACCGGATTGCTTCCTTGACGACCGAGAGACAAGAGAAGTGCCAATGAATTGGCAAGTGCGGAAGTGCTCTTCCTATCTATCCTACTGATCGTGAAATCTGCATCGGAGAAGGCTCTAAGAGATAGACAAGAAGAGGAAGAGTACGGATACCATAGTCAATGGTAGCTCGAAGGTACGAAGATCGCTTCACCGCTGACGGTGAGATCTGCGAGAGAAGCACAAACCGAGCACAAAGACACACAGAGAAATGTATGTCCGGTCTCGAGGTCATGAGGTACAAGAGAGAGCCAATCATGCTCTGAAATCCTTTTGGTCAACAGTTCGCCGTCTTCATCCGGATCCAGAGCTGCTTGTAGATGCCATTGGAGTTGATCTTGGCTTTCCATCATTCATGTCGAAGCAGCTTGGAGGTCTCGAGTGTATTTGCCTTGATGAAGAAAGGTACCCTCCGAGTCTGCTTGATTTGGAAGCCAAGGAAGAAGCTCAACTCGCCCATCATGCTCATTTCAAACTCAGAGCTCATGACATCGGAAAATTGGGAAGCGAGCATGCGAGAGCCGCCAAAGATAATGTCATCCACGTAGATCCGGCGAAGCGGAAGATCGGTGCCAAGGCGGCGAATGAGCAGGGTCTTGTCAATTTTACCCATCTCAAAACCATGGCTCGTGAGATAGGACTTAAGCCTTTCATACCAAGCTCTGGAGCTGCTTGAGTCCATACAAAGCTTTGGAAAGCACTGTAGACATGGTTAGGGTATTTGGGGTTCTCGAAACCGGAGGTCATCGACATAGACTTCTTCCTCAATAAGGCCATTGAGGAAGGCACTCTTGACATCCATCTGGTAAAGCTTGAAACACTTAGAAGCTGCAAAGGCAAGCAGGATTCTAATGGCTTCAAGTCTAGCTACAGGGGCAAAGGTCTCTTCGAAATCTAGACCCTCAACTTGAGTACCCACGAGCTACCAAATTCTAGCCTTGTTTCGAATGACTAACCCATCTTCACTTTTCTTGTTCTTGAACACCCATTTGGTCCCAATGATATTGTGACCTTGAGGGGGCTCAACAAGGGACCAGACCTTGTTTCTTTCGAATGACAGGTGGATGCTTCCTCATATCCTCCTGGATATCATATCCTAGACCCTGATTAAATCTGCAAATTTTAGATTTGTCTAGAATGAGATTGAGCTTCTTCTTGCCTCCTACAAACCTCTCGAGAGTGTTCATAAGATCTTGACACTCCCGAAAGAGAGAGTGCAAGAAGAGCGAGGGGAAGAAGGGACAACAGAAGGTAAGGGAGCAGAAGAAGAACCAACAACTGAGGAAAGATTGGCTTGTGCACGCAGTAGGAGTTTGAGGGCAGTCCCTCTTGCTAGCATTGGTTCACGTTGCTAGGCGTCTCTACCAAACCCTTAGACTTCTTCCCAAACACACAATACAAGCGGATGATTGTGTCTCTAGAAGGTCCTTAGTTAGCTTCACACATTTTTCATCCAAAGCAACCGGATCACATTTTAGTTTATTACAATGATTGCATGGTGAGCTAACAAGGTCCTTAGAAGCATCTTGAGCCAATTTATTCTTGTGATCAATCATTTCTTGAAACTGCTTGAATCTGATTCTAGTTCAACATTAACTTAGGACAGTTTAAACAAGAAACAATAGGCTCTAGTAGCGCGACTTGGAATTCAACAATTTTGTGATCTGCCTGTTTTAGGTTCATCTTGAGATTATTACAATTTTCACAAGTTTGAGGAGATCAAGCAACATGGTATAAAGACCTCTAAGCGAATTGTCCTTAACCTCACATGAGGTGCAAGCGATAGCCTCAACGGTAGTGGATGAAAGAGGTGCTACCCTACTCATCTCTAATTCACAAGAAGGCTAATGTTCTCTACCTTAATCATGTCAAGTTCGGAGGACACACTATCATGTAAGGTCCTTAGTTTTCCATATCATCAATCAAAGCACAACATGTGTCACATTCATCACGGGAGGGAGCGGATGTAAGTAAAGTAAGCTCCGTGATAGTCTAGCTACTTCCTTCTCCAACCCGACACTTAGCCCTAGACTTAGCATGGAATCTACCTAGCTTAAGAAAAGCATCATTAAGCTGGTCATAAGTGGGACTAACCTCATCGGTCGATCTGGCTCATTGTCGCTCGATTCGCCCCGAGGGCCATGAAGCACATGCCGAAGAAGTTCTGCCGTCGTCCTTGGGATCATGATCGTCCTTCCCATCATCGTCCTCCACCCTCTACCTCGGCCGGTGTCGGTTCGTCGAGGCGGTGAGGACGCGATGGAGCAACTTCTTTGCCTTCCCAAAGTTGCGGAACTTCTTCTTGCCTTGGTCAGTGCTAAGGGCTTCGTGTTGCGGTTCTTGTCGATGTAGTCGTTCTTGCTCGGACCGCCATAGTCACCTTTGCCCTTCCCAAGCTTGGGACGGTTTGCTCGGATGTGGTTGGGGCCACCACACTCAAACAAATCACGGACCTCCTCTTTTCCATCCCTCCTCCTCTTGTAAGCATGGGAAAACTTCCGAGCTAGGAGGGCTAGTTGTTCATCCTCAAGTCGCTCTAGCGATCATCGGTTATGTCACAGAGAGCGGCTAGGAGAACCCACGTGTCGACTTCGAAAGAAGATCCGAAGTGGGATCGGTGACTAAAGCCATCATTGTGACTTGACCTTGAGAGACAATGTCAATCTCGTGAGTCTTGAGGCGCGAGTAAAGCGCATCAAGAGTCGAGGTCGAGAGGTCCGTTCTATCTTTGATGGTAGTCACTTTCATCTCCCAAACACGAAGATCAAGTCTGAAAAGCATCATCGGCGTTATCCGAGTCGGGGTATGTAAGGCCGACCGCTCGGAGGTTGCTCAAAATCTTGTGAAAGCGAAAAGCACTCGTCAAGAGATTCACGGCAAGCATCTCAAATTTCTTGTATTCACGCTTGAACGGGTCTTGTCGAGCCGTCTTAATCTGGGTAGTGCCCTCATGGTATGCATCGAGGTCACCCGGATGTAAATGCGTAATCAAATGAGAAATGCGATCAAACTCATACTTCTCAAACCACGAATGATTATGTTCCTTGCCTTAGCATTTGCCTCAACATCGGCCATGTTTCCGCATTGATGTTTTCATCGGCGAGAGCAACAAATCGACCTTCACCTTTCTCGGATGGCATACCCTTGAGCACGGATGTAAGTTTCCATTCGGCTCTTCGGAAGGGTAATCGGACCATCAAAAGCTGGAGGCTTGGTGGAATACTTGTCCGTTGCCATGGCTCAACCGACCGGTTAAGATCTATAAAGAAGAGCTAGCAAGCTCGATACCAATTGAAGGACCGAAATGGCAGCGAGAGGGGGTGAATGGTGCCTTAAAATTAAGAACTCCCCTTCTTGTATTTAAATAAGATCTACAAACCCTCTCAAGAAGAGTAAAACAAAATCGAGAGAACTAATCATAAGTTCGATGCATTACATCAAATATCGGACGTTCGATTTTACGTGATACTTCAGCACTCCGTGGTTCGGAATCGGTGCGGAAGTTCCGCTGCTTGATAATTCGCTATGGACAATCGGAAGTTCGATTGTCTGACCAAAAACGTCTTCTCGGGTTTCTTTTCAAAAATTTAAAAACTAAATCTTGAATGCTCTTCTCGGTCAAGTTTCACGGGACATCATCCTAAACACCATCTTGACCTCATGGAGAAGAATTGCAAACAAAGATTCAATGATCAAGCCAGAACGGATTTCTTGAAGAAGGGCAAGAAAGACCAAAACCAATGATAAGCGAGATTCTCGATTCTTAGCTCATGAAACTTTGAGGATGTAATAGCAATATCAAAGCGACTCTAGACATCAAGTTTCATGCTATTTCTTAAGACGAATCAAAAGATATGTCAAAACCCTAGATATTCAACATGAAGCAGAGAGAGGAAGAGTTGCAAAGTCAAATAATCAAAACCTCGATTTCATTGGATTGAAACACGATTCTGAGGTAAAGCAAGAGGAATGATTACAAAGATTTGAGTTCATACTCTCCCTCTCAACAAGCTCTCAAAAAGCAAAACAAATCCTTTTCTAGAGCTAACCCTAATTTTCTCTCAAAAAGTCTCACCCTAACACCAGGGTTCTCCCCTATTTATAGCCTTTGCTAATGGGCCTCCAACCCATTAAGCCCGCTACACCCGAACAGAACCGCCTCCACTTTTGCCGCTTTGCGAAAAGACCCTTTCGCCCCTTGCGCACCTTAAAAGCCTCCGTACACCTTCTTGTCCTTGACTCACAACCACCTCAAGATTCACGCCGTCTTCGACACATCCCAACCATTCTGACCTCAACGCCTCCTGCGCCTAGTCCGGTCCACGTGTCTCGCCACGACTCCATCTTGATGCCCTGCAGTCAACACAGACAAAAAAACACATCACATAGCATTGCACAATATCATAGCATCAACATTTGTATAAGACTCAAACTCATACAAAATCAAAACCACAAATTAACCTTCTCTGCACAGTTCTGGACACAATCGGAAGTTCGCACTTACCACGATGGAAGTTCCGATTTCGAACTATCCGCGCTGTCGGGATAATCGAACTTCGCTCTTACCATTGCGGAACTTCCGATCTTGAACATCAAGTAAACCAGATTTTCAAATCCGATTTTCATCTCGAGAGAACCTTAATATCGGTATTATCGGACACTCTGCTACCTTGGCGGAAGTTCCGATTTCCATGACCGAACTCAAAACCGGGAAAATCGGAAGATCCTATTTCCAGCGCGGTAGTTCCGATTTATCGGAACTTCCGCTCCATACACAGCGGTAGTTCCGATTTCCCTGATTCAGCACAGAAACAGTCCATACCGAAAAACTCAACTCTCAACCTATTCAACCACGATGTCAAATACTCATCACTCAGAGTGGAGGACCTCTCACATGGTCTCTCAGGTAAGACGGGTGCCCATAGCCTTTTGCAGACTATGCCAAAACCGAGAAGTGAACAGAGAACCACGATCAGAAATGATCGTCTTCCGTATCCCATGCAAACTTACAATTCTGGTGATATAGAGCTCAGCTAGGAGTCCCACGCGAAGTTGTGTCTTGACAGGAATGAAATGAGCCACTTTAGTCAACCGATCGATGATGACCCAAATAGCATCGTTTCCCTTGGGCGACCTGGGTAGACCAGTGATAAAGTCCATCCCGATTGAATCCCACTTCCATTCAGGAATAGGCAAAGGCTGAAGCAGTCCGGTTGGACGCTGATGCTCGGCCTTGACACGACGACACACGTCGCACTTGGCAACGAACTTCGCAATCTCCCTCTTCATTTGGGTCCACCAAAATCCCTGACGGAGATCTTCATATATCTTTCTGGCCCCGGGATGAATAGACAAAGGTGAATCATGGGCTTCGCGAAGGATCAAGTTCCGCAATTCCATTTCCTTTGGAACCACAAGGCGTTGCCCGAACCTTACAACACCATGCTCATCCTCAGAGAAGCACTTGGTTGTTCCGTTCTGGACATTTTCCTTGATGCGGCTTACTCCACCATCCGATTGCTGAGCGATCTTAATCCGATCCACCAAGGTTGGTTGCACAACCAAGGCAGCGAGGGAACCATGCTCAACCAAACCTAAGTTGAGACGCTGGAACTCCTGCAGAAGGGTGGGTTGAAACTCCTGGAGCAACAAGGCATTGCAATGCACTTTGCGGTGGCGCATTAACAGCGACATTAGCCTTGCGGATGATAGTGAATACCCGTCATAGTCCTTGATCAACTTCAACCATCTCTTTTGCACGAGGTTCGATCTGGTTGGGCGAACAAGTACTTTAGGCTTTTGTGATCTGAATACACTTCGCAGCGATTCTGGATTAGGTAATGTCGTCAAACCTTAAGTGCATGAATTCTGACCAATTCCAAGTCATGGGTAGGATAGTTGAGTTCATGAGGTCTCAATTGCCTTGATGCATAGGCCACTACCTTGCCTTGTTGCATAAGGACACAACCGAGTCCTCGATGAGAAGCATCGCAAAAGATATCGAAGCTTTGATGAATATCGGGAAGAACGAGGACGGGAGCGGTGGTCAAACGCTTCTTAAGTACTTGGAAGCTTTCCTCACAAGCATCGGACCACAAGAACTTCTTGTCCTTCTTGAGCAACTCCGTCATCGGCCTCGCGATCTTAGAGAAGTTCTCGATAAAACGGCGATAATATCCCGCTAAACCAAGAAAACTCCGCACTTCGGTTACCGAAGTAGGCTGAATCCAGGAAAGAACATCGCTGACCTTGCTAGGATCCACGGCTACGCCTCCTACTGAAAGAACATGACCCAAGAAGGCCACTTCATTCAACCAGAATGTGCACTTGCTGAACTTTGCATACAGCTGGTGCTCACGAAGCTTGCCTAACACAAGCCTCAGATGCTCATCATGTTCCTCATCGTTCTTAGAATAGATAATAATATCATCGATGAAGACCACAACAAACTTATCCAAATACTCCATGAATACCGAATTCATGAGGTTCATGAATAAGGTGTGTCGAACCCAGGAATGAAGGATCCCAAATTCTCTGTGTTCTTACACTAGTCCAGGATTTCCAGTGTACACAGTCACAAAAATGTTATCACAAACATATCCAGCGTGTTTATTAATAAGCATAGAGTTTATTACAATTTAAGTAGAATAAATAAAACATTAAGCGGAAGCAAAATATAATGGTAAGCCACACGATACGCCACAGGCAATCGTCTGGAGGTCGCTGCCTAATCGTCCTGCTCCTCACCTTCCGGATAGTAGTATTCTCCTGAATAATAATATTCAGCAAGAGTGAGCACTACAACTGTGCTCGCAAATTACACCCAATCCAGAATTTATAATGCATGCATAAGTTATTCAAAGGAAGGTTGTAGGGTTTATTTGCGTAATTCAGCATTTTTGGGTTTTAAATAGTTATACTAAGTTTCAAGGCACATTTTTATTCCATAGCTAAAATCAGATTTTAAAATTTGATCATTTTATAGTGGATAACCTCCATATAAAACATGGCGAAGGATACCCTCCTATCACAAGGCTACCCGCCCAATTTTATCACAAGGATTAACCATCCTCAAATCATGTCCAGAGTTATTTTAAAACCAAAAACAAATCTAACTTAGAGTGGCTTTGCTCAGCATGTCCATAACCGTGGACACGGCTATTCGAATAGATTTACACTCTGCAGAGGGGTACAACTTTACCCACACGAGATAAATTGCCCGTTATGTCGGCCAATGCACGGTTCCTTAGGCGTGTGACTAGGCAATTATCACAAGGCATTTCCAATGCACTACCTCACTATCAATATGCCCGCTAAGGTTTCACTTCCATTAGGCTAACCACCTACCGGAAGCCCTCTCTTGCGCCAAGTGGGAATAAAGTCTAACCGACACCCACACAACAAAAATTGGCATAAACAACAATGAGGTATGACAAATTATTAAGCCTAGTTCGCCCATACTGAGACATGTGGTAGTCTGGTGGAGCTTTGCAAGATGCGGCTCAAAGACCAGGTCCTTAACCTACTTGGGCAACTTTCAATAAAAACCCTAGGTCTCAATCCTAACAGACGAGCAGTGCATAAACTGCACCCACCAGCGGTCCATTTTGCCCAAGTACAAACCTTTTTATTTTATTTTTATAATTTTCAAAGACATTTGCAAAAGTCCACCATGACATAACAATGTCATAGGCTTTTTATCAAATTTTGAAGTTTTGGCTAAATTCTCCCAAAATCAAATATTTCCTGGTCTAAGCATTTGCTAAGCATATATTCATTTTTAAATTCATTTGACTAAGGTGACAAGGAATTGGTAATACAACATTCAAATGTGGTTGTACAAAGGAATTGGAATAATTAAGTATTTAAAACAGGAATTTAAAAATAATTAAATACAATTATGCATGCAATAATAATTTAAAACAGAAATTAAATAATTTTAAATATTGGGGGCAAAATGGTCAATGGTGTAACTTGCCTTGTTCAAAAATCTTGGTATTCTACTTCTTCAATAGGGTCAAGCTCTCTGGAGTCGTCAAAATCTATACGCGAGAATAATCCAAATTCAAACACAATTTAAATGAACTCAAATAAATTCAAATGAAAATTCAAATTAACTCCAAATTAAATAATTTTGGTTTAGTTAGCTAGATCTTAATTTTATACAACTTTAGAAATTTGAACAACCTAAATCGGAGTTTGTATGAAGAAATACGAGCTCCTGGAAGTTTGAAACCTAAATTAAATCCTAAAAATCAGAATTTCCGAATTTCCCGAATTAAATTTCTAAAGGAAATTCCATTTATTCCGCAAGCATGCATCAGCGGTACTGTTCACAGAGGCTGACACGTGGGCCCGCACAGTATGGACTGAGTCCACAGCGAGGCACAAGTCCACGGTGGACTTGGTGCAAAGACCTGATCACGAGGGAGAGGCTGTCTTTGGTGCGGCGTCTTTGTCTTTGGCGTCCACGCCGACCGCCACGCCTGGCGCAGTGTGGTGGCGGTGTGGCGTCGAGTGGCGAGCCACGTTGGCGCCGGGAGGGAGGAGCACGGGGCCGAGAGCACCGGCGACAGCGGCAGCGGCGAACTCCGGCGAAGTCGCAAAGGCTCGGAGGCGATGCCGATCTGGCGCTACAGTGGTGGCGGAGAGTGGTCGGAATGTCGTCGTGACGAGAGAGCGGCGGTGTGGTTCGGTTGTTGGCGGCGAAGGAGCTCGAAGTCTTCGGCGGCCGAGTGCGCCAGAGGATCGCCGCGATATCGCGATGCGAAGGTGCGATCGATGTGGCCGGGAAGCCTCGTGGCGCGGAATCGGGAAGAAACGAGCCGGCCGCCGGCGGGAATGCGAAATGCGGGCGGCGAGGTGATCGAGGGGACGGGAGGTGGGGTAATGATATGCGGGAGAAGAGCGCGGTGGGGTGCCTTTATAGGGCGAGGCGAGGCCGGGAGATTGGGTGCGGCGTTAATGGCGGTGCCGGCCGGGCGCGAGGCGTTACGGGGTTTTAAGGGGTAAAGCGGAGCGAACACGGTGGTAGCAGGCGGCGTGAGCGTGCGCAAATCACGGGAGTAAAGGGAGGAATCACGGAGGAGGCGAAGCTCGAGCGCGATAATGGCGGCGAGAGGCGGCAGCGCGAGGAAGAAAGCGGGAGGAAGAAGACAGGTGGGGCCCACATGGCGGTCGGATGAACTGGTCGGGAGGAGTGGCGATCGTTGGATTTTGATCGAGCGGCTGAGGTGGTAACTGCGCGGCCCGAGTGAGCGAAGCGGTGATCGTTATATTTTGGTCGAGCAGTAGAAGCGATAGAAACACGAGAAGGTTTGATGTCGATCGTCCGATTTGATTGGGCGGTCCGCATTAAGCAGTCTTGAGGAGAATTGGGCGGAGCGCTTGATCTTGAGCTTGACCCGATCTTGTTGCCGAGGATTTAAATTCTTTTTCCAATTTATTTAATCCTAGAAATTCAAATAAACTTTAGAAAATATCAAATAAAGTCCAAAAATTTTGAGAAAATTCACAGAAATTCTCAAGAGCATTCTGGACTTAAATAAAATAATTCCAACTTTTAGTTGGTAATAGATTTTGCACATAAATTATTTTAGCTTTAAAATAATTAGGGAAAAGTTTTTAAAATTTCCAGAAAATCCACAAAAATAATTAAAGTCTTATTTTCAACTGAAATTGAAATTTTGGGATGTTACAAACCTACCCCCCTTAAAGGGAATCTCGACCCCGAGATTCAGTCTGGGTTAGCAAAGAGGTGGGGGTACTCGGTTCTTAAAATTTCTTCTCGCTCCCAGGTAGCTTCTTCTTCTGAATGATTGCTCCACTGAACCTTACAAGAACGAATGACTTTGCTTCTGGTGACGCGTTCTGCCACATCGAGAATCTTGATTGGCTGCTCCACATAGGTGAGATCTTCCTGAAGATCGATGCTCTCGAGCGGTGTTTCTTCTGTTGGTACTCTGAGGCATTTCTTTAACTGTGATACATGGAAGACATTGTGAGCAGTGCGAGAGATCTTTGGTAGTTCAAGCGATAAACAACTTCACCTCTCTTTGCCAAAATCTTATAAGGTCAGACAAATGCAGGTGCGAGTTTTCCTTTGTCTAAGAAATCTCCTCACTCCTCGGAGTGGAGTTACCTGAGATAGACAAAATCTCCCATCTCGAAGGATAGTTCTCTCAACGATTGTCGGCATAACTCTTTGTCGGGATTGAGCCACCTTCAGACGTTCTCTTATTGCTTTTACCTTACTTTGACTTCTTTTATCAATTCAGTCCAAGAATTGGTGTTCTCCTACTTGATCCCAAAGGAGAGGGGTTCTACACTTTCTTCCATACAATGCTTCAAATGGCGACATCTGTAGGCTAGCTTGAAAGCTGTTGTTGTAGGAAAATTCTGCATAGGGCAAATTCTTATCCCAACTTCTTCCGTAATCTATAGCACAAGCTCGAAGCATATCTTCTAGGACATGATTTACACGTTCGGTCTGACCATCTGTGTTGGGGATGATATGCTGTGCGGAAGTTGAGTCTGGTTCCCAAAGCTTCATGTAGACTCTGCCAAAATCTTGATGTGAACTGCGAACCTCTGTCAGACACAATTTTCTTGCGTATACCATGTAGACAAACGATCCTGGCCATGTACAATTCTGCTAACTTATTGCTTCTGTAAGTGGTCTTGACTGGAATAAAATGAGCCACTTTGGTTAATCGGTCAATTATCACTCAAATGGAATCACATCCTGTTTGGGTCCTAGGAAGTCCGGTTATAAAATCCATACCAATCTCCTCCCATTTCCACTCGGGAATTGGTAATGGTTGTAACAATCCGGTAGGTCTCGATGTTACGCTTAACACGCCGACACACACATCTGGCGTGCAACAAACTCAACGATCTCTCGCTTCATCTTGACCCACCAATACTTTTCCTTCAGATCCTGGTACATCTTGGTACTCCCGGGATGGATAGAGTAAGGTGATTCATGAGCTTCTTTCAGAATCAGTTGTCTTGTTTCATGGTGATTAGGTACATAGATGCGGTCGCCAAACCATACTGTGCCTTGCTCGTCTTCAGAAAATCCTGGGGCTTTGCCTCTTCTCATGTTCTTCATGATTTCTTTGATGTCTTCGTCTTCTAGTTGTTTCTCTCTGATTTGACCTTGTATGGTTGGTTGGACTTCCACTGTGTTGATACAGCCTTGGGTGATAATTTCCAGGATCAGATGCTTCAGTTCTTCATACAATTCTAGTTGATTTTCTTGAACTAACACCGTGTTGCAGTATGCCTTCCTACTAAGAGCATCTGCTACCACGTTGGCTTTACCCGGGTGATAATGAATTCCAAGGTCATAATCCTTTATCAGCTCTAACCATCTTCTTTGCCCGAGATTAAGTTACATTGGGTGAAGATATATTTGAGACTCTTATGATCGTGAAAATCTCACGGCGATTACCAATGAGATAATCTTGCGATTTTTAAAGCATGCACGATTGCCGCTAACTCTAGATCATGAGTTGGATAATTTCCTTCATGTGGCCTTAACTGACGAGATGCATAAGCCACTACCTTTCCTTCCTGCATCAGTACACATCCTAGCCCCTGGCGGGATGCGTCACAGAAAACTTCAAAATTCTTACGTATATCCGTAAGACTAGCACGTGCAGAGACTAGTCTTTTCTTGACTCTTGGAAACTATGTTCACATGCACTTGTCCATTCAAATTTCTTTTCCTTCTTGAAGTTGAGTCATGGGTTTGGCGATCTTGGAGAAACTTTCAATGAATGCGTGGTAATACCCACTAATCAGAAAACTTCTCACTACGTGATAGACTTGGGTTGCTTCCAATCCATTACTGACTTCAACCTTTGAGGGTCTCTGCAACTCCTCCTGCCGACACAATATGTCCAAGAAAAGCTACTTGGTGAGCCAAAATTCACTTTTCTTTGAATTTGGCATAAAGTTGATGTTCTCGGAGTTTGTCCAAAATAATTAGAGATGTTTTCATGCTCTTCCACATCTCTTGAGTAGATGAGAATATCATCTATGAATACTACCACAAACTTATCCAAGAATTCCATGAATACTTTGTTCATCATATTCATGAAATAAGCGAGGGCATTTGTTAGTCCAAATGACATTCTTGTAAACTCGCATAGTCCATATCCGTGGTGAAGGTCGTCTTGGAATATCTTCCTGGTCGATTTTTAGCGATGGTAACGACCTCAAATCAATCTTGGAGAAAACATCTGGCTCCTTTAAGTGATCAAGCGGATCATCTATCCTAGGTAATGGGTACTTGTTTTTGATTGTTACCTCGTTGAGTGATCTATAGTCCACACACATTCTCATACTATCGTCTTTCTTTTTGACAAATAGTACTGGAGCTCCCCAAGGCGATGAACTCGGTTGAATGTAACCTTTACTCTGTAGTTCTTCGATCTGTTTATTCAACTCTGCTAGATCGTTGGCTGGCATTCTATAAGGTCGCTTCGAAATTGGAGCAGTCCCTGGGACTAAGTCAATTAAGAACATTATGTCTCGGTCTGGTGGCATACCAGGTAATTCCTCCGGAAAAACATCTCGATATTCTTGGACCATAGGTATATCTTCCAGTTTTACTTCCTTTAAGCTGGTCAAGATAGAACTTCTTCCCGTAGAGGTCTTGGGTCGGAACTCTACTGAAATCCCTTGTTCATTGGTGAGGTTGATAGATCTACAGCACAATCTATCCTGCCTTGATTTTTTGCAAGCCAGTCCATTCCAAGGATTACGTCCAATCCTTGCGAACGCAAGACTATTAAGTTTGCCGAGAAAGTTACTCCAGAGATCTCAAAGGTAGGATTTGGGCAAAAGAAACTAACTCTCATTTCTGAGCCCGGGGAATGGATTACCATGGGGTTAACTAAGGGGAAGGTAGATAACCCATACTTTTCCACAAACTTATTTGACACAAAAGAATGTGAAGCTCCGGAATCAAATAGAACTGATGCTGGTACTGAGTTGACAAGGAACGTACCGAGGACAACGTCTGGTGCTGCATAGGCTTTCTCTGCGGTGACATGATTCACACGTCCCTTCATGAACTGACCAGCTGGTCTTGAGGAACCGCCGAGGCCAAGCTCCGGAGTTAGCTTGCGGGGTGGCGGTTGTCGCTTTGGGACACTTATTGGCATAGCGACCCAACTCGTTGCAGTGAAAGCAAGTGATTCCTGCTGTGGAAATAGCTGACTTCTGCTGGAACTGTCCTCCAGTAGAACTACTACGGAATCCGGGAGTACTTGGGCGCGGACTTGGAGCTGGAACTCTTGGTGTAGTAGACTGGAATCTTCCACGCTGAGGTGGTTGAGACTGAGTGAAACGAGGCTTGGGCAGTCCTCCTGAGTTAAACTTCTGAGCGGCCATCCTCCGCTTACGGTTCTCCATTTCTTGATGTTTGCCTTCCTGGCGTATGGCCTTATTTACTAACAGCTGAAAGTCGGTGAAATCCTGAGAAATCAAACGAATAGAGAGTTCGTCGTTCAACCCTTCCAGAAATCGCTCTTGTCTGTCTTCATCTCTGGCTACATCCTCGGGGGTATAGCGAGCAAGTTGGTTGAACTTATGCAGATACTCGCTGACTGAACGGTTTCCTTGACGCAGAGAGCGAAATTCCTTCTTCTTTAGTGTAATCATGCCAGATGGAATGTGAGATCGGCGGAAAGCTTGCATAAACCCATCCCAAGTGATTTCTTGGGCATTAGCATGGGACATGCTGAAGTTATCCCACCATTCTGTTGCGGGACCAATCAACTGATGAGAGGCAAACAAAACTCTCTCACGATCTGTGCATTGAGCAATATCTAGCTTCTTGCCAATGGCCCTGAGCCAATCATCTGCGTGCATGGGTTCCGTGCTACTAGAAAACGTTGGCGGACGCATCCTCATGAACTCTGACAAGGTCACTCTTGCGGGAGGTGGAGGCGCATGATAAGGCTGACGTATTTGGAGTACTCGGTTCTTGTGGAGAGCCCAGCTAGCAATTCAATCGGATGAGTCGATTGGCCATCATTTAA
Organism: Hsuehochloa calcarea; assembly: GCA_036346395.1. Classification (NCBI taxonomy): domain Eukaryota; kingdom Viridiplantae; phylum Streptophyta; class Magnoliopsida; order Poales; family Poaceae; genus Hsuehochloa; species Hsuehochloa calcarea. The sequence continues at coordinate 35,624,928 of CM070611.1, forward strand.
GCGCCCGGTCGGGCTTCGATTGGAGGAGGTGGTGGTCATTGAACTGGGTTTTCTTGATAATCAGCATTCTCATTTCCTTGCCCTCTGGCACTGCCACTCCCAGTGCCGGTGGTCACCATCTGGTGGACTCTTCACAGATTAGACAAGAGAGACAGGAATTTCTAAGGGTATAGGTTTACAATAGCCCAAAATCAACAAACGCAAGGCAAGAACACTTCGGCAAAATAATTTAATTTAATTTATTTTATTAATTCATTATGGCTACCACAATGGTATTGTAGCTCATAATTCGCAACTAAAGGAAAATTTAAGGACATATCTATGGTGTTACTGGGGTATAATGTGGCTCACTAGAACTAGCCTCGCCTTCCTTGTATTAGGCCAGTTCCTTTTCTGCAGTCTTCAACTTTTCTTCTGCGTCTTGTAATTTCCCTTGTATGAGAGACAGCTCATCTAGGGTATTCCCGTTGGCATAATCCATGGCTCTAGCCGATCCACGATGAGTGAGATCGGGCGCTCTTCATCTCGATTGAGCGAAGGTACTTGTCATGCCGGGTTGGAATGTGCATCGGGTAATAGTGGAACCAGTGCGTTGAGGCGGTGATTGTAGATATAGCGAAGTCGGCGGTTGCTTCCTGGTGATCTGGATGCCTTCGGCAAAGGTGTCTCGTCGCATTGGGGCATCGAAGATATGGAAGTCTGTGTTCGGCGATAGGTTGGAGTAGAGGATCACTTCTACCCTCCGCCGATCCTGATTTCCCACCTTATACTTGTATCCTTGATACGTCGGTCTTTCTTCAAAGTCCAAGTCTTTGCATAATCTTCCGAGAATGCGGCCCAATGACCAAAAAAACACCATGGGAAATGGCATTGAACTTGACCATCTACAATTTTTGAGAAGGAGATGAGTTAATAAATATTTTTCAAGAGAAAAGTTGAGAAATGACTCCAGATGTAATACCTCATAAATCCAGCTAGTTCGCATAGTTTGGAATTTAGTCGAAAATATGATTTATTAGTTTTGAATCGCATTCTAGTAAAAAGAAAGAAGTCGAGGAGAAAAGAAATAGTTTTTGTCTAAAATTCTATTTAGCGGGGGTTATCATAATTTTCGGCAACTTTGGGCAGCGATCTGCGACCCAGGAGGCCCAAGAGGCTGGCGGCCCATGAAGGGCCGCCATAAAGGCGCGCCACTCCCCCAAACCCTAGCCGCCTTCCCTCCCACCAAGCCGCCACCCTCCCTCTCCATCCTCTTTGGCGGCGCCTAACTCCTGGTTGGGCGCCGTCTCCTCCCTTGGTGGCGGCCATTGGTGCTCCGGAGTTGGTCTCAAGATCCCGGGCGCTTCTCCTCCGATCTGTCCTCCGGCGGTCGTTTAAGCCGCCGTGGTTCGCTGTGGTGTGGCGGCCAAGGAAGAAGAAGGGAGACCAGCGGGAGTGGTTCTTCATCGTGCTCTGGGTCTTCAAGGGTAACGAGCACCCGGTTATTTGTTTGATCAAGTTTTGTTGCGGTAGAGATCATTTGAGTCACGTCGGTTTAGAGTTCCAGAATTTACAGAATTGATCAGAATGTTTCGCGGCTTGTTTCAGTACTTTAGAGGCCGAATTTGGGGTTTTGCCCTTCTAGAGATTTGTTCCTGGTTTCGTTAGCTTTCTTTTGGCACCAAGATGAGCAAAATCCGACCAGTAGTTTGAGAGTTATGAATTTTTGAATGCGAACTGTCCAATCTGTCTGAAATCTGTGGTCAGTAGTTTTGTCCCTCGTTTTTGTTCAAAATAGAGGCCGAATCAGAAGACTCCCCCAACTAAGTTATTGTAGATCTTGAAATTATCTTTCCAAGTTGATAAAGATCATTCCATTTGGATCAGTAGGCTAAACGTTACACTATTTTCTTTACTGCTGATCTGTTTTCTGGACTGTGGTAGATGGGTTAGGTTTAGCAGTTAATTACCCCTCTGTTTTGGCCAAATCAGAAGATTCCGCCAACTAAGTTTTTGTAGCCTGATCAGTTAAGAATCAGTGAGCACTGGTTTCAGGTCGTTTAGAGTTACAGATAATTAATGGCGAATTTTCTTGTGCAACTGCCCGTAGAACGATAATCTGGACTCTTGGTGTAGATGTCAAATTGAACCCTTGGGATGAGTAGGTTGATTAGAGAGCATTGTAGTACACTTGTAGCTGTGCCATATTCGATTATCCGTAATACGTGGTAATACTTGTGTAGGCGGTGAGACGGTGGGTGGAAGGACCCCTTCGTTGTTTCACAACACGTCACCACACGGAAGGCAAGTGCAAATGTTTAATTCGTGTGAATTCATTGATTTCATGTTAACTTGGTAAATTATGAATATTCATGTGATTTGAGTATGATGTGGTAGAGTCCAATACCTTATTCGATGATACATTGAGTTGAATGCCAAGTTATGTTTTTCATTTCATTCATACATAATTCAGTTGATGTCCACGGGAGTGGAAACTTGTTTAAGTCCCATTAATTCCAATATGGGCATGTAAGACCTACCATTCCAATGTAGGCATTTTCGGACATTCCGTATGAAACGCTCTTCATACGGATTTGGATCCCCGCTCTTGGTTAAGAGCGGCTTAAGTGAACACCGACGGTGTGTCACTAGTTATACTGCAGTATAAACATGTGGAAAGTCCATTCTCCTTCAATGCATTCATTCATTCATATCATGCTTTCTTAATTTCATGAATTAAATGATTTAATTGGTAGCTTGATTCAATTCAAAGGTTCTATGTGAATGTATATGTTGTGCTTGCCGAGTTTCGACTCACTCTTGCTTTTATTTATTTTTAGGTGAATTCCAAAGAAACAGCTTGATAGCGGGAGGGTGTAGTCCAAAGACGTTCCTTGCACATGAATAAAATAATCATTCGTTAAAAGTTCTATTTACATATCTTCAGTTTTATTTATCATGTAATGGATTGTAATAATTAACATTTGAAGGTTCATTATTATCGCTTTGGTAAATTCTCGTTTGAATTTATAGATGAACTATGATTACGCCTAGATAGTTATCTTGGTTAATCGCTTTTTAGCATTGAATGCGTTGTTAAACTTATGAAATGAATAGTAGATTGTCTTGTTAGGTGACATCTTGTCTTCCGGATAGACAGGGTGTTACAGTTGGTATCAGAGCGGGCTTCAGGTCCGTGGTGATTAGATTGATAACATTTACTAAAACTAGTTTAAGGTTGTCAACATAAACTAAAATTTGTCAACAGCTTATTAACTTTAAACTTGACACACGTGTACCTGATAGGAAGGGTTGGGTATAACTTTGCTTCCGCATTTCTTTCAAGTCATTCCCTTATGTTACGATAATTGAATTGTTTGACCTTTTGTGTGGTGGTGTTTAGATGGCGAGGTCGTGGCCGTGGTCGCCCACCGGTCCGTGGTCGGGCTCGGACGCGTCCGTCGGCCGTGTCTTCTTCTCGACCGAGGAAGTTCTTTGAGGCGCCACGGAGGAGATTGCCTCTGCCGCTCCTCCGGTCGCAGAGCCTCTGTTGTGTCTGCAACTAATCCGAACCTTTTGAGAGAGAACTAGCCACTCCGCCAAAGAATCGCAGACGGCCATTCTTCGCAATGCCGCACCTGCGGCAGAACTCGTTGTCGCCTTCGCTCCACCCGAGATTAGGATGAATCTTCGGAGTGGATGTCGCCGATTGGACTCTTTTGATGGAGCCGCACACCGGTCCAGTCATGGATTGGTTGAGATATATGGAGCGCCGGGCTTGGGGCATTAGAGCCGACGCCGGTCAGAGGGCGCGCGTTCGTGGCTTTTTCAGCTTGAAGGGTCAAGTCGACATCCGTGGGAAGGAGTCCTGCCTTCTAGGACTCCAGCCGTGGTCCCGCCACTTGGGAAGTGTTCGTGGAGAGATTCAGACACAATTCTATCCGCTCCTTTGTTGAGAAGATGGAACAAACACTTGTTGACTTTTGAGCAAGGAAAGTTGACTATCGAGTACGAGGTCGGGTTCAATAACCTGGTGCGCTTTGTACCGGCCGTGGCGAGTGATGATAATGAGAAGGCTAAGAGGTTCCGACGGCCTCAACCAAGAGTATCGCCAGATTCGAGGGCGACGGGATCAAGGTGATTTCAGCTCGGTGGTCGAGCAAGCTAGAGGAATGGAGTTGGAGAAAGGTACGCCCGCAAAGTCGTCGCTTTGTTAGTTCTGCTACCACCGCAATTCCAGGTGGGCGTAAACGGAGTTTTGGTGGAGGAATGGGTCTTTTCAACCCCGCCCCCAAGAGGTTTCGTAAGGGTCACAACACTCGCCCCGTCTGTCGATGGCGCTCTTCCTCTTGGCGCCCGTCCTTCGTCTTTCATTCCATCCAGACGCCCTGCTCCGGACGGGCATGAAATGCTTCCTGTGGTGAGGAGCATCGAGCTTGAGTGTTCCTTCAGGGGTCTTGTCGTCATTGTGGTCTGGATGGCCACAAAGCGTCGGCTTGCAAGCGTAACCCGACGAGTATCATCGTGGGAGCCGCCCAGCAGCCTTCATCTTCCAAATGCTCACGGTGGTTCGGTTCAACTCTGCAGCATCCTCGCACCACGCTCACTCTGTGGTGGATTCCTCCTTGATGGTTCCTCAGCACCTCCAAAGCAGGTTCTATTGGAACCCGTTCTCCGACCGCACCTCCGCTGCCTTGCTGCTCCCGCAGTTTTTGGGCACCCTTCGCAGAGTGTTGAGCTTCCTCCGCCTGACGCCGCCAGGAGTCTACGCCATGCCCACTCCAGATACTATGAGGCGACCGGACGTGGTGACAGGTACTTTACTAGTTGACTCGCATGATGCTTTCATATTGTTTGATTCTGGTGCTACGTATTCGTTTGTGTCCCTGGAGTTTGTCAGAAGAGCGAGTTTGAGTCTGCAGTTAATCTCCGAGTCCGTGGTAGCCGGGCCTCCGGGGTCTTATTTCACTTCTGATTTGTCCGGCCGTTTCTATTGATATCGATGGGGAGGTTTTCACTGCTAACCTTATAGTTATTCAATTGGCACCCTTCGATGTTATCCTGGGTATGGACTGGTTATTCCAATACCGTGCCAAGATTTGTTGTTTCTGGAAGACGGTGACCTTGCTAGCTCCCTCCGGTGAAGAACTGGTATTCCAGGGCAGCGCACCGTCTGATTCAGTATTTGTACTGGCTAATCTATTCCCTAGCCGTCGTGCATCGACCATCGGATTACTTTGCTCCTCAATGAAAAGACCGATTCTTTGCAACGTATTGAGGAGATTCCAGGTGAAGGAGTTTTCCGATGTCTTTCCTATAGAACTTCCCTAATGCCTCCGTGAGGAAAGTGGAGTTCGGATTGATCTTGTTCCGAACTCGGCCGTTGTCCAAATCTCCTTACCGTTTGGCTCGGCCATTTCAGGAAGAATTAAAGAATCAATTGGACGACCTGCTGTCCAAAGGTATGATTCAATGAGCTGCTTCGCCTTGGGGAGCGCCTGTTCTCTTTATTAAGAAGAAAGATGGCACCGCGCATGTGCATAGATTATCGGGCGCTTAATCAGCGACGGTGAAGAACAAATATCCTTTGCCTCGCATTGATGACCTTTTCACCAGCTTGAAAGGAGCTAAGATATTTTCTAAGATTGATCTCCAAATGGTTATAATCGATTCGAGTTCGTGAGCGTGATATTGAGAAAACGGCTTTCTCGAGGTATGGTCATTATGAGTATAAAGTTATGTCTTTTGACTAACGAATGCTCTGCGATTTTCATGGAAGCCATGAATGTATCTGTGCATCATTACCTTGATGATTTCGTTGTGGTATTCATAGATGATATCTTGATTTATTCCAAGACAGAGGAGGATCACACCCACCATTTGCGGTTGGTACTTGAAACTTTAAGAGAGAATCAATTCTATGCCAAGTCAAGAAATGTGAGTTCGGATTTCGAAGTTGGATTTTGGGTCATGTTATTAATCGGAAGGGTATTTCATTGATCCTAGTAAGATTTAGACATTGGTTGAGTGGAAGAGACCAACCAATGTTAAAGAAGTAAGGAGTTTTCGGGTTTAGTGGCTATTACCGCGCTTTGTGGAGGGTTTTTCAACCATTGCTAAACCGATGACCCAGCTTGACACGTAAAGGTGTTAGGTTCCAGTGGTCCGCGCTTGTGGCGCAGCTTTTGCTCTTTGAAAGATAGATTAGTGATCGCCCAATTCTTACTCTTCCCGAGCACGGGAAGAGATTCACTATCTATTCAGATCGCCCATAGTTGGACTTGGTTGTGTACTCATGCAGATGGTAAAGTGATTGCCTATGCATCGAGACAACCAAGAAGCATGAGCGTAATTATCCCACCCATGATCTAGAGCTTGTCGCAGTTGATTCACGCTTTGAAGATCTCAAGTCCATTATTTGTATGGCGAATCTTGTGATGTGTTCACGACCACAAGAGCCCAAATACATCTTTACCTGTATGACTTGAACTTGAGACAGAGGAGATGGCTAGAGTTGATCAAAGATTATGATCTTACTATTCAAGACCATCCCTAAGGCTAATGTGGTAGCCGATGCCTTGAGTCGCAAGGCGACACCTCCTATCCTCGCTTGTCTTATTGCTGATTTTGAGCGTATGGATATTTCTTTACGCTGCGGTACCGCATGCATCGAGACTCGCTTGATTTTAGAGTCACCCTTCCGAGCGGTGCGAGTAGCACAACAAAGAAGATCGATGTTCCAATGAGTAAGGAAGCGCTATACCGAGGGCAAGGTGGTCACTTCAGTGGACAAATTTGATTCTTTGCGATTTAAAGGGCGCCTTTGTGTGCCACAGAGTCTCGAGTTAAATTGGAGTTTTGAAAGAGGCTCATCGTATTTTATACCGTACATCCCGTGAGACCAAGATGTACAAAGATTTAAAGAAAAGTTTCGTGGAAACGGATGAAAATTGATATCGCAAGTGAAGATGTGGCTTCTTGTGGAGTGTACCAATGGGTCAAGGTCGAGCACAAGCGACCAGCAGGATCATGGTAACCCTTGGAGGTACCGGTTTGGCCATGGGACGATATATCTATGGATTTTGTGGTTGGTTTACCTCGCACGCAATGAGGAAAGGATGCTATTTGGGTAATTGTGGACCGGTTCAAGAAGTCCGCACATTTCATTCCTATTCAGACAACCAATTCGCAGCGACTTGGCTCCTCTTTATGTACGAAATCGTGCGCTTGCACGGAGTGCCAAAGACCATTGTTTCGACCGAGACGCCAAGTTCGCTTCCAAATTCAGGAAAGTTTGCAGAGTGCATTGGGCACACAACTCCGCCTTAGCACACCTTTCATCCCTGACGGATGGGCATCGAGCGCACCATCCGACTTTAGAAGACATGCTCAGTGTTGTGTTTTATCCTCGAAAGGTAATTGGGAAGAGCATTTAGCCTTGGCGAGTTTGCTTATAACAACAGCTTATCATTCCAAGATTCGAGCCGCACCATACGAGGTTCTCTATGGGCGAAGTGCAGTCCCGTTGTCTTTGGGGATGAGGTTGAGAGCGGGCGCCTTGGGTCCCGACCGGGTTCAGCAGACAGTGGCTAGAGTGGCAGAGGTTAGGCAGAATTTGTTGGCTGCCCAGAGCCGACAGAAGAGCTACGCTGATGTCAGAAGGCGAGATTTGGAATTCGAGGTGGGAATGTGAAGTTCTGTTGAGAGTATCGCCATCTAAAGGCGTAGTGCGTTTGGCACCAAAGGAAAGCTTAGTCCAAGGTGCGTTGGACCCTTCCCAATCGTGGCACGAATTGGGAAGCTAGCTTATCGTTTGGACCTTCCTGATTCTATGAGTGGGGTTCACAACGTGTTCCATGTTTCGATGCTTAGAATGTTTCTGAGAGACCCAGATCATGTCATCCCTTTGGAGCCTTTGATTGTCAGGCAAGATCTTACTATCGAATCCCGACCAGTGAGAATATTAGAAGGAGCGAGCGAGTTCGAGGAACAAGACCTCAAGTATGTTAAAATCCTTTGGTCTCATCATCCAAAGAGAGGCTACTTGGGAGTTGGAGTCCGCATGCGCCGAGCAATACCCGACTTGTTCACTTGTAATTATTTAAGTTATTCATCTTTCATTCTCGGTTGCTACGTAGATTCGAGGTCTAATCTTTTCTAAGGGGATAGAGTGTAATACCTCATAAATCCAAATAGTTCGCATAGTTTGGAATTTAGTCGAAAATATGATTTATTAGTTTTCTAATCGCATTCGAAAAAGAAAGAAGTCGAGGGAGAAAAGAAATAGTTTTTGTCGAAAATTCTATTTAGCGGGGGGGTTATCATAATTTTCAAGCAACTTGGGCCGCAGCATGCCACCCAGAGGCCCAAGAGGGCTGGCCGGCCCATGAAGGCCGCCATAAAGGGGGCGCCTCCCCCAAACCCTAGCCGCCTTCCTCCCACCAAGCCGCCACCCTCCCTCTCCATCCTCTTTGGCGGCGCCTCCTCCCTGGTTGGGCGCCGTCTCCTCCCTTGGTGGCCGCCATTGGTGCTCCCGAGTTGGTCTCCAAGATCCCGGACGCTTCTCCTCCGATCTGTCCTCCGCGGTCGTTTGCCGCCGTGGTTCGCTGTGGTGTGGCCGCCAAGGAAGAAGAAGGAGACCAGCGGGAGTGGTTCTTCATCGTGCTACGGGTCTTCAAGGGTAACGAGCACCCCGGTTATTTGTTTGATCAAGTTTTGTTGCGGTAGAGATCATTTGAGTCACGTCGGTTTAGAGTTCCAGAATTTACAGAATTGATCAGAATGTTTCGCGGCTTGTTTCAGTACTTTAGAGGCCGAATTTGGGGTTTTGCCTTCTAGAGATTTGTTCCTGGTTTCGTTAGCTTTCTTTTGGCACCAAGATGAGCAAAATCCGACCAGTAGTTTGAGAGTTATGAATTTTGAATGCGAACTGTCCAATCTGTCTGAAATCTGTGGTCAGTAGTTTTGTCCCTCGTTTTTGTTCAAAATAGAGGCCGAATCAGAAGACTCCCCCAACTAAGTTATTGTAGATCTTGAAATTATCTTTCCAAGTTGATAAAGATCATTCCATTTGGATCAGTAGGCTAAACGTTACACTATTTTCTTTACTGCTGATCTGTTTTCTGGACTGTGGTAGATGGGTTAGGTTTAGCAGTTAATTACCCCTCTGTTTTGGCCAAATCAGAAGATTCCGCCAACTAAGTTTTTGTAGCCTGATCAGTTAAGAATCAGTGAGCACTGGTTTCAGGTCGTTTAGAGTTACAGATAATTAATGGCGAATTTTCTTGTGCAACTGCCCGTAGAACGATAATCTGGACTCTTGGTGTAGATGTCAAATTGAACCCTTGGGATGAGTAGGTTGATTAGAGAGCATTGTAGTACACTTGTAGCTGTGCCATATTCGATTATCCGTAATACGTGGTAATACTTGTGTAGGCGGTGAGACGGTGGGTGGAAGGACCCCTTCGTTGTTTCACAACACGTCACCACACGGAAGGCAAGTGCAAATGTTTAATTCGTGTGAATTCATTGATTTCATGTTAACTTGGTAAATTATGAATATTCATGTGATTTGAGTATGATGTGGTAGAGTCCAATACCTTATTCGATGATACATTGAGTTGAATGCCAAGTTATGTTTTTCATTTCATTCATACATAATTCAGTTGATGTCCACGGGAGTGGAAACTTGTTTAAGTCCCATTAATTCCAATATGGGCATGTAAGACCTACCATTCCAATGTAGGCATTTTTGACATTCCGTATGAAACGTTCTTCATACGGACTTGGATCCCCGCCTGGTTAAGAGCGGGCTTAAGTGAACACCGACGGGTGTGTCACTAGTTATACCGGTATAAACATGTGGAAAGTCCATTCTCCTTCAATGCATTCATTCATTCATATCATGCTTTCTTAATTTCATGAATTAAATGATTTAATTGGTAGCTTGATTCAATTCAGTGTTCTATGTGAATGTATATGTTGTGCTTGCCGAGTTTCACTCACTCTTGCTTTTATTTATTTTTAGGTGAATTCGGTGAAACAGTTGATAGCGGGAGGGTGTAGTCCAAAGACGTTCCTTGCACATGAATAAAATAATCATTCGTTAAAAGTTCTATTTACATATCTTCAGTTTTATTTATCATGTAATGGATTGTAATAATTAACATTTGAAGGTTCATTATTATCGCTTTGGTAAATTCTCGTTTGAATTTATAGATGAACTATGATTACGCCTAGATAGTTATCTTGGTTAATCGTTTCTTTAGCATTGAATGCGTTGTTAAACTTATGAAATGAATAGTAGATTGTCTTGTTAGGTGACATCTTGTCTTCCGGATAGACAGGGTGTTACACCAGAAGACCAAGTTATTTTTAATTTTCAAAAATAAATCCTTAAGAGTTTGATTTCCTTCAAGGTCACGACCTACAGTCGATATGGCTCTGATACCACTTTTGTCTAACCCGGGAACGAAGGATCCCAAATTCTCTGTGCTCTTACACTAGTCCAGGATTTCCAGTGTACACAGTCACAAAAATGTTATCACAAACATATCCAGCGTGTTTATTAATAAGCATAGACTTTATTACAATTTGGGTCGGAGGCCAAATAAACATTAAGCGGAAGTAAAATATAATGGTAAGCCACACGATACGCCACAGGCAATCGTCTGGAGGTCGCTGCCTAATCGTCCTGCTCCTCACCTTCCGGATAGTAGTCTTCTCCTGAATAATAATATTCAGCAAGAGTGAGCACTACAACTGTGCTCGCAAATTACACCCAATACAGAATTTATAATGCATGCATAAGTTATTCAAAGGAAGGTTGTAGGGTTTATTTGTGTAATTCAGCATTTTTGGGTTTTAAATAGTTATAATAAGTTTCAAGGCACATTTTTATTCCATAGCTAAAATCATATTTTAAAATTTGATCATTTTATAGTGGATAACCTCCATATGAAACATGGCGAAGAATACCCTCCTATCACAAGGCCACCCGCCCAATTTTATCACAAGGATAAACCATCCTCAAATCATGTCCAGAGTTATTTTAAAATCAAAAACAAATCTAACTTACTGTGGCTTTGCTCAGCATGTCCATAACCGTGGACACGGCTATTCGAATGGATTTGCACTCTGCAGAGGGGTACAACTTTACCCACACGAGATAAATTACCCGTTATGTCGGCTAATGCACGCTTCTTTAGGCGTGTGACTAGGCAATTATCACAAGGCGTTTCCAATGCACTACCTCACTATCAATATGCCCGCTAAGGTTTCACTTCCATTAGGCTAACCACCTACCGGAAGCCCCCTCTTGCGCCAAGTGGGAATAAAGTCTAACCGACACCCACACAACAAAAATTGGCATAAACAACAATGAGGTAAGACAAATTATTAAGCCTAGTTCTGCCCATACAGAACATGTGGTAGTACGGTGGAGCTTTGCAAGATGCGGCTCAAAGACCGGTCCTTAACCTACTTGGGCAACTTTCAATAAAAACCCTGGGTCTCAATCCTAACCAGACGAGCCCGTGCATAAACCTGCACCCACCAACGGTCCATTTTTGCCCAAGTACAAACCTTTTTATTTTATTTTTATAATTTTCAAAGACATTTGCAAAAGTCCACCATGACATAACAATCTCATAGGCTTTTTATCAAATTTTGAAGTTTTGGCTAAATTCTCCCAAAATTAAATATTTCCTGGTCTAAGCATTTGCTAAGCATATATTCATTTTTAAATTCATTTGACTAAGGTGACAAGGAATTGGTAATACAACATTCAAATGTGGTTGTACAAAGGAATTGGAATAATTAAGTATTTAAAACAGGAATTTAAAAATAATTAAATACAATTATGCATGCAATAATTTTTTAAAACAGAAATTAAATAATTTTAAATATTGGGGGCAAAATGGTCAATGGTGTAACTTGCCTTGTTCAAAATCTTGGTATTCTACTTCTTCAATAGGGTCAAGCTCTCTGGAGTCGTCAAAATCTATACGCGAGAATAATCCAAATTCAAACACAATTCAAATGAACTCAAATAAATTCAAATGAAAATTCAAATTAACTCCAAATTAAATAATTTTGGTTTAGTTAGCTAGATCTTAATTTTATACAAATCTAGAAATTTGAACCACCTTAATCGGAGTTTGTATGAAGAAATACGAGCTCCTGGAAGTTTGAAACCAAAATTAAATCCTAAAAATCAGAATTTCTGAATTTCCTGAATTAAATTTCTAAAGGAAATTCCATTTATTGCGCAAGCATGCATCATGATCGTATTCGCTCACGAGGTCGACACGTGGCCCGCAAAGTATGGATCGAGTCCACAATGAGGCACAAGTCAATCGGTGGACTTGGTGCACAAAGATGTCTGAGGGGGAGGTCAGGCTGTCGGGCGCGGCGTCTTTATCTTGGCGTCGCTGACCGCCACGCACGCCGCAGGTGAGGTGGAGCCGGTGTGGCGTCGGTGGCGAGCCACGTTGGCGCCGGGGAGGAGGAGCACGGCCGAGGGCACCGTGACAGCGACGCGGGCTCGACAAAGTCGCGAAAAGGCTCAGGAGACGATGCCGATGCGAGGGCGCTACCTGGTGGCGGCGGAGAGTGGTCGGTAGGTCGTCGGCGACAGAGAGAGGCGGCTGTGTGGTTCGGTTGTTGGCGGCGAAGGAGCTCCGGGGGTCTTCAGGCGAAGCCGAGGTGCGCCAGAGGATCGCCGGAGTATGCTGATGCCGAAGGTGCAGTCGAGGTGGCCGGGGGAAGCCTGGCGGCGCCGGAATCGGAGAAGAACGAGCTTCGGCCGCCGGCGGGGAATTGCGAAATGCGGGCGACTGAGGGTGATCGAGGGGACAGGAGGTGGGGGGATGATATGCGGGAGAAGAGGCGTAGCTGGGGGTGCCTTTTATAGGGCGAGGGTAGGCCGGGAGCGGGAGATTGGGTGCGGCGTTAATGGCGGTGGCGACGGGCGCGGAGGCGTTACCGGGGTTTTTAAGGGGGGTAAAGCCGGGAACGAACGCGGTGGTAACGGGCGACGTGAACGCGCGCAAATGCGGGAGTAAAGGGGGAGGGAATCACGGAGGAGACGAAGCTCCGAGGCGCAGTAATGGCGGCGAGAGCGACGGGTGCACGAGGAAGAAAGCGGGGAGGAAGAAGACACCCGTGGGGCCCACATGGCGGTCGGATGAACTGGTCGGGAGGAGTGACGATCGTTGGATTTTGATCGAACGGCCTGAGGTGGTAACACGCGAGCGAAACTGGTCGGGCGAAGCGGTGATCGTTGGATTTTGATCGAACGGGCGAGGCGATAGAGCGCGAGAAGGTTTCATGTCGGCCGTCTGATTTCGATCGGACGGCCCGCATTAAACAGGCGTGGGGAGAATTGGGCTGAGGCGCGCACAGTGCTGGGCTTCGGCCCAATACTGTTGCCGAGTATTTAAATTCTTTTTCCAATTTATTTAATCCTAGAAATTCAAATAAGCTTTAGAAAATATCAAATAAAGTCCAAAAATTTTGAGAAAATTCATAGAAATTCTCAAGAGCATTCTGGACTTAAATAAAATAATTCCAACTTTTAGTTGGTAATAGATTTTGCACATAAATTATTTTAGCTTTAAAATAATTAGGGAAAAGCTTTTAAAATTTCTAGAAAATCCACAAAAATTATTAAAGTCTTATTTTCAACTGAAATTAAAATTTTGGGCTGTTACAAGGCGGGAGCATTAGTTAATCCAAACGACATGACGGTGTATTCATACAAGCCGTAGCGAGTAGAGAAAGCCGTCTTGGGAATATCCTCGGGTCGTATCCGAACTTGATGATATCCCATTCTCAAATCAACCTTGGAGAACACTCGAGCTCCAGTTAATTGATCAAAGAGATCGTCAATGCGGGGCAATGGATACTTGTTCTTTACCGTTACCTCATTATTGCTTGACGGTAATCAACGACATTCGCAAACTATTGTCCTTCTTCTTTACGAAGATTGCGTGACAACCCCATGGAGATGAGCTAGGCGGATGAAACCTTTCTCTTCTGACTCACCAAGTCGCTTCTTCAACTCCACCAACTCGTTCGGTGGCATCCGATAATGCCTCTTTGAAATTGGGGCAGTACCGGGAACCAACTCAATGACAAACTCGAGGTCTCGAACTGGTGGCATCCCTGGAAGACCTTCAGGAAAGACATCAATGAAGTCACAAACTGTTAGGACTTCACTAATATCTAGAGCGGGCTTCGCTTCAGCGAAGAGATGCGGATCTAGCGACTTGTGGCGAACACCTTTCACCCGCCACGAACGACTAGATAGAGAGACACACTTCTTGGCACAATCGATGTGTCCCTTATGCTGAGACAACCAATCCATACCAAGAATTACATATAGACTTGCTGAATGTAGAAGGATGAGATTCGCCAAGAATCTTACTCCCTCAATTTCAATTGGGACATCCCTACACTCAGATTCAGCTCTCAACTCCGAACCCGGGGAGCGAATGAGCAACGGGACCAACAATGGAGTAAAAAGGAGCTCACTAATAGCGGCAAAAGACTCAGAAACAAAAGAATGAGATGCTCCTGAATCAAACAAAACAGTAGCAGAATGAGAGTTAACAGAAAGTGTACCCAGCACAACGTCAGGTGCCTCCTGTGCCTCCTCCGCTGAGATGAGGTTGACGCGACCACTAACCATGCCTTGGGTAGCAGGGACTATCTTCAAGTCCTGAGAAGAACCACCTCCTTGCCCGCGTCCTCCATTAGGACGAGGGGCTGCTCCTGTCTTCTTAGGGCATTGGTTCGCATAATGCCCCTTCTGGCTGCAGGCGAAACAAGTGACTCCGGCAGCCGGGTTGCGGGGGCCACGATGCTGACTCGCAGGTGCACGTGATTGGGGCACGGCCTGTGAAGGACGAAGAACAGGTGCTGACGGCCTCGGGGGTGTTGAAGCCTGCTGGAGCGACCCCTGAGACGGACTGAAACGGGGATGGCTGGCCATAGAGGACTTGTGGGCCTCGCACTTACGCTTGCGGGAGTCCACAAGCGCTCTCCCTGAGTGCTCAGCGACGATGGCCTTGTCCACTAAGGTCTGGAAATCAGGGAAGTCAACGATAGATAGCTTGTCCTGCAGCTCCTCAGACAAACCATCCTTGAACTTCTCTTGCTTGGCCTTATCAGTGGCCACCTCTTCCGGAGCATAACGAGCCAAATGGTTGAACTCGTAACTGAGAAACGTTCTTGTCTGAGCGACAAGAACTACTTCTTCTTCAGCCTCATCAGGTTGGAAGGAATGTGACTCCGACGGAAGGCAGTGCGGAACTCCTCCCAGGTGACGGTGTGGCCGTCAGGCTGCATGGCGAGAAAGCTCTCCCACCAAGACAAAGCTGCACCCTAGGTCACGTCGTGGTTTGTGGATAAGAAAGAACATGTCGCTGAAGGTCACGTCGTGGTTTGTGGACCATGCATCGACATCTAGAACACGGACACAAAGCAGTTAATGTACTGCCATCAAATGTGGTTTGAAGAAATTTCCGGAATTCCTCTTGCCAAACAGGACTAGACCTATCCATGCGCATCCAACTCCTATCTGACATTGTATGCTTTCCAAATAAATTTCTGCTGGATCAAAGCTGCACTGCCTCGCTGATCCCTTTGCGTCACCTCCGATCCTGAACACTACAAATCAATTGTTGAGTGGATTAGGAGCCAGCTAGCTTGCAGTATAGGTGCAAAAGTATATGAACTACAAAATGCAATATAACTAATAAGCTAAAGAGAGCATACGAAAATAAATGAGTTTAGATTGTTTTATGTAGAATTGAAATAGTACATACCCATGGCAGCTAAAGAATACTATTTTGCACTTTCCTGTTAGACTCTCTTGACTAATAATATTATAAGTGACTTTAATATATACTCCCACGTCCAGTAAGCTTATGTCGCCTCGCCTTCATTGCTTCGGCATGGCAAATGATTCTAGGCTTCATTGCAACAACACCGCACCAACCCGCTTTGTTTGGGATTTCAAAGATAAAACACCGCTTCAACTTGTGTTGCTAGAATATAGGGCTCATGGAATATCGATAACGACTAGTATTGATCTCGATAACCCCATATTCATCCGTATATATCCTCCTCGCTTTTGCTCGTAGTGGCAGCTGGCAAGTACTTCTTCCTGTCAGGATCTCTGAGTAATATATGTGGTGCCTGTTGCCAGCTCGTAACCATGCAACACCTGCCTTTCAAACTCTATATACCCTCAATTTTTTTTTCTTGCAGGGAAGATATTGATTTTGCATGTTTCCTTGTTCCTCGTGTTCACTGAGCTTCTAGATCTACTACCCTTACCCTAAACATGAAGGGGTTCCTAATCAGGTTCAACTAACTTCATTGGAGAAGGTGCATTCTGTCTCTTGCATATTGTTTGTTCATTCTATCTCTTGCAAAGAGAGGCAAGAATACTATTTGAAAACATGCCTCTTAGATTCATAATCAATCTTTATTAGATCCTAACAACACAATAATAAATAATTGAAAAACTTTTAAGCAATTGAGGTAATTGCAACTTGCAAGTCGGAAAATAGCAGATTATTATTTTTAGAAACATGTAGTAGAAAGAGTTCAAAAATTTTTTAATAAACATGCAACACATGTTATATTAATTAATCTTTGATAGATCGTAAAAGTAAATAAATTGTATACCTGTATTAATCAATCTTCGATGTAAGAGCCGAGGTGTCCACGATGCGGTCTGGCAAGTCAGACGTGAAGGCGTCGCCACCGGGACCACAACAAAGAGCCGCAGTGTCCACGACGGCAGCGGCGGCGACTCTGACGCTGAAGGCGGTGGTGACGGCGGGGACCCGCAGATGAAATCGGCGATCAACACGCGTTGTTCACGGCGCGTCGTATGGGGAGGCCCTAAGGATGGGGATGCGTGGATTTTATGATCGTGGTGGAAGCAAGGCCGAGTCCAAATTGTGTTCTGCTTTTAACTTCCTTGCTGAAACGTTTTTGCTGCGTATCGCTTATGGACTTGATTAATTCACGCATGCATTGCCATATCCTGTTAGCTGCTTGCAAGCAAGCAGGTCATACGTGATACGTCAGGAGCCTATAAACTGAACTATCCAAATCCAGCAACGGGCCAATGGCCTTTCTTTATTGCTTTACGTGGTTCTTCAGGAAACTGACTCCAATGCATTGTTTCAGCACGTCTTCGACGATTCACCTAAATATTCCATGTCCAAATATAACATGCAAGAAAAATATTAATATATATATAGAAGTCGATGACCAAATATATTAACATATTAAATTTGGCCATATATGACAGGACACTTACGTAAAATATGACATGAGCTAAATTTGAGTGTAAACAAGAGCTAATCCATCCGTGGAATAGGTGACTAATATAAAAATAAATAATGGGTGACTAATATAAAAACAAATAATGGAGTGCCTAATCGGAAGTGGATGGCGAAAGGGATGGCTTATCCAATCTAGGGTGTGTTTGTTTCTTTAGCTTAACCTCTAGTCAGGCTTCCATAATACATTTTGGGCCTGTTTGGTTCCTTGTGTGACCTCTTGGCTAGACATACACAAGCCCATTTGGTACGTAAAAGTTGGCTTCTTTGGAATGCCCAAATTAGTCGTTCTAGCGTAGCTGAAGCTTGCCCACCCAGCCGTGTCCGCTCACCTCCTCTTCCATCGTGAGCACCAACGAGAGCGCCATTGTCGCCGCGTGCTCCCACCGGCCACACCTCCTCCACCGGCCACCATGAGAGCGATGCATTCACCACGCCAAGCACCGTCAGCCCCATCTCCTCTCACCGCCGCTCATTGCTCCATGGTGGGATCCGTCGTCTGCGGCGATCAGTGCCATGGCCACATCCGTCGACCATGGGATCTCCTCCACGCAGCCCCGACGAGAAGGATAGGACGCCAAACACATCTGTGGCAATAGCAAAATACTATTGCATCGCTTTAGGTATTTAGTTGCAATAAATGACTACCTATTGCAATGGTCGTGAGAAATATCACAACCAACAAATAATGTGGCAATAGCAATAAACTATTACATCGCCTTAGAAATTTAGTTGCAATAAACAACTACCTATTGCAATTTTCGTGAGAAATATTACAACCAACAAAAATTGTGGTAATAACAACAAACTATTACATCGCCTTAGAAATTTAGTTGCAATACACAGTCTACCTATTGCAATGGTTGTGAGAAATATTACAACTCAACAATAGTGTGGCAATAATTTTAAGCAATAGCAACAATGTTCTATTTAGTTGCAAGAGCACCAGACAGTTGCAACGCCAATCAATACTAATGCTACTAAATGTCATCATGGCAATATTATTAACCAATAGCAATGCTATTTTAAAAAGGGTTGCTATAGGTCTAACCTCTTGCAACGCCGAAGGTTAAAGTTGCAATGCACTATTTTTGTAGCAACATAGTCCCCATATTGCCACGTTTTTTGATAAATGTTGCAAATTACACCCCTATTACAACACAATTTGTGGTGATGCAAATGGTGTCAAGTGGCAATAGGGTCGAAATCTTGTAGTGCCTCCAGCTGGTGCGATGCGAATAGCGCCTTCTCGTGCTCTTGGCATCGCGCTATCGCGGCTTCGCTCAACCAGACGGCGAAGCGCTCAAGCGTCAAGCGGTCCTCGGACTCGAGAACGTGGGGTGGGTGCGAAGAAACTCCGCGAGTCCCCACGCTGTGGTGTCCACTCCTTGCCCGATCCTGAAGCACCGGTAAGGGCGGAAGTGTTCTGCGATGACATCCGAAGAACCTCTCCGTCTTCGTGCGGTTGCGCTCGATCCAAGAAGGACCTCGGCCATGGTCGGAGGAGGAGGAAGATCCTCGTCCGGACCAGCTGACTGGCCTTGGCCGCTACGAGTGCGTCCGGCCATCCTGTTACAAGAAGGTTGGGTTAAAAACTAGACCCGAAAATCAAGCCAAAAGAAAGCAAAACGCTAGCGACTAAGGGAATGGAATACCCCCTAATCGAAAGCCAAAAATAACAAGTGTATAAACTTAAACATGCTTATAAAAAGACTCCAAAAACAGCAAGGAATTACCAGACCAAAGCTCAACTTCCCAATGCAACTAACCCGTATTGAATGAACGAGTAATTGATTGAGAAGATAAAAAAAAATCAGAAGATTAAGGTAAGATCTAATACCGCTAAAGAGTAAGATTAAATCAGCGAAGTTAGCGTTAGATACATAGCTAACTAGTATCACATCTTACCCTTCTATTCCCACCAGTTTCAGTCGATTAACCTCTCATTCTCTACCCCATTTGGAACCTTTGAGCCTGCTGTCCGGAAATTGAAAGATCGCTGTCCAGGTTTTGCATCCAAGCTTCTAGTCGCAATTTATCCATTCCAGAAACTTCAAAACCTTGTAGAGGGCAACCACCACTTCAATTTGCCAAGCTCATTAGTTCCAAAAACCCAATTAAACAGTAACACTATTTTGAAAGGAAGGAGAGGAAAACAATTTCTGAAACTCAAATTAGAGTAAGATGAGAGGAGAAAGCTAAGATAGGTAAGGAATAAAATCTGAGAATTCCTAAAGCTTTCATAAACCATTTGATACTTCGAAAATAATATTTTCCAAAATATCCTAAAGACGACCAACTTGGGTTACTACAGTCAGTATGACTCTGATACCAAAACCTTGTGAGACCCCGGTTTATCCGGCTCGTGATGCTCAACCATCCATTGGTGCTAGCATCACAAATCAGAGAACCCGAGACTCGAGACATGTATACTTCCCAGAAATGCAGTATACACACCTCTTCACAAAATTCATGCATCAATTCCATTCATTCACATAGAACCGAAGCAAAGCAACAAATCAGAAAACAACATAAATAAAGGATAGATATTACAAAAGAGAGGCCGACCGGCCAAGTACATACATAGACAAAAGGAATAAACAGCGGAAGCAAAAGTGCCATAAGATGGCTATAAACAAAAGAGCCGACCTGTGTGCCTTTAACCCACAAGGCAACCGACCGGACCGCCAAGCTAGTCGTCAAATCCACAGCACATTTCACAAAAGTGAGGCCCTTAGGGCTCACCTTCTTTCCCTGCAACAAAGAGCCCATCAAAGCCGGGTGAGTACTTGGAATGTACTCGCAAGACTTACGTGTAGAGTAACAGACCTGTACATAACTATATGCAAGTTTTTTGAGTGGAGTTTGTATGTTTCATTTTCAGCACAAAGCAATCTTTATTTGCAATAATGTAGTACATTTAAAAGCAAGTTAACAAATCAGTTTTTAATGTTCAAATAAACGCAAAAGACAACAATATAACAGTAGATAGAGGACAACAACAATCCTAGAAGTGACTAAACCCTTAGTCACCACAACAATAGCATGAATTACCCATTCATACCACCCATGTCAAATTTTAATTTAAAAGGTTGCAGTCTAACTCTTGCAAAACCTAACCAAGCGTGTCCATAACCTAGGACGAGGCTATTCGAATAGTTTTATACCCTGCAGGCGTGTACCAATGTACCCACACGCCAGACCGCCTTTTTGCCAAGCTATTAAGCACACTTCCGTAGGTATGCCGGCACGGCTAAGTCCTACGACACATTTCCAATATTGTGTATTACCCCACGAGCCGCCCGTATGGATAGAAACACATACGTTGTGTCGGAGTCATCGTAAAGCTTCGGTCAACTACCCTTCCCGGGTAAAGCCTTGGACAACTACGACGCTCCTCGAGGTGGAGAGCCTACCCGAAATCTCCACCACCGCACACCCAACATGTAGCGTCCCGTTTTTCGGAGTTTTTGAAAATTTTAAAAGAGAACCATTTGCTTCTATTTGCCAAAAGCTTAATTTGGAAATTTCAAAATCAATTGCAGTTTAAATATGAATTAATCAAACTTCAATTAAATTAAAGTTGGTTTAATTGAGTTTTCTAGAATTTAAAATCAAAATTATTATTTTATGAGTTTTCTTGGATTTATTGGATTTTAGAAATTGATTTTCACTTTACCCGAAATTAAAAATTATTTTAATTGCAAAATAAAAAGAAAAATTAAAGTTAAAAGTATTTTTATTAAGTCCAGAATAATTCAAGGAATTTCTGTGAATTTTTCTAGAATTTTTGGAGTCTATTTGCTATTTTCTGAATTGCTTTTTGTTTTGTTTGAATTTCTGAAAATCAAAAACTATATTAATTCCCTTTTCTGTTCTTGGGCCGAATCTCCCGGCCCAATCCCTATTCTTCCACCTCCGGCCCACTTCCGCGGCCCGCCTCCGCTCGCGCGGCCCGTCTCCCGCGAGCGCCCTCGCCATCGCCGTCCGATCGCCATCCTCTGGCTCTCCCTCGCCCGCGTCCCCTTTCCATCGCGGCCGTCCGATCGTCATCGCGTGGCTCGCGCTTCTCCGCCGCCCCTCCTCCCGGCCGTTGGATCTCCATCCGCCGTCCTCTTCGCCGCGATTGGCCTCCGCCTCGCCCTCGCGCCGTCCGTCGTCATCGCGCGCTCTCGCCGCCGCGTCGCCGCTTCTTCTTGGCCGTCCGACGCGATCCGACGCCATCGCCGCTCGCGCGCCGATTCGTCTTCTCCGCCGTCCGATCGAATCGACGACGCTTTCGCCGCCGCGCCTCCCTCGCTCCCACCGTCCGTCGAAATCGGACGGCGCCGCCATCGTCCTCCCGCGCCGCTGTTTCTCTCCACGTCGCCGCGCGAATCCGCCGTGTCCTCGCCGCGCGATCTCGCCTCTCCCTCTCGCCTCTGCGCGCCGCCAATCCCGTCCCGTCCGCCTCCGCCGCGTCGCCGCCCCCGTGCCGTCTCGCTCGCCACGGCGCGCGCGCCCGTCCGTCCTGCCTCCGCCTGCGCCGCCGCTCTGCCTCCAACCCGCCTGTGACCTTTGCCTATAAATGGCGCCTGGTCTTTCTCCCTCTCCCCTCTCTTTTCCCTCCCCTCGTCCGCCTCCGCCGCCCCCTCCCCTCTTCTCCTCGCCCGTCGCCGCCGTCTTCCCAGCTCCGTCGCCCGAGCCCATCTCTCTCTCCGCCTCTCTCTCGACCATGGGCCCGAGCCGACGTGGCGACCAGCGTCGGCACGGGTCAGGCGCCGCCGACGTGCGTGGCGGCCAGCGTGGCCTTACAGCGTGTCTGCTGACGTCAAAACCGGGAGTTTTCAACTGAAAAATAAATCCGGAAAATCAGAAAAATCCAATTCTATCATTTTATATGATTTTCCAACTTCTTTTGGCCATAACTTTCACATCCGAACTCCGATTTGGGTGATCCAAATTTCTAAATTCATATAAATTCAGCCTCTTTCATTTGGTTCTTGTTTTGTAATTTTTGGAGTTCATTTGGTGCTGTTTTATTTATTTGTTGCTCTTCTCGCACGTGTAGATTCCGACGTTTCGGAAGATTTCTTCGACCCAACGACCGAAGACCCGCTCCTCGTCAACGAAGGCAAGTCGTAGGCCTTTGACCATGTTGAACCCATTTTACAAATGTATTTTGTATTAAATTATCATGCATGGCTAGTTTTATTAAAAATGGTTTTGGGAGTAGATAATTACCAAATTGCCATTATGCCTCCTTGATAAATTGAAAATGAAATGTCTCCTTGAATGGCATATATCCTTGGACACCTTAGGATGGTTAATACTAGTTGGACATAATTATATACCAACTTGGGAGCGTAGTACTGCTTAGACATGCTCTAGTTACCCGCGGTACTTTCGATCACATGTTCAATGATTAATGAAATTTGACTAATGGAATTATGGAACTGTGGTGTGAGGGCACTTTTATTAAAAGATGTTGTGCCATGGCAGGGATTGCCATTTGGTCGGGAATGAACAAAAATGATTTATGCTCGGGCTTGAGCTAGGAAGCTAGAGTGGGTGTGTGATGCACATTGGGTTGTGGTAGACTTGTCGGCGACCAACTAAGGACTTAACTTTGCAAGTCATTGATCTGGGCCACCTCGTGCAACCACAAGTCCGGTATGGGACGGACCTGGCCAACTAATTAGGGAAGTTTTGGGTCGGTTCTGCTAGGGTTGATTATTGGCGCAAGAGGGGGCTGTGATAGCGAAACGTTAGCGAGCAGAACCGAGGCAAAATGGAACTTTGTAAAGGCCTTGTGGTAATCACTTAGTCGCACACCCTCGGAAGTGTGTCAGACGGACATTACAAGTGATTTATCTCTTGTGGGTAAAGCTGTACAACCTCTGCAGAGTGTTAAAAACCTATTCGAATAGCCGTGTCCCCGGTTACGGACATGCCTGGTGATTTCGCGCAAAGGGTAGTATTTTCAAAAATGTGGTTTGGTTTGATAGAAACGTTTGGTTGGAATGGTAGGGAAGTGAACGGGATGTTCTCTGTTTGATTCAAAAGAACTTGGTTACCTATGTATTATTCTTTTAAAATCCTGCTTTGCAATCTAATTAATGTAATTACTGTTAAACTTGCTTTCTGCAAATTAACCATAAAGTTATCTTTGCTTAAGCCTGACATGAATACTATGTGCATACATTTCTCTACGACTTGCTGAGTACTTTATGTACTCACGGCTTTATGCCCTTTGTTGATCAGTCCCAGCAGAAGAATCAGGACAGGTTGAGTTCTATGAAGAAGGCTACTTTGAAGACTTCGCGAACTAGGTCACGTCCTCCACTCGATTGCCTGTGGGCATGTCGATGGGGCTTCACGTATTTTGAGATTTCCGCTGCCAGATACTCTGTTGTTGCTAAGCCCTGTGAGGCGACTTTTGTAAGAACCTTGACCATAAGGTCTTTGCTGTTTTAATTAATATTACTTTGTCTGCTTCATTAGTTCGTTGTTGAATGGTTATGATTACATCATTGTTGCAACCGTGCAAGCTAGCTATCGATCATGGGACTAGCTTGGTATGCACAGAGGGTCTCGGGTTGTGTGACACCCGGTCCGACAAGAGATGGTATCGAGCCATATCGACTATAGGACGAGCCTTTAGTTAGATTGGTCGTCTTAGTCAAAAATTCAAAATATATTTTCTAAATCAAACCAAGCAATTAACTTGACTAGAAATTCTTCTCTCATCTTATTCATTCTTTCTCGCCTTGTTCTATTCTTTTCTTCTCATCTTACCCTCTTATATCATTCTTGAGTTCTTTCATCTTATCTTTTCTGGAACTTGGTTTTCAAATTTAAATTTGACTCCCTCATCTCGGATTATCCCTAGGATCGAGCCCTTCAAGATCAAGCAATGGAAGTCTTGGAAGCTCAAGTCCGCCGTCTGCTCCTCAGCTTGACCCTCCATAAAGATTAGATTGGTAGCTGCCTCCCTAGTTTTAGAGTCGTTTAGTCTGCGTAATAGTGCTTTTGTGCTTCAGTGTCTCTTTCTTGTTGATAGCTTTCCGGCTATCCGTTCGTTGGGTAAAACCAACTCTGTCCGCATTAGGTTGATCCATCTATCTCCCTTGTTTCTCGCTCATCTCCGTGCTTTCCCTCTCATCTAAATTGCTTTCTTCTTCTCGTCTATTAAACTGGTGAAGCTTTATTGCAAAATGGATCAAACCCGTAAGTCCCTTGGAAGCTACTCTTGCTGGAAATAACCAATGTGTTTTGATGCCAACATAGGTAGCTTTGGAGAATCTTTGATAAGACCGATTATGAGATTTAACCGGATATATGCAAGAAGTTATTGTGGATACCAGAGTATGATAATGGGTATGCCTTGATTATAAATGGTTTAAAGATTAGCATATTGATGGATTATATAAATCGTGGAGTAAAGTGATTAGAGAGGAAAATCTTGATTAATCTTGAAGGATAAAAGAATCTGAAGTGCTGATTTGATTATTAGGAGAAGTTGTATTTAAATTGAATCTTGAGCTGGTTATAATGTCGGTTGGATATTTGGAATTGAGAAATTGTGCAGAAGAGGCACAGAGTAGAATGCGAAGAGAATTGGATTTTTCATGTCGATTGATGATGTTAATTTTGGGAGAATTGGTTGGATCTTGGTTGGATTGTAGAAATGCATGATTACTAGATTGTAGAATTAAATTATTATTGATATGAGATTATGGGAGATTGGATTATAGAAAAGTATCTTGGATGAATTATAGAAATTGATCTTGATTGGATTATGGAAATATGATTGTGGAACTTGGGTTATAGAAATCTAATTTGCTGGATGATGGATTACAGAATATATTATGATTGGATTTGGATTAAAGGATTACCTGATTGTTAAGGATTTGGATTATATGATCGCCAATTCTTGACGATGATTGTGGTGGATTATGTTGAATCAAGAAGAATGGAATTAATTGAGTTTGTTGGTCACATTGGATTCAATTGGATATGATTGAATAGAGAAGTTGGGCTTTAAAAGAAATTTTGGTTGGATTATAAAGATATGTTCTGATCGGATTGTAGAATTGCGCATTTGTGGAGATTGGATTATGCAAACAGATGATTGTTGGATATTGGAATTTATGATTGACGGATATATTACTGATATCGGAGTTGGTCCAAAATAATTGTTGGATTGATGAATATCTATAGGTATTGGAGTTGGACTGAATAAATGTTGGATAAATGGTGATACAATAATTGGGGGATTAAATTTGAATTTGGGATGGCAAGCAGTCCTTTGGAAGGTTCTAAAATTGAGATATTGGATTGGTATAAAGGAATTCTGAGGGTTGCAATTGATAAATTTGCTTGAGGAAATTTAGTGGATAATGTTGTGGATTTAGTCAATAATTTCGGAGGAAGCAATTGCATGACTATAATCTTTGGAAGAATTTTGTTTCAAAAAGGATAAAAAGAATTTAGCATGATCTTGGAGTTTATCCGATCGGAAGAGGCGACTATGGCCACTAGATTTCATGGATTTATGCAGAAAAGAAATCATGCAGTCGAAGTGGTGAATCTACTGGATTATTTTAAGCTTATGCCGAAGAAGGATTTTTGAATCATGCTGGTGTATCGAGAATGTGAAATTGATTAAATGATTGGATTGTAATTGGGTGACCTTATGACATGCTGGATTGGTAGATTTCGATAATAGTGAGAATTGGATTCAGCAATTTGGAAGACAAAATTGATAGCTTCTTAGTTGGCACTCCAGAACATAGTTGTAAACCCGCAGTTTGGCATCAGTTTCCCATAATGGAGCTACCACTGCAGCTGTCACAGATGTGCAACGCGTCCCGTTGTGCCGCAATAGAAGGATTCTCCAAAATAGCAAGGCCCCTCACTCAGCTGTTGAAGAAAGAAAAGAAATTTACTTGGACAACAGATTGTGAGCAAAGTTTTCAAGAGTTGAAGAAGCGGTTGACAACAGCTCCGGTGTTGATTTTGCCCGATGTCCTAAGGATTTTGAGATTTTCGTGATGCATCCCAAGGACTTGGTTGTGTCCTCGATGCAAGAAAGGAAGGTAGTAGCCTATGCTTCCCGTCAATTGAGGCCTCATGAAGTGAATTACCCCACTCATGACTTGGAGTTAGCTGCCGTAGTGCATGCTTTAAAGATATGGCGTCATTACCTTATTGATAATCGCTGTGAAGTCTATACGGACCATAAGAGCTTGAAGTACATTTTCACTCAAGCCGATCTTAATATGAGGCAAAGAAGATGGTTAGAGTTGATCAAGGATTATGATATTGGAATCCATTACCACCCAGGCAAAGCTAATGTTGTGGCAGATACCTTGAGTAGAAAAGTCTACTGCAATACCCTGACGATCAAGGAAAATCAGCCAGCCCTTCATGAAGAATTCCAGAAGCTCAAGTTAGAGTTGGTTGAAGAAGGTTACCTAGCTGCCTTAGAAGTTCAACCCACTTTGCGGAATCAGATCAAGGAAGCTCAAATTGAAGATGCCAATATTAAGGAAATTAAGAACAACATGGAGAAGGGTAAAGCCCTGAGATTTTTAGAAGATGAGCAAGGCACCATTTGGTTTGACAAGCGAATCTGTGTTCCAGATCAGAAAGAGCTTAAGCAGCTGATACTCAAGGAAGCCCATGAAACTTTGTACTCCATTCACCCTGGAAGCACAAAGATGTACCAAGACCTCAAGGTAATGTATTGGTGGCCTAGCATGAAGCGTGAGATTGCCGAGTATGTAGCTCAACAGTGATGTCTGTCGTGAGTTAAAGTCGAGCATCAAAGACTCTTTGGACTCCTGAACCCTTGAAAGTGCCCGAATGGAAGTGGGAAGAAATTGGCATGGATTTTATCACCGGTTTGCCAAGGACAAGGTCGATATGATTCTATCCGGGTAATTGTGGATCGCCTAACCAAAGTTGCTCACTTTCTCCCGATCAAGACTACTTACTCGTGATAGATCGCGTAATTGTACATGGCAAAGATAGTGTGCCAAAGATGGAGTGCCAAGAAGATCGTGTCGATCGAGGATCCCGCTTACCTCAAGATTTTGGCGAAGTTGCATGTTGTTCGGGTACTAATCTAAATTTCAAGATGACTTATCATCCCCAAACGGATGGTCAGACAGAAAGAGTAAATCAAATCCTAGAAGATATGTTAAGGGCTTGTGCCTTAGCAAATCGACTTTGGGATCAAATGCTACCTTATGCGAGTTTTCCTATAACAACATTACAGTCAAGTCTCCAGATGTCTCCATTTGAAGCTCTTTACTAAGAAAATGCAGACAACGTTGTATTGGAATGAAGTAGGCGAAAGACAAGTGTTTGGGCGGATATTTTGGAAAAAGCTGAAGAGCAAGCTCGATCAATTAGAGAAAGACTGAAAACAGCACAGTCCAGGCAGAAGAGTTATGCTGATAACCGTCGTCGAGATCTAGCTTTTGCACCTGGTGATCATGTGTACCTGAAGGTGTCGCCTCTCAAAGGGATGCGCTGTTTGAGTAAGTGGAAAGCTTGCACCAAGGTACATCGGACCTTTCCCGCTTCTAGCCCAAGAGGAGAAGTCGCTACCGCTTGGACCTCACACCTCACCGCCGATGTGCATAATGTCTTCCACGATCACACCAAGAAGTGTTTGCGCAGTGCAAGAGCAGATGCCAACAGAAGCAATTGCCCTGCAGGAAGACCTCGCCTACAAGGAGCACCCCATTAAGATCTTGGAAATAACAGAGCGAGTGACAAGAAGCAAGACTATCCGTTTCTGCAAGGTCCAGTGGAGCAACCACACCGAAGAAGAAGCCACTTGGGAACGAAGATGACTTGAAGGTGAGTTTCCCACCTATTCTCTAGTCACCAATCTCGGGTCGAGATTCCTTTAAGAGGGGTAGGTTTGTAGCGTCCGCTTTTGAGTTTTGAAAATTTTAAAAGAGAACCATTTGCTTCTATTTGCCAAAAGCTTAATTTGAAAATTTCAAAATCAATTGCAGTTTAAATATGAATTAATCAAACTTCAATTAAATTAAAGTTGGTTTAATTGAGTTTTCTAGAATTTAAAATCAAAATTATTATTTTAAGAATTTTCTTGGATTTATTGATTTTAGAAATTGATTTTCATTTTACCGAAATTAAAAATTATTTTAATTGCAAAATAAAAGAAAAATTAAAGTTAAAAGTATTTTTATTAAGTCCGAATAATTCAAGGAATTTCGTGAATTTTTCTAGAATTTTTGGAGTCTATTTGCTATTTTTAAATTGCTTTTGTTTTGTTTGAATTTCAAAATCAAAACTATATTAATTCCCTTTTTCGTTCTTGGGCCGAATCTCCGCCCAATCCCTATTCTTCCGCCTCCGCCCAATTCAGCTGACCCGCCTCGCTCATGTGCAGCCTGCGCCTCGCGATCGCCGCGCCATCGCCGTCCGACGCCATCCTCTCGCTCTCCTCGCCGCGTCCCCTTTCCATCGCGGTTGTCCGATCGTCATCGCGTGGCTCGCGCCGCCGCCGCCCCGCCTCGCCATTGGATTCCATCCGCCGTCCTCCTTCGCCGATTCGCCTCCCCGCCTCGGCCGCGCCACCGTCCGATCGTCATCGCGCGCTCGTTCGCCGCGTCGCCCCTTGTTTGCTGGCCGTCCGACGCGATCCGACGCTTATCGCCGCTCGCGCTTGTTTCGTCTTCTCCGCCGTCCGACGAATCGGACGACGCTCTGCCGCCAAGCCTCCTCGCTCCCACCGTCCGACGAATCGGACGGCGCCCGCCATCGTCTTCCCCGCTTGCGCTTTCTCCCCGCGCCGCCGCTGCAATCCCGCTCCTCTCGCCGCGAATCTCGCCTCCTTCGCGCTCTGCCGCCATCGCGAATCCGTCCCTGCTCGCCTCCGCCGCGTCGCCGCTGCCGTGCCTCGCTCGCCACGACGCTGCCGCCCGCCCGCCCGCCTCCGCTCCGCCGGCTGCGCTCGCCTCCAACCCGCCGTGACCTTTGCCTATAAATGGCGCCGGTCTTCTCCCCTCTCCCCTCTGTTCCCTCCCCGCGTCCGCCTCCGCCGCCGCCTCCCCTCTTCTCCCTCGCCGTCGCGCCCGTCTTCCCAGCTCCGGCCGCCGAGCCCATCTCTCTCTCTCTCCTCTCTCTCTCTCGACCAAGGGCGAAGCCGACGTGGCCGCCCGCACGGCGCCGCCGGCCGACGTGGCAGCCAGCGTGGCCAGCGCGCGTGTCTTGCCGACGCCAAAACCGGAGTTTTCAATTGAAAAATAAATCCGGAAAATCAGAAAAATCCAATTCTATCATTTGATGTGATTTTCCAACTTCTTTTGGCCATAACTTTCACATCCGAACTCCGATTTGGGTGATCCAAATTTCTAAATTCATATAAATTCAGCCTCTTTCATTTGGTTCTGGTTTTGTAATTTTTGGAGTTCATTTGGTGCTGTTTTATTTATTTGTTGCTCTTCTCGCACGTGTAGATTCCGGCGTTTCGGAAGATTTCTTCGACCCAACGACCGAAGACCCGCTCCTCGTCAACGAAGGCAAGTCGTAGGCCTTTGACCATGTTGACCCATTTTACAAATGTATTTTGTATTAAATTATCATGCATGGCTAGTTTTATTAAAAATAGTTTTGGGAGTAGATAATTACCAAATTGCCATTATGCCTCCTTGATAAATTGAAAATGAAATGTCTCCTTGAATGGCATATATCCTTGGACACCTTAGGATGGTTAATACTAGTTGGAAATAATTATATACCAACTTGGGAGCGTAGTATTGCTTAGACATGCTCTAGTTACCCGCGGTACTTTCGATCACATGTTCAATGATTAATGAAATTTGACTAATGGAACTATGGAACTGTGGTGTGAGGCCACTTTTATTAAAAGATGTTGTGCCATGGCAGGGATTGCCATTTGGTCGGGAATGAACAAAAATTTATTTATGCTCGGGCTTGAGGTAGGAAGCTAGAGTGGGTGTGTGATGCACATTGGGTTGTGGTAGACTTGTCTCGAAAGTACCAACTAAGGACTTAACTTTGCAAGTCATTGATCCGGGCCACCTGCAACCACAAGTCCGGTATGGGACGGACCGCCAACTAATTAGGGAAGTTTTGGGTCTCGCTCGCTAGGGTTGATTATTGGCGCAAGAGGGGTCATGTGATGGCTAAACCTTAGCGAGCGTAACCGAGGCAAAATGGAACTTTGTAAAGGCCTTGTGGTAATCACTTAGTCGCACACCCTAAGTGTGTCGATTTAATATTACAAGTGATTTATCTCTTGTGGGTAAAGTCGCATAACCTCTGCAGAGTGTTAAAACCTATTCGAATAGCCGTGTCCCCGATTACGGACATGCCCGTGATTTCGCGCAAGGTAGTATTTTCAAAAATGTGGTTTGGTTCGATAGAAACGCTTGGTTGAATGGTTGGGAAGTGAACGGGATGTTCACCGCTTGATTCAAAAGAACTTGGTTATCTATGTATTATTCTTTTAAAATACTGCTTTGCAATCTAATTAATGTAATTACTGTTAAACTTGCTTTCTGCAAATTAACCATAAAGCTATCTTTGCTTAAGCCTGACATGAATACTATGTGCATACATTTCTCTACGACTTGCTGAGTACTTTATGTACTCACGGCTTTATGCCCTTTGTTGATCACCCCACAGAAGAATCGTGATGTGTTGAGTTCTACGAAGAAGGCTACTTTGAAGACTTCGCGAACTAGGTCACGCCCTCCACTCGATTGCTGTGGGCATGTCGATGGGGCTCCACGATTTTGAGATTTTCACGCCAGATACTGTTGTTGCTAAGCCCTGTGAGGCGACTTTTGTAAGAACCTTGACCATAAGGTCTTTGCTGTTTTAATTAATATTACTTTGTCTGCTTCATTAGTTCGTTGTTGAAAGGTTATGATTACATCATTGTTGCAACTGTGCAAGCTAGCTACTGATCATGGGACTAGCTTGGTATGCACAGAGGGTCTTGGGGCTGTGTGACACCCGGGGTCCGACACAACACAAGAACACATATCATATTTCACACAACACACACAACCCCCTCCTGCGACTCGGAGATAACACACGCCAAAGTACTTAGTCAAGAGAGGTCCCATATCCCTCTCGCGTGGTTAGCACGCAAAATTGCTTGGAGAGTGTGACACAAGATGTTCGGTCCTTGTGACTTAGGCAAGACATCCACAAACGCACTAACCCACCATCCGACCACTTGCCCAAGTCCAAATCAATTTTTCATTTTCAGATTTTGACTTTACAAAATAACAAAGCACAAGTGCTAGACATAATGGAATAATATTTAGATGTGTGATCCAGATCATCGACTACAATCGATGATCGCCCATTACTACCGAAACTAAGCATTTCTAAGCAATTTCAAATCGAAAGCTACTAAGTGACAAGAGTCCATCCATCGAACTCTGACCACAGCAAATAACCTAGGCTCATGGTAGTAGAGGATAAACAAGTCCTACAGATTATGCAACTATAGGATATTAACCATAATTTGACAACAAAATAGCAATGCATACATACAAGTTGAAATCAATATAGTAGACTTGAAAAATAATAGGACTAACATGATCAAACTGCTTGCCTGTTTGCTGTGGGTCAAGATGTTGCTGAGGATCAACAATATTGTCAATGTGCTCTTCGGATCCTAACGAGAAGACGAAAAGCAACCGATAAGAACGAATAAAATGCAAAGACTCAACAGCAAACTTTCTCCAAAGATTCTAAAAATTTTACAGTAGTAAGGTACTGATTTATAAAGAATTTAGCAACAAGAACCAATTGATTAGGATTCTTAATGCCAAATATACGACCGAAAGAAGGTCTTACGACCAGGTACATATCGTAGCAGAACCTACGACTGAACAATAGTCGTAGAAGGATTTACGACCAGGTAGCGGTCGTAGAAGGATTTACGACCAGGTAGCGGTCGTAGAAGAACTTACGACCCCGACATAGTCGTAGCAAGTCTTATGACTAGATACAAGTCGTAGAAGAACTTACGACCGGGTAATGGTCGTAGAAGGACTTATGCCCCTGACATAGTCGTAGTAAGACTTACGACTAGTTACAAGTCGTAGTAGAACTTACGACTAAGCTACGGTGACTGGTCGGAAATCCGACCACGAGGCAGCGCCTCCCGCACGCTTTGCCAGTGGCTCGGCGGGTTCTCCGACCACAGCGGCGCCAGCCAAGGGCAGGGATGAGTGTCTAAAAGTTTAACGGTCCTACCGGCGTCCAGTACTGGTCGGAGTATGGCTGAAACGGCGGTACAACCGTGGGGTGCGGCTGAGTAGGTATGGCTCGGGAGAACTCCCGAACGAACAATACCAAAAGAACAAGGAAAACACACCTAAGCTCCTATAGGGTAAGGTGAACCTACCTGAGCTGAAGAACGACCAGAGACCCACGGAGTGGCTCCGGCGACGAGTGACCGAACGGCGGCGGTAAGGTCCTCACTAGGCCACAGCGACCTGAGCAAAGAGAGAACCAAACCGAGTGAGGGTTAAGTTCCAGAGAGTAAAGGGGGAGCAGAGGGGGCAAAGACTTGAAGAAGAAAACCCCTACTGCACCGCCTCCACCGAAACTCCACACTCAACACTGGCGGTCGAGGGGATTGCAAGGAACTGCAGCTCAAGCAAGCTGGTGAGTGCTAGCTGTAGTTGCGGAGGTACTAAAGGAAACTAAGGGTGAAGCAATGGAGTTTAAATAGAGCAATGGCAGAGAGCAACGATCGGGTTTTCCAGTCGGGTCAACACTGCCATGAGAGCACTTGAGAGCGACGTGAGCAGTCGAATCATGGCTTTCTGACGGAGGAGCGCGACAGGCATTTAATGCGTGCAGAGATAGCTGTTTAAAGGTGACCATAGAGTGGACTGCACGGCACGGCTTTTCTCCTCTGCGCACGCCATGGCTGGGCTCACGCGCGCGCGGACAGAGGAATGAGACGACTCGTCGGTCGTCGGATTGAAATCGAACGGCTGAGTTCGATCGAGCGGATTGAAACGATCCCATCGTTCGGCTAGTCGAAAACCGTTCGATGCCAATCCAACTGCTGAGTTAGATCGGGTGGATTAAAACGATTCCATCGTTCGGCTGGTCGAAGACCGTTCGATGCCGATCCAACGGCTCACGACCCTAGCGCCCGAACGACCACGTTGGTACAGTTAGTGGACTGGACCGAGTCAAGTGGCTCGAGCACGAGTCCGATTCGAACCTACGGAACAGTGAAAACCAGTTAGGGTTTGCATTTGAATAACTGATTTTTGAGGAATTATTTAAGGTTGCAAGCAAGCTCCAAAAATTACGAAATTTTAACTGGAGATTGCTGACAGCAGGAGGAACCTCTCATAAAATTTCAAGAGATTTTAACGTACTGAATTTTCCCCCAGAAATTCCAGAAGGTGAAAACTATAGTTTGACCAAGCTTTGACTCGCCTCCAAAAATTATCAAATAATTTCTAAAAATCATGAGATAATTCAGAGGTGTTGCCAAGCCTCCCTAGAACTCAGGAGAAATATCTCCGAGGGTTTGGCATGAGATCTATGCTAAGGAGGTTTTTGATTGTAGTCAATTGAGGATTCTGATTGTGATTTCCATAATTCCTTAATCAAGAATTACAGAAATGATCAATGACTTCAAGATGCAAGAAAAGTTTTAATTTCTCCTGATTTTCGTACATTTGAAACACAAATCCATTTTTAGGATGTTACACCTCCCACCCCCTAAACGAATCTCGACCCTGAGATTTCGGCTAGCTAGAGAAAAGGCTAGGGAACTCAGCTTTCAGCTCTTCTTCACGTTCCCACGTTGCTTCTCCTTCTGAGTGGTTGCTCCATTGGACTTTGCAAAAATGAACGGTCTTGCTTCGGGTGCGGCGCTCTACGACATCCAAAATCTTGACAGGCTGCTCTTTATAGGTGAGGTCTTCTTTCAACTCGATTGATTCCAACGGTGTTTGCTCTTCCGGCACCCGGAGACATTTCTTCAACTGTGAGACATGAAAGACATCATGCACTCCTGCTAACGACTGCGGTAGCTCCAACTGATAAGCGACCTTTGCACGGCGTTCCATAATTTTGAACGGTCCCACATATCTAGGGGCAAGCTTCCCTTTGGCATGGAATCTCTTGACAACTCTGAGTGGAGTAACTCGAAGATACACAAAATCTTCCAGTTCAAAGCTGAGGTCACGACGACGGTTATCAGCGTAACTCTTCTATCTGGACTGGGCTATCTTTAACCCCTCTCTGATCATAGCAACTTGTTCTTTTGCCTCTTAAATGATATCTGGCCCGAACACTATACGTTCAGCTGTTTCTGACCAATTCAATGGAGTTCTACAGGCACGGCCATACAAAGCTTCAAATGGTGACATTTGCAAACTGGCTTGATAACTGTTATTGTACGAGAATTCTGCTTACGACAAGCTCTTATCCCAACTGGTAGCTTTTGCCAAGGCACAGGCTCTCAACATATCCTCCAATATTTGGTTGACTCTTTCAGTCTGTCCATCTGTCTGGGGATGATAAGCAGTACTGAAATTCATGTGAGTTCCTAGGGCTTCATGTAGACTCTGCCAGAAACGAGAGGTGAACTGAGATCCCCGATCTGATACTATCTTCTTAGGCACACCGTGCAGACTAACGATTTTTGACATATACAACTCTGCAAGCCGATCTCCTGAGTAAGTGGTTTTGACTGGCAAGAAATGGGCAACTTCCACTCTGGTATCTTTAGCGGTTGTAACAAATCTACTGGTCTCTGATGCTTTGCTTTTACTTTCTGACACACGTCACACAGGGCAACGAATTCTGCGATGTCTTGTTTTAAGTTTGGCCACCAAAACTTATTCTTAACATCTTGGTACTTCCAGGGTGAATCGAATACTTGGAGTCGTGGGCTTCCTTCAGAATTAGCTGTATCAGCCTATCGATATTTGGTACATAGATACGTCCATTGACCCACAGTATGTCTTGCTCATCTATGGTGAAGTCTTTAAATTTTCCTTCCGCCATCTTCTTCTTGATATCTAACAACTCAGAATCTTTTGGTTGGTCTTCACAAATCTGCTTCTCTAGAGTAGACTGAACTTCTAGGTTGGCCACAAATCCCTCGATCGACTTCCACCCGACAAAATTCCTCCCAAGTTCGAACATAACACTTTTGCTTCGAAAGCATTGCAGTAGCTCTTACGACTCAATGCATCTGCAACTACATTGGCTTTACCAGGATGGTAATGAATTCCAATATTATAGTCCTTTATTAATTCCAACCATCTTCTCTGTCTCATGTTCAGATCAGACTGAGTAAAAATGTACTTCCGACTCTTATGACTCGTATAATCTTCACAGCGATTACCGATGAGTAAATGGCGCCAAATCTTCAAGGCATGCACTACGGCAGCTAATTCTAAATCATCGGTAGGATAATTCTCCTCATGAGGCCTTAATTGCCTTGACGCATAAGCGACAGCTCTTCCTTCTTGCATGAGGACACATCCTAATCCTTGGCGTGAGGCGTCACAATAGATATCAAAATCCTTGCAAATATCTGGCAGATCTAGCACTGGGGCTGTAGTCAAACGTTTTTTCAACTCTTGAAAACTTTCTTCACAGGCTGGGGTCCAAGTGAACTTCTTCTCCTTCAACAATTGCGTAAAGGGCTTAGCAATCGTTGAGAATCCTTCAATGAAACGGTGATAGTATCCTGCCATTCCCAAGAAACTACAAATTTGGGTAACAGTCTTGGGCTGCTCCCAATTCATTACAGCTGTAACCTTTTCGGGGTCAACTGCTACTCCTTCGGCTATCATCATATGGCCGAGGAAATCAACTTTCTTCTTTCAAAAGTCACACTTGCTGAACTTGGCATACAACTGATGTCCCCTGAGCTTTTCTAGGATTAGTCTTAGGTGTTCAGCATGCTCTTCTTCTGACTTTGAGTATATCAAAATATCATCAATGAATACTACCACAAACTTATCCAAGTATTCCATGAATACCTTGTTCATCATGTTCATGAAATAGGCAGGGGCATTAGTCAGTCCAAAAGACATGACTAGAAACTCATAATGTCCATACCGGGTTGAGAGAGTAGTCTTCGATATATCCTTAAGACAAATCTTCAACTGATGATATCCTGATCGCAGATCGATCTTTGAGAACACTCCGGCTCCTTTCATTTGATCGAACAAATCATCGATTCGGGGCAATGGGTACTTATTCTTGATGGTGACTTCATTGAGAGAACGGTAATCAATGCACATCCTTATGCTTCCATCTTTCTTCTTGACAAACAAAACTGGTGCTCCCCATGGCGACGAACTAGGTCTTACAAAACCTTTCTCGAGTAGTTCTTCTATCTGACTCTTCATTTCCACAAGTTCATCGGCTGGCATCCGATAGGGTCTCTTAGAAATTGGCGCTGTTCCTAGCACTAGATCGATGACAAACTCAATGTCACGGTCCGGTGGCATTCTTGGTAATTCTTTCGGAAACACGTCTGGATAATCTCTGATTACAGGTACATCCTCCAAAGAAATTGTCTTCAAACTGTTGACTACCAAATGTTCATCACGTACTGAGGTGGCTAGAAATTCCACTTGCCTTCCGGTGGTATCCTCAATTGTTACGGCTCTTCGGCCACAATCTAGCACAACTTTGTGCTTGGATAACCAATCCATGCCAATGATGACATCTATGGTCTGGGTGTCTAGAACTATTAGGTTGGCTAGAAACTCAACTCCAGCTATGAGTAACTTAGCTCCTAAACATCCCACTTTAGAACTTAGCTCTACTCCAAGCGATTGGACTAACAGAGTATTCTTAAGATGCATAATTTCCAATTTATTCTTAGTTGCAAAAACTCCAGAGACAAACAAATGCGAAGCTCCAGAATCAAACAGAACTGATGCAAGTACTGAATTTACCAAAAACTTACCCAATACAACGTCGGGTGCTTCTTGGGCTCCTTCCAGAGTGACGTGGTTGACACGGCCTCTGACCACGGACTGCGGTGCTCCTCCGGATTGACCGACAGCATGAGAAGCTCCTTGCTGGTTGCCTTGTACTGGGGTCTTGGCTGGTGTATTCCCAAGGTTGAAGTGTACTGGAGTGATAGTCCCATTCTGCGGACATCGGTTGGAGAAGTGCCCTGGCTGACGGCAGGTAAAACAAATTTTGGGCCCACTGTGTGGGTTGCTTCCTGGATTGGGGTTGATTGGTGCGGGGTTACTGAAGTTCCAAGCGACTGGGCGAGGTGCTGAAGTTAGTGTAGATGGTCTGACAGAATTCTATGGAGGAAAATAGCTAAACTACGGTGGAATCATTCTTGCCTTCATCTGTGGTTGGTGACTTCCTTGCTGGGCCATTCTGCGCTTACGGTGATCCTCCAGTTCTTTGCGCTTATCCTCAAGAACCAAAGCTTTGTTGATCATCTCTTGGAAATCAGGAAAGGTGTGGGCGATCAAGTTAACTTGGAGCCCAGTGTTTAATCCTTTGAGAAAATGACTCTGGCGAGCCTTGTCAGTGGCGACATCTTCTGCTACGTATCGAGCAAGTTAAGAGAACTTGTTGAGGTAGTCAGTCACTGACATCCCTCCTTACTTAAGAGCGCGGAATTCATCCTTCTTCAGATCCATGATTCCTTCTGGCACATGATACTGGCGAAACGCAGTTGTGAACTCCTCCCAAGTAATGTCTTGCGGCGTTCCATGTGCTGCACAGAAATTTTTGCACCATTCGGCAGCAATGCCTTCCATCTTGTGAGTGCCGTACAGAACTTTCTCATAATCGCTGCATTGGGTGATCAGTAGTTTCCTCTCAATGACACGAAGCCAATCATCAGCTTCCACTGGCGAGACATGTCCAGAGAAAGTTGGCGGACGGGTTCTCATAAACTCGGCCAACTTGAACGACCCATTGTGACCATGAGCAACTAGGGCTCCATTATGATGCTAATTGTTGTTGTTCTGATTGCTCATAGCTTGCATCTGGTTTATCATGGTATACATCAGATGAGTCTGAGCTGCCATGAATGCTCCAAAATTCTGCAGATAACTGAAGGTGCTTGTGGTGGAACTGCTTCTGCGGGGGTCTGTTCCTAGCCTTCTGACACTGGAGTATCGAAAACACTTGCAGCAGCTTGACAAGTCTGAACCATCCGGTGAATCTCCATAGGTTAGATAAGGTAGCAAGCATAAGATAAGTTAGGAACTAGGTAGAGGTAGGTTAAACCCAACAACATATTTTAAGAAAACTCAACTGAAACTCTTATATTAATTAAGATAATAGTATGGCTGGCAACAAATGCCTAAGGGCATCTGCAGCTCATACTTGCACACAGGAAAACAAGGATGAACCTAAGCATACAAACTACCGCCTAAAGGGCGACTCAAGACTTAATATTGGCTAAGCCTGAAACAAACTCGAACGGACTACTCGATGAGATAGCCTCCATAGCCTTGACGGTGCTCCCGCCTGCTGTAGACCTGAAAGTTAGCTAGCATCCTTGCAAATTGAGTAAATATTGGCAAGTTAAGTAAATATTGACCATAAGGTCCATTTAAGACAAAAACAAATAAGCATGCCACCAGAAGAGTTGATGCAAGTTGTGATGGAGGAGCCGGGAACCTTCTCAGAAGCAGTAAGGGAGAAGCATTGGATTGAGGCAATGAATTATTCGTGAGTGTGTTGAAAGAGCATAAATAATTGCTCAGCACGTTAGTGGAGAAGAACAGTGCGCAAAAATTCTTACCAAATCAATTGCCAAACTGAAGTTTTGAGAGATGCGCGAGTTGATTGGTGTAAAAGATCTTGCTCAACCAAATCTAGATTAGGGGGGTCTGTTAGAAATAATCAAGATTTGGTTTGCTTGTCCGAGTATGGATAGGGTAGGTCCTGTTGTATGACACTAAGTTTGTTTTGTTACTTTCACAATCGATTCTGAGTTGGAATCAGTTTCGGTTTGTTGAGTCCAGTTAGACTAGAAGTATTCTCTATTTCTAAGATGTGTATAAATCGTAGAAGAAAAACCAGAAAAGGTACACAGTTCGGCACTGCAAAATTATTCTGTTCGTTGTCGTTTTCGAGTATTGTTCATCGTTTCGACTTCACTTGGTCGAAGGTGTTACGACTACCTAGTCGAAAGGTTTTCGACTATCGGATTTTTTTCTATCCTACGACTTGGGAGCGTGTTAGATCCTCTGGTGACTTACTACACTATCTCTTTCTACTGACATATGGGTCACGTCATTAGTAAACTATTTTCTCGCATCATGCGCTCGCTACTCCTGTCCTAGCATCTCCTGCGACACCGCCTACGCTTCCTCCTCCTGTGGGCCCTCACCTCGACCCGACTCTTGTGTTATACTCCGTGTGTCTTGACGAATTGAGATATAGTATATGAAATCTAATTGATAAAGTATTATATTTATAAGTTATTTCGTAGCAACGCACAGGCACTTAAAGAGTATATTTACAAGAATGCACATGTTTAATGCATTAGAGAACTGTACTCTCGGTTTGATCAAGGGCATTAACCATTAGTCCACTAGCTAGATGTGTCTATGCATGCTTTGGAAGTTGTTGCATGCATGCGTGATGAGATTTATTACTCTTCTATTACCAAGGGTAGTATTTCATATAGTTTGATCTTGAAATTCTACATGGTTGTAGAATATGTTCTCCCCCATCTCCAAATTTTCAGGGGATTTAAAAAAAAATACGTTGGTAACATAGAGGTAGCACCGTAAGAGCGGCTGCGCATTATATTTCCTCTATTTGATCTATTTCATGTGCTCACATACAATTTGATAGTTGTGAGATTCGAAGACTTCTAACTATATTTCTGTATTCCTGCTTAATTGCATGGATGGCTTACTACGGAGGCGAAATATTAGGTGAAATTACAAATTTAGTTCAAATTTCATTTTCAGCTAACTTAGAAGTTCCAAAAAAATCCACCATCAGCTGAACTGCATGTTGGCCAGCATGCTAGCCTGCAATCCTGGAAGGTACACAATTTCACAACAATAAACGGGGAGGCTAGAAATTCATTTCTTTCTTCCTCATGAAAAAAAAAGATATCATTTCTTTCTTCCTGGCGAAAAAAAAAAGAAATTATTTTCTTTCTTTCTTGTTGAATGAAATCTGTGAACGAAACGGGGACTGCAAGGTTCTTAAATTTCACTCTTATTGTTTCGCAAAGCCCCAGTACTTTTGGGATGATCTTTGGCGAGCCTAGCTTGTTTCCGACCCTATTGCAATTGGTGTTGTTTTGAGGATCGCATATAGCCCCGGTGATGCGCTCGTGAGCATGCGCTGGTGCGGCCGCGCGCAAGGTGCACCAAGGTCCCTGGCAGTGGGACCCTCTGTCAGCGAGCGGAAGGGTCGGATTAGGTTTAGAGTTTTGGATTTAAGCTGATTTATTTGCCGAACTTTTATACTTCTCAAATAAAGTCCAAATTTTATGAAACTTTCTGTGGGGCTTCTGACCCAATTTATTTTCTCTGGTAAATTTCTCAGGAGTTAAACGCTTTTGTGATTTTCTCAAAAATTCAAATGAGTTCCAATTCTTATGCATCTATGTACATTTTTTTTATTTTTTAACAAAGTTTCACCAAAGTTGTTTAGTAAATTTTTCCCTGAGAGATTATGCCCAAAATAATTCTCTCATTTAATCTTTTTACTTTGTTTAATCTAATATCTTTTGAGTGCATGTCTATTTGTATTTCATGATTTGCTTTTTAAAATAAAAGTTCAAATCTCAAACATAGGTAGACTTTCATATGCAAAATGAGCAAAGTATTTTTCCTAATGCATTTATAATACATAATTCCAAAATACAGATTTTGGGATGCTATAATTGAGGAGGCAAATCGAAAATTGCTCACTATATGGAATGATTAAATCTTATGTAGCAATGGGGTTTACGTTAGTCACTGCACGAAGACAACCGAAATTTCCACTTTTTCCTTTTCCTTTTTCCTTGTGGCCTTTTTTTGTTTTCCATGTTGCATGTAGATTGGAGAGCCTCACAGCATGGAGATCCGAGCAGCTAATGTGATAGCTATACATTATACACTATACACTACCAGAAAACATGATTGGATCCTTAGAAAAGAAAATGGAAAAGAAAGAACAGCATCACTAGTATGTACTACTATAATTGGTGATTGCAAGGAGGCCATTTGTAGAGACAAAGGGCACAACAGAGGACTGTTACCTTTGGTTGGTCCGGCAAGGGGAATAATGACCTTTGCTTGGTCCGGTTGAAGTAAGAATGATGCGAAATAAGCTGTAAAAAAAGACCTGAAACGACAATAATCTATTAATTTTTGTATACTCATTTCTTATAGAAAGGTCCACTACTACAGAAAATCTCATCACAGACGGTTTGTAACAGTCATCATAGACGGTTTTTGAACCGTCTGAAATTTTATGTCTGTGATAACAGGCGGTTATCACAGACGGTTGAAAAACCGTCTGTGATAACTCTTAGAACCGTCTGTGATACTACAGAATCACAGACGGTTTGTGGTTGGAACCGTCTGTGATTCTGTAGAGTCACAGACGGCACTAACCACGAACCGTCTGTGATTCTGTAGTATCACAGACGGTTCGTGATTGGAATCGTCTGTGATAAGTATTTAGACCTAATTAATTTTTATCGTATTTTCAGCTAGCCTCAGGAATTGCTAGCCATGCCCTCTGAAAACTAGCAAGCAGAAACATGTCACAGATAATTGTTGACAACTCAAAGTGATCATTTAACTCAAAATCAATTACAAAAGAATGTTTCAAGTATATATTGTCGCTATAGTTACAAATTGAATTACAACCAGTCAAAGTGAATTACAATATTGAATCAATTGTTTGAGGTCGTCCATCGATTAATCGACGGCGTGAAACTCTCCTGGTGTTAACTATGTACGCCTTGATGAAGCCACAAAGCTCCCCTCGAATGTGCATGACCTGGTCCATCTCGAGTGCATTTAACTCTATGTTCAAGCCCTGTCGCTAGCAGGAGTAAAGTAGTAATCATATATATTTAAATTTAAAATTAGGATATAATTATTACGAGATTGACAAACCTGGGGATCGTGCGTCCTAGAAGCAATCAATAGCTGCATATGATGGCATACGTAGAATGCGCATATGTGATCTCGTTTTTGCTGGTGGCACTGCAAAAATAGAATTACATATATATGTACAGTCAGTTCGAGACGCAATATTACGGAGTATGATATATGATTATTGTGTTGTAGCGCGTACCGAAAATCGCATCCTGTGAGTCAGTGTGGCGCTCGTTCCCTTGTATAAACCTCCCTCGGCAACATAGCCGACGAACACCCTACATGATTCAAAAAAGTTATCCTTGTCAATTTCAAACGAAGGAAGAGTGCAATAGAGTTATGTGCGGAGGAAATGAACATACCTGTCGAGTATTCCTTTAAGAAGGGTGAAGTCGTGATTTTTGTTCAGTAGAGAATCAAGGTACAATACCATGTTCCTCTTTGGCACAAGAATCAGAAGAATCCAGTGGAACCTACTCGTGTATGTCGCTATAGTCATAAACCTATGTTGAAACATAATTTGTATAGCAAATATTGAAGCACTTACTTCTGGTTGTAGGGCACCATTATGTAGTCCTTGTCGTCCAGAGCAAGCAATCCCATTTTTATGTAATTCTCGACGTAGGATGCGTCTTGGTTGATTGTTTGCTCAGAGACCACGTGTGGGTCGAGGAAACCCACCGGTTCTTTGATTCGACGGGCACATTTCATAATGTATCTATACATAAGCAATGAGTTATGATATTTATCGGTATCACGTGAGTGTAGAAATTGATTGTACACACTTACAGTGTCCAGCATCGAAGAAGTGAGGCGTCGAGTGCAGTTAGGCTGTATAGGTCAAATTAGTCTTCGAAACTCACGACGAAGTGGTCAGGCTCGTGGAGAAAATGCTCCCTCCGTATCTGACGGTGATTCCAGTATGACCCCCTTCTCTCGGGTCTTGCGCAAATACCAATCATGCAAAGCTTGAAAGGCTATTCCTGAACTCTTTATTTCTGTGCCGGAGACCAATGGACTTCCGAGTGAGTATTTCACGGGTTTGGGAGGTGCCTTAATGTTCTTCGATTTCGATTTCTCATAACGAGGCGGTGAGGGCGTCTTCCGTGAGACGACTCGAGGACCGATATGGTGACACGGTTTTCTTGTCCCTTCGCCGTCTTCTCGACGGGAAGCGATGTGGCGTCCTTCTGAAGCTTTGGTTGAGGCGGACTCATCGAGTGTCCTATTGGAGAGGCAGGGTCCTGTCGATATCGCGTCACTGAAGGTCCAGTGCGATGTCCTTCTTGGGCCACTGGATAAAAGTGTGCGTGGCATCCCCTAGTGTTCTGATTTCTTCGTTCGGGGGAATCTCCGGTGGGATGGCTATGAAATTGTCATGTACCATGTCCACCTGCACCCTGGCGTAACCCTGCGCCAGCTGGGCACCGTGCTGCACTACCCCTTCCTGGTATGGATACACCATACCCCGCCCAGCCTCAATAGGAATCGACCCAACCATCCTCACTTGGAGCTTGCAGGGCGTCGGCCCCTACAAAATGGTACACAATTAGCTAAGGCGTCCTATAGGTCTATCTTTGGAGCATTCCAGAGATGTACATTACCTCGATGTCGTCGATCGGTAATTGCACGTCGTCATATCCAGAATTATGTGTGGACGCGACGCTACTCCGATGTCGAGGAGGACTTGCTCCCAAATTAACAGGGGCGGATTGCGCCTGCATGAGTTGATTTACTTGGTTCTGCAAGTTTGTTATTTGTTCTTGTAATTTTCCAATAATCACATGTTCCAATCGAGCGTCGTGCTGGTCCTTGGATCTCTTCCTACTCCTATATGTGTCAGAGTTGTGTGGGAATCCATCCCTCCGAGGTACGTAAACCCCTACGCCTCACGTGCGACCCGGGTGCTCTTTGTTTCCCAGGGCTGTTGATAGTACATCCTTCTCCCTGTCTACTTCGAAGGAACCTTGGGAAGATGCGGAAGTCAATGCTTCCTGCAAGAGGACATCATGTTATTGTAGACACCATAAAGT
Source organism: Hsuehochloa calcarea (assembly GCA_036346395.1). Lineage (NCBI taxonomy): Eukaryota > Viridiplantae > Streptophyta > Magnoliopsida > Poales > Poaceae > Hsuehochloa > Hsuehochloa calcarea. The sequence goes on from CM070611.1 coordinate 35,669,412, forward strand.
TATGGACTTATTAACAATTAAGTGGTTCGAGGAATTTACCAGGCGTTGAGATACTGCCTCGTCTGCCGGGTTTGTGAAAGAGATGCTGCCCGAAGACGTGGCTGATGCCCTCCTCTTAACGTGCTCGGCGCTTCGTCGAGATCTCGACAAGCGGTCGTGCGGCGGTCCGTCCTCCGCCGCCATGCGTGGCTTTACCCGCGTACCCAGCGGTGCCGAGTCTGTAGGGGTGAGTGTTTTGTGCCTGGATAGCTCTGTGCGCCGCACTTTGCTCCTGAAATTCGGCCGTCGTCTTCATCTGCACGAAGGCGTCTCATGTATCCCGTGACAAAAATTGATACGTCGTGAAGGGCGTCCGACCCGTGCTCACGTACTGCGTAACAAGCTAGCTCTTGAAGCTCCTCCACGTGTGGGAGATTGCGAGCAGCGCGTGCCATCGCCACGTGCAGGTCCGCCGGGGAAAGTGAGCGAGGCGAAAGTTCAGTCCAACCGGGTCTCTCTGTACATCCGTCGAGACTTCGTGTTGGGGTGGTGATGAGGACCCGCCTTGCAAGTACTCATGAGCGGTCCGAATCTCGCACCGCTTTCTTGGGACTCAGCGAGATCCCGACGTCACTGACCTCCGTGATCGTCATGCGGCCCGAGGGCAATTTGGAGATTCATTTGCCTTCTCACATGCGTACCACCTTGATCGGAGATCCAGACGCATTTGGCGACGTCGCTGACGGCGGCGAAGAGGTGCCTCTGCCATCTCGCTTACTTGCTATCTATATAAGATACGTATGCAACGATTACATAAACAAATAGAAGTTACCCATTGAACCTAAATATATAATATGTAGTAAATAAAATATATAAAATTGCAAAAAAAAACTGCAAAGGAGAAGGAAATATTGCAAACAGTGCAGTTTTAACATATAGCTGAAATATTGCATGATTTTGAGTGCTCTCAGCAGGCGAGTTGCAAAAGAATCAACGTTTGTCATCTCAGCCCTGTTTTGTAGTAGTATCATACCATAAAGAAACAAAGAGAACCAATAATCAACTCACTCTAACAATTTCTGGAATAAATCATTACACCAAAACCGATCAAAATAGAATGAGGTAAATGGTATGTTAACCATCAAGGGATGGCAATGAATAGATTATTTCTTATTACCAATCTAGTGGGTTGTGTGGGCGTGTTTGCTTCGTAGGTTATATGGATGAGGTACAGGAGGGCATGGCCTCTTCCTGTGTGCGGGAGCCGTCTTGACGGAAAGATAACAGGAGCCGTCATGATATTTTGTCATAGTTTCAATTATGTGGCTGCTTATTATTTGGAACTAACCACACAAGATTTATGCAACCTGTGTGCAGGTGTGATAACATGGACATTGCAATACATTATAGTACAATATTGAGGGATTGCATACGCCACCATGTTATTGCGCGGTATAACTATGATTTACAATGTTCTATTATAAAAAAGTGCAATGTCCCTATGGATGTTTTTTATCACATAGCAACTAATTTACATGTAGCCAAATATTGAAAGTTGTGCATAATTAATGCATCATTTTCACCCTTTTTATCACAAACATAAAAAAAGTGCAATGTCCCTATGGATTTAACTCGAAACTGCTATCATCTTCCAACTATATGTGCTAAAGTTCAGTTTGTGCTTTTAGCAGTCAGAAATGTAACTCGATGGTAGTATCATGGTGCTTGAATTTGCATTTATTGAATACCTTCATAACTAGCTGCTATTGAGTTTCTTTAACTTGTCATGTTCACATGACCAAGAACAAAGCAAGGCTATACAAGTAGAGACTTTTTGTGTTTTCAAGGTACAATACTACAATATCAAGTCTCTATCTTTCAGCACATACTCATAGGGGAATAATAAGGATTCCTCAAGCCAATTTGTAATTCATTTTTAACGCTAACAGATCCATCAATTAATATCGAGATCGAAGCATGCACAAATATGTAATCACAAGTAGCACAAAAACTTCCAGAACTTGAAGAATCCACCAAGGAATTCTCTCACCGGGTGGTCGGCACGGGCGGGGGCGGCACCGAGGGAAACCCTCGGCTCTCACGGCAGAGAAGGGGGGAAGCGCGCACAAGCATTGGGGCGGCGCGGGGAAACTCACCGGGTGGTCGGTAGGGGCGGGGGCGGCACTGGACGGAGGCAGGGACGAAGGGAGGCGGCACTAGACGGAGGTAGGGACGAAGGGACGCGGCGCTGGTCGGAGGTGGCGTCAGCGGAGGAGACCGAGGGTAGCGTCGGGCTGGTGGAAATAGACTAAGGCAGAAGAGTGCACAACCGTCCGAGTTGGGCCCTTATATAGCTGGATATCACAGACGGTTCTATGATAGAATCGTCTGTGATTATAAATCACAGACGGTTCCATAAACAAACCGTCAGTGATGTTAACTATCACAGACGGTTCTGTTATAAAACCGTCTGTGATGAGTTAACAGAGAAACCCTAATTTTAATATCACATACGGTTATGTAACTGAACCGTCTGTGATATGTTGATATCACAGACGGTTCATTAATAGAACCGTCTGTGATGTGAACATACACACACATATGTAGAGCCGTCAGATCTCAACGAACGGGCCAGATGCATTGGAACGTTCGGACCGTTTGAAAGTTCTTTCACTGTGAGCCGTCTATCTTTAGATCAACGGCCCACTTTCATTCAAACGTTCGGACCGCCCGTTTCAGACGCGTATAACTTGGATCATTTCAGACCGTTGGATGTATAATCGACGGCTCGGATTTAGTGGGCCGTTCGGACCGTCCGAAACGCGCCGCGAATCTTAGCCCTGCGATGCCAAATGAACGGTTGAGATTCGATAAGCCGTTCGGACCCTAATTTTAATATCACAGACGGTTCTATTATGAAACCGTCTGTGATGACTTAACAGAGAAACCCTAATTTTAATATCACAGATGGTTATGTAACTGAACCGTCTGTGATATGTTGATATGTTGATCAATTGAAAGCTTGAGATGATTTGGGAATTTCGAGTAGCTCCACAGCTCCAAAATTCTAAACTTTTCTTGAGTGATCCTAACTTCAATATCAACCATGTATGAATTTTCCGAATTTCTCATGTAGTGCATTGCCCGCTAGAAAATTCACAAGTCTTTGGACGGGGGTTTGACCAGGAGACAACAGGTTTGACCAGCCCTTAAGAAATAGCAAATAATTTTTAAAAATTATGAATTTCTCAGGGAGGTTACCCAGATGATCAAGAATTTAGGAAAAATATTTCCCGAGGATGATCACAAGGTTTGACTAGAAGACCTTGAATTGCAACACTTCGAGTCAATAACCTTAATTGAATTTGAAGTCCACATTTGAACGAGATAAATTCTAGAGAATTCAAATAACAACAAGGATGCATCCAAAAGTTTTAATTTATCCTCATTTTCATACATTTGAAACACAACTATTTGCCGGTCAGACCGCCAAGCCACAAAAGCAATGCACTTTTAACTTTGCTCAAATGACAAAACACATTTGCCCATTTGTGTGTATTTCCAACAAGGTTTCAAAGATGATATTCTCAACAAGCTGATAACTCTAACAAGTCCGCATTACCATCAACATTAGAGATGACAAGTCCATAACACATGTTAACATCAAATTACAATGGAATACATGCTTAATTGAAATATAGTCCTTCATGATGATCGACGCGCATATAGCTAGCTTCCTCACTGGGTTCTTCCTCCAGTCTGATGCCGTGTCCGAAAGGAGGCAACTCGTCAAATTGATTGTACTCTTCCTCATCCACGACATTCTCAACTCCGACAATCCTTCTTTTCCCATGAAGAACTACGTGGCGGTTCTTATTTGCTGGGTCCGTTACATAAAAAACTTGAACAACTTGCTTAGTGAGTACGAATGGTTCGTTCTTGTATCTGACACGTTTGAGGTCCACAGTAGTGACGCCGTACTTGTCGACCTTCACGCCTTGCGAAAGTTTAACCAATGACATCGAAACAGGGGATCTTGAAAAGTACATAGTCGAGCTCCCAAATCTCCTCTACGAACCCATAGTACGAGTTCAACTCGCGTGCCCCCGTGGTACTGAACCCCTCGTGAAATGCATCTATGCGGACACCGCTGTTCTGGACTGTGCTCTTCCTATCCTGAGCTACCGTATAAAACATGTACCCATTTATGTCGTATCCTTGCCATGCCACAATTGTAAATTGTGGCCCTCTTGCCAACCATAGCAGCGTATCATCACTTGATGACCTCCAAGTAAATCGCATCTTTAATCATTCGTTGAACCGACGGTTGTTCTCTCTCGTTATCCAAACCTCCGACCGGTCTGGATTCTGTTGGCGTACCATGTCTTTGTGCTCGTCGATGTACGGGGACACTTGGGTCATGTGTTGCAAGACCGTGAAAAGGGCCTGCGCGTATGTATCTAGATCGGGAGTGATTGCCTTCCTCCCGATGGTCCCGATACCCTCCAGTCTCCCCTCGTGACGAGATAGAGGCACACCTATCAATTCCACCTGAGCCATGTAGTCCACGCAGAACTCAATGACCTCTTCGGTTGCATAACCTTCGATGATACTGCCCTCCGGCCGAGACCGATTCCGTACGTAGGACTTCAGAATTCCCATGTATCTCTCGAAAGGGTACATATGACGTAGGAACACAGAGCCACATATCTTTATCTCTTTCACAAGGTGAATAATGAGATGGACCATGATATCAAAAAATGACAAAGGGAAATACATCTCAAGATGACATAGAGTCGTCACCACCTCAGCCTGCAGAGCGTCGAGTCCTTCGGGATCAATAACCTTCTAAGCAATTGAGTTAAAGAAATAACACAGCCTAAAGATTGCCACTCGGACCTTGTTTGGCAAGATAATCCTAATTGCAATAGGAAGCATCTGTGTCATCAAAACATGACAATCATGAGACTTCATACCAATTAATTTCAAATCTTTCATCTAAACAAGTTTCTTAATATTGGCGGAGTAACCGGACGGAACTTTTACACCATACAAGTTTTGACACAGTTCATTTCTCTCGGCCTTGGACAAAGTGTAGCAAGCTGGGGGAAGGTACGTTCGTCCTTTATCGGTCTCTTTCGGTGCTAACTCGGTTCTTATGTTCATATCAACCAAGTCACGCAGTGCGTTAAGACCGTCTTTTGTTTTGCCACTAATGTTCAGTAAGAGACCAATCAAGCTATCACATACATTCTTCTCCACGCATGGCGTCGATCGATGGCGAACTTCTAAGTGCTCCCAATAAGGTAAGTCCCAAAAAATTAACCGCTTCTTCCAGATGTTTTTCTGAGGGGTCCTTAATTTACATCCCTTTCCAAGCACAACATCGATATCCTTAACCATATCATAGACCTCTTTCCCTCTAAAAGCCCTTGGAGCTGAACCGTCCTCCTTATTTCCGTCGAATTGTTTCTTCATATTGCGGTATGGGTGAATCCTGGGAAGGAACCTACGGTGACGCATATACACATTTTTGCGTGAGTTGTTCAGCCATACACTCTCGGTACCATCTAAGCAGTGCGGACAGGCTTTGGCTCCTTTTGTACTGAACCCCGACAGGTTACCAAGGGCAGGAAAATCATTGATGGTGCAGAATAACATGGCGTGTAAAGTAAAGTTCTCTCGTTCGTATGCATCCCATACTTGTACCCCTTCGTTCCAAAGTATCACAAGATCTTCCAGCAATGGTTCTAGGTACACATCAATATCGTTCCCAGGTTGCTTCGGCCCTTGGATAAGTAGTGACATCAAAATGTATTTCTGCTTCAAACACAGCCAAGGAGGAAGGTTGTACATACATAGATTCACGGGCCAGGTGCTATGTCGGCTGCTCATGTTACCGAAAGGATTCATTCTGTCCGTACTCAACCCTAACCTTATGTTCCTCGGTTCCGCACCGAACTCTTCGAAGCTCCGATCAAAGTTTCTCCATTGGCGAGAATCGCAGGTGTCCGAGCTTCCCATCTTTCTTACGCTCCTCAGAGTGCCAACGCATCAATTTTGCCTCCTTCGGTTCGTAAATAAGCGCTTCAAGCGTGGGATCACGGCGGATACCACAACATCTTAGCAGGAGGTCCTTGCTTCGCCTTAGCAGTATTCTTACGCTTGTATCGGGATGCTTTCCACACGGGACATACATGCATGTCTGCATACTCTTTACGGTAGACGATACAATCGTTCAGACATGCATGTATTCTTTCTACTTCAATTCCCAATGGACAAATAACCTTCTTAGCTTGGTATGTCGTGCTGGGCAACACGTTTCCCTCCAGAAGGATGTCATCTAAGAGACCTAACAACACCGTAAAACTCTTATCGGACCAACCATTGCTTGCCTTCAATTTCAGCAGTTCAAGCACGGTTGACAACCTAGTGATTCTAGCTTGCAGTCAGGGAACAAAGGTTTCTCCGAGTCCTCCAGTAAGCCCTCGAATTTACAAAACTCTCTCTCACCGTAGTTCCCTTCTGCATCGTGTAGCATCTGATCCAAATTGTCATCATGCGACCTATCCTCATCAAAAGCACATTCCATACCCTGCATATCGTTGACTTCCTCAGCGATGTCGTCATTACTTACTTCCGGTATAATATGCTCTTCACCGTGACTGCTCCAACATGTATATCTTTTTTTGAAACCCCTTCGTATTAAGTGAGCTTCGATCTGCGCTAGGTTGTTAAACATTTTTATATTACCGCAATCAATGCATGGACAGTACATAAATTTTATCCCCTTCTTCAACATATCCTGCTCGGCGACTTTTCTAAAAGCAAACACGCCATTAATATACTCTTCACTCACACGGTTCTCAATGTACATCCAGTTTCGGTCCATCTACACGTATACGCACGTAACAAATTAGTTAGTGTTAAATTATATTAATAAACCGCAAGTACCCTTCATAATGACCAAACACATTAGTGATTAGTCTAGAGCAAATATAAAGGGTTACGGATCGTTACACATTAGTGATTAGTCTAGAGCAAAAATAAAGGGTTACATATCGTTACCCTTCTCTCCAAGGTGGCGCAATGTGGGAGGAGGCAGCAGAGGGGCCGCAATGGGGGATGAGGAGGCGGGGGTAACAGCTCAAAACGGGGGAGAAGGCAGCAGCAGCAGCAGGGTGGCCAATGGGGAGGAGGGAGGAGGGAGGAGGCAGCAGCAGCAGCAGGGTGGTGGCGCCTCAAATGGAATGGAAAGGGGGTCTGTCTGTAAAGAACCGTATGTGATAAATAAGTATCACAGACGGTTCTTTATACGAACCGTCTGTGAAGTATCACTGACAGTTCGTATAAAGAACCGTCTGTGATTCTAAGTAATCACAGACGGTTCTTTATACGAACCGTATGTGATACTTCACAGACGGTTCGTATAAAGAACCGTCTGTGATACTTATTTATCACAGACGGTTAACGAAGAACCGTCTATGATAATTTTATCACAGGCAGTTCTGTGATGGGGTGTTTAGTATAACATGTTTTATAGTAGTGGTCGTTTTTTACTCTCAACTCTCTGATCAAGTCTGTTTTATCCCTGTAGCTTTCTGTACCACCTTTTAAATGAGTCAAATTAAAGTATTGTTTTCGATTGAAATTAAAAATTGTGAAGTTAGTGATAGATAGATAACTAACGTATTACCAAGGCAGTTCCATATTTCCACTCTTCCTTTTTCAGAGAAAAGGACAATCCTCCACTCGTCGGTGACCCCCGGAGACTATAAATTATAAATTAACTTGCAGATTTTCTTTTGAATGGAAGGAATAAAAATTCATCGTATCTGCCCCGCGCCCTAAAGTTTAAAGACTACTACTACCTAGGACCACATGTATTTGGTTTTTGGTTTTAGCATAAAGACCAAGAACAAACGTGTATTTACAAGAATGCACATGGCTAATGCATTAGATAACTGTACTCTCGGTTTGATCAAGGGCATTAACCATTAGTCCGGTAGCTATATGTGTCCATGCATGCTTTGGAAGTTGTTGCGCGATAAGATTTATTACTCTTGTATAACCAAGGGTAGTATTTCATATCATCTAGATATTATCGAGTTTGATCTTGAAGGTTGTATAACCAAGGGTAATATTAGGTGAAATTGCGAATTTTGTTCAAATTTCATTTTTACCTAACTTAGACGTTTCAAAAAAAAAAAAGCCACCAACAGCGACTTAAGCAATCTTCTACTGAACAGCATGTTGGCCAGCATGCTAGCCTGCAATATAGGCACATCACACTCACAAAATTATTATGCATGTACTCCGAACAAGCAATCCTGGAAGGTACACAATTTCACAACAATATACGGGGAAGCTAGAAATTCATTTCTTTCTTCCCCTATGACATACGTAAACACATTGACCGTACATACATACATACATACTCGTGCATATCTGTCCTCTTCATCGATCGCAATTAGGACTTGGTAGTAGAATTACTTGGCCTCCTTTGGACTGATTTCGATGATATTGTCACCGACGGGCATTTTCTTGCCGATGGTCACCAGCAGCGACCCGAACGTGAGCTCGGCGTCCACCTTGCTCTGGTCGTAGCCTTTGGGCACCAGCAGGCGGACGTCCAGCGATCTCGCCGCCTCGCCCAGGTCGCCGGCGCTCTTACACCTGACCAGGAGCACATCGTGCTCGATTCGGACCTCCAGGTTGTCCTTGCGGGCAGTGTCGCCAACGTGGAACCACAGCTTGACTTGCTCCTCGTCTTCCCTGATCCTCCAATAATCCTTGCGTGTTGTGGGCGGGAACTTGGGGTGCACCAGGGCTTAAAAAGTTCACATAATCATATGACAGCAACATTAATTAGTAGTAATTCGATCCTGCGTTTATCAATTTGATACAGTGCGTAGCTAGCAACAACGTGTGCCTGCCATTTATGGTAAATATGCGTTGAAAATGTACTAAATTAAATGTTGCAAATGCGTGAAGATCGGGTGTGTAGGAGTTTTCAAAAAATCTCAAAAGTTGGTGTGAAACTTTTAAATTTTCCCAAAATTACCTCATGCTCTCCCCTGTCGCCTGTATTTTTTTGATATTTTTTTTTAAAAAAAATTCCACACTGGTTTTCACGGAATTTACAATATTTAGCGATTTTCACCGGATATACCTGTATGTGCACACATATAATATGCTTACCAAAGGGCGCGATGTCAAACCAATGCTCTCCACTCTCTGCAGCACAGCGGACAGAAAGACGCCGAGGCTTCATTTGGAGAGCCATTGCTGCTGGTTTACCGGAGTGCAGGGCTGCATGAGGAAGTTTCGCCGCCGGCGCCGCGCGGCTAAGGACGTGGGTGCAAGAAGTCACCATCGACATTGCTGCTTAGTTATAATCTCTGTGTATTGCTGCAAGAAGGTTGCAACTTGCAATGGGGGCGGCTATGAGAGGGTGGCTAGCTTATATAGAGGCCGGGTGCAAGCCAATTAGTTAGCTTTGCTTCGGCCGATGGTTTTTGGAATAATTGCAATGGTTGAGCAGCTTTTGGAATAATTACGATGCTAAACTTGCTGCAGCTGGTGTTTTCATTTTCACGCTAACAAAAAAAAGGGTGCATTTGCTGTACGTAGATGCAAACTTAACATGGGTTCTCCTTTGATGTCGGAGCAGCAGAGCTAATATCTATTTCGAGTCGGGAACTCAATTTTAACATCCACAACTACACAAGGAAGACAAATGGCATTACGGGCGATCTCAGATTCAACTAGGAACCTCCCACTTTGGTTTTAAGAACTATGTATTCAACCAAGCTAAAACTTTAAGCCAAATTAACACGGTCATGCACGGAGCTCATCTTTATGGCAGGGTAATGTCGGACCTAGATTTCTTTATCTGGAATCCTTTGTGAAAATATCATACTATACCCTGGATCAGTAGGTAACACTCACAGATACATCACTGAATCATTTCATACATAGCGTAACACCATATCATCAATTAATTTAACATATCAGATTTTACATAGACCACATCGTGTCAAGTTTTACAACAAGGGTCGATCAGACCAAAAGATTACATTACAAAAATAGCGGAAGCGGCAACGGAAGCAAAAGGGGGGTGAGAGCCCATCTCTCCACATGCAAACGACTGACAAAACCCGTGTACGTCCAATATTACCCGAAAAATTCAGATATTATAGGATGTACGTAAGTACCGTGGTCGGGTAGACTAAGGTGAGACTAGAACGGCTAAAGACTAAACTACGCTTCAAAACACTGGGTTCTTCATGTAGGGTTACGGGTAGACTACGATAGCACAAAATAAAATTTTACCGCGCAACCAAGAAACCTCGCTAGTAATAGATCACGAGATTACCACTAGACGGGCCGATTCGTAGCGGAAGTAGAGTCGATGTAGCGACTAGATGTAGTCGTACTCGTACTCGCCGCGCGTATACTCCTCCGAGTAGTCGTACTCGCCTCGCGTCTGCTCCTCCGAGTGGTCGCACTCGCCTCACGTGATCGTCACGAGTTACGTATCATCCTAGTGTTGATGCTTTGCAATAGCATCTTCGAGATATCCACACGTACAGGGTAGGGACACCACGCACTGGAGTGCTAGCACCAACGGCGTGGTTGAGGAAGGCGTAGCTATTGGGGTTTCAGGAGTTCTTCCAAAAAACATCGTCATCGACCCCATGCCACCGCCCCTCTATATATAGGCATCCATGGTTGGTATCGAACTTGAGGCCCATTAGGAATTTGTGGCCTATACGAATTCGGATCACTATCCAAAACAAATACTTGCCCTTTAAGCGTGCGATCCTGCAGGTTCTTGTGTAATCGGTTGTGACTCAAAAACTCTTTTCCGACCACTAGTCGTCAGCGGTACCTAGCAGCACATAACGATTCCCAAACAAACATAGAATATATCGGACGAACCATAACGTAATATGATCTATGACGAGGTCCATATCACTAACAACTAGCTCGTATCTATATACAACCAATTCATATCTCCATACGACTAGTCCATATCTGATCGAGCTAAAAGACCTTCTCGTGTATACTCCCTTTGCCTCACGATATCTGATTGAACTCCAGGTGAGATCTTGTGTCATCCATAGACCGTTCAATTCTTTCTCGATCGACTGTCGTATAACTTCATGTGGTCGATACTTCGACCACTAATGACATGACCATGGACTTTCTTTATCTGATCACAACGAGGGGCCCGGAGACATCTCTCCTATTATATTAGGAGGGGCAAATCCCATATCCGACCAATCACATCCCTCCACATGTTTCATAGCATACCCGAAAACTACCTTTATAACTACCTAGTTACTGAGCAGTGTTTGGCAACCCCTAAGAGTACTATTACATATGTAGGAAACCATGCTGATCTCAGGTCTAAGGATTGTATCTGTGGGGCCCTCATGAGCAAATGGATTTTCTTTTACCCTGAGGATTTTAATTTCCCACGACATGTGGGGCTCTTTGTCGATGGTGGGTCCACGACACGATGCATGGACTTCCGATCTGTGGGAGGTTCACCGCCCACAACCACAGCGCCGGTAGCGTTTAAGTGGCTGGGCCCACCGGTCAACCGCTACTTAACGCTATGGTTTCTCGTACGTGGGACCCGCATGTAATAGACTCATATATTCTCAAGACCGGTCATTAATTACAGAAATCACCAATTAGCGTTTAATCACTAGATTAGCGCCTAATGATGGCACTACAATGCCAGGCGGGGTCCGACAACGCGGCCGTGTGTTTGCCGGGTGGCCTACCAGCGCTACCCTCCACGGGGTGGCCGGCCAAGGGCTACTACAGCTGCGCAATAGCCACGCACAACTTTGGGTGGTGGCGGCGACACGAGTGGTATTTGTCTTGCGTGACTCGTCGGAGAGAGCGGCGGCATACATACGGCAACGGTGCATGCGCAAAATAAAGCTTCGCAAAGGTCCAATAGCGGGTTCCTGAGCTACTGGGGACTACCAGGGAGCTACCTTAGCGCTGGCGAGAAGAGAGGAAGGCCGAAGCTGAGTTGGCGACGGCGGCGCTACAGCTTCACGTGGAGGAGAGGCCCTGAGCAACAAAACAAAGCACGAAGTCCCAAGGTAGCTTAAGCAGACCCAGATGATGGTGTAAGAGCGGGGAATTGGAGAATGCCTCACCGGAATGGCGTCGGGGAGGAAAAGGGGGTCACCTCGTCCACAAATGGCAATCCTCCCAAATTCGTCGGCTATGAGGGCACATTGTCAAAATCAACTGGGGGTAAAACTTAAGCGAACTCGGGGGCACAAGTTGACGCGCAAAGACTTGAGAAGGACTCACCGGAGACACCGAAATAGCTCGGGGTGCTGGCGGAGCGCGTTCTGTATCAGCCGAGAGCTCGACGGCGTTCCTGATCCTTCAAGCAAAATAGAGCGTTGGAATTAGGCAAAATGGAGAAGGCATTGAAGGGAGAGGGGAGGGGACACTACTACAAAAGAGGCTATAGCAGACGGCCCATCACAGACGGTTCCTTTGGAACCGTCTGTGTTGGGTCTGTCTCGCTATCTTTAGCGCGGCGGGCCCATCACGAGCGGTTACGAAATAGAACCGTCGTGATGAGCAATTATCACTGACGGTTCTCAAATAGAACCGCCTGCGTGATGTTACACGATTCTATTTGAGAACCGCTCGCGATATCCTGACAGTTACGAGTGATGTTACGCGCACGGTTACGAAATATAACCGTCATGTAACATCACGAGCAGTTCTATTTCGAGCAACTGCTCAGATAATGCCCATCACGCATTTGTTACGAAATAGAACCGTCGTGATTTCTGTGCTTCATATAAATTGGCCGAGACATCCCTCTGCCGCATCTTCCGCTGCTTGTGTCTACCACTTCCCTTCCACCCTAGCTCCTCATCATGGCTGTGTATACCGCTCGGCGCCACTTCCTGCCCTAGCTCCTCCAACTGCGCCACTTCCTGCCCTAGCTCCTCAACTGCACTGTGTCTACCGCTCAGCGCCACTTCCCTGCCCTAGCTCCTCCAACCTGCGCCACTTCCCTGCCCTAGCTCCTCACTGCGCTGTGTCTACCGCTCCAGGCGCCACTTCCCTGCCCTAGCTCCTCCACCCTGCGGCTCCTCCACCCTGCGGCTCCTCCTCTAATACTGGTATGAGCATAAAATTTACACACCGGTTCACAAGATGCGGTGGGGTTTGGGTCAACAATATTGCATTTACTGTTCCGTATTTTAGGTTAATAAGTGTTGTATGAGGTGATGCCTATATTTGGGTTGCATGATTGTTCAATGAGTTTATATTGCACATTTTCGTTTGCTATAAATTAATCGCTAATCAATTTGACACTAATTTGTTACATGCGTATTGTAGATGGATCTAAACTGGATGTACGGTGTGAACCGTGTGAGTCAAGATTACATTAATGGCGTGGTTGCTTTTAGAAGAGCCACGAGGTGATATGTTGAAGAAGGATAAATTTTATGTCTTGTCAGTGCATTGATTGCGTAATCAAGATGTTTAACAACGCGCGCATCGAGCGCACTTGATTGAAGGGTTTCAAAAAGGGTATACATGTTGGACCATCACGGTGAAGAGCGATTATACGAAGTTAATAATGGCGACATCGCCGAGGAAGTCAGCGATTTGCGGATGTGGATGTGCTTTTGATGAGGATAGGGGCACGATGACAATCTGGATCGGATGCTACGCGATGCGTAAGAGAACTACAGATGAGAGAGAGTTTTGTAAATTCGAGGGCTTAAGGGAGGACTCGGTGAGACCTTTGTTCCTGGCCGCAGCCGGAATACACAAGGTTGTCAACCGTGCTTGAGCTGCTGAAATTGAAGGCAAGCAATAGTTGGTCCGATAAGAGTTTCACGGCGTTGTTAGGTCTCTAGCGGACATCCTTAGGAGAAGCGTGTTGCCCAAAGACCACCTATCAAGCAAAGAAGGTTATTTGCCCATTGGGAATGGAAGTAGAAAGAATACATGCATGTCCGAACGATTGTATCCTCTACCGTAAAGAGTATGCAGACATGCATTATTGTCCGATGTGCAAAGCATCCGATACAAGCGTCAAAATCTGCTAAGGTGAAGCAAGGACCTCTGCTAAGATGTTGTGGTATCTACCTATAATCCCACGTTTGAAGCATTTATTTGCGAACCCAAAGGAGGCAAGATTGCTGCGTTGGCACTCGGAGAGGAGTGTAAGAGAGATGGAAAGCTAAGACACCTGCGATTACGCGGTGGAGAAACTTGATCGGAGCTTGAAGAGTTCGGTGCGGAACCGAGGAACATAAGGTTAGGGTTGAGTGCGGATGGAATGAATCCTTTCGGTAACATGAGCGTGAGACATAGCACTGCCCGTGAATCTATGTATGTACAACCTTCCTCCTTGGCTCAGTATGAAGCGGAAGTACATTTTGATGTCACTACTTATCCAAGGGCGAAGCAACACAGGAGCGATATTGATGTGTACCTAGCACCATTCTTTGGAAGATCTTGTGACACCGTGGAGCGAAGGGTGCAGTATGGGATGCGTACAAGCGAGAGAACTTCACTTTACGCGCCATGTTGTTACGCACCATCAATGATTTTCCGCCCTTGGTAACTGTCGGGCTTGGTACAAAAGGAGCCAAAGCACGTCCGCACTTCTTAGATGCTACGGAGAGTGTATGGTCGAACAACTCGTGCAAAATCGTATATGCGTCACCGTAGGTTCCTTCCGAGAGTCACCCATACCGCAAGATGAAGAAACAATTCGACGGAAATAAGGAAGGCGGTTCGACTTCAAGGGCTTTTAGTGGGAAAGAGGTCTATGATATGGTTAAGGATATCGATGTTGTGCTTGGGAAGGGACGTAAATTAAGAACCCGTGAGAAGAACATCGGAAGAAGCGGTCAATTTTTGGGACTTGCCTTATTGGGAGTACTTAGAAGTTCGCCATCGTGCATCGACGTTATGCACGTAGAGAAGAATGTATGTGATAGCTTGATTGGTCTCTTCTTTGAACATTAGTGGCAAAACAAAGGATGGTGTTAACGCATGCGGCGTGACTTGGTCGATATGAACATAAGGACCGAGTTAGCACCGAAAGAGACCGATCTGGAGACGAACGTACCTTCCCCGACTTGCTACACTCTGTCCAAGGCGAGAGAAATGAAGCGCGCGAGCTTGCGGTGTGAAAGTCCGTCTGGTTACTCCGCTAACATTAAGAAACTTGTTTCTATGCAAGATTTGAAATTAATTGGTATGAAGTCGCATGATTGTCGTGTCTTGATGACACAAATGCTTCTGTTGCAATTAGGAGTATCTTGTCGAACAAGGTCAGTGGCAATCTTGAGGCTGTGTTATTTCTTCAACTCAATTGCTCGAAGGTCATCGATCCCCAAGGACTAGATGCTCTGCGGTAGAGGTAGTGGCGACTCTGTGTCATCTTGAGATGTATTTCCCTCCGTCATTTTTCGATATCATGGTCCATCTCATTGTTCACCTTGTGAAAGAGATAAAGATATGCGGCCTGTGTTTCTCGTCATATGTACCCGTTCGAGAGGTACATGGGAATTCTCAAGTCCTACGTCGGAATCGATCTCGACCGAGAGGCGAAGATCATCGAAGGTTATGCAACGGAAGAGGTCATTGAGTTCTGCGTCGACTACATGGCTCGGTGGATCCGATTGGTGTGCCTCTATCTCGTCATGAGGAGACCGGATGGTATCGGGACCATCGGAAGGAAATCAATCACTCCGATCTGGATACGTGCGCTCAAGCCCATTTCACGGTCTTGCAACACATGACCCAAGTGTCCCCATACATCGGCGAGCACAAAGACATGGTACGCCAATGTAATCCGCACGGTCGGAGGTTTGGATCACGAGAGAACAACCGCTCGGTTCAACGAATGGTTAAAGGTGCGAATCACTCGGAGGTCATCAAGTGATGATCTGCTATGGTTGGCAAGAGGGCCACATTTACAATTGTCACATGGCAAGGATCGACATAAATGGGTACACATTTTATCTGGCACTCGGGATAGGAAGAGCACAAGGTGTAGCAGTGGTGTCCGTGATAGATGCATTCGATCGATGGGTGAGGAGCTCGTACTATGGGCAAATAGAGGAGATATGGGAGATCGACTCGTGCTTTTCAAGATCCCCTATTTGGTGCCGTTGGGTCCATCTCCCACGGTGAAGGTCGACAAATGCACGGCGTCACTACCGTGGACCTCGAGCGTGTCGGATACAAAGACGAACCATTCGTCTTGGCTAACCAAGTTGTTCAAGTCTTCTATGTAACCGACCCGCAAATAAGAAGCGCCACGTAGTTCTTCATGGAAAAGGAGGATTGTCGGAGTTGAGAATGTAGTGGGCGAGGAAGAATACAATCAATTTGACGAGTTGCCACCTTTCGGAGACGGCATCGAGCTCGAGGAAGAACCCAGTGAGGAAGCTAGCTATATCGCGTCGATCATCATGAAGGGCTGTATTTTAATTAAGAATTTAATTAGTCCATTGTAATTAATTTATTTATTCCATTGTCATGTGTTGTGTTATGGACTTGTGATCTTTAATATTGATGTCAATGTGGATATTCATGGTAATGTTGAGTTGAATTAGATATGAACTTTTGAACTCAAACTTGTCATCATCTTGCTTATCCAACAGTTCATACATGCCTTGGTTGTCCCTTGCATTGCCTAGGAAGTTGGGATGTGACCTTCAAACTTGTTAGAATACAAAGATAGTGTTGGAGATTAGGAGGGCATCGCCAAATTGCACTGCAAAGAAAGTTACGGATAGGTCTATCTTCCTTAGGATCTGACCCTTCTACGACTTCACTTCATTGGGTAGGTTCTCTCTTGGAGTCATTTTGAACATACTATTGCACGATATGCCAATAACTTTTCCGTTGAGATATTCGTGTAGCTTTTGGAATTCTTGTTATCTGCCCTTTTCCTTTTTTTGCCTAGCATGCTTTAAATCTTGCTAAACTTTTGGGCTTTACATTATAATTAACTAATGCTAAAAACACCATCTTGGAAGTTCATCCAAAAGCTGCATATACAAATATTATACTGTTTTATGTATAATATGCTCACTAAAGCATTAGTGAAGTGCCCAAGGTTTATTCATGTGACCCTTAACTAAAAATGATGACATATAACTTAGCACTATTTCATTTAAATTAGCTATTGTTTATATGTAAATCTATTTCATCACCTGAAGTGCTCTTTTTGTCTATGTAGTGCGTGAATTAGATGTTTTCAACAGTTGAAATGCCATACGAGTCATATAATGGAACAAATGTCAGATTGAGTTTTCAACAGTTGAAATGCCATACGAGTCATATAATGGAACAAATGTCAGATTGAGGTAAGAACGACATTTTACAATGCTTTGCACAGTTCATAACAAGAATAGCTTGCATGATGTGCAGCATCAACAAATAAATTAACACTATCTATGAAGACTGAAATGCATACTTATTATTTTTGCAGGTACATCCTGAAAGTGACGATTGGTAGAAATTATGTTGGCAATATTGTGGAATGTCGGGATTTCTGTGTAAGTCTAAACCTTCTGTGATGTTTACGCATCACAGACGGTTCTAGAGGGCATCAGCGGCGAGATTCCGGACCATCTGCGGGATACTTGCAAGGGAAAAGGTCCCTATCACCATACCAAAGTGGAAGTCTCTGACAAAAGATCAGAGACGCGCGCTGTGGGAAGACCTTTCAAGCAGGTTCACTATCCCAGAAACAGACATGAAACGGAAAAATATAGACGGTTCGGAAACCATCTGTGATGACGGTTCCGAACCGTCTGTGATGACGTGTTCTGTAGTAGTGGGATGCCATGGCTTGAAGCTTACTGTAGCAACAGGTGCAGGCGAGCTCCTCTTTCCTCAGACCCGAGTGGAAAGATGTGGCGCAAGAAGCGGGAGAGGGGGTCTTAAGCCCGGGAAGAGGACGGAGGAGAAGCGGCGTTAGAAGGCGATGCCCCGTGATTGGCTACTGAAGGCGGTGGGGACATGACGTCGACGGAGCTCGATAGAGCATCGCGACCGCGTGGGGCTGCGCTTCTGCGCGCGCGCCAACACGAGGAAGACGATGGCGATAGGAAGGCGGGCCCACATGCTAGCGGCAGCGAGGAGCGGCGCGGGCGCGGTCGCTGGCCGTCTGATCCAGATCGAATGGCGTGCATTCTAAGGGGTTCGGCTGAGCCGGGTGGTTCGGTCGGCTACTGTGCCGATGACTCGAGTCCGAATGGCGTGCATCCTAGTGCAATATAGGATGTAAATGCTTGAAAACAAGATGCATGCTAATGAAATGTATAGTAATTCTCTTTATTGATTTGGGGATGTTACATTTGGCAACCCCTAGAAGTACTATTACACATATAGGAAACCATGCTGATCTCAGGTTTAAGGATTATACATCATCATTATTTGAGACCAACTAATGACACAAAGATTGATAACAATCTCAATAATATCTCTAGGTGGGTCTATCCAACCCCATGTTCTCTAACATGTACTCACATTATTGATTCGATATCCACATACCTATGACCGGTGAAACATGGTCATCAATCAATACATGTGCTGGTCGTAGAGTCACTAATGTTCCGACCAGTGACATCCAACCAGGGATACATTTAGAATGACATCATATAAGTTAAAGAGTTTCACCAACAAGTCACATACTCATCGATCTATTACTGATGATTCATTCAAGGAACACGATAACATATTATCAGAATCATGAACATAATGAAATATCATCATCTCTATGATTGCCTCTAGGACATATTTTCAACACTTCGGACATCTGGTTCCTCGTAATAGTCGTAATCTCCAGGGTTTCCTGCTTCTGAGGGTTTGGGGAAAGAGCGAGGATGAGCACAACTTCTGTGCTCGTGAGCCAACACAACATATGCAATAATATACATCCAAGGCTTAACAAGGATGGATCGGGTTCTTTTATTTGCGCAAAGCAATATTTGTAAACACAAATATTTAAAAAGTCCTATCACTTAGCATTTTGACTAAGTCATGTTTTTCTTTAAAGAGAGTAATTGTGCAATATTAACAACAGCAGAGGTTCCCTCCATCGAAAACTCTAACTCATGCTTCTTTTTGATTGGAGCTATCTCCGTACACTAACAACGCTGGATACGACGATCCAGGGAAATTCAAATCTCAGGCTCGGTGAGCCGACCTGGTTTTCATACCACCCACAAAGGTTTTTGAAATAGAACTAACTCAAGTTAAGTTCCCATGTCCGCCTTTAACCGTAGAGGCAGCTGTTTAAATAGTTTTAACTCTGCAGAGATTGTCCATTGTACCCACAAGAGACAATCATACTCGTTACCCCACATGATTCCGTAGTCATGTAGTTGAGCGATTGTCACAGTAACCTTTCAAAATATCTGGCCTCTTCCGTCATCTCACCCATATGGGCTACCCGCATTTGCGGTGGGTCCCATAAGTTGTGTGGGATGTCTACCACCACGACTTGCGTAGCTGGCAACTTCACCCTTCCTTGGTGTCCCATTCAAGCTAGATCGAATCCACTACTTGCAACACCTTACTCAGCCATCGATGAGATGATTTCCAAGGTTTAATACATTTACTAAGCCAAGTTGTACTTTGTAGACTTGTGGTTGTACTTGTTTTACAATAGAGGTCCTCACAAGACTATGCCTTTAGGGTTATCTAGGCGGTTCATTCCATAATCCATTCAGAACCAACATTCCCTGGGCTACATTAGTACCCACTAACATCCCGTTCGACATACCATCTGCCCACACGGTGACATCAAATTTTTAGGGTTTTTGACGAGCAAAATACATCAACTCAACAGCTTTAGTCATTTACCCGCAATGACTGCCCAAAACCACTTTCATGCTTGAAAGATGGTGATTGAAACATTTAGTACCCCGTCCTTAAGCAGGGATAGTATGGCGCTTAAGTACAAACTATAACTAGTAATTAGCATATAGTTACTAGGGTGACATGAAATAATAGATTCAAATGTCAAGGGATGAGATAATAATTAGAAAAATCATCAAATGGGTATTTAACTATGTGGATTTCATGGGGATATGCTTCAGATCTTAGGATGATGTGACAATTGGCAATGGCGTTTACGGTTTGTCGTTTCACGCGTTTTCGACAAAGTTACTGAGCTTCTTGCTCGAGGCGGTCCGGCCGGTCTTGCACGGCGATCCGGCCGGTCCCATATCGGTCGGACCGGCCATCAGAAGCGATCGGACGGCGATGACCAAAAGTGTTCAAATCGAGTGGGCCAAAAATAGGTGTTGTAGACAAGTAAGGGATCCCAATGCACTTGGTCTCATGATTTTGGAGCCTCGGTGAAAAGTTCTATTGGTTTAAAGTTTCGAAGGTTTGGATTTTGGGAGCTTGAATTTGGCTAAGTCCTAAGGCGGTCGGCCGCTCACGAGGAGCGTCCGGCCGGCCATGAAGCGATCGGCCGGCTTACAGCGGTCGGACCGGAACTACTGAACGTCGGCCAACCGTGGCGATGTTGTTTTGTTAGATCAAAGTCATTGGTTTCATGGCATATGATTTGCATGATGCATGTTTTGACTAACATGGGTCAAGTTGTGAAGAACTTGTTCCCGAATCGTGTTTTCTTGTCGTGGTTGTGCGGTAGCTTGGTGGTCAGCGACGGTCAGCGGCGAGGAGAATCGGGACTAGACTTGAAGAGTTGAGGTCGAGCGATCGGCGATGCGGGTGAGTCAACGACTCAAGCGTGACACAAGATGGACAATTGTGACCTATTGGCGAATCCATGATGCATGGTGAAGCGGTTTAGGTCAAAAGGTTAAAGACGGCGCTTTGCGGCGTGCGTGTGTGACCCGTTTGTTAGTGGGCCTTAACGGAGCCCAATTAAGTCAAACCCTAAGAGTTTTAGGCCTCCACTATAAATAGGAGGAGATGGTGGCTGCACCTCTCTCTCTCTCGCTTTTGATGTTTCAAAACCCTAATTGTCTTTAGGGAGTTGAGGTGGAGGCTAGGGCTCTTGATGGTTTGTGGTGAATTTCATGATCCTTGATTGTTTACTGATCCATGATGGTGTGGAAGTAATCCAGCTTCAATCACGAAATCAATCTATGCAAGGTTTGCTTGAGATAAGTCTCTTTTCGTTCTTGCTTTCAATTTGGTGATTTTAGGGCTTTTCTTTGATCCACGAGTTTGTGATTGATTCTTTCACGTGAATTAGCTTGCTGTGATATGTGTGAATCTATCTAGCATCATCTTGATCATCAATCTCTCACGAACAAGCTTTAGGATCAAGTTTTCGTTCTTGCGGTTTTAGCCCTTACATTAATCAATTGACAATTGCTCAAGATCGTTCCAAGAATTATCATAATATTCGATTGGAATAGGTCCTCAATAGCATATAGAAGGTGTGTGCAAAGTTTCATAAAGATTGGAGTTGAGAATCAAAAGTTTCACCTAATTGCAACCGTCATCGGTGATTTTCTTGTTGTAGATCGGTTACGAGTCGGTAGGTCGATCGCTTTGTCATCACCGGTCGACCGATTTTGGAGCGGTCCGACCGCCAAGACTACGCGCCGGTCGATCCGCTGACAATCGGTCCGACCGGTTGAGTATAACAGTCGACCACTTTGTCTTTGTGAGTCTTAGTAATCTTAGTTGATTTTGTTATATTGCTTAGGGGTTTAATTGGATTCAATACTAGTCTTCCATTGTCTTGGTATATTGATCTTCATAGCTTCCTAATAGCTCTGGAGTTAATTTGTATTGAGTTCATAATTTGTAAAAGTGGCGTGCTCCTATTCACCCCCTCTAGTCGCCTTTACGGTCCAACAAGTGGTATCGAGCCGGTTAGTTCAATCTTGATCTTAACGGTCAACGAACTTTAGCGATGGATAAGTTTTCTACTAAACCGCATATCTTGATGGGCACGACTATGCCTATTGGAAGAATCGTATCGCGTCTTTCTTGAGAGCGAGGACAAGCTATTTGGGATGTTGTTAGAGCCCATTGGTTATTCTGAAATTGCTACACCGCTACGCAATTCTTTTGGCTAACAACAATAAGGCTAAGAATCTTTTATATGGTGCACTTGGTAGACAAGAATATGATAGAATTTGCAATCTTTCAATCTGCGCATGAAATTTGGAACACTCTCGAAACATATCATGAGGTTCGTCCCAAATCAAAAGGTGCGTAAGCTGTTTACAAGCGTGAGTACAATAAATTCGAGATCGTCTGGAGAGAGCATCGATGACATTTCGATCGCTTTAATAAAGTAATTAATCAAATGAAAGTTTGTTGATATTGAATATTCTCAATCTGAAAATGCCACCCATCTCTTGGCTGCAATCAACACCAAGGAGTGGGAGATGAAAGCTCTTGCTATAGAAGAAAATGTTGATCTTTCAAGTCTTACTTTAGAATTGCTTTATAGTAAACTCAAGACTCATGAAATTAAAAGAGTTGATCATCCTAAGAAAGATAATTTAGCTTTGGTAGCAGATCCTCTCAAAAGGCTTTTGATGACTCTTGTGAATCTTCTTCTGGATTTTCATTTGCTTGTTTATCTGCTATTCATGAAGAGGAGCTTGAAAGTATTCTGAAATGAGTTAGCTCTTCTAGCTAAGAAATTCACACGGGCCTACAATAATGTGAGAAACAAAAGAGAGGTGGTCCGTAACATGCTATGAATGTGGTGAGCTCAATCATATCAGCAAATTGCCCCAAGCTGAAAGGTAAGAGCAATCATAAGGAAGGAAAGCCAGCTTGGAAGAAGCCTCCTTTCAACAAATCAAGGTATGAGGCAAATAAGCTTGTGAAGGCTGCTCACCGGGTCCTTGCCGCTTTTGAGGATCAATCCTTGAGCGATGTGGATACCGGGAGTGAAGAGGACAAGGAGGAGAGATCCTCAAGGTAAAAAGAAAGGGAAGGCCAAAGATTTCAGCGGCATGTGCTTCATGGTCGACACGACGACATTGATGATAATGAGGATTACCGCGGAAAGGGAAGAACACGTGGTTCGTTGACTCCGGATGTTCACGCCACATGACCGGAAACTCAAAATGGTTCACCTCTTTCACGCGAGCAACAGGTGATGACTTCATCACCTTTGGAGATGATACACAAGGGCGAATTGAAGGAACAGGATCAATTAGGGTAAACAACAAATTCATTCTAAAGGATGTCGCTCTTGTGGACAAGCTTAGGTATAATCTCCTTTCTGTTTCTCAGCTTCTTGATGATGGGTATGAGGCTGCTTTTAAGAAAAATGCTTGTCGTGTGCTTGATTCTCTTGGTGAGCTTGTGTTTGGAATCTCTAGAGTTGGTAGAATTTTGGGTGACTTTTGAGAATCTCTTCTTTGGATCTCTTAAATGTTTGCTTACATCTTCTTCGATTTTTGGCTTTGGCATCGACGTTTGGGGCACATTGGTTTTGATCATTTGACGCGAGTTAGCAACCTTGATCTCATGAGAGGTTTGCCTAAGCTCAAAGCATCAAAGATCTTTGTATGTGCGCCTTGTAGGCATAGCAAACAAGTTCTTGCCTCACACCCTTCTGTGACTATGGTTATGGTAGCGGACCGGGACGGTTGCTTCATATGGATCTTGTTGGTCTGCTAGAGTCCGGTCGATTGGTGGAAAATGGTATATTCTAGTCATAGTCGATGATCTTTCAAGATATACTTGGGTGTTCTTTCTTACTTCAAAGGATGAAGCTTTTGGTTATTTTCATGATCTTGTTCTTCGTTTGGCGTCCGAGCTTCTGGTGCTTTGAGAGCGATTCGCGATGATAATGGCACGGAGTTCAAAATGCTTCTTTTGCTTCTTTTTGTCTTTGGCGTGGTATTGAGCATCGTTCTCCTCTCCACACGTCCCTCAACAAAATGGCGTGGTGGAAAGGAAGAATAGGACCTTAGTCGAAATGGCTAGGGCGATGCTAGATGAGTATAGCACACCTAGGAGATTTTGGGCGAAGCTATTGCTCTTGCTTGCCATATTGCCAATCGTGTCTTTTGAGACCTTCTTTAGGCAAGACTCCTTATGAGCTTCGTTTTGGTAGAAAACCCTCTGTTTCGCATTTTGAGTTTTGGATCAAAATGTTTTATTCTTAAGACAGAGCAATTTAGATAAATTTGAATCAAGAACTTTTGATGGGGTATTTTGGGTTATCCTGCTCATTCGAGGGTTTTGAGTTTTTAATCTTGAGACTAACATTATTCAGAGACTTGTAATGTCACTTTTGATGAGACTAGCCACGAGCTAGATCAATTACTCTGAGATGATTTACTGGTGAGAGTATTTTGTGGAGGAAGATGAGGACGGCTAATGTCATTCCCTCATCTGCTTCTTAGAAGCGCCCATATTGATACAAGAACACCGCTACGTCTACTTCACCTTGATTGAGGCTCCTGTGCATCATCATCATCAGCGATACTGAGGTCGAAGAAACGACATCTCACCCGGCGCTCCACTTCGCATTCAGAGACGGCATCCTCCTGAAGCAGGATAATAGCTTTTACGACACTATGTCTAGGGAATTTGAGATGAGTATGATGGGAGAGCTTAATTACTTTTTGGGACTTCAAATCAAGCAATGCAAGGAAGGAACTTTCATCCATCGAGACGAAGTACACTAAAGATCTTCTCAAGCGCTTCAACATGGGTGATCGCAAGCCAATTTCCACTCCCATGGCAACTTCAAGCTGTTTTGGATCGGATGAGGAAGGAGAAGTCGTGGATCAACGCGAGTACCTGCATGACATGATCGGCTCCTTACGATTTGACGACCTCATGACCGGACATTCACTTCACGGTATGCCTTTGTGCAAGATTTGAGCGTCTCGAGAACTTCCCATCGCCAAGCCGTTAAGCGCATATTCAGGTATTTACACTCTACCCTCTTATATGGCATTTGGTATTCCTGCTCTTCAGCTTTGTCCATTAGAGGTTTTTCAGATTCTGATTTTGCGGGCTGTCGGTTAGATAGGAAGAGTACCTCAGGCACCTGTCACTTTCTAGGCACGTCTCTTGTATCTTGGTCTTCTAAGCGGTCTTACATTGCACAATCCATTCTTGAGGCGGAGTATGTTCTTCTTTGCTAGTTCTTTGTGCTGATTTTGTGGATGACGTCCACTTTGAAAGATTATGGGTTAAACTTTGCTAGTGTTCCTCTTTTACGTGATAACATACGCTATTAATATTGCTAAAAACCCAGTGCAACATTCTAGGACTAAGCACATAGACATTCGCTTTCACTTCCTTAAAGATCATGTTGAAAAAGGTGATATTGTGATGCACTTTGTAGAGTCCGAAGCTCAATTGGCAGATATTCTTACCAAGCCTTTAGATCAAACCAGATTTTCCTCCTTAAGAAGTGAGTTAGGGGTAATTTATCCTTATGGGTTGGTTTGAGGGGGAGTTTGATCTTTTTCTTATCTTTCCTTGTTCTTTTGATCTTTTATTGTTCTTTTTCTGAACTTAGTGATCTTTTCGAACTTTTTAGATTTTTAGGCCTTTTAATTGCATCTCATTGTGTCATATTGCATTCATATGAAAAATACAACAAGTGGTATGAAAAATTCAAAAAAATGCATTGTAATATAAGATTTTACCTTATCTTTTAAAATTGATGAAGCTTTGCCTATTACCCTTTAGAGCTTTTGTATTTCAATTCTTGCTCAATGTCATGTCTAGTTCTTTGACTTGCTAGAATTATCATGCTTTTACATGTGTAGCTAAGTCTTTGCTATATGAGCTAGAACCTTTTAAACAACTCAAACTAAGAAATTGCAATTTGTGGATGTTTTTAGCGAGTTGCGTAATTAGTGCTCCTCTTGTGACATTGGCCCTGTCAGAATTGCTTTGTTAGCTCTTTGATCTAAAATTGACCATTACTTGAGCTTTTGTGTTCTTGAGATTCTAAAAACTGCTCTTGTGAAAAATGAAAATCAAGATTGTCTTATGCTTAAATTGTGCCAAACTATTCTTACGAGGCCGCTTGTCAAATGACATGAACTTGGAGATAGTTTGATGAACGAACGATCTCATGGGGATTGCTTGTCGAAATGACATGAACCTCAAGATTTGTCGCCCGGTAGAAGCTTAGAAAGAGTTTGTGGATGGCTCCTAGTCCGGGATCTTCTTTACTAAGATATACCTTTAAACAACTTTTAGTCGAAGCTTAGGATGAGTTTGTGGATGGCTCCTAGTCCAGGATCTTGTCACTAAGATAGATCATTAGTCAACCTCAATATTCAATGCAAATGAGAAAAATGTTGACAAATGGGCGTTTACAAAATTTTGAGCAAAATGATTCAATACGGGACTTGATTGACTCTTCTTGTGGTCTTTGTTAGATTTTTGATCTCACTTTGACATTTGACATGGCCAATTTCACTTTAGGATCTCTGTTGATGAACTTCTTTGAATTTGAAGCGTTGCTTAAATTGATCAAATCTCTTGCTTTACTTTTGAGCCTTTGTGCTTAGCTTTGATATATATGTCTTACCATGATCTTGCTAAGCTTTGTCGGGCTTGATATCTTTGTTTGTGCATTATTGAGATACTAGCTTGTTCTTTTGGGTAATCTCCAAAGCTTCTTGTAATCAAAAATTGAAAAATACAAAAATTGAAGCCACTCCATTGCACTTCATGCATATTCCTCTTTATGCTTCTTTTGTTTACGCTTCTTTCTTTATTATCTATTTGTTATCCTGGATGAGAGGAAGGCGTGATTCCTTGATGAATCCATTGTCAAAGGGGAGAAGATGTGTTAAATGAAAAGATATTTCTTTGGGAGAAGATGTGTAATATTTCTTTGCTACTCTTATTTGGAGAAGATGTGTTAATAAGAAGATTGGGGAGAAGTTTATACAAAGGGGAAACTGAAAATTTGAAATTTGATGATCATAGTGAGGGGAGTTCTTGAGTTGCATTCTTTTTACTCACAATGATCATAGGTCAATTGAACAATTGTTTATTCATATGGACCTTATGTGAGAATTTTGACCCGTTTACGAAATTAAAGTTTTATGCTTATTTTGCTTTGTCTCACATGCCTATACTATTACGATGCCGGCTTGGTCATGTTCATTGCTTTTTCTTGCTTATGGACCAAGTTGTGCCTTTGTCTGCTAAACTGAGTAAACTCGTTTTCAAACCTCTTACTTACATTTTCGGATAATTGCCAATGTGTTCATCAAGGGGAGATTGTGGATTTCATGGGGATATGCTTGAGATCTTAGGATGATGTGACAATTGGCAATGGCGTTTACGGTTTGTCGTTTCACGCGTTTTCGACAAAGTTCTGAGCTTCTTGCTCGGGCGGTCCGACCGGTCCTTGCAATGGTCCGACCGGTCCCATATCGGTCGGACCGGCCATCTGAAGGCGGTCGGACGGCGATGACCAAAAGTGTTCAAATCAGTGGGCCAAAAATAGGTGTTGTAGACAAGTAAGGGATCCCAATGCACTTGGTCTCATGATTTTGGAGCCTCGGTGAAAAGTTCTATTGGTTTAAAGTTTCGAAGGTTTGGATTTTGGGAGCTTGAATTTGGCTAAGTCCTAAGGGGTCGATCGGCCGCTCACGAGGGAGCGGCCGACCGCCATGGCGCGATCGGACCGGCTCACTGGAGCGGTCGGGCCGTGAACTACTTGAACGTCGGCCAACCGTGGCGATGTTGTTTTGTTAGATCAAAGTCATTGGTTTCATGGCATATGATTTGCATGATGCATGTTTTGACTAACATGGGTCAAGTTGTGAAGAACTTGTTCCCGAATCGTGTTTTCTTATGCGTGGTTGTGCGGTAGCTTGGTGGTCAACGACGGTCAGCGGCGAGGAGAATCGGGACTAGACTTGAAGAGTTGAGGTCGAGCGATCGGCGATGCGGGTGAGTCAACGACTCAAGCGTGACACAAGATGGACAATTGTGACCTATTGGCGAATCCATGATGCATGGTGAAGCGGTTTAGGTCAAAAGGTTAAAGACGGCGCTTTGCGAAGCGTGCGTGTGTGACCCGTTTGTTAGTGGGCCTTAACGGGAGCCCAATTAAGTCAAACCCTAAGAGTTTTAGGCCTCCACTATAAATAGGAGGAGATGGTGGCTGCACCTCTCTCTCTCTCGCCTTTTGATGTTTCAAAACCCTAATTGTCTTTAGGGGAGTTGAGGTGGAGGCTAGGGCTCTTGATGGTTTGTGGTGAATTTCATGATCCTTGATTGTTTACTGATCCATGATGGTGTGGAAGTAATCCAGCTTCAATCACGAAATCAATCTATGCAAGGTTTGCTTGAGATAAGTCTCTTTTCGTTCTTGCTTTCAATTTGGTGATTTTAGGGCTTTCTTTGATCCACGAGTTTGTGATTGATTCTTTCACGTGAATTAGCTTGCTGTGATATGTGTGAATCTATCTAGCATCATCTTGATCATCAATCTCTCACGAACAAGCTTTAGGATCAAGTTTTCGTTCTTGCGGTTTAGCCCTTACATTAATCAATTGACAATTGCTCAAGATCGTTCCAAGAATTATCATAATATTCGATTGGAATAGGTCCTCAATAGCATATAGAAGGTGTGTGCAAAGTTTCATAAAGATTGGAGTTGAGAATCAAAAGTTTCACCTAATTGCAACTTCGCATCGGTGATTTTCTTGTTGTAGATCGGTTACGAGTCGGCGGTCGGACCGCTGTCATCACCGGTCGGACCGATTTTGGAGCGGTCCGACCGCCAAAGACTAACGCCGGTCGGACCGCTGACAATCGGTCCGACCGGTTGAGTATAACGGTCGGACCTTTGTCTTTGTGAGTCTTGGTAATCTTAGTTGATTTTGTTATATTGCTTAGGGGTTTAATTGGATTCAATACTAGTCTTCCGCTGTACTGGTATATTGATCTTCATAGCTTCCTAATAGCTACTGGAGTTAATTTGTATTGAGTTCATAATTTGTAAAAAGTGAGCGTGCTCCTATTCACCCCCCCTCTAGTCGCCTTTACGGTCCAACAAACTACGTTAAGCTTATTTGACAAACATTTGCATAGGAAATT
This sequence comes from Hsuehochloa calcarea, assembly GCA_036346395.1. Taxonomy (NCBI): domain Eukaryota; kingdom Viridiplantae; phylum Streptophyta; class Magnoliopsida; order Poales; family Poaceae; genus Hsuehochloa; species Hsuehochloa calcarea. The sequence goes on from CM070611.1 coordinate 35,698,485, forward strand.
AAAGCATTCAATTTGATATTTTAAAAGAATATAATTTGCATAAAATGTTGGTTCAACATGATCAAAGTATTGACTTGCCTGGGTTATAGGTAAGGGGCTCTAGGTATTCTTAGGCTTGATCGACGTGGAGGTCTTCCGCGTCTTCAAATCCTAATCGGATGAGCGAACCGGAAAAGAAAATATAGGCAAACGAAACAAATAAATATAAAATCCATAATAAATGAACTCCAAAATTAACCAAACCAGTCGCATTAGCAAGATCCTGAATTTAGAAAATTGTAGGAACACGTTTCATAATTTTTGGAGTTAAAACAAAGGAGATATGGATTTTTAAATTTTACCAAGAATTTTCTGTTTAACAGAAAATCAGAAAAAAGGAGGATTAATCTGCTGCCGACCTGGAGTTCATGAACATTACTTGGTCCACCGCATAGTGTGTGGACCAAGTCCACGTGCATCGGCGCACGGCTACAGTATTCGGGCCCACCTGTCAGTGACGGCGCGTGGGGGGGTTAAGAGGACGGCGACGCGTTCGACGCGACGCCTTGCATCTTCCGCCACGTGGAGAATGAGAATGGGAGGGAGAGGGAGAGCAGGAGGCACACGGGCGGCGGCGGCGAGGTGGCGCGGGGAAGATGGAGGGCGTGGGTGGTGCTGGGAGCGTGGGAGGGAGCCGGAGGTGGCGGCGACGGTGCTCGGGAGCGGTTGATCCGATGCGACGGCTGCGACCGGAGGTGGAGAAGAAGAGGCCGGACTCGGCTTTGAGTAAAGAGGAGGAGGCGAGGTGGGGAGGGGGAGATGAGGAGGCGCGGCCGGCTTCGAGGAAGGAGCAGGAGGCAAGGTGGGGAGGGGGAGATGAGGAGGCGTGGTCGGCTTTTATAGCCGAAGAGGGGTAGAAGATGGATGTTGGAGGGCATCAGGCGGTAGGCTGGCGGAAGGCACAGTAAAGCCGGAGGTGATGGTTCTGTGTGAGGCGAGAGTGCCAAGTGGGCGCTGCTTGACGCGACACAACTGACAGACGCACTGGCGAGCAAGAGCGGCTGGCAAAAGCCAAAGCGGTCTGGGGCTCGAGGCAGGCCCAGTGTCACGCCCTGGAATGGGCGGCGGGTAGCAAGCGGGTGCGGAGGAGCCGGGCCGGCGTGGTGGCGAGTACCGGTGCAGGGGTGAGGGAGCCAGACCCGGCGCAGTGTCGGCGCCGCAGCGCAAGCATGGCTCTGTGATGAGAGGGGGGGAGAGAAGGGGGAGAGAGAGAGAAAGAGGGAGAGAGGGAATATTTTCTAAATTTTGCCATTTTGAAACCTAGACAAGATTTAAATATTTGAAATTTGAAGTGTAAATTTTTTGAGATTTTTGAAATTAAACTAATTTTTGAATTACCGAAAAAGGATGTTACAGTTCAATTCTATTAATGTTTGCCGTAACATGATTTGAAGCTTGTTGGTCCAAACTGAAAGCGAACCAAAAACTCAAAAGAACTCATGAATACGAACAAAGAAAAAAAATTTAGTGTGGCACAACTATCAACTGTTTATTCTTTTTCTTCTCAAGTTATCTCATATTAGAGTACAATGCACTTGCTTATATGGCACCAAGACTCAGCCTCACAACGGGAATAAGACTAAGAATTAGAATCCAACTAGGGCTCGATGATCAACAGAATGGAACTAATACTTTAGGCAAAGATTACCTAACAATCACTCCTTAATCTTTGTGAACTTACTTATTATGTGTACTTGGCTGCCAGTTGGACTCAATTTCAACTTGGCTCACCCAATTGCCCGAAGATGGTGGCACAACTTGAATACACCTTAGACTGTACCAGTTGGACTCGACTTCAAGTTGGCTCACACTTACTGGTCCGGAGACGGTGGCACAACTTGCACACGTCTTGGACTCGTACTCAACAAAGGATAGTCGGTCTCAACTACGACTTGCGCCCCAACTCATATTCAACAAAGGATAGTCGGTCTCAACTACGATTTGTCCAACTAGTACTCAACTCAGTATAACGAATACATCTCCTTAACGCTCCTCGCCTTCACCCTTCGATGACCAGCAACAAGATGCATCGTCTTCAACATCTTCTACGCAGCTTTGCATGTCTCCTTTTCAGCTAGTAGGACAGCGTCGACATTGCCTCGTCACTGGTGACACCACTCCCTAGAGAACGCGACATAATCTTGGGCACAAATCAAAAAACTCAGGCTCCTCCTCGTCACGGAGCTGCATGCACAGTACGGTGCATCTGTCTCGCTCGATCGGAACACTCACAGGAACATGAACGCTCGGCAGAACTTTGATGTGTATATACGAGTTCACACGCTCTTACGCTGGTGCATCTTTTTTTTTTGTCTTTCTATTCTTCTTTTCTCAATCTTGTTGCTTCACAACTTCTCACGTTACATTGCTTACATGCTCTCGTTGTATAGTCAAACGAGTACGTATCTAACTCGGAAACTGAGACAAACTCTACTACTCAGATACGGCAAGCATGGCGTATACAAAATCAAAGAACTCTAAACTTAGAACAAAGATTACCTAACAATAATGTTGGGCACAAATCAAAAAACTCAGGCTCCTCCTCGTCACGGAGCCGCATGTCTTATCTGATGCATCGGTCTCGCCGCTCGCCCCCTGCTTCAAGGCTGCCGCACTGATGTGCCACGGAATCCGCGCGCGCTCCTCACCGTATAAGCCACCCCGGGAGTCGAGATCACCCCTCCCGGGGCTGCAGCTAGGGTTTCGAACCTAGAGCTCTGATACCAAATGTTGGCCCAAACTAAAAACGAAGTAAAAACTCAAAAGAACTCACGAATACGAATAAAGAAAAATTTCCAGTACGGCACAACTAACATTTTTTTCTTCTTTTTTTCTCAAGTTATCTCATATTAGAGTACAATGCCCTTGCTTATATAGCACCAAAACTCAGCCTCACAACCAGAATAGAACTAGAAATCAGAATGCAATTAGGACTCGATGATCAACAGAATGAAACTAATACTTTAGAGAAAGATTACCCAACAAAGCTGTTTTTGGTGTGTCAAATTTTGTAAGGTTGTGACAGGACTAACGATGGACATCATTTTGCCGAAAATGAACTTATGGGACTCACATTTCAGTCACTTTGAATTCATCTGTTGTTTTGGCGACGTCGGGCAGCAGGCTCGTCGGCAAGCGTCGGCTCGTACATCGAATTAGATGTAGGATAAAATCATGTACTAGCCTCTGGCTAGAAATAGATCCGGGAAGTCCCGTTGGCGAATAATGGGCAATGTGGTTGGGACGAAACTGTCGGCGACAGACGATAACATTTATCTTCTCCCAGACAACTAATTCGGATCATTTAACGATTTACGAACGAACTCGTGCCGATAACGTGTTCTGGAATTATAACATCTGAGTAGTCGTCTTGACGCTGACAACAGCTTTTCACTTTATTAACAACCTTTCTTCTTTGTCCCCAGGCAATGTGGTGTGAGGAGGTCATCTTATATGTATAAAGACGCATAAATTAAGCAAACCTTTGCTTGCACCTGCTGGTGGAATAAAGAGGCTAGCTCATGTCATGCCCGGCTTTTGTGAAGTCGTAACAACAAAATTACGGCGGAGGATAGGGTACACATGACTGTGCTCCTCTACTTTTTCACGTCAATCACCTCTCGACCTGCTGCCCAAGGACTCCTTGATAAAGAGGAGCCTCTACTGGACGACTATCTGCTGGATCAAACCAGAGCAGGAGAATGTGATGATGTGCACTGTAACATCTCCAATTTAATTATCGATGATTAGTATGCATCTCATTAATATTTATGATGATTAGGGTGCATCTCATTAAAACATGTATATGGTTTTTGAACCTTTTGCATAATTTATTGCGCTTGAAAAATCCAAAAATAAATTAAACCAACAACTCAAATCTGAACTCCCAAAAGAAAACAGTAATAAAAACATAAAAACTTATGAAAATCTTCTGGAAATAATTTATTAAAAAACTATATTCATTACCATAAATTAATATAATTTTTACCAAATTTTTTAAACCTTAATTCAAACCACAGAAAATTCTAACACAATCAATAACCTATTTTAAATTTGAATTTGAATTAAGCAAATAACTAATGAAAAGTTAGTTTTTAAATTTTATATAGGTACTAGGTTACCCAGGAACTCCCCTGATTTATTTCAAAATTTTCAGAATTTTATTTATATATTTAAAGCAAAAGCCAAACTGGTTATTATTTGATCAAATCTGGAAATTGAAACCAAATACTATTCATCGGGCTCGAGACATCTACTATTCATCGGCGTCTGAGTAGTCGTCTTGACTCTGACAACAGCTTTTCACTTTATTATCAAGATGAGGAACTGGTGTATATTTATTTATAGAGGGATAACAACCTTTCTTCTTTGTCCCAGGCAATGTGGTACTAAATGTACTAATTGCCTTAATGTACCAGGCTCACAAGAAATACATATGACGGATCCAGATTTCCTAGCTAGCTAGGCAATGCTGATCTCGGGAGTGTCCGCATGACACTTTTTGATGGTCACATCTAGGCGCACCTCGTCGCCGTCCTTCTTCCACCGACACTCCGGCACCTTCTCGTAGCTTGCCGTCATGAGCAGGCGCACGTCATGGCGGGCGGGCGCTTTGCTGGTGGTCTTCTCCGAGATGACGAGCACGTCGTCGTGATGGAGCACAACCTCGACGGCGTCTTGGACATTAGTGAAATTCCGAACAAACGTTGCCCTCGTCGTTGATTCCCCATTGCGTGGTCCCCTTGCCTCCGGTCATTCCCTGCTGCTAATTCGCTTCGCGAGAGGGATGCACCAAAGCTTCATAGATCATTCAATCACACACAGTGTTATTCGGTTTTTTTTTCTTCTCTGTCAGTAGTATACTCGTATGTCACATAGTACGTCTACTGAAAATTAACCCCCCCTTCCAGACTAAATTCTACTGACACCATTTTCATGTAACAACTCTAGATAATTTCCAACACATACACAGAATTGAAGTTGGGGGAATATTAACAGCATTGCGGGAGAGCATATATATATATAGAGGGCCTTTGTTTACTACTCACAGGAGTATATACTCCCGCTTCGAATATACCACTTAAATAAATGTATTATACTTCTTTATTATTTTCAGTATACTTAAATACAAATTATAAGATACTCCAGTGCAATTTGATTGAAAAATTTTCATTGGAACCCTTTATTTTTATCATATACCTTTTTCATATATAAACAAAAGTATACACACAAATGTTCTATAAAAAGTGGACTTTCATGAATTTTTTCATAGAACTCACTTTGGAGTATCTTATAATCATCATTGGAGTATACTCAAATAGATAAAGAGGTATTATCATACGATTTAAGTGGTATATGAGAGGCATGAGTATGTACTCCCAGGAGTACCAAACCATTTTCCTATATATATATATATATATATATATATATATATATATAGAGTAGCGACAATAACACCGCACCAAGTCATATAGGAACTTACCGTCCGGGGGAATGTTTATGGATGCACACAAGGCAAAAGGACGACGCTGATAACCGTCTGTTATCATAAACATATAGATTCAGATGATTCAAAAACTGTGGATATCATGGGGATATGCTCCAAATCTTAGGATGATATGACAATTGGCAATGGCGTTAATGGTTTATCGTTTCATGGGTTTTCGATAAAGTTTCAGATCTGTTCAGGCATTCTGGACAGGGGCGGTCCGACCGGTCCCAAATCGGTCGGACCGGCCATGTCTTGTGGTCGACCGGCCGTGACCAAAATGGTCGAATGGTGGGCCAAAAATAGAGGGTGTAGGCAAGTGAGGGGATCCCAATGCACTTGGTCTCATAATTTTTGGTGTCTCCAGTCAAAAGTTCTATTGGTTTAAAGTTTCCAGTAGGTTTCGGATTTTCAGGGGTGAAAATCGGCTAAGTCCTTTCGGGCGGTCGGACCGGCCTATGGCTGGCGGTCCGACCGGCAAGGCAATGATCGAGCCGGCCCGAGAAGCGATCGGCCGGTTGTCCTGAACGTCGGCCTTGGCGGCGTTGTTTGTTGGTTAGGTCAAAGTCATGGGTTTGATGCATATGTGTTGCATGATGCATGTTTTGACTAACGTGTGTCAAGTTGTGAAGAACTTGTTCCGGTTTGGATTTGCTTTGTCTATTGGTGTGCGTGTAGTTTGGAGGCCAACGACGGTCGGTGCAAGGATGATCGGGACTAGGCTTGGAGAGCGAGGTCGAGCGATCGGGAAGCGGGTGAGGTCAATGGAGTCAAGCATGCCACAGAATGGACAATGACGACCGAGCAGGCGATTCGGTCGGTTGGTTGGATCAAGCGTGCGAAGGTGGTGCAAGTGCCATGGTGGTTACGGTGGGGCCGGATGGGAGAGACTTGCCGACATGTTGAGAGCCATTGATCAACCTACACGTGGCGAAGCATGGGAGGTGCTTCACAAAGATGGGACTCGGTCTTTGCGAAAAGATCGAGAAGGGGTATTTTGGTAATTATACCAAATACCGCCTTGGTGACCTTTTGACGACCCGCGGCGCAAGATGGCGTGGTGAAGCGGAATAGGTCAAGAGGAGATAAAGATGACGCTTCGAGAAGCGTGCGTATGTGACCCGTTTGTTTTGGGCCTTAACGGGAGCCCATTTGGGTTACTCTTCTAGAAGGTTTAAGTCTCCACTATAAATAGAGGAGGGAGGTGGTTGCACCCCTTCAACCCTTTCATTGTTGAAACCCTAGTTTTGGCTTAGGTGCTTAGGGAAGGTTTAGTGGAGGTTAGGGTTCTAGAGAGAGAGAGATGCATGTTTTGATCTTGTGTCCATGCGTATCTGTTTGATTGGTTGTAATCGATACGTTATCAAATCAATCCAAAGAAGAGTTCTCTCCAAGATGAGTTCATTTGTCTTCTTTCTCTCTATTTGAGTTTTTGAGGTGTTTCTTTGATTTCTGAGCTTTTGATTGCCTTACTGTCTTAATCCACTCGATCGTCACTTGGAATAGTTCCCAGATATCCTTAGGGAGGTGTGTTCCAATTTTGGTCGAGTTTGATTGGATATATCAAAAGTTAGATCGTGTTTCGTTTTGGTTTCAGATCTGGAGCAGTGCCTCGGAGAGAATCGGTCGACCGCCCCTCGGTCTTGGTCGGACCGTCCACCTAACCCATCGGACCGCTAGCAATACGCCCGGTCGACCGCCCGTTGGTTTTGGGTTCTGCTTTTGCTCTTTTGCTTTGGGGATATAAGTTTGGATTCAATACTAGCTTTCATTGATCTTGGTATATAGATCTTCATAGCTTTCATAGCTATTGGAGTGAAATTAGATTGAATCCATTCTTTGTGAAAAGTGGCGTGCTCTATTCACCCCCTTCTAGTCGCCTTTTCGGTCCAACAAAAACCATCTGTGATGACGGTTTTGAACAATCTGTAATTACCCTCTCTGTAGTAGTGAATCCACCGATCGTCTTGGACGGCGACTTCCAGTCGGTTCATTGTAGATTATAACAGATTTGCAATCCAAAGTGCAATCATTATCTACTCTTTCATGCAATCTACCAATCGGTATTGTGCCGGCGACTTCAAGTTGGCTCGCGGTAGATTAGAGCAGATTTCCACCGTAGGATAAGACAGTCTAGAACACAACAATTGTAGAATTGAAAGCAATATAGAAAAGCGGTTTGATCTACGAGCGTCATGCTACGATGATTACTTTTCGATCTGAGAAGAGTAGGTCAGAGTCGATCATGCTGATAACGTGTTGAGGAATCATCACTGACGAGTCCAGTCCGAGCGGTTACCTCGTAGACAAACTCAGAATCGTAAGAACAATGCAAGAACACAAGAACATAATCGTAGATTGAAGACAGAGATAGTTAGGGGCTTCCTTTACATAGTATACTGGAAGGATGAGAGTCCATCATAGGTCGATTGCTGGCCGAGCCGGTTTGTTAACAATCATCAACGTGAGAGGTGTTTGAACTGATGTATATTAATTTATAGAGGGATAACAACCTCTCTTCTTTGTCCCCAGGCAACGTGGTACTAAATGTACCAATGGCCTTAATGTACCGTTTGGGTAAGTATCCGCATAATGGGCCGTACAAACTAGGCTCGAAAGAAATACTGATAACAGCCCTCTGACTCTCTCTCTCTCTCACACACACACACACACATATGACGGATCCAGATTTCCTAGCTAGCTAGGCAATGCTGATCTCGGGAGTGTCCGCACGACACTTATTGATGGTCACATCTAGGCGCACCTCGTCGCCGTCCTTCTTCCACTGATACTCCGGCACCTTCAGCTCGTAGCTTGCCGTCATGAGCAGGCGCACGTCAAGATCGCCTAGGCGGGCGGCCGCATTTCTGGTGGTCTTCTTCTCCGAGATGACGAGCACGTCGCCGTGAGGGAGCACAACCTCGACGGCGTCTTGGACATTGAAATCCGGAGCAATGCCTTTGAACACAAACCACAGCACGACGCTGTTGTCGCCGTCCTTGATTCCCCATTGCGTGGTACCCTCGCCGCCGTTTATTCCTGCTGCTTCTTCGCTTCGCGAGAGGATGCACCAAGGCTTCATAGATCATTCATCACAGACAGTGTTATTAGGTTTTTTTTATTGTCTTGTTAGTTGTATAGTCGTATGTCAGATGAGTAAGAATTAAGTTGGCAAAAGTACTACCAGAAGTTTATAGACGAAAATTCTACTGATACCATTTTCATGTAACAACTCTAGATAATTTTGAACATACGAATATATATATATATATATATATATATATATAGAGAGAGAGACACCGCACCAAGTTATATACGACCTTACCGTCAGGGGAAATGTTTATGGTTGCACACGAGGCAAAAGGACGGCGGCGATACATGCTGGGAGTGGTAGAAAATGGGAGAAGAGCTGCTTGTGTCCACGGCCGGGGTCGCACACCAGGAGAAACCGATGGCGATCGACTAACGGCAGCCAGATTGTAACAAGTAACTGCCCACATTGCAGCCAGAGATGAACTAGCTAACTAGTCTGTTCTATAGGGATCAATTATCATTTATGAGGGTGTGGGAGGAGGTCACCTTATATGTATATATAGACGCATAAATTAAGCAAACCATTGCTTGCTCCAGCTGGGGGAATAAAGAGGCTCATCATGTGAAGCCCGGCTTTTGTAAAGTCGTAACAAACAAATTACGGCAGAGGATAGGATACGTTACATATGACAGTGCTCCTCTACTTTTTCACGTGAATCACCTCTCGACCAGCTGCCCAATGACTCCTTGATAAAGAAGAGCCACTGCCGGACAATTATCAGCAGAATCAATAAACAACAGGAGAATGTGATGATGTGCACCCTCTAATGCTTTGTTTGGTGCTCGGCTTTAATAAAGGTAAAGATTTGTACCCCCTCTGTTCTAGAATGTACGACGTTTTGGATATCGTTACGATATCTAATATCTAATTTGATCATTGCTTTTTATATCATTATGATAGTACAAGTCGAAAAAATCATTATGTTATGAAAAATATTCATGAAGACAAATATAATGATATTATTCTCTTATGGCCAATCTAAATAGTATTTCGCATATTATTAGTCAAAGTTAGAGAAGTTTGCACTACTACAGAAAAGCTCATCACAGACGGTACGTAACAGTCATCACAAACGGTTTTTAAACCGTCTGAAATTTTATGTCTGTGATAACAGACGGTTATCACAGACGGTTGAAAAACCGTCCGTGATAAGTCTTATCACAGATGGTTTTTAACCAAAACCGTCTGTGAAGGGCAGATATCACATACGGTTTAAACCAAGAACCATCCGTGATATGATAGTATCATAGACGGTTCTTGGTTTAAACCGTCTGTGATTCGGTAGTGATTCTGTAGTATCAAAGACAGTTTGTTAATACAACCGTCTGTGATAAAATGCATATCACCGATGGTTGTATTAACAAACCGTCTGTGATACTACAGAATCACAGACGGTTTAAACCAAGAACCGTCTGTGAGACTATCATATCACGGACGGTTCTTAGTTTAAACTGTCTGTGATATCTGCCCTTCATAGACGGTTTTTCAACAAAAATCGTCTGTGATAAGTCTTTATAACTAACTAATTTTTATCGTATTTTCAGCTAGCCTCAGGAATTGCTATCCCTGCCCTCTGAAAACTGACAAGCAGAAACATATCAAAGATAATTGTTGACAACTCAAAGTGATCATTTAACTCAAAATCAATTACAAAAGAATGTTTCAAGTATTGTCGCTAGAGTTACAAATTGAATTACAACCAGTCAAACTGAATTACAATATTGAATCAATTGTTTCGAGGTCGTTCATCGGTGTCGACGGCGTGAAACTCTCCGGTGGTGTTAACGATATCCGCCTTGATGAAGCCACAGAGCTTCCCACGAACGTGAGTGACCTGGTTCATCTCAAGTGCTTTTAACTCTATGTTCAAGCCCTGACGCTAGCAGGAGTAAAGTAGTAAGAATATATCTTTAAATTTATAATTAGGAAATAATTATTACGAGATTGACAAACCTGGGGATCATGCGTCCTATAAGCAATCAATAGCTGCATATGATCGCATACGTAGAATGCGCATAGGTGATCTCGTTTTTGCTGGCGGCACAGCAAAAATAGAATTACATATATATGTAAAGTCAGTTCGGGACGCAATATTACGGAGTATGATATATGATTATTGTGTTATAGCGCGTACCAGAAATTGCATCATGTGAGTCAGTGTGGCGCTCATTCCCTTGTATGAACCTTCCTCGGCAAAATAGCCGATGAATGCCCTACATGATTCAAAAAAGTTATCCTTATCCATTTCAAACGAAGGAAGACTACAATAGAGTTATGTGCGAAGGAAATGAACACACCTGTCGAGTATTCCTTTACGAAGGGTGAAGTCGTGCTTTTTGTTGAGTAGAGAATCAAGGTACAATACCGTGTTCCTCTTTGGCACAAGAATAAGAAGAATCCAGTGGAACCTACTCATGTATGTCGCTATAGTCATAAACCTATGTTGAAACAAAATTTGTATAGCAAATATTGAAGCACTTACTTCTGGTTGTAGGGCACCATTATGTAGTCCTTGTCGTATAGAGCAAGCAATCCCATTTTTATGTAATTCTCGACGTAGGATGCGTCTTGGTTGATTGTTTGCTCAGAGACCACGTGTGGGTCAAGGAAACCCACTGGTTCTTTGATTCGACGGGCACATTTCATAATGTGTCTGTACATAAGCAATGAGTTGTGATATTTATCGATATCACGTGAGTCTAGAAATTGATTGTACACACTTACAGTGTCCATCATCGTAGAAGTGAGACGTCGAGGGCAGTTAGGTTGTATAGGTCAAACAAGTCTTCGAAGCCCACGACGAAGTGGCCAGGCTCGTGGAGAAAATGCTCCCTCTCGTATCTGATGGTGATTCCAGTATAGCCCTCCTCCTCTTGGGTCTTGCACAAGTACCAATCATGAAAAGCTTAACAAGCTTCTCCTGAGCTGTTTATTTCTGCGCCGGAGACCAACGGACTTCCGAGGGAGTATTTCACGGGTTTGGGAGGTGACTTAATATTTTTAGATATCGATTTCTCCTTAACGAGGCGGCTGAGGGATGTCTTCCCGTGAGACGACTCAGGGACCGATATGGTGACACGCTTTTCTTGTCCCTTCACCATCTTCTCGACGGGAAGCGATGTGGCGGCCTTTTGAAGCTTTGGTTGAGGCGGACTCATTGAGGGTCCTATTAGAGAGGCAGGGTCCTGTTGATATCGCGTCACTGAAGGGTCCAGGGCGATGTCCTTGTTTGACCACTGGATAAAAGTGTGTGTGGCATCCCCTAGTGTTCTGATTTCTTCGTTCGGTGGAATCTCCAGCGGGATGGCTGTAGGACCGGAAAGGCGACTAAAGGGGGGGTGAATAGGCGCTTTCAAAACTTTCTCGCCTAAATCAAAAACCAACACGAACTTTACTCCTTTAGCTATGAAAGCTAAGAAGATCAGTAAGCACACAACGGAAGCCTTGTGTTGGATTTGATAAACCCTCAACCACACGACACAAGCGAAGAAAAGAACTCACTTGTTCCTTCTTTAGATCTGGCGGTCGGCCCCGCTACCACAGGCGGTCGAACCGACGGTCAACCAATGATCGGCCGGCAACTAAGCGGAGGTCGGACGGTGGACAACAGTTCAACCCGGCAAACCAATGATGCGAATACACGGGTGGTCGACCGCGTTGAAGGACCGGTCGGACCGGTAGAGTCGATCTTGAAAAACTCCACCCAAATCCAAAACGAAATCGATCAAACTTTTGATTCAACCAATAAAACTTGACCAAATTTGAGCACACCTCCTAATGATATTAGAGACCTATTTCTAGCGACGATCTGTCAGATCCACTTCGCAGAATCGATCTCTCGAAATTTTACCAAAGAAGTGCACAAACCCTAGAAATGTGAAACTCTTGATTCAAGACTTGCTTGTGAGGGGTTGATGATCTAGATGACTCTAGGAGTAATCCCACACATCAAAGCAAGATAGAATAGGCCAAGAGACCAAGCATGAACCTTTGAATCAAGGAAGCACCAAAATCATCCAAAAGGGAGAAGAACACAAAAGGGAGCAAACGATCTTTCAATTGAGCATCACAAGATTGTTCGATTATACAAGATGCTTACAAAGCCTCTCCAACAAGGAGGGCAAGAGCTCAACAAGGAGCACACTCCAAACCCTAGTTCTCCTCTCCTCTCCTCCAAACCCTAGAAAAGGAAGAAGGGGCTAAAATGAATGCTTGGGAAGGTTTTCCATCTCCCCCGTTCCTATTTATACTAGAGAGCTAGGGTTTCCTTTTTGGGGTCACTTACACATGGGACCCACACACAAATAACTATTGAAGCAATCGCCTGCTTCACCACGTGTAGGTTGATCAGCGGTTCTCATCGCGTCGCCAAGCCTCTCTTGTCCGAATCCCATCGGAACCTCCCAGAGACTCGCACCGATATCCGCACCGCCTGATCCAACCAGCTGTACCGAACCACCCGTTCGATCCATCTTGCCCATTCTGCACCATGCTTGTATCACACGACCTCACCCGGTATCCCTAATCGTTCTGGACCTCAGCTCTCCAAGCGTAGTCCCGATCCACTCACCGTTGACGTCGTTGACCTGCAAGGCACCTGCATAGCAATAGACAAACAAACCGTTTCCGGGAACAAGTTCTTCACAACTTGACCCACGTCAGTTCCGCAATGCAATATACAACAATAAAGCATTGAAGTTCATATAATAACACAAACAAAACCAACTCAATGCAACACTTGGCTAACCTTCAAGCCATTGCGGTCGATCGCCCCACGGGGCGGTCCGGCCGATTCATACCTGGCCGATCGGACCGCTCCCTGGCAGGGTCGGACCGGTCCAAACAAGCCAAATTTTAAACTCAAAATTCGAAACCTTCGGAATTTTCAAGCGAATAGAACTTTTGACCTGGAGCTCCAAAATGATGGGACCACATCCGGAGACTCCCTCACTTGCCTACACAACCTATTTTGGCCCGGCTCAAAAGCCAAAAAAACATTTTGGCGGTCGGACCGGCCACCATGGCCGGTCGAACTCCTCCACGGGCGGTCTGACCGCCCGACACCACCGGTTAGACCGCCTGTGGTCTGACAGCCTTGGAGCAAACCCGAAAACGCGAGATTTTGCAAACCAACAACGCCATTGCCAATTGACTCATCATCCTGAGATCGTGCACATATCCTCACGATATCCACAATCTCCCCTTGATGAACACATTGGCAATTTTCAAAAAATGTGGTTTTGAAATGAAAAGTAAAAATTCGCCGTTTTCGCATAAAGGCACAACTTGGTCCATAAGCAAGAAAAAGCTTAGGAACCGACCAAGCTGGCTTCAGAATAGTATAGGCAAGTGAGATAATGCAATGAAAGCACCAAAGGATTCAATTTCCAGAAAATAACCATAAATCTCACTTAGGTCCAAATGAAAGGCAATTTTTCTAATTGACCTTTGATCATTGTGAGTATTCTTCAATTGCAAATGAAATCAAGAAAAGGCAATAGAACCATAAAACTTAACTCACTATAATCACAAATTTTCAAAAGGTTCAATTTTTTTTTATTTTATGAAGTTCTTATATATTAAACCTTAAGTATGAAACCAAAAGCTCCAACAGCATTTTCTTCACAATCTTTCTCCCCCTTTGACAATGAATTCATCAAGATGCACGAAAAAGAAAGAGCATGAAGGAATGACTTTATTTTTGAACTTAGTAAAAAGGAGCCATGACTATTATACATGAAGACAGTACAAGTATTATACCAAGCCATATAAAGTGTAGACGCTATATTGTGACGCCCCCGGGATTATTAAGCTTATAATGATTAGTCACCACTTGACCCTATCATCATAAGCATAATAACCCGTGACGCCGAGGAATGTATACTTCCAGTGCGATATACACCCTCTCACAAAAGTTCATGCATCAATTCCATTCAATCACATAGAACCGAAAGCACAGAACAAAATAAAGACATACATAATAATATTCAAGAGTAGATACAACAAAGAGGCCAACCGGCCAATAGATAAATATTACAGAACAGCGGAAGCAAAAGTGCCATAAGATGGCGATAAACAAAAGAGCCCAACGGTGTGCCTTTTACCCACAAGGCAACCGACCAGGCCGCAGCTAGCCGTCGAACCCAAGAACATCTCACGTATGAAGCCCTTGGGGCTCACCTTCTTCCTCTGCAAACAAAAGCATTTCGACAAAAGTCGGGTGAGTACTTTGAATGTACTCGCAAGACATATAAGAATGATAACAGATCGATACAATAACTATATGCAAGCTTATTTAAGTGGAGCAGGCTAGGACTCAAGTTTGTAAGCATAAAGCAAGTTTTATTTGCAATAACGTAATAGATTGAAGGCAATTTTGCAATCTGATTTTATTTGATAAAAACAGTAGTAACCAAGTATCAGCAACAGTAAAACAGTCCTGGAAGTGGCTAACCCAATAGCCACCACAATAGCATGAATTACCCATTCATGCCAACCATCAAGTTTTAATTTTAAAACAAAAACAGTTGTTGAAGTCTAGATCTTGCGTGAAATCACCAAGCGTGTCCACAACCTAGGACGAGGCTATTCGAATAGATTTATCCCTGCAGGGTGTACCAACTTACCCACATGTCAGACCGCCTTTTTGCCACATGATTAAGCACACTACCTTTGGTATGCTTAAGACGGCTAAGTCCTCTGAGACTTTTCCAATCTTATGTATTAACTTCAGTCGCCTGTGGATAGAAACCCATACGTTGTGTCGGGTCGTGGCCCACCTCGGACAACTACCCCTCACGGTAAAGCCTCGGACAAGCTGCGGCGCCTCGAGGTGGAGAGTCCATCCCGGAAACTCCACCACCGCACACCCAACACAAGAACACAATTCCTTTTTCACACAACACACACAACGCTCCTCCTGCGACTCGGAGATAACACACTCCAAAGTACTAGGTCAAGAGGGGTCCCATATAACCCTCATGTGGTTAGTACGCAAAGTGCTTGGATCGATGGCGCAAGCAACATTCGGTCCTTAGGGACACAGGCACCTTTCCTTGTCACACCCAACAATCACACCAACATGCCATTGTGCCCATGTCAAATCATTTTGTTTCATTTTCGGTTTTTACAAAACAAAAACATAAGGTGCTGAACCAAAAATAAACAAAATGATTTGTGTGATCAAGGTCATCGACTAAGTCGATAACCGCCCAATTCTACCGGTAGCTAAGCATTTCTAAGCATGACATCGCAAAGACAGTAAAAGAGCATAATTAAATCACGGGCTCTAATTCACCAAATGATGATAATAACTTATGGTTGTGGCGAGGATAACATTTTAATGGCAACAATGCATTAGGAATAGCTACCTCTAAACAGGGCAAAATTAATTGGACACAAAAGCAATGCATACATATAGTTTGTAAACAAGATATTAGACTTTGAAAGTAATGGGACATTTATGATCAAATATCTTGCCTTGCTGAAGCTCGCTGTTTTGCTCCAGAGGATCTCTCTCGATATTATCAATATTGTCGCAACCTATCGAAAGAACCAACAAGAACCAATAAGGCGAGAAACAACAAAAGATGCAACAGCAAAACTCAGTAAAAAGTCCTCCAATTTTTACAGTAAAAAGAACATAATTTTTATGAACTAAAGCAACAAGAACCAATTGATTTGGATTCTCAAAGCAAAAGTTATGGCCAAAACAATTTCAGTCGGCCAGAAAAGGAAAAACAACACTATTCACCTAAGCAAAGATTTTAGTGAAATTTTCTAGAATGACACAGCTACTGAAATTTTTATGATAAATCAAGCACCTCATAAGATGAACAGCCCCACTGGATTCATCTCATTTGGAGCTTGCAATAATTAGTTATGAGTTTTCTAAGATTCACTATTTTTCACATTGCAAAGATAATCGCTTAACGCTTACTTTCAAAATAAATCTTTTACGCTTCGAGATAAATGAGCAACCTATACTGGAAATAAGTTTACTAAGAATGAAAAATAATGGCACTGGTTTTATCATTTTTGAAGCTACAGAAAAATACTTATGAATTTCGGAAGATAAAACTATTTTTCAGTTGATAAATAACTCTACCCGAAAAATACACCCGGATAAACGACGTGGACAAATCGGGCGAAGATCCGAAACAAACGGCCCAAACACGAGCCGCGTAACTCACGTGCGAACCCTAAACATCGACCGTTGGATGAAAGATGAACGACCCAGATGCCAAGGATGTTCGGCGGTCCGAACGTTCACACGTACGTGAACCGTTGATCTTGGATCCAACGGTCCACGCGGATCGAACCGTTCGGACGGTCCGAACGTTCATCCAGATCTGGACTGTTGATCGAAAATCGGACGGCCACGCCGCTGACGACTGGCAAGGTCCGATCACGCCACAAGAATCCGAGCGATTGATCTAAAAACCTACGGCTCAAACTCAACGATAACCGAAAGCTCTCTGTTTTTCGTCCGACAACGAAGATCGACAAAAGAACAGGGGCAAAGCCCGACGATGCGCCGACGACTCAAGCAAAAATAGCGAAACATAAAGCTACTACGATGATCGCAATAGCATGGAGTACCTACTGAAGCAAGGAATTGGACAGAGATGGACTTACCGGAGCTGGAGAAGACAATAACCAATTTTCGGCCGAAAGAGGGGAAAACCAAATTGATAAGATTCCAGAGCTAAAGAAGAAGATCACCCTTTGCGGCTGAAAGGGGGAAAACATAAATTGAGCTGCTCTCTGCTGCCAAAAGCAAAACCGACAGAGGGTTAATACTCTTCGAGAGGCTAAGCAACTGAGGAAGCAACAGGTTCGGATGAGAGGGCCAAGAACACCACTTTCACCGAAGAACTTGAAGCTTCAACAATGGCGGCCGAGAGCAATATTTCACCAAGGAGCTCACTCAGTGCACTAGAAGTGATGCTGAAGCTCAAAGGTGTTCAAAGAATGCTAAGGGAGCAATGAAGAAGCTTATATAGGCCGAGAGGGCAAAGGATGGAGCAATGCAACTTTCGGTCAAAAGCTTGCTGTCCAAACTGGCCGAAGGGATGGGGGCAGGTGCACAGAGGTAGAAGACGACTCAACAGGTCGGCAGCACTAGCTTTTAATGCTCAAAGACGTTGGCCGAACGATGGAGGTGACAATGCACTGTGGTTGCTGTACTGTGCACGTTCTCTGTTGACTTCGGTAACGCCGCGTGGCGAGAGGAAGACGAAAAGAGGACGGTCGTTCGATCACATAGGATTCCAATCGTGCGGCTACCGCGCTCCGAAACGCTCGGCTATTCGGTTCGAGGCCCGAGCGTTCCATCGCTTGTCGACCGCTCGATCAAGATCCGGCGTTGGTGATCGGCGCACTTTCGGATGGTCGAACATCCCTTCCATCGCGCCGTTGATCGAAGATCAAGCGACTAACGCGCAAGTGAGTTCGTTCGGTCCGAACGTTCACCGCCGCGTCGGCCGGATTTAGATCAAACGGCTACGGATCAGTGCGCCCTTAGAGAGCGCCTAAGGTGCTATTAGTTGATCCGGTTTGCACCCTTGAGCTCGAACCGATGTCGGACCGGACGAGCAACAAAGTGAAACCGATTTTGACTTAATTGGTGAGCCGACTTTAGAGAATTATTTGGAATAGCAAACAAGCTCCAAAATTCATGAAATTTTAATCGAGATTGCTAATGAGGGAGGAACCTTATATAAAATTTTCAGAGACTGTTATGCATTGCATGTTTCTCTAAAGATTCCGTAAGGCTATTTTAGGAGTTTGACTAATGTTTGACTTGTCTCAAAATTATCAAATAATTTCTCAAAATTATGAAATAATTACGAGGTGTTAAACATCACTCCTAGGTCCAATGAAAATTATTTTGAGGGTTGGGCACAGATTTTCATTGAGGAGATTTATGACTTGAATTTAATTGGGAAATTTTGAGTTTTAATTTCCACCAATTAAAGGAAAGAGGTTTCAAACATCAGAACAACACATGAGGCAACAAAAGTTTTAATTTATCCTCATTTTTATTACATTGAAACACAAACCCAATTTGGGATGTTACAAAACCTCCCCCTTACGTAAATCTCGCCGAGATTTGACTCATTCAGCAAAGAAAGAGGGGTAGTGCGCACGCAGACGATCTTCCCTTTCCCAAGTGGCTTCATCTTCGAATGGTTTGACCATTGAACTTTGAGGAACTTGATGGCATGATTCCTCGTTCTTCGTTCACCTCTTCAAGGATGCGAGCAGGTGCTCCTTGTAGGTCAAATCTTCACGAACATCAAGAGTTTCAAGCGGAGCTTCCTCGGTTGGAACGCGGAGGCACTTCTTGAGCCGATACATGGAACACATCATGCACCCCTCAAGTGCAAGAGTAACTCCAACTTGTGGCGATGGCTCCTTCTTCTCGATGACTCGGTATGGACCGACATATCGAGGAGCCAACTTGCCCTTGACGCCGAATCGCGATGACCCCTCAAAGGAGAGACTTTGAGATAAACAAAGTCATCGGCTCAAAGCTCAACTCACGACGACGACGATCGCATAGCTCTTTTGCAGGATCGAGTGCGCGCAACCGATCTCGAATCAAGCGAACTCGCTCTCGGCTTCATTGATTGAGTGCAGGCCAAAGAATGGTCTTTCACGGTTTACGACCAATTCAATGGAGTTCTGCATTTTACGCCACACAAAGCCTCGAAGGTGCCATTCCAAGACTAGCTTGAAATCGTTGTTGTAGGAGAACTTCGGCGAATGGCAAACATCTCTCCCAATTCCTCCCATAGGAGAGAACACAAGCACGGAGCATGTCTTCCAATACTTGGTTGACTCTTTCAGTCTGGCCATCAGTTTGAGGATGATAAGCTGTGCTGAAAGAGAAGCGAGTTCCCATAGCTTCTTGCAAACTATGCCAAAAGCGAGAGGTAAAAAGAGAACCACGATCCGAGACAATTGTCTTGGGTACCCCATGTAAGCTCACGATGCGGGCAATGTAGAGATCCGCCAACCGGCCTACACGGAGATCCGTCTTGACTGGAAGGAAGTGCGCCACTTTAGTTAACCGATCAATGACAACCCAGATGGCATCATTGCCCTTGGAGGTGCGAGGCAGACCGGTGATAAAATCCATCCCGATCGAATCCCACTTCCATTCAGGAATAGGCAAAGGCTGAAGCAGTCCTGCTGGACGCTGATGCTCGGCCTTGACACGACGACATACGTCGCACTCGGCAACGAACCTTGCGATTTCCCGCTTCATTCGGGTCCACCAGAATCTTTGCCGGAGATCTTGATACATCTTCGTGGCCCCCGGATGAATAGACAACGGAGAGTCATGAGCTTCGCGGAGAATCAAGTTCCGCAATTCCACGACCTTCGGAACAACCAGGCGTGATCCGAACCAAATGACCCCATGGTCGTCCTCAGAAAAGCACTTAGCGGAGCCACTCTTGATATTTTCCTTGATGTGACTCACACCGACATCCGATCACAGCAGCCTTGATTTGGTCCTCCAAGGTTGGTTGCACAACCAAGGCAGCGAGAGAACCCTGCTCAACCACTCCCAAGTTGAGCCGCTGAAATTCTTCATGAAGGGCTGGCTGCTGCTCCAAGACCATTAAGGAATTGCAATGAACCTTGAGGCTGAGAGCATCGGCCACAACATTTGCTTTGCCCGGATGATATTGAAGACCCATATCATAATCCTTGATCAATTCCAACCACCTTCTTTGCCTAAGGTTCAGATCTGGTTGGGTGAACAAGTACTTCAAACTCTTGTGATCTGAATATACTTCGCAACGATTACCGATGAGGTAATGCCGCCAAATCTTTAGTGCATGGACCACTGCAGCTAACTCCAAGTCATGGGTTGGATAATTAAGCTCATGAGGCCGCAACTGCCTCGATGCATAAGCCACCACCTGGCCCTCTTGCATAAGAACACAACCGAGCCCCTGGCGAGAAGCGTCGCAATAGATATCGAAGCTTCGGTGGACATCGGGAAGAACAAGAACTGGAGCTGTGGTCAACCTGCTCTTGAGTTCTTGAAAACTCTTCTCGCAATCAGCAGACCACACATACTTCCTGTCCTTCTGGAGTAACTCGGTCATTGGCTTGGCAATTTTGGAGAAGTTCTCAATAAAGCGACGATAGTATCCCGCTAAACCGAGAAAACTCCTCACTTCGGTGACCGACTTCGGCTGGACCCATGATAGCACATCATTGACCTTGCTAGGATCAACAGCGACACCGGATGCTGAAAGAACATGACCCAAGAATGCCACTTCCTTCAACCAAAACTCGCACTTGCTGAACTTCGCATAAAGTTGATGCTCGCGAAGTTTCCCCAACACTAGCTTCAGATGTTCAGCATGCTCCTCAACATCCCTCGAATAGATGAGGATATCATCGATAAAGACAACCACGAACTTGTCCAAATACTCCATGAATACCATGTTCATAAGATTCATGAAAAGAGCAGGAGCATTGGTCAAACCGAAGGACATAACGGTATACTCGTATAATCCATAACGAGTAGAGAAAGCCGTCTTCGGAATGTCTTCCGATCTGATTCGGACTTGATGATAGCCCAACCTCAGATCAATCTTGGAGAATACCCGAGCACCGGTCAATTGATCGAAGAGGTCATCAATCCGAGGCAGGGGATACTTGTTCTTCACCGTCACGGCATTCAACGGACGGTAATCAACACACATCCGTAGAGTCTTGTCTTTCTTCTTCACAAAGATAACAGGACAACCCCACGGTGATGAGCTCGGGCGAATAAAACCCTTCTCTTGAAGCTCGCCAAGCTGCTTCTTCAGCTCCTCCAATTCATTTGGAGGCATTCGATACGACCTCTTTGAAATAGGGCGATGCACGGAAGCAACTCGATGACAAATTCATTGTCTCTTCTTTGAGGCATCCCGCGATCTTCTGAAACACATCGCTGAACTCACACACCACGGGGACTTCATGAATCTCCATGGTTGGCTTGGCTTCAAGTGCATATAGGTGTGGTTCTTGCAGCTTCAGAAAAATTCCCACTTGACCGCCAGACGGGCTCGTGAGGGAAATGAACCTTCTGGCGCAATCGATTTGCCCCCTATGTTGAGACAACCAATCCATGCCAAGTATCACATCCAACTTTCTTGAATTGAGGAGAATAAGATTTGCCAAAAATCCCAATCCTCCAATTTCAATCAAAACACCCGGATTCATTTTCACTCTCATTACCGAATTCTGAGAATGAATAATCAAAGGAACATGCGGGGATCACCAAAGATCACTAAGTGCAGCAAAAGACTCGATATAAGCGAGTGAGAAGCCGGAATCAAATAAAATCAGAGGCCACCGAGAGTTAACGAAAAGTGTACCCAACACGACGTCGGGTGCATCCTCGAGCTTCCTCGGCGAGATAAGGTTGACTCGCCGCTTCCCACATTTGGGGCCTTCGATCACGACCACCCCTTGCCCGTCCTCCATTAGGACGAGGGCGCTCGATCTTCTTAGGGCAATTATTAGCATAATGCCCTTGTCGTGGCGAGAAGAAACATACGACATCCGCGGCGGGGTGGCGGATGCCTCCTGGCTGTCCCGCAGGTGCACGTGGTGGGGCACGGCCTGCGGTGGGCGTGGAACGAACGCCGGTGCCCTCGGTGGTGCTTTGCGATCGGGAGGGGCCTTGCCGAGCTAGTCCGCCATACGGACGAGGAGCAACGCCCCGGATGCCTTCGGGCCTCCCACTTACGCTATGCGAGTCGCCAAGTGCCCTTGCCTTATGCTCGGCGATGATGGCCTTGTCGACCAAGGTCTGGAAGTCGGGGAAGTCAACAATAGATAGCTTGTCCTGAAGCTCCTCGGACAAGCCATCCATGAACTTCTCCTGCTTTGCCTCATCCGTAGGCACATCCTCAGGAGCATACCGAGAAAGATGGTTGAACTCATGGAGGTACTCGAATCGATTTGCGCCCGCTGAGCGCCGAAATTCCTTCTTCTTCAACTTCATCAATCCAATGGGACATGAGCCCTCCGGAAGCGGCGCTGAACTCCGCTCAAGTGATAGCCCGGCCCTCGGTGCATGGCGAGGAAGTTCTCCCACCATGAGAGTGCCGCCTCCGGTGATGGGAGGCGAACAAAGCCTTCTCGTGATCCGGCATCGAGCGATGTTGAGCTTCCGCTCAACGAGACGCAGCCGATCATCCGCGTCGAGTGGGTCCTCGGACCTCGAGAAGGTGGGTGGTGAGTGCGAAGGAACTCCGAGTCCTCCCTCTGCGGGTGGCCACCTCCTCCCCGATCCAGAGGCACCGGAGATGTTGGAGGTGTTCCGCAATCACCTCCGTGATCGTGTTCGGTCCATACGGTTCCGCTCGATCCGGCGAGAACCTCGACCATGGTCGGAGGAGGTGGAAGTTCCTCATCCCGACCCTCTGGCTGCCCTCGGCCGCTAGAGTACGACCACCATCTGTTGCATCAAGGCGAGTTAGAAGCAAATCAAAGCTATAACGAAGGGATAGCAAAAGATAAGCTATCCACTAGGGATTAGTGCATACAACCCTAAGCCTACTGTAAACACATAACCCGCAATAAAACGAACTCCAAATAGTTGCAAAGAGGCATAAGATCCATGCAAAACTCATAAGACACAAGATCCAACTTCTCGATGCGACTAACTTGTATTGAATGAACAAGTAGTCGTTTTGAGAAGAAAATTTCAGAACACTACCAAAAGCTTATTGCATGGAAAAATCGGGGTAAAAACCAACTTAGAGAGGCATTAGTCACAAGATATAGGATATCACTTCTTACCCTTTTAGCCCCACAAATTTTAGTTGATTAAACTCTCATTTTCTACCCCACTAGAAACCATCGAGCTTGCTGTCCGGAAATTGAGATTGCTGTAGCGATTTTGCATCCAAGTTTCCAGTCGAAGTCTTCTATTCTAGAAACTTCAAAATCTGGCACACTTCAATTTGCCAAGCTCAGTGGTCCTATCAGAAACCATTGAGCTTGCTGTCTGGAAATTGAAGCGTGCGGTCCAGATTCCGCATCCAAGCCTCTAGCCGAAATTTCCAGTCCGGAAACTTCAAAAACTCTAAGCACTTCAATTTGCCAAACTCAGTGGTTCCCAAACCCATTTAATCGATAACACTATCTTTGAAAAGGAGATGAGAGGAAAACAACTTTTAAAACTCAAACTAGAGTAAGATGAGATGAGAAAGCTAAGATAGGTAAGGAATAAAATCTGAGAACCTACTTAAACTTTCATAAACCATTTGATACTTTGAAATTAAGTTTTTCAAAATACCCTAAAGACGTCCAAGCTAGCGGCTTCTATGGTCAGTATGGCTCTGATACCAACCTCTTGTGACGCCCCCGGGATTATTAAGCTTATAATGATTAGTCACCACTTGACCCTATCATCATAAGCATAATAACTCGTGACGCCGAGGAATGTATACTTCCCAGTGCGATATACACCCTCTCACAAAAGTTCATGCATCAATTCCATTCAATCACATAGAACCGAAAGCACAGAACAAAATAAAGACATACATAATAATATTCAAGAGTAGATACAACAAAGAGACCAACCGGCCAACAGATAAATATTACAGAACAGCGGAAGCAAAAGTGCCATAAGATGGCGATAAACAAAAGAGCCCAACGGTGTGCCTTTTACCCACAAGGCAACCGACCGAGCCGCAGACTAGCCGTCGAACCAAGAACATCTCACGTAAGTGAAGCCCTTGGGGCTCACCTTCTTCCTCTGCAAACAAAAGCATTGACAAAAAGTCGGGTGAGTACTTTGAATGTACTCGCAGGACATATAAGAATGATAACAGATCGATACAATAACTATATGCAAGCTTATTTAAGTGGAGTAGGCTAGGACTCAAGTTTGTAAGCATAAAGCAAGTTTTATTTGCAATAACGTAATAGATTGAAGGCAATTTTGCAATCTGATTTTATTTGATAAAACAGAGTAACCAAGTATCAACAACAAGAAAAGCAGGTCACGGAAGTGGCTAACCCAATAGCCACCACAATAGCATGAATTACCCATTCATGCCAACCATCAAGTTTTAATTTTAAAACAAAAACAGTTGTTGAAGTCTAGATCTTGCGTGAAATCACCAAGCGTGTCCACAACCTAGGACGAGGCTATTCGAATAGATTTATCCTGCGCAGGTGTACCAACTTACCCACATGTCAGACCGCCTTTTTGCCACATGATTAAGCACACTACCTTTGGTATGCCGGCACGGCTAAGTCCTACGAGACTTTTCCAATCTTATGTATTAACTTCGAGTCGCCCGTATGGATAGAAACCCATACGTTGTGTCGGGGTCGTGGCCCAGCCTCGGACAACTACCCCTCACGGGTAAAGCCTCGGACAATCAAGGGCGCCCTCGAGGTGGAGAGTCCATCCCGGAAACTCCACCACCGCACACCCAACACAAGAACACAATTCCTTTTTCACACAACACACACAACGCTCCTCCTGCGACTCGGAGATAACACACTCCAAAGTACTAGGTCAAGAGGGGTCCCATATAACCCTCATGTGGTTAGTACGCAAAAGTGCTTGGATCAGTGGCGCAAGCAACATTTTCGGTCCTTAGGGACCCAGGCACCTTCCTTGTCACACCCAACAATCACACCAACATGCCATTGTGCCCAAGTCAAATCATTTTGTTTCATTTTCGGTTTTTACAAAACAAAAACATAAGGTGCTGAACCAAAATAAACAAAATGATTTGTGTGATCAAGGTCATCGACTAAGTCGATAACCGCCCAATTCTACCGGTAGCTAAGCATTTCTAAGCATGACATCGCAAAGACAGTAAAAGAGCATAATTAAATCACCGGCTCTAATTCACCAAATGATGATAATAACTTATGGTTGTGGCAGGGGATAACATTTTAATGGCAACAATGCATTAGGAATAGCTACCTCTAAACAGGGCAAAATTAATTGGACACAAAAGCAATGCATACATATAGTTTGTAAACAAGATATTAGACTTTGAAAGTAATGGGACATTTATGATCAAATATCTTGCCTTGCTGAAGCTCGCTGTTTTGCTGCAGAGGATCGCTCTCGATATTATCAATTTTGTCGCAACCTATCGAAAGAACCAACAAGAACCAATAAGGCGAGAAACAACAAAAGATGCAACAGCAAAACTCAGCAAAAAGTCCTCCAATTTTTACAGTAAAAAGAACATAATTTTTATGAACTAAAGCAACAAGAACCAATTGATTTGGATTCTCAAAGCAAAAGTTATGGCCAAAACAATTTCAGTCGGCCAGAAAAGGAAAAACAACACTATTCACCTAAGCAAAGATTTTAGTGAAATTTTCTAGAATGACACAGCTACTGAAATTTTTATGATAAATCAAGCACCTCATAAGATGAACAGCCCCACTGGATTCATCTCATTTGGAGCTTGCAATAATTAGTTATGAGTTTTCTAAGATTCACTATTTTTCTGTTGCAAAGATAATCAGTTTAACGCTTACTTTCAAAATAAATCTTTTTTGCTACTGAGATAAATGAGCAACCTATACTGGAAATAAGTTTACTAAGAATGAAAAATAATGGCACTGGTTTTATCATTTTTGAAGCTACAGAAAAATACTTATGAATTTTGGAAGATAAAACTATTTTTCAGTTGATAAATAACTCTACCCGAAAAAATACACTCGGATAAACGACGTGGACAAATCTGGGCCGAAGATCCGAAAACAAACGGCCCAAACACGAGCACAGAACTCACGTGCGAACCCTAAACATCGACCGTTGGATGAAAGATGAACGACCCAGATGCCAAGGATGTTCGGCGGTCCGAACGTTCACACGTACGTGAACCGTTGATCTTGGATCCAACGGTCCACGCGGATCGAACCGTTCGGACGGTCCGAACGTTCATCCAGATCTGGACCGTTGATCCAAAATCGGACGGCCACGCGCGCTGACCTAGCGCGCGCGTCCGATCACGGCCACAAGAATCCGAGCGATTGATCTAAAAACCTACGGCTCAAACTCAACGATAACCGAAAGCTCTCTGTTTTTCGTCCGACAACGAAGATCGACAAAAGAACAGAGGCAAAGCCCGACGATGCGCCGGCGACTCAAGCAAAAATAGCGAAACATAAAGCTACTACGATGATCGCAATAGCATGGAGTACCTACTGAAGCAAGGAATTGGACAGAGATGGACTTACCGGAGCTGGAGAAGACAATAACCAATTTTCGGCCGAAAGAGGGGAAAACCAAATTGATAAGATTCCAGAGCTAAAGAAGAAGATCACCCTTTGCGGCCGAAAGGGGGAAAACATAAATTGAGTTGCTCTCTGCTGCCAAAAGCAAACCGACAGAGGGTTAATACTCTTGAGAGGCTAAGCAACCGAGGAAGCAACGAGTTCGGATGAGAGGCCAAGAACACCACTTTCACCAAGAACTTGAAGCTTCAACAATGGCGGTAGAGCAATATTTCACCAAGGAGCTCACTCGATGCACTAGAAGTGATCTTTGAAGCTCAAAGGTGTTCAAAGAATGCTAAGGGAGCAATGAAGAAGCTTATATAGGCCGAGAGGGCAAAGGATGGAGCAATGCAACTTTCGGTCAAAAGCTTGCTGTCCAAACTGGCCGAAGGGATGGGGGCAGGTGCACAGAGGTAGAAGACGACTCAACAGGTCGGCAGCACTAGCATTTAATGCTCAAAGACGTTGGCCGAACGATGGAGGTGACAATGCACTGTGGTTGTTTATCTTGTGCACGTTCTCTGCTGACTTCGCCGACGACGTGGCGAGAGGAAGACGAAAAGAGGACGGTCGTTCGATCACATAGGATTCCAATCGCGCGGCTATCGGCGCTCGGCCGCCGGCTATTCAGTTCGGGGGCCCGAACGTTCCATCGCTTGTCGACCGCTCGATCAAGATCCGACGTTGGTGATCAGCCGCACCTTTCGGATGGTCCGAACATCCCCTTCCATCGCGGCCGTTGATCGAAGATCAAACGACTAACGCGCTTAAGTGAGTTCGTTCGGTCCGAACGTTCACCCGCGCGTCGGCCGCTGGATTTAGATCAAACGGCTACGGATCGTCGCGCCGAGACGCCTAAGGTGCTATTAGTTGATCTGGCTGCACCCTTGAGCTCGAACCAGTGTCGGACCCGGACCCGAGCAACAGTGAAACTGATTTTTGACTTAATTGGCTGAGCCGACTTTAGAGAATTATTTGGAATAGCAAACAAGCTCCAAAATTCATGAAATTTTAACTGGAGATTGCTAACAGTAGGAGGAACCTTATATAAAATTTTCAGAGACTGTTATGCACTGCATGTTTCTCTAAAGATTCCAGAAGGCTATTTTAGGAGTTTGACTAATGTTTGACTTGTCTCAAAAATTATCAAATAATTTCTGAAAATTATGAAATAATTCTGAGGTGTTAAACATCACTCCTAGGTCCAATGAAAATAATTTTGAGGGGTTGGGCACCAGATTTTCATTGAGGAGATTTATGACTTGAATTTAATTGGCGAAATTTTGAGTTTTAATTTCCACCAATTAAAGGAAAGAGGTTTCAAACACTGTAACAACACATGAGGCAACAAAAGTTTTAATTTATCCTCATTTTTATTACATTCGAAACACAAACCTAATTTGGGATGTTACATATATTCAATCATGGCAGAACATGTACTGCAAAGCTAAAAACAAGATAGCAGCAATATGAGATTAACAGATTTAAAATCATGAAGAGTTGCTCAATATCATAGATTCACTCAAGGCAACCAAAAATGAGTCAAGCCATGTCTATAATTAAAAAGAGACTCAAAACAAGAATTGAGGCATTTTGAGCATTAAGAAAATTCTTTTGAAGCAAAGCTCAAGCACTTAGCCTTTTTTGGGCAAATTATGTTTTTCTCTTTTTTTGTTGTGCTAGATCTCAAGCCTTGCCGCGACCATCTCAAGCGATAAGCTTAAAAGAATGATCTAGGTCATCCAAAACTCCCCCTGAGTTCATGCCTAGTGTAATGGCAAGCCGTCTCATGAGAAAGGATTGGTGAGATCGCTTTTTCGCACGTAAAATCTCATTTTCATTTGCTTGACTTAATAAGATAAAAAGCTCATTTTTCATCTCAAAATAAGTTCAAGACTCAATTCAACCTGTAAGACATGGCGAGAATCATAAGAGGATCACTAGAGCAAAACTAGTCACAAGATCCAACAAGACATGATTTGATTCAGATTTCTCACAGATATAAAGCTAGCAAGGCAAAAGCTAAGCCAAACACGAAGAGCCATAAAAGAAGTCTAGCAGACTATCACTTGATATGACAAGGTATAGAAGATGAAATCAAGTCATACAAGAATAATAATCAAAGCTCCACTAATTTTGATATACAATGCAAGACAAATGAATTGAAACATGCATTATGATACAATGAATGCAAAAAGAGCAACTTCCCCTCAAAACAGCCCAATAGGACTAATAACCCTAACTCTCCCATAAGCAGCAAAGAAACGCCAAGAGTCAAGAGCCTTAGTGAAAATATCGCAAGTCGTTGCTCGGACTCTACAAAGTGAAGCACAACATCACCTTTCTCAACATGGTCTCTCGAAAATGAAATCGAATGTCAATGTGTTTAGTCCCGAATGTTGCATTTGGGTTTTGGCAATATTAATTGCGAAGTGTTGTCACGTAAAAGAGGAACACTTCCCAAAGATAACCCATAGTCCCGCAGCGTGGATAAAATCCAGAGAACACGAGAGCAGCGACCAGCGGCGCGACTACATACTCGACCTCCAGATCGTACAATGTAAGACTGCTTAGAAGACCAAGATACAAGAGATGTGCCCAAGAAATGACAAGTGCCGAAGTACTCTTCCTATCAACTCTACACCCGCTGAAATCAAAGATCGTAAAATGCTCGAATTGAAAGAGCCAAGAAGAAAATACCGAGTCCAAAGTCAAGCGTATCTTGAAGATACCGAATATGCGACGTCTTGCTTGACGATGAGAAGCACGAGGAAGCTCGAAGCGGCGCATGCACATACGGCGAATTGTATGTCCTACTCGACTCGTATTTGTAAGATAGAGGAGGGAGCCAATCATATCGCGCTACTCATTCCGTCCACCGACTCTCCATCCTCATCGAGGTCCAAAGACGGTGGTTGTAGCAATGGGAGTAGACATTGGCCTCTCGCTTCCCATATTGAAGCGCCAAGAAGGTCCTTTGTATACTTACTCGTGAACGAAAGTGCCTTCTTTCAGCTTGCTTGATTTGAAGACCAAGGAAGAATGTCGGCTCTCCCATCATGCTCATCTCAAACTCACCGCTCATCGAATCAAAATCTAGACACCAAAGCATGAGAAGAACCACCAAAATAATATCATCCACATAAATCAACCAAACAAGAAATCACCGCCATGCCCGAGAGTGAACAAGGTTTTATCAACCATTCCCATTTTGAAATCATTTTCAAGCAAAAACTCTTAAGTCATCATACCAAGCTCTAGGAGCTTGTTTCAATCCATACAAGGCTTTAGAGAGTTTAAAAACATGGTTTGGGAATTTTGATTTTCAAAACCAGGAGGTTGCTTGACAAAGACCTCTTCTTCTATGAAGCCATTCAAGAAAGCACTTTTAACATCCATTTGAAAAAGCTTGAAACCCTTGGATGTTGCAAATGCTAAAAGAATGCGAATGGCTTCCAATCTAGCTACTGGAGCAAAGGTCTCTCAAAATCTAAGCCCTCTACAGGAATAACCTTGAGCTACAAGTCTAGCCTTATTGCGAACAACCAATCCATCCTCACTTTGCTTATTTTAAAACCCATTTTGTTCCAATAACATGAGAATCGGAAGGTCGCTCAACTAAAAACCAGACTTTGTTTCTTTCGAAATTTTCAAGCTCTTCATGCATGGCATTGACCCAAGAGGTATCAGATAAAGCATGGGTGATATCTCGGGGTTCAAAGGAGGCGACAAAAGCGAATGTGCATGAGAATCGGAGAATAAACACGAGCGAGTGACTCGCTCTTGAAGATCCCCAATCATCCGCTCGGTGGATGTTGTCGCAGATGCTGAGTGGTGCTCTGGTGCAGACGTGGCCTCTACCTCATGAGTTGTGGAGGTAGGAACAGAGCCACTCGGATCGTCGGTGGGGATAGGAGGAGGTCGTCAATTAAATCGACGTAGTGGTAGCAGTGCTCTCCACCCCTCTCGTAAGTAGCCGGAGGATGGTATGGTTCTTCATCCTCGAGTCATCATCGATTTAAAATGCTTCCTTGAATTTCAGGAACCTGTGTACCTGAAGCATCGGGTCTAGTACCAGGACTAGCCTCATCAAAAGTGACTTCGCAAGTCTCAACAATTTTGTTAGTGTCAACATTAAAAACACGATAGCCACGAGAATGAGCAGATATCCAAGAAATATGCCATCAAAACATCTAGACTCAAATTTATCAAGATTGTCATGTTTAAGAATGAAGCACTTGCAACCAAAAATCTTGAAATGAGAGACTTTGGGAGAATGACCAAATCTAAGCTCATAAGAAGTCTTTCCAACCACAGATCTCAAGAAAACCTGTTGGAAATATAACAAGCGAGAGAGATCGCCTCATTAAAATCTCCTAGGAGTAGAATGCTCATCTAGCATGGTCCGAGCCATCTCTACAAGGGTTCTGTTCTTCCTTTCTACAACACCATTCTCACGAGGAACTCTAGAAGAAGAAAACGATGCTCAATTCCCTATCGGTCGGAAGGTAGAAAAGAAGAATTCTTGAACTCGTCCCATTGTCACTCCTAATGGCTCTCAAAGCTCGGGTATATCAACAGAATTCTAAGGACCAAATCTCTAAAGAATCCAAATGCTTCGTCCTTAGAAGCAAGAAAATAAACCCATGAATACCTGGAGTAATCATCCACAACCACCAACACATAACATTTCCCACCAGCTGACTGAACTCTAGAAGGACCAATCAGATCTAAGTGAAGAAGTCATCACCCTGTCCATCACCATTACCAAAGTAAGAGGTGGGTGGGAAGCGGACACCATCTTACCATGTCTCTGAGGTGAGCACACAAGATCTCTAACAGCCTTCAGCCTAGGCAAACCTCTAATCAAGTCCTTGCAACTAACTCTAGACAAATGATCAAAACCTATATGCCCAAGTCTACGATGCCACAAAACAAGGTCATGAGAATCAGAGGTTACAAGACACCTAGGACTGGAAACAGAAGAAATATCAAATTTGCACGTAAGATCTTCTCAAATCTGGAGATCTCAAAAACAAGCTCACCTGAGGAATCTAGAACTCTGCACTCACCTCTCTTAAACCTCACTTCTAGACCCTCATCAAGCAGCTGAGAAACAGATAGAAGATTATACCTTAGCTTACTTACCAAAGCGACGTCTTTTAGCATGAACTTGTCGTTGACGCCAGATGTGCCCTTTGCGATCCACGGTCCCGTAGAAGCATCCCCAAATGTAATCAATTCATTGCGAGATGCACGTGTGAGGGAGGAGAATCATCTAGAATCTCCAGTCATATATCGAGAACACCCGGAGTCAACAAGTCATATGTCCTCCTTCCTCACACGACGGACCTAAAAAGCACAATCAGAAAACATCCGTGCCTCAGTACTGGGGTTAGTGACAAATGATCGAGGAATCCAGTACTGAGAGGCACGATGTTTAGGAGCAGCAGTAGAAATAGCAGAAACATGATCAGGAATAAAATCATAAGGATGCACATGAGAACCACCTAGACCTCTCCGAAACGATCTACCAAAAGATCGATACTCCCCCTGTCTAGGTGCTACCCGTGGTCTCTCCTTACGATGTCCTAATCCAACACGCTGCCTAGACCCACCAAAAGAGTCTACAAAGTTCTCTACAAATCTAGGCCTATGTGTGGTGCGATAAACAGTCGCCTAGCTCTAGAGACTACACCGGAGAAGGGACTCCTCTAATGGATCTTAGAATGCTCATCCTCTCTTTCTCTCAAGCTTTGCTCTCCCAAGGTAACTCAACAAGATGGCCTTCTTTCTTGCGTAAGGTGCAATGGTATCGACTTTTGAGAGGTCCTGCATGCAAATGAGTGAAAGCACCTTTCTTGCCGTAAAGAGTTTGAGCAAAACCCGGATTTGAAAACAACCCCGATGGCTTAGTAGGTTCTAGCTCAAACAAACCATTCTTCACAACTCTAGCAATCCTAGGTGGGTTTTTCTTGGAATGCTCTAGGGATTGAAACCTAGACCACTATTTTTCACACTCACTTTGGATTGATCAAGAATCATGTTGAGTTTCTTTTCCCACTTGAAAACTTCTCAAGAGTCACCTTGAGGTAATCATTCTCTTTCATTAAACCCTCACATCTAGTGCACTTGCTAGACTTGATTACCTCATTGCTCTTGCTCTTAAGAAGGGCCACTTCCACTTTGAAGGCCTCACAAGACACACAATAGGATTCTCTAATCCTATTCAATCTGCTCCTTAAATTTGACTCTAAATGCCTCTTGAATCGATTAATCATGGTTTCAACTTCACATTTAAAGCACAAGAGTTAGAATCAATAACTTTCTTAGAAGCAAGAAAGACATGGATCTTTCAATTTTAGCCTTTTCTTCAAGGGTCTTGTTTAAGGCTTCAATCTCAATTGTAAGCTTGGGACAATTTTCACAAGATGCAACTCTAGGGTAAACTAGCATTTCTTTCATCTCTTGCATCTTAATCTTATTATTCTTACAATGAGAGCATGTGTGACTAGCATCAAATTTTGCAATTCTTTTAAGGAGCTATCCAGCTTTAATTCAAGCAAAGCACAATTTGAGCAAGTTAAAGGATAGCTTCCATGGCGGTCACATCGAGTGAAATGGCATCTAAGCAAGCGTAACTAGACTTGAGAGATTCTAGTTCATCGAGAGCATCTTTAAGTTGATTGGTGACAGAGGAATGAGCAGATTTCAAGCTTGTCAAGTCATTAAGCAAGCTAGTGCAGATTCACAAAATCATCGAGATTAATAGATTTTAGCCTAACCACTTCTAGGTTCAAATTATCAATCATAATGTCCTCGCTTCTTAATCATTTTTACTTGCTTATGCAATTTCATTCAAAGAAGCACCAACGCCTTTTCATGTCAGCAATAGAAGGGCATACCTCATCAGGATCACTAAAAGGATCCTCATTGTTGGAGGAGTCGCTGTCGTGGCTGTTCTTGGCCATGAAACACATGCCGGTGAAGTCATGCGCCTTCTTCTTGCCACGAGTCACTCGTCGTCCTCCGCTTCCGAGTCCACATCGCTCATATTTACATTCTCAAGAGCGGCAAGGACCCTACCGACAAACTTCGATAGTTTATCTTCTTGGGTTTAGCATCCCTCTCCTGGGGATGTCTTCGTGTCTCCTTCTCCTCCTTGCCCTTTAGCTTGGGGCACCTGGAGCGAATGTGGTTTGGCTCACCACATTCGAAGCATGTGATAGGTCCACTTCTCCTCCTATTCCTCACCTTGTTATACGCTCTTGTGAATTTGGTGGAAAGGAGGGCTAAGTCATCCTCGGGCGCTTTCTCTAGTTGCTCATCACTTAAAGAATGTAAAGCGATAATGAAAACCGGATGAGCTACAATCAAGAGACTCAAGAACAACCCTTGGATTTGTCGACCACTAATGCCATCGACTGTCTTGGGAGACGCGAGATAAAGTCAATCTCATGCGTCTTCAACCTCGAGTAAAGCTTATCCATAGTAAGCTCACTCATGATGATGTTGTCATTGATGGAAGTGATCTTCATTCCCAGACCTTCACATCAAGAGCACCCGTGTGGCGTGCATTCTCGACTCAGAAATACCAGTCAACAAATACGGAGATCATGAAGAATCTTAGAGAATCTTCCCACACTCATCCAAAGACTCACGGGCCTTTGTTCGATCTTTGAGTATACTTTCTTGAGTGGTTCTGTCTCACTTCCTTGATCGCAGATGGACCCTTCATGATAGTCACAAAGAGTCCGCGGATCTCGTGAGCGGACCGCAAGTGAGCAACACGCCAAACTCGATCGACTAAGGCCTTGGATCAAATAATTCCGAGCCTTGCTGTTGGCCTCCACATCTGGAGTGATCGTATCGTCATCGGCTGGCACGACATAAGGATTTTTCACCTTTAGCCAAATAGCGTGCCCTTGAGCCTCGATATATGCTTGCATACGAGCCTTCCAAGATGCAAAGTCAACTCCTTCAAAATGTGTGGCTTGGTTGAGTACATGTCGACGCCATGGCTCCAAAGACCTGTTAAGATCTATGAGAAGAGCTAACCGCTCGATACCACTTGTAGGACCGGAAAGGCGACTAAAGGGGGTGAATAGGCGCTTTCAAAACTTTCGCCTAAATCAAAACCAACACGAACTTTACTCCTTTAGCTATGAAAGCTAAGAAAATCAGTAAGCACACAACGGAAGCCTTGTGTTGGATTTGATAAACCCTCAACCACACGACACAAACGAAGAAAAGAACTCACTTGTTCCTCATCGGTATCGCGGCGGTCCGACCGGCTACCACGCAAGCGGTCGAACCGACGGTCAACCAAATGATCCGACCAAAGAACTAATCGGCGGTCGGACGGTGGACAATGGTTCAACCCGCAAACCAATGGCTCAATACACGGGTGGTCAGACCGTTGAAGGACCGGTCGGACCGGTAGAGTCCAATACTGAAAAACTCCACCCAAATCCAAAACGAAATTTGATCAAACTTTTGATTCAACCAATAAAACTTGACCAAATTTCGAGCACACCTCCCTAATGATATTAGAGACCTATTTCTAGCGACGATCCGTCAGATCCACTTCGCAGAATCGATCTCTCGAAATTTTACCAAAGAAGTGCACAAACCCTAGAAATGTGAAACTCTTGATTCAAGACTTGCTTGTGAGGGGTTGATGATCTAGATGACTCTAGGAGTAATCCCACACATCAAAGCAAGATAGAATAGGCCAAGAGACCAAGCATGAACCTTTGAATCAAGGAAGCACCAAAATGATCCAAAAGGGAGAAGAACACAAAAGGGAGCAAACGATCTTTCAATTGAGCATCACAAGA
This sequence comes from Hsuehochloa calcarea, assembly GCA_036346395.1. Classification (NCBI taxonomy): domain Eukaryota; kingdom Viridiplantae; phylum Streptophyta; class Magnoliopsida; order Poales; family Poaceae; genus Hsuehochloa; species Hsuehochloa calcarea. The sequence continues at coordinate 35,734,231 of CM070611.1, forward strand.
TTGTTCGATTACACAAGATGCTTACAAAGCCTCTCCAACAAGGAGGGCAAGAGCTCAACAAGGAGCACACTCCAAACCCTAGTTCTCCTCTCCTCTCCTCCAAACCCTAGAAAAGGAAGAAGGGGCTAAAATGAATGCTTGGGAAGGTTTTCCATCTCCCCCCTTCCTATTTATACTAGAGAGCTAGGGTTTCCTTTTTGGGGTCAATTACACATGGGACCCACACACAAATAACTCTTGAAGCAATCGCCTGCTTCACCACGTGTAGGTTGATCAGCGGTTCTCATCGCGTCGCCAAGCCTCTCTTGTCCGAATCCCATCGGAACCTCCCAGACTCGCACCGATATCCGCACCGCCGATCCAACCAAATTGCATCAACCACCCGCTCGATCCATCTTGCCCATTCTCGCACCATGCTTGTGTCACAAGACCTCACCGTATCCACGATCGTTCGGACCTCGGCTCCAAGCGTAGTCCCGATCCACTCACCGCTGACGCCGTTGACTGCAAGGCACCCGCAAAGAATAGACAAACAAACCGCTTCCGGAACAAGTTTTCACAACTTGACCCACGCCGATTCCGCAATGCAATATACAACAATAAAGCATTGAAGTTCATATAATAACACAAACAAAACCAACTCAATGCAACACTTGGCTAACCTTCAAGCCATTGCAGGTCCGATCATTTCACAGGCCGGCCCGACCGATTTCATAGCCGGCCGGACCGCTCCCACAACGGCGGCCGGACCGGTCCAAAAGACTTAGCCAAATTTAAACTCAAAATTCAAACCTTCCGGAATTTTCAAACGAATAGAACTTTTGATCGGAGCTCCAAAATGATGGGACCACATCCAGAGACTCCTCACTTGCCTACACAACCTATTTTTGGCCCACTCAAAAGCCAAAAACATTTTAGGGTCGGACCGCCACCATGGCCGGTCGAACTCCTCCACGGGCGGTCTGACCGCCCGACACCACCGGTCAGACCGCCTGTGGTCTGACAGCCTTGGAGCAAACCCGAAAACGCGAGATTTTGCAAACCAACAACGCCATTGCCAATTGACTCATCATCCTGAGATCGTGCACATATCCTCACGATATCCACAATGGCCATGAAATTGTCATGTACCATGTCCACCTGCACCCTGGCATAACCCGGCACCAGCTAGGCACCATGTTGCACTGCCCTTTCCTGGTATGGATACACCATACCCCGCCCAGCCTCAATAGGAATCGACCCAACCATCCTCACTTGGATCTTGCAGGGCGTCGGCTCCTACAAAATGGTACACAATTAGCTAAGGCGTCCTATAGGTCTATCTTTGGAGCATTCTAGAGATGTACATTACCTCTATGTCGTCTATCGGTAATTGCACGTCGTCATATCCAGAATTATGTGTGGACGCGACGCTACTCCGATATCGAGGAGGACTTGCTCCCAAATTAACAGGGGCGGCTTACGCCTGTATGAGTTGATTTACTTGGTTCTGCAAGTTTGTTATTTGTCCTTGAAATTTTTCAATAATCACATGTTCCAACCAAGCGTCGTGGTGGTCCTTGTATCTCTTCCTACTCCTATATGTGTTGGAGTCGTGTGGGAATCCATCCCTCCAAAGTACGTAAACCCCAACGCCTCGCGTGCGACCCGGGTGCTCCTTGTTTCCTAGGGACGAAGGGATGCAGCGCTGGTCGGAGGCAGGGACGAAGGGAGACGGTGCTGGTCGGAGGTGGCGTCTGTGGAGGAGACCGAGGGCAGCGCCGGGCTGGTGGAAAAAGACTAAGGAAGAAGAGTGCACAACCGTTCGAGTCGGGCACTTATATAGCTGGATATCACAGACGGTTCCATAAACAAACCGTCTGTGATGTTAACTATCACAGACGGTTCTGTTATTAAACCGTCTGTGATGACTTGACAGAGAAAAACTAATTTTAATATCAAAGACGGTTATGTAACTGAACCGTCTGTGAGGTTAGTCATCATAGATGGTGTATTAATAGAACCGTATGTGATGTGAACAGACACACACATATGTAGAGCCGTCAGATCTCAACAAACGGGCCAGATGCATAGGGCCGTTCGGACCATTCCGATCCACCATGAAATCTTAACCGTTGGATCTTCCACGGGAGGAACAGATCTTATGAGACGTTCTTTGATTGGGCCGATCGGACCGTCGATCTTTAGATCAACGACCCAGGTTCGCGTGGACGTTCGGACCGTTCGAAAGTTCTTTCGCTGTGAGCCGTCTATCTTTAGATCAACTGTAACAGCCCAAAATTTCAATTTCAGTTGAAAATAAAACATCAATAATTTTTGTGGATTTTCTGGAAATTTTAAAAGCTTTTCCCTAAAGTATATTAAGGCTAAAAGAATTTATGTGCAAAATCTATTACCAACTAAAAGTTGGAATTATTTTATTTAAGTCCGTAATGCCTCATAGAATTTCGTGAATTTTCTCAAAATTTTGGACTTCATTTACTATTTTCTAAAGCCTATTTGAATTTCTGGAATTAAATCAATTGAAAAAGAATTTAAAATCTTTTGCAACATCTTCGGGTCAAGCCCAAAGACCGTCTTGCTGCCTCGCCCAACTCTCTCTCCCTCTCTCTCTCTCCTTGCCGGTGGGGCTCACCGCATGATGTCGCCTTCCCGCCCTTCTTCTCCCTCAAGCCGTCGCTCTCGCCGCCATTACCGCTCGCCTGGAGCTCATCAATCCCGTGATTCCTTCCCCCATTTCTCCCGCCATCATGCGCATTAACGACGCCAGCTTCCACCGCGTTCATTCCCGCCATTACCCCCCCTCTTAACCCCGTGCGCCCGCGCTCGCTGCCACCGCCATTAACGCCAAGCTAACCTCGCCGCGGCCTCCCCTCGCCTATAAAGCCGCCCGGCCACGCATTCTTTCCCGCAACTCATTCCCCACCTCCCGTAGCCGCTCGCTCTCAATCGCCGGATTTGAAGTTTCCCGTCGTCAAGCTCCATCTTCTTCGATTCCGCGACAGAAGCTCTCCCTGCCACATCGATCGCACCACCCTTCAGCGTCCTCCCGCGATCCTTGGCGCACTCCGGCCGCTGAAGACCCCGAGCACCTTCGCCGCCAACAACCGAACCACACCGCCGCCTCTCCGTCGCGACGACCTTCCGCCACTCTCGCCCAGTAGTGCACTCGCCTCGAGTTTCCCAACCTTTTGCGCACCTCACCGAGCCTTCGCCACATGCCGCTCGCGGTGCCCTCGGCTCCGTGCTCCTCCCTCTCCGGTGCAAGTGGATCGCCACCTCGGCGCCACACAGCGCCACCTCACCCCTGCACTGTGCGTGGTAGCCACGTGGCGCCCGGCCACAAGACGCCGCGCCAAAGACACCTCCTCACATCAGGCCGTGAGCCGAGTCCACCGTGGACTTGTGCCTCACAGGACTCATCCATACTGCTCGAGCCCACATGTCGGTCTCGTGAGCAGTCACGACGCATGCTTGCAATAACTGGATTTTTCTTTAGAAATTTAATTGGGAATTATGGAAAATCCCGATTTTGGAATTAAATTTAGATTTAAACTTCCAGAGCTCGTATTTCTTCATACAAACTCCGATTTAGGTGATTCAAATTTCTAAATTTGTATAAAATCAAGATCTAGCTAACTAAACCAAAATTATTTAATTTGGAATTAATTTGTATTTTCATTTGAATTTATTTGTGTTCATTTGAATTCTGCTTGAATTTGGAATATTTTCGTAGATAGATTTTGACGACTCGGAGAGCTTGACCCTATTGAAGAAGTAGAATACCAGAATTTGAACAAGGCAAGTTACACCATTGACCATTTTGCCCCAATATTTAAAATTATTTAATTTCTGCTTTAAATTATTATTGCATGCATAATTGTATTTAATTATTTTAAATTCCTGTTTTAAATATTTAATTATTCCAATTCCTTTGTATAGCCCAAATTTGATTGTTGTATTATCAATTCCTTGTAACCTTAGTCAAATGAATTTAAAAATAAATATATGCATAGCAAATGCTTAGACCATGAAATATTTGACTTTGGGAGAATTTAGCCAAAATTTCATAAATTGATAAAAAGCCTATGACATTGCTTTGTCATGGTGGACTTTTGCAAATGTCTTTGAAAATTATAAAATAAAAGAAAATGGTTTGTACTTGGGCAAACATGGATCGTTAGTGGAGTGCGAGTTTATGCACCGGCCTGTCTCGTTAGGATCGAGACCTGTGGTTTTTATTGAAAGTTGCCCAAGTAGATTAAGGACCTGCCTTTGAGCCGCATCTTGCAAAAGCTCCACCGTACTACCACATGTTCTGTATGGGCAGAACCAGGCTTAATAATTTGTATTATCTCAGTATTGTTTATGCCATTTTTGTTGTGTGGGTGTCGGTTAGACTTTATTCCCACTTGGCGCAAAAGGGGGTTTCCTAGCAGTGGTTAGCCTAATGGAAGTGAAACCTTAGCGGCATATTGGTATTGAGATAATGCATTGAAACGCCTTGTGATAATTGCCTAGTCACACGCCTAAGGAAGCGTGCATTGGCCGACATAACGGCAAATTATCTCTTGTGGGTAAAGTTGTACAACCTCTGCAGAGTGTAAATCTATTCAATAGCCGTGTCCACTGCTATGGACATGCCGAGCAAAGCCACTCTAAGTTAGATTTGTTTTGGTTTTAAAATAACTTTGGACATGATTTGAGGATGGTTAATCCTTGTAGTAAATTTAGCATGTAGCCTTGTGATAGGAGGGTATCCTTCACCATGTTTCATATGGAGGTTATCCACTATAAAATGATGAATTTTAAATCTGATTTTAGCTATGGAATAAAATTATGCCTTGAAACTTAGTATAAATATTTAAACCAAAAGGTGATTTACGCAAATAAACCCTACAACCTTCCTTTGAATAACTTATGCATGCATTCTAAATTCAGATTGGGTGTAATTTGCGAGCACAATTGTAGTGCTCACTCTTCTTTATTATTATTCGTGAGAAGACTGCTATCCGTATGTGAGGAGCAGGACGATTAGGCAATACCTCCGCACGATTACTGTGGCGATCGTGTAGCTTACCATTATTATTTGCTTCCGCTTAATGTTTTATTTGGCCTTCGCCCCGCTTGTAATAAACTCTATGCTTATTAAATATACACATTGGATATGTTTGTGATAACATTTTTGTGACTGTACACTGGAAATCTCGGACTAGTGTATGAACACGAGAGATTCGGATCCTTCGCTCCGGGTTCGACATCAACGCCCACCTTCATTCAAACGTTCGGACTGTCCGTTTCATATGCATATAACTTGCCTCGTTTCTCACCATTGGATGTATAATCGACGGCACTGATTTAGTGGGTCGTTCGGACCGTCCGAAACGCGCCGCGAATCTTAGCCGTGCGATGCCAAATGAACGGTCGAGATTCGATGGGCCGTCGGACTTTTCAAAAGTTCTTTCGTTGTGAGCCGTCTATCTTTAGATCAACGGCCCACCTTCATTCAAACGTTCGACCGTCCGCTTGACGCGTATAACTTGGATCATTTCGACCGCTGGATGTATAATCGATACTCTAATTTAGTGGGTCGTTCGACCGTCCAAACGCAGTGAATCTTAGCCGTGCGATGCCAAATGAACGGTCGAGATTCGATAGGCCGTTCGGACCGTCCGAAATGCGCCCGTGGATGTGAACCATTGGATCTTGATCCAACGGCTCACAATTGCCGCCTTTGAATCACGCGCGCGCGCTTCGGGCCCATCTGTCAGTGCACGGCTGTGCTACTGCCGTGAAGCCCATTGGTAGTGTCAGTAGCTAGCTCGAAGCTCGTTGAGAAATGTATTAATCGCTTTATAAAATTTGAGAAAGTATTAATTTGCACACTGTTAAATATGTTAACTTCGAAAAATCATAACTAATTCATTTCAACTCCAAAATGGATGAAACCACTTCTGGTACTTTTCATTTTTGATAAACTTAATAATAAAATTGGTTTCAAGAATGTTTCTATACCAGAGAGTATTATTTTAAAAAATGCACTTTTAAAATCTTTATTGTTACAGAGGAAATTGCTAATAACTTTGTAAATGCATAACTAAATCTTGGGAACTCAAAATGAGTCAAACTCTACTGTTTTGGACTTGTATTAGTCTTACCTTTTTAAGGGCATAACCTTCGAATTGACTTGGATGGAGTTAATGTGGAATTCATTTACTTGAGGCCCAGAGTTATTTCCTTAAGACCAAGTAAACCTCGGTCTTATGGAAATAACTCGGGGGTCCTCACAAATTGACCCACACCAAAAATATGCTTCTCTAAAATAAACGTTCCACAAAAACTTCAGAACTTTTGCACACCGGTAGTTCCATTTATCAACAGCGGAACTACCGCACAGAGAATCATTTCAAAGGGAAATCGGTCGGACCGCCCAACACATGGCAGTCTGACCGATTTAGCACTGGTCCATAACACGTGATGCGTTTCCATGTTAACATCAAATTACAATGGAATACATCCTTAATTAAAATATAGTCCTTCATGATGATCGACGTGCATATAGCTAGCTTCCTCACTAGGTTCTTCCTCCAGTCTGATGCCGTCTACGAAAGGAGGCAACTCGTCAAATTGATTGTACTCTTCCTCATCCACGACATTCTCAACTCTGACAATCCTTCTTTTCCTATGAAGAACTACATGGCGGTTCTTATTTGTTGGGTCCGTTACATAAAAAACTTGAACAACTTGCTTAGCGAGTACGAATGGTTCGTCCTTGTATCCGACACGTTTGAGGTCCACAGTAGTGACGCTGTACTTGTCGACCTTCACGCCCTACGGAAGTTTAACCCAATGACATCAAAACAGGGGGATCTTGAAAAGTACATAGTCGAGCTCCCAAATCTCCTCTACGAACCCATAGTACGAGCTCAACCCGCGTGCCTCGTAAAACTCTTGTCGGACCAACCATTGCTTGCCTTCAATTTTAGCAGTTCAAGCACGGTTGACAATCTTGTGTATTCCAGCTTGCAGCCAGGGAACAAAGGTTTCCCCGAGTCGTCCATTAAGCCCTCGAATTTACAAAACTCTCTCTCACCGTAGTTTCCTTCTGCATCGCGTAGCATCTGATCCAGATTGTCATAGTGCGACCTATCCTCATCAAAAGCACATTCCATACCCTGCATATCATTGACTTCCTCGGCGATGTCGCCATTCTCGACTTCCAGATAATCGCTTCTTCACCGTGACTGCTCCAACATGTATATCCTTTTTTGAAACCCCTTCGTATCCGTCTGTTAAGTATCACAGATGGTGATGAGTACCATTATCACAGACGGTTCTTTATACGAACCGTCTGTGAAGTATCATAGACGGTTCGTATAAAGAACCGTCTGTGATACTTATTTATTACAGACGGTTAACGAAGAACCGTTTGTGATAATTTTATCACAGACGGTTCCAAAGGAACCGTCTGTAGGAACCGTCTGTGATGGGGTGTCTACTATAGCATGCTTTGTTGTAGTGGTGGCTTCGGCGTGGTGGAGGAGGCCGAGTGGCGTGGCATCGGCGTGGAGGAGGAGGCCGAGCGGCGATTCTAGGGAAGAACTAGGGCAAGTACAGCGGGGGAGGCGGCGATTCTGGGGAAGAGCTAGGGCAAGTGCAGCGGACCACATATATAGATAACATCACAGACGGTTCTATTAAAGAACCGTCTATGATAACTCTAACATCACAAACGGTTGTTTAATAGAACCGTCTGTGATGTGAGATATCACGGACGGTTCCATTAACGAACCGTCCGTGATAAATGAAGCATCAAAGATGGTTATAAAATTGAACCGTCTATGATATTAGAGTTATCACAGACGATTCGATTAAAGAACCGTCCGTGATATCTCACATCACAGACGGTTCTATAATTGAACCATCCGTGGTGTGAACAAATGGACTGCCAACTAATGGCCAGTCTGACCGCCGCCAAATCGGTCAGACCGCCAAGGGTGGCCGGTCCGACCGCACGAGGCAAATTGACCCACACCAAAAATGTGCTTCTCTGGAATAAACGTTCTGTGAGAACTTCGGAACTTCCGCACACCGGTAGTTCCATTTATCAACGGCGGAACTACCGCACAGAGAATCATTTCCAAGGGAAATCGGTCGGACCGCCTGACACATGGCGATCGATGAGTTGGCACAGTCGATCGTGACCTGGCGGTCGACCGCCAGCCACATAAGCAATGCACTTTTAACTTTGCTCAAATGACAAAACATATTTGCCCATTTGTGTGCATTTCCAACAAGGTTTCAGATATGATATTCTCAACAAGTTGATAACTCTAACAAGTCCGCATTAACATCAACATTAGAGATGACAAGTCCATAACACATGACAATTCCACGTTGACATCACATTACAATGGAAGAACAAGTCCATAACACGTGACGCGTTTCCATGTTAACATCAAATTACAATGGAATACATGCTTATTTGAAATATAGTCCTTGATGATGATCGACCGCATATAACTAGCTTTCTCACTGGGTTCTTCCTCCAGTCTGATGCCGTCTCCGAATGGAGGCAACTCGTCAAATTGATTGTACTCTTCCTCATCCACGACATTCTCAACTCCGACAATCCTTCTTTTCCCATGAAGAACTACGTGGCGGTTCTTATTTGCTGGGTCCGTTACATAAAAAACTTGAACAACTTGCATAGCGAGTACAAATGTTTCGTCCTTGTACCCGACACGTTTGAGGTCCACGGTAGTGACGCCGTACTGGTCGACTTTCAAGCCCTGCGGAAGTTTAACCCAATGACATCGAAACAGGGGGATCTTAAAAAGTACATAGTCGAGCTCCCAAATTTCCTCTACGAACCCATAGTACGAGTTCAACCCGTGCCCCCGCGGTATTGAACCCTCGTGAAATGCATCTATGCGACACCGCTGCTCGATCGGGGTTCTTCCTATCCCGAAATGTCAGATAAAACATGTACCCATTTATGTCGTATACTTGCCATGTCACAATTGTAAATTTTGGCCCTTTTGCCAACCATAGCAGTGTTTCATCACTTGATGACCTCCCAGTGACTCAAACCTTTAACCATTCGTTGAATCGACGGTCGTGCTCTCTCGTTATCCAAACCTCCGACCGGTATGGATTCTGTTGGCGTACCACGTCTTTGTGCTCGTCGATGTACGGGGACACTTGGGTCATGTGTTGCAAGACTGTGAAATGGGCTTGCGCGTATGTATCTAGATCGGGAGTGCTTGCTTTCCTTCCGATGGTCCCGATACCCTCCAATCTCCCCTCATGATGAGATAGAGGCACACCTATCGGTTCCACCTGAGCCATGTAGTCGACGCATAACTCAATGACCTCTTCGGTTGCATAACCTTCGATGATACTACCATCCGGCCGAGATCGATTTCGTACGTAGGACTTCAGAATTCCCATGTATCTCTCGAAATGGTACATATGACGTAGGAACACAGTTCCGCATATCTTTATCTTTTTTCACAAGGTGAACAATGAGATGGACCATGATATCAAAAAATGACAGAGGGAAATACATCTCAAGATGACATAGAGTCGTCACCACCTCGGCCTGCAGAGTGTCGAGTCCTTTCGGATCGATGACCTTCTGAGCAATTGAGTTAAAGAAATAACACAGCCTAAAGATTGCCACTCGGACCTTGTTCAGCAAGATACTCCTAATTGCAACAGGAAGCATTTGTGTCATCAGCACATGACAATCATGAGACTTCAAACCAATGAATTTCAAATCTTTCATGGAAACTAGTTTCTCAATATTGGAGGAGTAACCGGACCAAACTTTCACACCATGCAAGCTTTGACACAGTTCATTTCTCTCGGCCTTGGACAAAGTGTAGCAAGCTGGGGGAAGATACGTTCGTCCTTTATCGGTCTCTTTTGGTGCTAACTCGGTTCTTATGTTCATATCAACCAAGTCACGCTGTGCGTTAACACCGTCTTTTGTTTTGCCACTAATGTTCAGTAAGAGACCAATCAAGCTATCACATACATTCTTCTCCACGTGCATGACGTCGATGCAGTGGCGAACTTCTAAGTGCTCCCACCAAGACAAGTACCAAAAAATTAACCGCTTCTTCCAGATGTTTTTCTGAGGTGTCCTTAATTTACGTCCCTTTCCAAGCACAACATCGATATCCTTAACCATATCACATACCTCTTTCCCTCTAAAAGCCCTTGGAGCTGAACCGTCCTCATTATTTCCGTCGAATTGTTTCTTCATCTCGCGGTATGGGTGAATCCTGAGAAGGAACCTACGGTGATGCATATACATAGTTTTGCGCGAGTTGTTCAGCCATACACTCTCGGTACCATCTAAGTAGTGCGGACAGGCTTTGGTTCATTTTGTACTGAACCCCGACAGGTTACCAAGGGCAGGAAAATCATTGATAGTGCTGAATAACATGGCACGTAAAGTGAAGTTCTCTCGTTTGTACGCCGTTCAAGCACGGTTGACAACCTTGTGTATTCCGGCTTGCTGCCAGGGAACAAAGGTTTCCCCGAGTCCTCCATTAAGCCCTCGAATTTACAAAACTCTCTCTCACTGTAGTTCCCTTCTGCATAGCGTAGCATCTGATCCAGATTGTCATCATGCGACCTATCCTCATCAAAAGCACATTCCACACCCTGCATATCATTGACTTCCTCGGCGATGTCATCATTACTGACGTCTGGTATAATCTGCTCTTCACCGTGACTAGTCCAACATGTATATCCGTTTTTGAAACCCCTTCGTATTAAGTGAGCTTCGATCTGCGCTGGGTTGTTAAACATTTTCATATTACCGCAATCAATGCATGGACAGCACATAAATTTTATCCCCTTCTTCAACATATCCTGCTCAGCGGCTCTTCTAAAAGCAAACATGCCATTAATATACTCTTCACTCACACGATTCTCGATGTACATCCAATTTCGGTCCATCTACACGTATACACACATAACAAATTAATTAGTGTTAAATTATATTAATAAACTGCAAGTACCCTTCATAATGACCAAACACATTAGTGATTAGTATAGAGCAAAAATAAAGGGTTACAGATCATTACACATTAGTGATTAGTCTAGAGCAGAAATAAAGGGTTACAGATTGTTACCCTTCTCTCCAAGGTGGCACAATGTGGGAGGAGGCAGCAGAGGTACCGCAATGGCGGAGGAGGCAGCAGGGGTGACAGCTCAAAAGGGAATGGGCAGCAATGTGCATGGAAGGAGGCAGCAACAGCAGGGTGGCGCAATAGGGGAGGAGGCAGTAGCAGCATGGTGTCCAATGGGGAGGAGGCAGCAGCAACAGCAGGGTGGCGCCGCCTCAAATGGAATGGGCAGGGGGGCCTATCGGGAGCATCTATTTATAGTGCTTCTATATCACAGATGGTTCTTTACAAGAACCGTCTGTGATAAATGTCTATCACACACGGTTATTGTAAAGAACCATCTGTGATACTTCACAGACGGTTCATATAAAAAGCTGTCTGTGATGACACATAGAATCACAGACGGTTCTTTATACGAATCGTCTGTGATGACTACCATTATCACAGACGGTTGTTACTGACAACCGTCTGTGAAGTATCACAGACGATTGTATTAATAAACTGTCTGTGATATGTCCTTATCACAGACAGTTAACGAAGAACCGTCAGAGATAATTTTACCACAGACCGTCTGTGATGAGGCGCCTTCTATTGCCTGTTTTGTAGTAGTGTTGACTACACGCTTTCGAAAACATCGTACATTTATGAACGGAGGGAGTAGTTGCCACGGAGCACAGTTAATTGCAGTATTTTTCTTAATACTTAATTTCGTAATTACTTTTGTTTTGGCTCCAAAACAGAAGCTATTTAAGAAAATTATTTATATTACAAGAAGGCATACATCTATTAACTGAGTTCACAAATACATTAGCACAATCTTCGGGCAGTTGAGGCTACGCCCACCTCGATCTAAGCACTTCGATGCTTCATCACTGTGCTCCTCTACTTTTCACGTAAAAAAACTAGAAGGTACATGTTCTGTTCAACAATATAAGACATTTTGGACATTGACACAGACCACACGGTCTCCAATATACAACTTTGATCACTATTTTTTTTATAAATTTTTTCATAAAATAATATAAAATTATTATGTTATTAAAATACCTTTCATGACGGATCAAATGATACAAAACCAAAAAACAAACATGTAACAACCCAAATATTGGGATTGTTTTAAAACAGATAAAAATGTGAAAAAAATAAATTTTGTATTGATATTTATTTATATCTGCTTTTCATGATTTATTTGAAAGACTTTTTTTTCTAATTAATGAATTCAAGAAAACCAAATACTAGAAATACAAAACTAATTAAGGATCAAAATAAATTAAAACAAAATATGATAAAGGTGTGGGCTAGGGAGTAGCCGCAACGCATGACCACCTCCAGCCTCCACCCTTCCAGCTGTGCATACTGTTCCCCCTCGCCGACGCTACCCGCTCCTCCTCCACCCGTAGCGGGCACATGCGGCAAACGAGGTATTAGGCAATGACCACGAGGACGCCCGCCACGACCTAGAGCGGGAGGACCATGGCCGCCGTGAATGCCAGCCATGCCACCTCCGCAGCCCCCAAGGGGCCTAGGCCCATCGGCCTGTATGCGTCCCACTGCGTGTACAACAAGTACCTCTGATCCAGCTCCTCATGGCTCTCATGTGCTAGCGCGGCCATTGCCGACGAGGGGCAGGGCACCGAGAGGAGTGGCTTCGTGATGACCTTCTCCTCGTCACATATGCCACCGTTATCGGGTTCGGAGGAGGCGGGGGGCGTCGGCGAGAGCCATGGGGCTGGAGGAGAAGGGGAACCCTAACCCTAGTGCTAGATCGACATGAGGAGAAACGCCAGGATGGAGATGTGGAAAGATGGATGGGGTGGTGGTGGGGGCAGGAGAGCTCTGCGTGGGGGATATAGGGTTAGCAGCGAAAAAAGGTGTGGCTTTCTCTCCCTAGTGTTTCCATTTTTGTACACTCGGGATTATACTTTATCTCCCGAGTGTTATGGCAAACACTCAGGAACCTTCTTTCTACCGAGTGCATGCTGACTTTTCATTTCGAGTGCCATATTAAACACTCAGGACCTAGCCGAGTGTTTTCGTCTAAACACTCGGGAAATAAGCGGATTTTGGTAGTGCTTCGCGCCTGCGTGGCTTACTCGCCCTCGGTTTGGTTGGCAACCCTCGGCCTTCTCCTATGCCCATGTTGGCTCATTCGTGTCACGCGTCCTCACCATACCTTGTTGCCACTCCATCACTTTATCTGTCAGCTCGGCGCATGCCTTCGCACTAAGTGCGTGGCCAGCCGCATTGTCTTCTCCGCCACCATGCCTACAAGAGGCTCCCAATCTCCACTAACCATCCTCTTTACCTCCCTGAACCAGAGCGTCGCCTTGCCATTCCGGGCGCCGCACTGAACCTCTTTCTCCCCCACCTACGTCATATTGTGTTTTGGCTCCCAAGGAGTATATCCCCTAACCCAATTTTGATGTTCCTGCACAGGAGCTCGCCAAAGCGCTCATTTTCCTAGGCTCCGGACGAAACAACCACTTCCACCACCACTTCATCTACAGTGAATCAAACCCCAATTACTCACTCTGGAACCGTCTCCTAGCCTTAGTGATACTCCCCCGACCTCTCTCCTACTTTCCCTTTTTGCAGGCCATCCTCTTGTAACATCCCAAATTAAGTAATGATGATTAGTGTGCACCTTATTAACATGAAGAGGGTTTTTAAATCTTTTGATTAATTTATTGCTCTTGGAAAATCACAAAAGCAAAGTAAACCGACAACTCAAATCTGAACTCCCAAAAGAAATCAGTAATAAAAACTGATGAAAACCTTCTGGAAATAATTTATTCAAGTACTAGATTGATTATCATGAATTAATAAAAAATTTTACCAAATCTTTGTGTTTGAATTCAAACCACAGAAAATTCAAGCACAATAAATAACATATTTTAAGTTTGAAATTGAATTATGCAAATAACTCATGAACAATGGGTATTCAAATTTTACATGGGTTCTAGGTCATCCCAGGAAGACCCCAAATTATTTCAGAGTTTTTAGAATTTTATTTCTATTCCAAATGTCTGGTCAAAGTAGAGAAACAAATTTAAAACCCCAGTCAAACTTCGGGCTTACCACTGTTCATGCGACCAAGCCACTTTACTATTCCTCCCACGAACCCAACGCTACTCGCTGCACTCGCCGCTTCGCCGCCGGGTTTGACCGTCCGACAAGACGGCGATCCAGCATCGCCTCGCCTGCACTTCTTCGCCGACTCACAGACAGGCCGGGCCCACGACGCCAGAGTCGTCTTCTTCCCCACGTCAGCGCGTTCAGGCACTATGCGCCACGCCTCCGGCATGCTCTGCACCACTATGCTGACGGCGTTAACCCCACCGCCTCCGTGACCAATCCCTGGGCGTCGCCCTCTCACACCGCCTCCCTTCCGTCCCTCGGCTCGGCTTAAGTGGCCCACAATGCCACCTTCTTCCACACTTCTCTTGGTGGCCGAGGATGGGGAAGCTCGCACGAGCATTTGTCTCGGGTAAGTCTCCACCCACGGTGTCCCCCGGCTCACCATGGTTGAGGTTCTCGCTTAGATTGAGCGGAATCTAATGGATCAGACGAGGATCCTAGAGGCGATTGCATGGAACACCTCCAGCATTTCCGGTGCCTCCGGATCAGGAGGGGGAGGTGGCCACCATCAGAGGGGGGACTCTGATAGTTCCTACGCACACAGCCACCTACCTTCTCGCGGACTGAGGACCCACTTGACGTGGATGCTTGGTTGCGTCTTGTCGAGCGGAAGCTCAATGTTGCTCAGTGCCAGGAGCAGGAGAAGGCACTCTTTGCCTCCTATCAGCTGGAGGGGGCAGCACTCTCATGGTGGGAGAACATCCTCGCCATGCAGCCCGAGGGCCGGACTATTACTTGGGTGGAGTTTCGCACTGCTTTTCGGCGGGCTCATGTTCCCGCTGGATTGATGAAGCTTAAGAAGAAGGAATTCTGGGCGCTCAAGCAAGGGCGCAAATCAGTGACTAAGTAGTTACATGAATTCAACCATCTATCTCAGTACGCTCCTGAGGACGTGCCCACGGATGAGGCCAAGCAGGAGAAGTTCATGGATGGCTTGTCTGAGGAGCTTCAGGACAAGCTGTCTATCGTTGACTTCCTTGACTTCTAGTCGTTGGTCGACAAGGCCATTGTTGCTGAGCACAAGTCGAGGGCACTTGGTGATTCTCGCAAGCGCAAGTGGGAAGCCCAAAAATCAGCAAGGGCTAATGCTCCTCGTTCTTATGGCGGGCAAGCCCCGGTGCATCACCCTCAGACTTCAGCACCACAGAGGGCACCAGCATTTGTACGACGCCCACCGCAGGCAGTATCTCAGTCACGTGCACCTGTAGGACAGCAAAGGGGTCCCCGCAACCCAGCTGCTGATGTCACCTGATTCTCCTGCAACAATAAGGGGCATTATGCTAATCAATGCCCAAGGAAGACTGGAGCGGCCCCTATTCCTAATGGAGGATGCGAGCAACGAAATGGCCATGATCAGAAGGTCAATCAGAAGGCCCAGAATGTGGGCAGCAGTCGAGTCAATCATATCTCGGCTGAGGAGGCTCAGGAGGCACCCGACGTCGTGTTGGGTACGCTTCTTGTCAACTCTCAGCTAGCTATAGTTTTATTTGATTCTGGAGCTTCGCATTCTTTTATGTCAAAGTCTTATGCTGCACTTAGTGATCTTTCCATTGTTCCCATGCATGTTCCTTTGATTATGCATTCTCCGGGGTCGGTGATGAGAGCCGAATATGAATGTCGGGATGTTTCTATTGAGATTGGAGGAGTGGGATTTTTGGCAAACCTCATCCTCATCGATTCAGCAGGATTGGATGTGATACTTGGCATGGACTGGCTGTCCCAACACTTGGGGCAAATCGATTGTGCCTGGTAATTCATCACCCTCACAAGTCCATCCGGCGAGCAAGTTGGAATTTCTCCAAAACTGCAAGAACCACATCTTTATGCACTTGAAGCCAAGCCAACCAGGCAGATTTGTGATGTCCCTGTGGTGTGTGACTTTGTGGATGTTTTTCCCAAAGAATTGCCTTGGATGCCTCCAGTCCGAGACATTGAGTTCGTCATCGAGTTGCTGCCCGGTACCGCCCCGATTTCAAAAAGGCCGTATCGGATGCCTCCAAATGAATTGGAGGAGCTAAAGAAGCAACTTGGTGTGCTCCAAGAGAAGGGTTTCATTCGCCTGAGCTCATCACCGTGGGGTTGTCCTGTAATGTTTGTAAAGAAGAAAGACAAGACACTGCGTATGTGCGTTGATTACCGTCCATTAAATGCTATGACGGTGAAGAACAAGTACACGCTGCCTCGGATTGACGACCTCTTTGATCAACTGACCGGCGCTCGGGTATTCTCCAAGATTGATTTGATATTGGGCTACCATCAAGTACGAATCAGGCCTGAAGATATTCCGAAGACGGCTTTCTCTACTCGTTACGGATTGTACTAGTGTACAGTCATGTCTTTTGGCTTGACCAATGCTCCGGCTCTTTTCATGAATCTTATGAATATGGTATTCATGGAGTATTTGGACAAATTTGTGGTGGTCTTTATTGATGATATTCTCGTTTATTCGAAGAATGATGGGGAGCACGCTGAACATCTGAAGCTAGTGTTGGGAAAACTTCGCGACCATCAACTCTATGCGAAGTTCAGCAAGTGCGAATTTTGGTTAAAGGAAGTGGCATTCTTGGGCCATGTTCTTTCAGTAGAAGGAATAGCCGTCGATCCTAGCAAGGTCAGTGATGTGCTCTCATGGGGTCAACCCAAGTCAGTGACTGACGTTAGAAGTTTTCTCGGTTTAGCGGGATACTATCGTCGCTTTATTGAGAACTTCTCCAAGATTGCAAAGCCAATGACAGAATTGCTCAAGAAGGACAAGAAATATGTGTGGTCCGCGGATTGTGAGAAGAGTTTCCAAGAACTAAAGAAGTGGTTGACCACAACTCCAGTTCTTGTCCTTCCCGATGTCCAACGAAAATTCGATATTTATTGCGATGCTTCTCGTCAAGGACTCGGTTGTGTTCTCATGCAAGAGGGCAAGGTAGTGGCTTATTCATCAAGGCAGTTGAGGCCTCATAAAATCTACTATCCAACCCATGACTTGGAATTAGCTGCAGAGGTTCATGCACTGAAGATTTAGCGACACTACCTCATCGGTAATCGTTGCGAAGGGTATTCGGATCACAAGAGTTTGAAGTACTTGTTCACCCAACCGGATCTGAACCTTAGGCAAAGAAGGTGGTTGGAATTGATCAAAGATTATGATATGGGTCTCCAATACCATCCGGCCAAAGCTAATATTGTGGCTGATGCTCTCAGTCGCAAGGTCTATTGCAACACAGTGATGCTCAAGGAGCAGCAGCCCGCCCTTCATGAAGAATTTAAACGGCTCAACTTGGAAGTGGTTGGGCATGGTTTTCTCGCTGCTTTGGTTGTGCAACCAACATTGGAGGACCAAATCAAGGCTGCTCAACAGACAGATAAAGGTGTGGATCAAATCAAGCAAAAGATCAAAAGCGGATCAGCTAAGTGCTATTCTGAAGATGACCATGGGGTCATATGGTTCGGATCAAGTCTTGTTGTTCTGAAGGTTGTGGAATTGCGGGACTTAATCCTCCGCGAAGCCCATGACTCTCCCTTGTCCATTCATCCCGGGGCCACAAAGATGTATCAAGATCTCCGGCAGAGATTCTGATGGACCCGAATGAAGCGGGAGATTGCAAAATTCGTTGCTGAGTGCGACGTATGTCGCCGAGTGAAGGTTGAACATCAGCGACCAGCGGGCATGTTGCAGTCTCTCCCCATTCCTGAGTGGAAGTGGGACTCCATCGGGATGGATTTCATCACCGGTCTACCCCGTACCTCCGCGGGAAAAGATGCCATCTGGGTTATCATTGATCGGTTGACAAAGGTAGCCCATTTTCTTCCTGTGAGTGCTGATCTCAACGCGAGTCATTTGGCGGATCTCTACAAATCCCATATTGTATGCTTGCATGGGGTACCGAAGACCATTATTTCAGATCGTGGTTCCCTCTTCACCGCCCAGTTTTGGAAACACTTGCATGAAGCTATGGGAACTCACCTTTCTTTCAGCACTGCATACCACCCACAAACTGATGGCTAAACTGAAAGAGTAAATCAAGTTTTGGAAGATATGCTCCGCGCTTGTGTTATCTCCTATGGGAAGAATTAGGAGAAATGTTTGCCTTTTGCCGAATTCTCCGGCAACAACAGCTTTCAAGGTACTCCTGGCATGGCACCATTTGAAGCTTTATACGGGAGAAGGTGTAGAACCCCATTGAATTGGTCAAAAACAGGTGAAAGACCACTCTTTGGCCCCGACTTGATCCAAGAGGCCGAAGATCATGTTCGGTTGATACAAAGCCGATTGCGCACAGCTCAATCATGACAAAAGAGCTATGCAGATCGTCGTCGTCGCGAGTTGAATTTTAGCCAAAATGATTTTGTATATCTCAAAGTCACTCCCTTGAAGGGCACTCGACGGTTCGGCGTCAAAGCCAAATTAGCACCTTGTTATGTTGGACCTTTCCACATCATGAAGAAGAAAGGAGTTGTGGCCTACAAGTTGGACTTACCTGCTGCACTTTCTGGCGTATACAATGTATTCCATGTATCCCAGCTGAAGAAGTGCCTTCATGTCCCTTCTGAACAAACTCCTTTGGAAGGTCTGGAGGTACAGGAGGATTTGACCTACAGGGAGCATCCTTACCGCATCCTTGAAGAGCCTGAACGAAGGACGAGGAATCGTACCATTAAGTTTCTTAAAATTCAGTGGACAAATCATTCCAAGGATGAAGCAACTTGGGAACAAGAAGACCCTATGCGAAAGGAATATCCAGATTTTTTTCCTTCTGCTTAAAGTGCCTTCGAATCAAGAAATGAAAGGTTAAGCAAGCGACGCAAATGAAAATGTAGTAACCTCTCCTTGTAACCGTGTTAAGGATGTCCTAGCACTATCTTAAAAGAAATCAAGACAACAGATGTCGTATCTTTTGAAATTTTCCTATCCAACTTCTGATCTACCGAGATCTCGGGGTCGAGATCTTTTGTAATGGGGGGGGGGAGATTTGTGACATCCCCAAATTAAGTAATGATGATTAGTGTGCACCTCATTAACATGAAGATGGTTTTTAAATCTTTTGATTAATTTATTGCTCTTGGAAAATCACAAAAGCAAAGTAAACCTACAACTCAAATCTGAACTCCCAAAAGAAATCAGTAATAAAAACTGATGAAAACCTTTTGGAAATAATTTATTCAAGTACTAGATTGATTATCATGAATTAATAAAAAATTTACCAAATCTTTGGGTTTGAATTCAAACCACATAAAATTCAAGAACAATAAATAGCCTATTTTTAGTTTGAAATTTAATTATGCAAATAACTCATGAACAGTGGGTTTTCAAATTTTACATGGGTTCTAGGTCATCCCAGGAACACCCCCAAATTATTTCAGAGTTTTTGGAATTTTATTTCTATTCCAAATCTCTGGTCAAAGTAGAGAAACAAATTTAAAACCCCAGTCAAACTTCGGGCTTACCACTGTTCATGCGACCAAGCCACTTTACTATTCCTTCTACGAACCCAACGCACTTCTACCTACACTGGCCGCTTCGCCGCCCGGGTTTGATCGTCGATCGAGACGGGCGATCCGCACCGCCTCACCCGCACTCTTCGCCGACTCACGAGACAGTGCTGGCCCACGACGCCAGAGTCGACTTCTTCCCACGTCAGCGCGTTCAGGCGCTGTGCGCCACATGCCTGGCATGCTCTGCACTGCTATGCTGACACCGTGAAGCCACCGTCTCCGTGACCAATCCCTGGGCATCGCCCTCTCACGCCGCCTCCCTTCCGTCCCTCGGCTCGGCTTAAGTGGCCCGCAATGCCACCTTCTTCCTCACTTCTCCTCTCAGTGGCCGAGGAGGGGGAAGCTCGCACGAACATTTCTCTCGGGTAAGTCTCCACCAACAGTGTCCCACGGCTCACATTTCCCATGGCCTTCACGTTTTCGCTCATTGGGGCGCTTGTCATTGCTTGTAGGACACAGGGCAAATTCGTGTCGTCACTGCCTCCAGAGCACGCCCGCGGCTGCTCCTTAGGTCATCATCGACTCCAGTAAGAGTTTCTCTCAGTTAATTGCATCATCCCCTTCCTTGGAGCCATCTAATGATTTCCCCTTGACCAATTTGGTCGATGCATCGCAGGGATATTTGAAATTGGAGTTCTTCCCATATTTCGGTCGAGAACACTATTCCCTGTCCATTTTCAAACGGTGGGTTGTTCATCAATTCCTTTCGGTAGTAGCACCTCCTAGGTCTACTTAAGTGTTTACGATCAGTCTCTAGTTCTCTTTTTGCTCAGGTCGCCGTGCCCTCGTGAGGACCTTACCACCGCCGTTCGGTCACACATCGCCGGAACTCCTCCGTGGGTCTCTGGTCTTTTCTTCAGCTCAGGTAGCTTCGCATTACCCTGTAGGAGCTTAGGTGTGCTTTCGTTTGCTTGTTATGTCGTCCGTTCGGTGAGTCCTCCTGAGCCATACCTACACCGCCGCACTCCGTTGTCACGCCGCCGCTTCAGCCGTTCTCCGACCAAGTACCGGCCGCCAATCGAACCGTCAGGCTATTAGAAACTCATTCCTGCCCGTGGCCGGTGCCGCCGTGGCCGGAGAGGCCGGCGAGCCACTGGCAAAACGTGCGGGAGGCGCTGCCTTGTTTTGTCGGAAGCCGGCAGCACAGTAGCGAAGTTAATTAGGGATAATCACAGCCATTAAATGCTAATGATTGATTAACTCAAGTAATGTGTAGCTTTCATGTGGGCCCCCACGGCTGGTTAAGTGATAGCGTAAAACTTGTGTAGTACGCTTAAGCGTATTCTCTGTGCATATAAAACTAATAATACGTGTTCGCGTTTAGAAGGCGCACTTTGGAAATCCGCCTTTGATGTCGTTTCGGAGGACGAGTCAAAGTTGACTCACTAATCTACGACCATGAGTTCCCCTCCGTGGCGGCTAGAATGGAGGACGGTAAGAAAAATAATAGTATATTTAGAAAGTCCCGTAATGATTTGTTTGCTAACTGAAAAAAATACAATTAACTTCAACAATGCATAACTAATTCATTTTAACTCCAAAAATAGTGAAAACACTTTTGTTATTTTTCATTTTTAATGAACTTTATTATAAAATAGGTTTCAACCTTGTCACTATCTCAGAAAATCTATTTTGTGGAGAGTGCACCAAAATTGAATTATTAATACATTATAAATTGTTAACAATTTTGAAAATTTGTAACTGGTTCATAAAAACCCCAAATGGAGTAAACTCAATTTTGTTAGGACCCTCTGTTACGGTAGGTTATTGTAAAATAGGTTGTAAGCATGATAATTGTAACACCCTGGCTATTCGGAAGTCAAGATGTTACCTAAAAGAACTTAAACTATAACTCCTCTAAATACATGAAGGGACCAACTTTAACAGAAGCTTGTCAGGAATTAAGACTTAACACATCAGAACATGATCAATGGAGTAATTTGAAGAACTACTTGCAGCATTTAACAAACAAGGTAACCTTCAGTCCTAGACTTATTTATTACAGTTTCTCAGTTAACCAATGATAGACATAATCTAACTTAATCAATGAAGAGGAATAATAGTGATATGAGTGAAATGTGCTTGTCTAATCCCTCCCAACAAAGCCATCATCAACATTCACCTAAATAAAGATAGAAAACAAGAATGAGTCGAAACTCAGCAAGTACAGTAGACAGTTTGAACATACCATGTTATAAACAAGCCAATCTCAATACGAATTATGAATTAATCTCTAAAAATTTATGTGCGTGAATGGAATGAATGGATGCAGTGAAAGGAATGGACTAACACATGCTCATACCGGTATAGCGAGTGAGACACCCATCGGTGTTCACTTAAGCCCGTACTTAACAAAGCCTGGGGATCCAATTACCCTATGAAGAACGTTTTATACGGGTGTCCGAAACTGCCCATATTGAAATTGTGGGTCTTACATGCCAATACTAGAGTTGATGGGTCTTTACAAATCCACTCCCGTCGAAGGAACATGAACAACACAAGAATGAAATGAACATATGCAATGAATATTATCGTTTTCTTCCTCATGGATTATCAAATAGGAACGGAATGTATAACATGGAATATCAACATGGATCAAAACACCACCGGCATATCAACCATCAACGAGCATTCAACAGAAATTAATATATCTTAACACATGGCACTTGTATGTAATGGAATATGAATATTGATTAACATCTTTGATCGAAAACATGGATCATGGAAATATTAGCATGAACACAAACACACAACAATCATCAATGTAAAGGATTTCAATGTACTTGCCTTTCGCGTTGCGACGCGCTAGCAAGCACCGAAGGTGTTCCCACACGCGATGCCTCGCCGCCTACACAAGTATGATCCCAAAATAAGAATAACGTGGCATGGCTTAGGTACGGGAGACCCACACTATCCCTCCCACTAACCAACACAAACCATGAATATAAACGGACAATACTCATTTCAGCCATCTGCCCAACCAACTAGACAGCAGTACAAATAAAATCATAAATAATTATCTCGGACTCGAAACGACCGGGAACCAGTGCCCAATGAAAATTAACGTGTAATGCTACAAAACTCTAGTTGACGTGGTTCTTTGATTCGGCCAAAACAGTTGGCTAAACCGCGGTTGAAAACAACTGACAGACATCTGTCCAGAATTCAGAACAGCAGTAAAGAAAATAATGTAACTTTCATTCTACTGATCCAATGGAGGTGATCTTTATCAACTTAGAAAGATTATTTAAAGGGCTACAATAACCTAGTGCGGTGGAAGTTCTTAATCTGAATCTAACTAGATCAAAACCGAGGAACAAACCGACAGTCCACAGATCTCAGAAAGACAGAACAGCGCACGGTTAAAAATCATATCTCCAAAACTGTAAGCTGGAATCTCGTGATCTCAGTGCCTATGGAAAGATAACAATCGGGGCTACAAATCTATCACAGGGTGCAACCTCCAGATCGGAATCTACGGGGACGAAACCGACCGCGCAAGACGCCGGACATGTTCTGGAAATTTAACAGCAGTAGATCGATCCAATTCTACTAATCGATTTTTCATCCAATATACATCAAACCACGAAACAAACTCATCGTGACCCTTGAAGACTCGTAGGACGACGGAGAACAAGCCTTGGGGACGACGATCCCCCTTGCCTTCTCCCTTTCCTTCCGTCCCTTGGCCGAATCGTGCTGTCCTCCTCTCTTCCTTGCGAATGTCGGCAGCGGGGAGTTCAGTTGGCGAGAAGGGGAGGCACCACAGTAGGGGGTGGCACCAGGGCAGCAGGGGTGCGCCAAGAACCATGAGAGGAGGCGGCTTGGGAAGGAGGAGAGGTGGAGGTGGCGGCTTGGGGGGAGAGGGAGTGGGGGAGGCGGCTAGGGTTTGGGGCGCCTCCCCCCTTTGGCCGGCCCCCCTAGGCCGGTTCCCCCTCTTGGGCCTATGGGATCGCGGCCCGCGGCCCAAGTTGGCGAGAAATCACATAAAACCCCACACTTTGAACTGGAATTTCTAATTCTTTATTTGCCTTTTCTCCCCCCGGCTTCCATTCAAATTACTCGATTCGTTTTACCCGTTCCGTTTCTGGGGTATTACAATACTATTACTAAAAATCTAATTTTGCATGTAACTTGTGTACTACTTTCATGCCTTTGAAAAATGATAGAAAATTCATCTTAGGTCCAAATAAGGTGAATCATTTTTCGTTGATGATCTCATGTGATGCTCTATCTACCATAAAAATTCAATATGCACCACTTCCCCTGAAATTTTCACATAAACTTTTAATATATGATGAATAGTGATAGCTTGTAATTAAATTGGATTTTTCTGAAAACTGATTTTAAAACAGCTATAACTTCTGTGTAGAACATCCAATTGAATTGATTCTTGTTGCTAAATTCATCTAAAATAAGGATATTCATTCTGTGAATTTTTCATAATTTTTGGATGAACTTGAATTTCTAGGTCTTTTCGGTGTTATGCGTTCTTATTGTGCTTTTGACTTCTTTCGGTAGGTTCAAACGATATTTTTGATTACGAGAGCGCTCCTCTGCAGGAAGAGGGTAATCCACAGCAAGGCAAGCAGTTTGATCGTAAATGTCCTATTACTTTCAAGTCTAATGCTTTGTTTACAAATTGTATGTATGCATGCTTTTGTGTCAAAGTATTTTTCCCGATTAGAGGTAGTTATTCCTATTGCATTGTTGACCTTAAATTGTTATCCCCTGCCACAAACATAAGTTATTAATATCGCTGGTGAATTAGAGCCTGGTGATTTAATTACGCTCTTTTATTGTCTTTTCGATATCATGCTTAGAAATTCTTAGGTACCGGTAGAATTGGGCGGTTATCGACTTAGTCGATAACCTTGATCACACAAATTATTTTATTACTCTTTGTTCAGCACCTTGTGCTAAATTGTTTTGAAAACTAAAAGTGCAAACAAAATGACTTAGACTTGGGCAAGTGGTTAGATGTTGGGATATTGGGTGTGTGAATGTCTTGCCTAGGTCAACAAAGACCGAACATCTTGCTTTACCAAAACCAAGCATTATTGGGTGCTAACCAAGTGAGAGGGATATGGGACCTCTCTTGACTTAGTACTTTGGCGTGTGTTAACTCCGAGTCGCAGTAGGTGGTTTTTGTGTGTTGTGTGAAAAAGGATTTGTGTTGTTGTTGGGTGTGCGGTGGTGGAGTTCTGGGTAGGTTCTCCACCTCGAGGGGTGTCGTAGTTGTCCAAGGATTTACCCGTGAGGGTAGTTGACCGAGGCTTTACGATGACTCCGACACAACGTATGGGTTTCTATCCATACGAGTGACTCGTAGTTAATACATAATATTGGAAATGTCTCGTAGGACTTAGCTGTGCTGGCATACCAAAGATAGTATGCTTAATCATGTGGCAAAAAGGGGGTCTGGCGTGTGGGTACATTGGTACACCCCTGCAGGGTATGATCTATTCGTATAGCCTCGTCCTAGGTTATGGACACGCTTGGAAATTTGGATTTTCAGGACTTAGACTCAACATTTTTGGAAGTCTTAACTAAAACTTGTTGTGGGTGGTGTGAATGGGGATTTCATGCTATTGTTGTGGTGGCTATCGGGTTAGCTACTTCCAGGATATCTAGTTATAATTGTTACTTGTTTATCGCTGTTTTTATCAAATAAAATCAGAATGTAAAATTGCTTTTAATCTATTACATTTATTACAGTTTCTCAGGTAACCTTTAGTCCTAGACTTATTTATTACAGTTTCTCAATTAACCAATGATAGACATAATCAAACTTAATCAATGAAGAGGAATAATAGTGATATGAGTGAAATGTGCTTGTCTAATCCCTCCCAACAAAGCCATCATCAACATTCACCTAAATAAAGACAGAAAACAAGAATGAGTCGAAACTCAGCAAGTACAGTAGACAGTTTGAGCATACCATGTTATAAACAAGCCAATCTCAATACGAATTATGAATTAATCTCTGAAAACTTATGTGCGTGAATGGAATGAATGGATGCAGTGAAAGGAATGGACTAACACATGCTCATACCAGTATCAATGAAATGAATATTATCGTTTTCTTCCTCATGGATTATCAAATAGGAACGGAATGTATAACATGGAATGTGAACATGGATCAAAACATTTCCGGCATATCAACCATCAACGAGCATTCAACAGAAATTCATATATCTTAACACATGGCACTTGTATGTAATGGAATATCAATATTGATTAACATCTTTGATCGAAAACATGGATCATGGAAATATTAGCATGAACACAAACACACATCAATCATCAATGTAAAGGATTTCAATGTACTTGCCTTTCGCGTTGCGACGCGCTAGCAAGTAACGAAGGTGTTCCCACACGCAATGCCTCGCCGCCTACACAAGTATGTTCCTGAAATAAGAATAACGTGGCATGGCTTAGCTACGGGAGACCCACACTATCCCTTCCACTGACCAACACAAACCACGAATATAAACAGACAATACTCATTTCAGCCATCTGCCCAACCAACTAGATAGCAGTACAAATAAAATCATAAATAATTATCTGGCTCTCGACACGACCTAGAACCAGTGCCCAATGAAAATTAACATGTAACGCTACAAAACTCTAGATGATGGGGTTCTTTGATTTTGCCAAAACAGTTGGCTAAACCGCGGTTGAAAACAACTGACAGACATCTGTCCAGAATTCATAATAGCAGTAAATAAAATGATGTAACTTTCATTCTACTGATCCAATGGAGGTGATCTTTATCAACTTAGAAATATTATTTAAAGGGCTACAATAACCTAGTTGGGTGGAAGTTCTTAATCTCAATCTAACTATACCAAAACCGAGGAATAAACCGACAGTCTCCAGATCTCAGACAGACAGAACAGCACACGGTTAAAAATTCATATCTCCTAAACCGTAAGGTGGAATCTCATGATCTCGGTGCCTATGGAAAGATAACAATCGGAGTTACAAATATCTAGCTGGCTGGAACCTCCATATCTGAATCTAAGTGGATGAAACTGACCGCGCAAGACGCCTGACAGGTTCTCGAAATTTAACAGCAGTAGATCGATCCAATTCTACTAATCGATTTTTCATCCAATAAACATCAAACCACGAATAAAACTCGTCGTTACCCTTGAAGACTCTTAGGACGACGGAGAACAAGCCTTGGGGACGACGATCCCCCTTCCCTTCACCCCTTTCCTTCCCTCCCTTGGCTGAATCGTGCTGTCCTCCTCTCTTCCTTGCGAATGTCGGCAGCGGGGAGTTCCGTTTGCGAGAAGGGGAGGCACCACAGCAGAGGGCAGCACCAGGGAAGAAGGGGTGCGCCAAGAACCATGAGAGGAGGTGGCTCGGGGAGGAGGAGAGGTGGAGGTGGTGGATTGGGGGGAGAGGGAGTGGGGGAGGCGGCTAGGGTTTGGGGCGTCTCCCCCCTTTGGCTGGCCCCCCTAGGCCGGTTCCCCCTCTTGGGCCTATGGGATCACGGCCCGCGTCCCAAGTTGGCGAGAAATCACATAAAACCCCCTCTTTGAACATGAATTTCTAATTCTTTATTTGCCTTTTCTCCCCCCGGGTTCCATTCAAATTACTCAATTCGTTTCTTTACCCGTTCCCTTTGTGGGGTATTACATTCTACCCCCCTTTACAGGATTCGACCTCGAATCTAAACACAAATCTATTCGAAAGAAAACTGCGACTGGAATGAAACAACAACATCCCAAGCTTGGAATTGCTCAGTTACTCGCTTAACACTCGAGCACACCAAACGATGCGTACTTCGCATAAGGACCCGAGACGGTCAAAGCGATATGCCAACTTCCTAATTTCTAAAATCTTCAGAAACCAAGAGAATCCAACTGGAAATGGAGATTCCTCATCGCATCCATGCATTGCTAACTCTCCACCAGAAAGGTTAAAGCCCAAATTTGACAATTCAACACGAAAACAAATACATTTTCTAAATAGGCAGTTTAAAAATGAACACCACGATAGTTAAAGGAGAAATCACTCGAATGCCCAAACCAAATACTTCTTTTGGTTTGTCTGAATTGGAAAGAATCAAACATGTCAAAACAGCACCAACCCAAAATTGTGGAACACATGAGTCAACAACACCAAGATCAAGCGTGAATAAAGAAAACGCTTCACTACCCAAGAAAACATCTTTTTTCTCGGTTTCTCTTTT